>JAZKJV010004851.1:0-702292 GCA_037367405.1 Ottelia alismoides
TATCTAGGCCCTTTTAGCTCGGCTGGACAGTACCTTTGATTTCTGCCACTGTTTGATTTTTAGAAAATTAAATAAAGATCAGAAAATTCTCAAAAATTCACCAAAAACACTAAAAATCATAAAACACATAAAAATATTTTTGTTTGAATTTTTGATTGATTTTTATTGCTTTTAATAAATTGTTGAAGTGTGTATTTCTTTACTTTTCTTATTTTCTTAATTCATTAAAAATCTAAAAAAAATCTTAAATAATTAAAAAACCACCAAAAACATTTCTTTTATTTTATTTTATCTCTTTTGACTACTTTGTAGGCCGAGAGGCCAACCCGTGCTCCTTGAGTTCGACCCTGGTCGCTATACCAGGTTAAATCAATAGCGAGACCGCTTTCGTGTTTTGATTGATTTTATCTACTTTAGTGGTCTGATTTTTCTTGATTGGCACGTCTGAGTGACCGAGGTCGCAACGACCATCTTAGATACACCTGATTACCTTAGTCTCTCGGAATCTCGTGCCATCAGAATGGCGCCGTTGCCGGGGAGCACGGCTTAGTAGTCGCTTTTTGAGTTTTTCCGCGGCTTTTTCTTTGCGCGGCTTTTTGTATAGCTTCCTGCATATATATATATATATATATATATATATATATATATATATATATATATATATATATATATTTCTGATATTTTTATAATAATTGGTTTGTGACACTCGCTCTTTTTCTTGCGAGGGCCCAAGGACCGCGGAGGCGACTTTCGAGGAGCCGGTGCAACCGCAGATTCGGAGGCAGTTCCCTTCTACACAGAGCCGCAGGAGAGAGCGAGAGAGAGAGTTGAGTGGGTGAGGTTTAGATTAGACTTTTGATTATTATTGTAATAATACAGGGACTCAGACTGGACCTTTGGACTATGGTTGACTTAGCGGGTCTGTTTCGCCGAGCACCGGTGTGCTCGGGGGACCCTTAGGAGTTTTTCGCGGCTTTTTACGCGGTTTTGTTTTCTTCTCTTTTTACTGCCTTTTCCGGTGTTTACGCTGTTTTTGATCGAGCCCCTAGCTGTAGGATTTTCTACTTGATTGTGACGTAATTCATAGGATCCAAACACCATAATATAATTGCATGTTCCTATAGTGCGGTAATTGGACCTATAATAAAAATAATAATAAAATAGTCGTTCCATCACCTCCGAGCCTACGCGTCGCGAGCCCACCCCGTCAAGCGCTACTCCTGAACTCGACCTGTCGAGAAGAGGAGGGGTGGGTCTAGACCGGACCCTTTGGATTGGAGGCTGGTGGTCGGCTAACCGTTCTTTCGAGTAGCACTGCTGCTTAGGGACTCGGTTTTCCGCCTGCACCATTTAGGTAGTTTATTTCCTGTCTTTACATTTATGCGCGGATCATATTGCATGTAGAGTGCTGGAGTCAGGTACGCCTTCCTTACTTTGCATGCATCATTGATTTATCATGCATCGGCTTTTTCGTCTTCTCCCCCCTGTTTTGGACTTAATAACCAGGAGAACCGAAAAATTCGTTAGGCGTTTGTTTTCTATTTGAAAAATACTAAAAAGAAAAATCATAAAATGGGGACTGGATAAAACTATTGACCGTAAAAGACACTCACCCTAAAAATTTGTCTTGGGGAGAGCAACCCCCTCATTGTATGGTTTGGATGCGCGAGAGAGTGACCCGCACCCTAGGTAGAACCCTCCGGTGCTATTTCTAGCTGACTACCGACTCTTCCGTGCGGGCCAGTCGGTTGGAGTAGCATCGGGTATCCCAACAGGTCACGTAAGCGCTCTGATATCTTGTGTGTTCACCTAATAAAATTGACAAGATAATTTGACCGATCTTTTACGGTCTTCAGCTCGCATTGCGTTGGTGAACCGGGGGTTTGCATTCTGATCATAGTTTCTCCAGATCTCATCTGCACTACTCGCCAGATCAAGATGATGGGTAGACGCTCTCTTAGGCAGCCTCTGGCTGCACCGCTTTCGGGCACGTCTACCCGATCATCTAGGTTGGCCCGTGAGAGCTGAGACCAGCTCTCCGAGCCCAAGTACGACTCCGCCCTGTTCCCCCTCGACCCCCTTTCTTTCGGTTCTGAGAGACATGAGCCCGAGGAGAGATTAGCAGATTTGACAGCACCTGAGTTGGGCTCATTTGATTTTGCAGACGTCATAGCCGGCAGTTCTGAGGATCACCCTGGAGGTTCACGAGGAGAGCAGCATTTTTTCCTGGACCAGGGTTCGATCAACTCCACCCTGATCGCCTCCCTCGAGTCAGTGCAGCAGCAGCTGAGGATCAGGGAGCTTTCATGATGGACATGAGGCGAGAGTTTGAGCAGTTGAGAGCCAACCGCGGAGGAGGAGCAGGAGGAGGACCCGACGATGCGGCAGCTGCCGCAGAGGCCGCAGCTGCGGCAGCAGCCTAGCAGCAGCAGCAGGAGCAGGAGGAGCACCACCACCACCACTTAGATCGATGCGGGAGAACCACAATCCCGGGTCACCTTGACACACCGCTGGGCGGTACTTCCAGCGATCGTGGGGGACTTCAAGTTTCCCCCCCGAACACCTTACAGCTTCTTTCCCCCGATTCCACGGATTGGCCACAGAGGAGCCTCCATCTCCACCTGCAGGAGTTTGAGATGATTGCAGCACTGTCCACGACCGTCAGGTTTGACCAGGACACAATTAGGATGATCGCCTTCCCCTTCTCTCTAGCAGACAGAGCAGGCCACCTGGCTGAAGCATCTAGGAAGTTTGTTTACACCTGGGAGCAGCTCCGCACCGAGTACTTGAACAAGTACTATCCACTCGGGCGGACGAATGCAGCGAGGGCCCTGATCAGCAACTTCTCCATGCTCCCTAACGAGCAATTCCATGAGGCATGGGAGAGGTTCTGAGAGAGCTCACAGACCGATGCTCGCACCACGACATTTCGAAGCCGAAACCTTGTGCAGAGCTTCTTCAGTGGGTGACACCAGAGCTCCAGGGCCTGGTGAATGCTTCTTGCGGCGGGTCTTATTTCGCCAAGGATCACGACCAGGTCTGGGCCATCTACAAGGAGATGGCCGAGAACTATATGGTGATGTCCCAGACCCGGTTGTACACTCAGGGTAGACCCCAGCAGCCAGGACCTGTGCAGTACCAGAGGATAGCACGGGTCGATGCCGGTCCATCCAGTTCATCCGCAGTTGCAGCAGCACAGGCAGAGTCGTCCGCTGCGGATATGGGTATTATCAGCGAGAAGTTGGATCGGATGGAGCTGATCGAGAAGAAGCAGTGCCAGGGTATCACGCAGATGGAACAGATGGCACAGACTCTGAGCGACATGAAGACCCAGCTCATGTGTCTCCAGGAGGCACAAACGGCTTCACAGCCCCGTCTTCAGTCGCGAGGCGATGCCGGCGCCAGCAGCAGCTCGTCCCAGCGCTCCAGCTCCTTTCAGCAGCCTAGACAGGTTCACCTTGTACAGGCGGAGCCGTACCAGCCGCAGCAGCCCTCCTACCAGTCACCACCATCTCCAGACATGCAGATGGTGGTATACCAGCCGGATTAGCCTCTGGCAGTACTCCCGCCAGCCCCATACGATGCAGAGCCGTTGATGGATGTCAACGGGATTTGGTATGACCGCCCCCATCCTGGGATCCGACGAGACCATCCCGGATTCAGGTGGGGGAGTGGAGGTACCCAGCCCCAGCAACACTCATCCGGTCAGGGAGGGCAGTATGGCCAGCAGAGAGATCACCAGCCGCAGCAGCAGCCCCCAGTCTACCAGTCACACCAGCAGTCGTCCTCCGTTCCTCGTCCCTATCAGTAGCAGGGACAGTCTTGGAGACGTGAGCAGCAGGCTCACCAGGCACACCAGCAGCAGCCTCCTACCCCTCTCAGCAGCAGCAGCACCAGTTCCAGCAGCCTCATTACCAGAGAGGCTACCCGTCGGGCCCCCATGAGAGCTCCACTTTGGATGACGTAGCCCGCCTCCTCACGGACCAGCAGGCTACATTTAGACGGGAGATGGACGAGTTTCGCCAGGAGATGCGGGACCTGATGAGAGGGAAGGCCGCCATCCCTGCACAGATAGAGCTGAATCCGAACAGCCTGAAGAGGAAATCTGAGCAGGTAGTTTTCACTGAGCATGCCACTCTTAGTGATCCATTTGATGATATGTTTGCGGATCTATTTGATGCTGATTTTGTTACATTTAGGAGCGGTAGAGCACCAGCAGGCGGTGCCTCATCTGAGCGACGACTCGAGGATCCACCCAGGGCGCCAGATGAGGAGGAGGAGAGCGGTACTGAGGCCGCACATGATGATGACGGTGGTACTGATGCCACCAAGGATGCTGATTCCACCGGCGGTACTGAGGCCGCCGCTTCACCAGTTCGAGGAGGTGGTGCTGATGCCACCAGAGGAGCCGAGCCAGCCCGCGGTACTGAGGCCGCGAGACGTCCAGTAGCAGAGCCAGCCCGTGGTGGTACTGAGGCCACCGGTGTTTGTGTAGAGAGATCAGATGTTTTTCCTCATTCTCATGTATCTCAGAACACTTTGTGAATAAAGGAAAAAGTTTAGTTTCTTGTGGTCCCACGGTGGTGCTTGATGTATGTGCGGATCCGGCCGTCGAGCCGTCTAGGCCTTTTCCTAGTCCTTCATCTGAGAAGGACCCTGTGATCCCCTTCCCTAGAGCCCTTCAGATGGGGAAGGGGAAGAAAAAAGAAAAAGACCCAAAAAAGAGAGAGCAGGAGGAATTCAGCCAGAGCATGATCGACAGATTTCACATCCAGCTGACCCTCCAGGAGGCTTTACAGCACATCCCCCTTCTTCAGCAATCTTTGAGAGACAGGACCACAGTTAGGAGGAGGAGGAGGAACCACACTTCAGAGATTCATGTGCTGACGAAAGCCACGTGTTTCGCGATCCAGAACCGCCTGCCAGCCAAGAGGCCAGATTCGGGGGCCCCGTATGTCAGATGTCAGATTAGTGAGCAGAGGTTCGACCGGACTCTATTGGATAGCGGATCGTCTATCAACCTCCTTCCGGCAGCCCTTCTCGACCGCTTCGAGTTGGGCACTCTTAGACAGAGCAGGACAGTCCTTCAGTTTGCTGATCGATCTGTCAAGAGGCTGAAGGGGTTGTTGCGAGACGTTATCGTCACGATTCAGGGCCTGAAATTCCCCGTGGACTTCGTAGTGTTGGACATGGAGATCCCTGATTCAGTGGCCGATACCCCCATCATCCTTGGTCGTCCGTTCTTGGCCACAGCCAAGGCGGTGACTGATCATGACAGCGGGAAGGTATACTTTCGCGTCGAGGGTGAGAGTATACAAATAGAGACGGTCGAGGACTACAGAGCCAGAGAGAGAGCACGCTCAGAGGCTAGCACAGATTCAGAGCAGCTGACAGACGATGGGCCAGACATCCACCAGGACTGTGATTTTGTGATCACAGATGATGAGGCAGCATGGGCAGACCCTTCCGCACAGGCCATCCTCTCATTTCCAGACACCACTGATTCAGAGATGATAGCAGAGGAGAGCTTGGAGAGCACAGCCCTGGTCCAGGATACAGCAGAGGCAGCAGAGCCGGTTCTCGACCGCGATACAGTTTCTAGTGATGGTGGTACTGAGGCCACCTTGTGTGACGGTGGTACTGAGGCCACCTTGTTCGATGCAGATCCCTCGGATTCAGAGTCTGATTGGGTAGATTATGATGATCAGATGCCAGATCTGAGTCCACCTGAGCCTACAGATGAGTAGGAGGTAGAGGCAAAGCAGATCAGAGACAGCACAGTTGAGCAGCCTCCTCCAGATCCAGTTTGCGAGAGCTCGTATTCTTTCTCCCAGGCAGATTTGGCAGATTTAGCAGCATTCACGCACCTTCTTTCGAGGCCAGATTTGCCAGCGCCCAGCTGTCCAGAGCTGAAGCCGCTCCCTACTTCGCTGAAATATCGGTTCCTTGCGGGCGAGCCTGAGATGTACCCAGTCATCATCTCTGCCGATCTGACTGGAGAGCAGGAATCCCGTTTGATGGGGGTTCTTGAAAAGAACCGCAAGGCAATCGGATGGAGCGTAGAAGATCTCCATGGGATTAGTCCATCAATGTGCTCCCACCATATCTATCTCGAGGAGGGGGCGAAGCCGTCGCGTGAGTTCCAGAGGCGATTGAACCCCAACCTGAGAGAGGTCGTGATGAAGGAAATATCAAAATGGTGGAGTGCAGATTTCATTTATCCCATTTCCGACTCCAAGTGGGTCAGCCCCTTGCATGTGGTGCCCAAGAAGACGGGCATCACGACTGTGATCAGTGAGTCGGGAGAGGAGATTGCTACACGAGTACCCACCTCCTGGAGGGTCTGTGTTGACTACAGGAGACTCAACCAGGCCACCAAGAAGGACCATTTCCCCCTGCCTTTTATTGACCAGATTATTAAGAGACTGGCAGGGAAGAGCCATTATTGCTTCCTGGATGGGTATTCGGGCTACAACCAGGTGGCCATCGCTCCTGAGGATCAGGAGAAGATCACCTTTACCTGTCCCTTTGGTACATATGCCTTTCGACGCATGCCATTTGGGCTATGCAATGCCCCTGCGACTTTTCAGAGGTGCATGCTGTCGATCTTTTCAGACATGGTAGGTGATAAACACAAATTATCGTAGGTCTAAAGAGTATGTCTCACACAAGGCGGAGACAACCGATGTCGATGCGGCGACCCACAATAAAGTGTATTTAATCAACAAATAACCCACACTACAGATCACGGAAATAGAAATAAATGTGGAGTTAAAATTTATTTTTAACTCTGCACAAATGGTGTATAGTGACAAGTATGCAGAGAGTTCGAACACATGGAGCAAGCAGGGTAATTCACAAATTTGTGCGTGTGTGAATGTGTGTGATGTCTGTCTACACTAAGCAAGCAAGCAAATACAATTTTGTGGGTTTTTAATTTTTTAATTTTTTTTCTTTATTTTTAATTTAATTTTTGATTTTGTATTTTGCTTTTTAATTTTCTGATTTTTATAATTTTATATTTTTTTATTTTTTTTTTCTTTTCTATCTTGGAATTTATAAACAATGTAATACAAGACAAGATAAAATATTTATAAAACTGTGCAAAAATATCCAAAAATTCAGAAATAAAATCTTTTTGGTATTTTTGTGGTTTTCTACTGTTTTTGTGATTTTTGGGGATTTTTCAAGGTGTTTTTGATATTTTTAAATAGCAAAACAAGGCAAAACAGTGAAATATGTGCTGGCTGTGGGTAAAATGGGATTTAAAAATAGCAACCAGTATCAAAATTTTTCACACTATTTTTCAAATAAAGAGAATAAAATAAAGAACACACAGAAACTGAGTTTGTGATTTTTGGAGTTTTTCTTGACTTTTTAGATTTTTTTGAAATTTTTGAGTCTTTTCAAATTTTTAAGGTTTTTCTTTTGAGATTTTTAATGATTTTTGGACTGACACTAAAATGGGTGAAAATAGACACTAGCTACTTTTTTGGAATTTTTCAGAACGTTTTTATAATTTTTATGGGTTTTCTAATGCAAACAGTGAAATAAATGCATGTTTTTTATTTTTAATAAATGTGAAAATGCAATAAAAATGCAATGTGAAAATATGGCGTGCAAGTACAAGTTACCAGGAGCTTAAACCTATTTTTGTGGAATTTTTGGACTTAAATTGATATTTTAAATAATTACAACAAACATCCAAACATTAAACAGTCCTGGCAGGGATATAAACGCAATTTTCAAAACCTCCAGGGGCCTACATGCAAATTTCCAAAAAAGTTTGAACTGAATAGTCAATTTATAGCACCACAATCCAACTACAAAACCCGCCTGGGTATCCTAATAATTTTCCCACCAGGGCGCGTGACTCGCACGCGCCTGGCGAGGACTAAAATGTAATAATCCAAAACCCTGGAGGCTTACTTGCAAAATATCCAAAAATTTAACACGAGATATCACAGTTTTGGTATTAAAACAAAATACGATAAAGACCGAGGGTCCTGGTGCAAAATGCCCACACCTCACGTGTACTGGTCACGTGAGGTGACGTGGCGGAGGACCTGGATGCAAATACTCAAAGTTCGGGGGTCTTTGTGCAAATAACCCAAAGTTTTTACGCTACAGACGAAAGTTTAAATACTAAATACTAAATACGAAAGGGCGCGAGGGTGTAGATGCAAAATACCCTCGACGCGCGATCCAACGGCGATGAAGGAGCCACTTAGACACGTGGCGCTTGATGAACGGCCGATGACGCTTCGCGGATGAGCGGCGACGATCAGATCTCCAGCGATGATCAACGGTCGAGGCTGGTGGAGATCCAACGGTAACTGCTCGATCTGGGACTCCACCCTTGATCGGACGGTAGCGAAGGCGGCTGGAAGAACGCGGCGGAGCTCCGACTGGGCGAGGTTCCTCGAGCTCCTCCGGCCGACTCCGGTGGCTTCTGGGGTTCAAAATTAGGCTGGAGCCTCCTCTGGTCCTCCTCTGTCTCCTGGTGGCGTCAAAAAGCCACGGCGGTGGCCGTGGTGCTCGCTGGTGGCTGGCGGAGCTGGAGAGCTTCGTTAGCTCCGGCGAGCCTCAAAATTCGCCTCCAGGTGTCTTCACTGCTGCTTGGACCTGCAGAAATGGTCAAAGAGTCCAGGGCAAACTGCCTGGACCCTTGGATACACTCGGGGATGCTCGGATCGAGATGGAGATGCACGGCCGGAGGTGCGCTCCGGCCAAGGTGCTTGATTTGGCGATTGGGTCAATTAAACTTCAAATTTTTTTGGGGTTTTCAAAGCTAAGGTTAACAGGAATAAAATGGACTGAATGAAAGGGCGGAGCGAGCCCTCAATGGCCGGGGCCAGAGGGAAGAAGGGTACCTCGACCGGCGACTTTGCGGGAGGTAGTGGAAGCACCTCCGACCTCAGGAGCCTTGGCTGAAGAGCCCACGACGGAGCTGTCACCTCCAGGTAGCTCTGGAGCACGAAAGAGGCATGAGGGGTGGACCGAAGGGTGTTCAAACTTGGGCTCGAAGGTGGCGGGTCGGTTAAGTAGAAGATGGTGGCGTCTCCTTCAAGCAAGATCCACGCGCGCATCATGAGGATTTTGCGTGATCTGAAGATGCGTCGTGGGAGAGGGATGATCAGGGAAGAAGTTCCAAGAAGGATTCGCGGCGAGAAAATGGAAGGATCGGGCGCCAAAATTTCTTGAAAACGGGAGAAAATCAGGGCGTCAGAGGTGGCAGGCCTTGGTCAGGGAGTTGACCGAGGTCAACTCTAGACCGCACCTGGTTGGTCCACGTGGACCAACCAGGAAAAAGATAAAAAAATGTCTTATTAATTCGTTTAAAAATAGAAAAAGGCCGAATTAATTTTTGGTTAAAGAATAAAAAATGTTTAAAATTTTATGTAGTATTTTATTATGATTTTTAATTTATTTTATGGAGTATATTTTTACAAGTTGCTTTTATATCCCTATATGGGTATATTATTCTATATATTGTATTCTTTTACTTTTATTTTTATTTTATATTTTTATTATTATTATTTTTATTTATGATTTTCTAAAATTATAAAATACTTTTATATACACAAATATATTTTTATTTTATTTTTCTGATTTGTTTTGTATATTTAATAAATTATATGAGTATATTACATAGGTATGTATATGAGTATTGTATCTATGTGTTCTATAAGTATTTTATTTTTATTTTTATTTTGGTTTTTATTCCACTTTTAATGTACATAACTATTATAAGTATATTCACAACATTATAAAAATATAAAATTATAAACATAATAAATAAATAATAAATTGAATATTTTAATCTGTACAAGTATACAATGAGGGTCCAAAAGTCAACTTTCAAACCGTAGCTCCGCCAAATGCGAAACTACTGCCATTAATTAGCTTATTTTATTCTATATACAATTAAATATGAGTAGGCTGCATTTGGAGTTTTTATTGGTGAGATACGGGTCTGGGAAGTTGGCATTCTGGATTTTTATTCAGACCATAACTTTTTATCTGTACATTATTTTTCAGTGAAATCAATTTTGTAATTTTCTTTGTTAAATTATCTACAACTTTCATGTACAAAGTTTCTTTATTTGATGTACAAAAAGCGGAACCAAAAATAGGTCCCAAAATGAATAAAGAATGAATAGAATGTATAGGTGTATTATCTGTATTTCTGACCTTATCTCCCCCTACTTTATTCCTTGTCAACCTATTCATCAAGATGCCTAGGTCTCGGGGGTTTTGGGTCATAAAATATTTAGAATATTTTATTCTTTTTCTTTTCTTTATTTATTCTATAATTTTGGCCTTAATTACATTATTTTATACACTAATATAATGCACATGCATGGATGCTAAGATGATGATTTTAATGCTATTTACAGGCATTTGCTAGGGTTTTTGGTGCCAAAATGATAGAATAAAGATGATGAAATGTGGATTCATCATCCCCCTATACTTTACCTTTGCTAGTCCCTAGCAAACACTTATGCAATAAGTGCAAAAGAAAAGGAAAGAAAAGAAAAAGAAGAACTTGGATTTAGTTCAATCATCAAACTTGTCTTCACAAAATCAAAGTTTGGAGCTTAAGTCGGACCTTGGGAATTTTAGTGCGGTCGGAACCTTAATGAGAACCAAATTTGAAATCCAACAGTCCTTGAGAATCCCAAGACTCTGTCCAAGTTTCCTCAAAAGCCAGGTCATAAATACTTCAACTCATACGCAAACTCTTACGACTATGAATCTGACTCGTACAGTGTAAGTGATATGTAGCTCCCCACCTCAGAAGTAACAAAGAAACAACCTCCCCCAACCTGGTAACTCTAATGCCTCGGTCTAGCAACTCTTTCCTCGAGAAGCGGGGTATTCCCTTCTAAGTTCAAGTGCAACCAGCTCAAGAAGAGGGGGAAGAAGTATAGACTTTTGGAAGCTCAGCCAGTGTAGCCAAGTCTCCCGCTGCAAGCTTCATGAGATGTAACATGGATACCATAAGCTTTTGCTTTTTTTTGGACTATATACACTCCGGTGGGGTTATTAAATTTTCAATCCGACCCACCATTTTTTTGGAGTTCTTTTTGCATTTTTTTTTCAAATGCATCTGTACAACATATCTACATGGTGCAGCATATATATAAGAAATTTTCCTCTTGAGCCAGTAGACTATCCCTCTTTTGAAGCTTTATTGCAACCCACGGCTTCTGTCTTTAGCCTTCATCACCACTAGACCAAGTTGAGGTGCACTTCCTTCACTAGAAGAAGAAGAGAGGTTCCGCCTAGAAGTACTACCCTCATATGCTACCTCAAGCTAAAGGAAGCTGCCTCCTTACCACCTCATCCGTGGAGAGCTATGTGAAAGGTGCAGGTGTCCAAGTTAGGTCATTATCAACAAGAGTCGTGCGTGTGCTCCGAAGTACTCTACTTAGGCAGTGAAGAATCCATTGAACTAAGTCCCGTGATCCTCAAAGAATTAAGTCAACTAGACCTGAAGTACCTCAAACCCAGTTCCTATAAGGTTCCTGTTATTGGGTAGATTTTAAGGTCCAATCAAGCTCCAATCTCCGGATTTTACTTAGACTTGTTCAACTATCAAACTCAATCCGAAAAATGCTCATGCTATGCCATGCAAGAAATATTTTTGTGATGCAATTTTCAAGATTTTGAACTTTTTATGGATTTTTGAAAAGATAATGATGATGCATGCAGATGCATTTTTTGTATTTTTTTCAAAAAGATTTTTCAAATGTTTTTTTTTATTTTAAATTTTGCAAATGTTTTTGGAATTTTTGAAAACAAAAGATTTTTGGCTGAAAACTAGGTGAAAAATATGTACACGGGCGTGCTTCTTACATATACAAGAAGTGGATTTTAAGTATTTACAAGGGTAAGTGGTCAATTTTATAAGTACATATTGTATAGTGGATTTTGGTGTGATGTAAGTATTCCTCAAACTTATTTGACACAAAGTTTTTCAAACAATTTTTGAAAACTATAGTCCAAAATAATTTTTACAAACATTTTTACAAACATGTACACTCATTTGAAAATCATTTTTCAATCGGTTTTCAAAATAGTATATATAAGTTTTTCAAATATTTTTGCAACCATTTTTCAAACCATTTGCAAAGCATTTTTCAAACATTTTATTTCACACAAAGAAAATAAATTTTACAAATTATACATTTTTACAAAGGTTGAAAACATGTACAAAGTGTTTTTTCAAAATAGTTTTCAAAAGGTTTTTCAAAGAGACTGTCAAACTATTTTTCAAAGCACCTGATTTATTAATCAGTATATACAAACATAGTTTAAGGAACAAAACACCTTTTTATTAAGGTTTTTAATGAATTTTGATGAATGATTAGCCATATTATTAAGAAAATTCGAAAGTACGAGTTATGGCTAAAGTATATACGTAGTATATACGACCCCCCTATACTTAGCTTGAGCTATGTCCTCATAGATCAGAGAGAAAAGAGAAGACATAACTCGTACTAAGTATAGTCAAGTCTAAAGAATAAATACAGAATAAATGAACCAATGAATGAGAAGTTGACCGTCCCCCCTATACTTAGGATCAAATAATCCTAAGTATAGCAGACTGTACACAACGCAGGGAGGGTCAAGGGTGGGAATGAACAGATCGTACTCAGATTGTCTCCCCCTATGCTTAGGGTAAAATATCCCTAAGTATAGACAAGAAGAGGAGACAATGGAGAGGATCGAAATGAAAATGACAGAACTCGGGGTGCATGCCCCCCTATACTTAGGACAAAGAACGTCCTAAGTATGGGAAACTGTCTACAAGGGCGACACCTTTTTGGTAGATAAAGAAGATAGAGATGGAAAAGAAGAAAAGAAGAAAAGAAGAAAATAGATCCAATCATGAGAGAGTGATATGAACAGATGAACTGTACAGCGGAAGATAGAAGTGATTACCATGTATGAGATGCAGATGGTACGAGTCAAAGGACACATCTCATACCAAAAGAATGGGGGCAACGTCACTGGTCGGCGGGTCATGATCTAGATATAACTTCAGGCGTTGACCATTGACGCGGAAGGTAGAAGAAGATGACGGTTCGGATATGTCGATGCTGCCATTGTCATGTACCTTCCTGACCACGTACGGGCCTTTCCACTTGCTCTGCAACTTTCCTGGGAATAATTTTAGCCTGGAATCAAACAACCATACTTTCTGATCTGGCTCAAACTGTTTATGGCTGATATGCAAATCGTGCCATGTCTTCACTTTTTCTTTGTACTGTAGGCTGTTGGAAAAGGCTGTATCTCTCAGTTCTTCCAGGGCTGCCAATTCTGCTCTTCTCTGTTCTCCTATACTCTCGGGATCCAATAGCAACTCAGTGACTGCCCAAAAAGATTTGTGCTTGATCTCCACTGGCAGATGGCATGGCTTGCCATAGACGAGACGAAAGGGAGATGTCCCCAATGGATTCTTGAAAGAAGTCCGATAAGCCCACAAGACCGAGTCCAAAAGTTGTGACCAATCCTTTCGGTCGGGGCGGACAACTTTCTGCAAGATGGTTTTTATCTCCCGATTCGATACTTCGGCAAGACCATTAGTCTGAGGGTGATATGGAGTGGCAACCCGATGGTCAATGTCGAACTCGTCTGCAAGGGCCCTAACCTTATCATTGATAAAATGAGACCCCCCGTCTGAAATCAAGACTCTAGGGACCCCGAACTGTGAAATGATATTTTTCCTCAAGAATTTGCACACGGTTTTCGCATCTGCGGCTCGGGCGGGGATGGCCTCAACCCATCGGCTGACATAATCCACAGCAAGCAAAATATGCTCGAATCCCTGACTCTTAGGAAATGGGCCCATGAAATCAATCCCCCATGCATCAAAAACCTCACAGAAGTGAATGGGTTGCATGGGCATCATGTCTCTCTGTCCGCAGGTTCCCATTTTCTGACAGTCAGTACATCTCTTCACAAACTCATCAGAATCCTTGAAGAGAGTGGGCCACCATAGGCCCGATTGAAGCACCTTCTGTGCTGTCCTTTTTCCTGAATGATGTCCTCCTGCCTCAAGCTTGTGGCAGTATGTGAGGACGCTCTGTTGTTCTTCTTGAGGAATGCACCTTCTCCAAATACTATCCCCTCCTTCATGGTAAAGGACGGGATCCTCCGAATGGTAAAACTTGGCCTTAGCTAGGAAGGTCTCAAGTTTCTGCCTAGGCCAACCCTGAGGGACTGTCTTGGCAACAAGATAGTTTACAAAGTCAGCATACCACGGGAGTGAGGTGACAGCCAAGATCGCCTCATCTGGAAACGTCTCAGTGATAGGTGCGCTGGGCTCAGATTCCTCAAGGTTCTCCAATCTGGAGAGATGATCCGCCACCACATTCTTGACTCCAGGCTTATCCTTAATCTCAATATCAAATTCCTGGAGTAGAAGGATCCATCTGGTAAGACGTGCTTTGGCATCCTTCTTAGACATTAAGTACCGGATGGCGGTGTGATCAGTGTAGATTGTCACTCTAGATCCGAGAATATATGATCGGTACTTATCAAGAGCAAAGACTACGGCCAGCATCTCTTTCTCAGTCACAGTGTAATTCCGCTGAGCGGCATCCAAGGTCCGGCTGGCGTAGTGAATAGCAAAGGGTAATCCATCCCTCCTCTGTCCAAGCACAGCCCCAACGGCAAAATCTGAAGCATCCGTCATGATCTCGAATGGGAGAGACCAGTCGGGTGGCTGAAGGACAGGAGCTGAAACAACCATTTCTTTGAGAGTCTCAAACGACTCAAGACACTTATCGTTGACAATAAACTCGGTGTCTTTCGTCAGCAAGTCAGTGAGCGGTCGGGCAATACGACTGAAGTCCTGAATGAACCGTCGGTAGAAACTGACATGCCCCAGAAAAGACCGCAACTGACGCAAGTTGGACGGTGGATTGAGTTTTCTAATGATATCCACCTTAGCCGGATCGACCTCCATGCCCCTGTTGGAGACGATATGACCAAGGACCGTCCCCTGAGTCACCATAAAGTGGCTCTTCTCCCAAGATAAAACAAGGTTGACCTCTATGCAACGCTGAAGCACACGGTCTAGGCAGTCAAGACAAGCATCGAACCCGTCGCCGTAGACCGAGAAGTCATCCATGAAAACCTCTAAACAGTCACCCACCATGTCCGAGAAGATGGACAACATGCACCTCTGGAATGTTGCCGGAGCGTTACATAAACCAAAGGGCATCCGTCTGAAAGCATACGTCCCAAACGGACAGGTGAATGTCGTTTTCTCCTGGTCTTCGGGCGCAATGGCCACCTGATTGTATCCAGAGTACCCATCAAGAAAACAATAATGACTCTTCCCGGCTAGCCGCTCGATAATCTGATCAATGAAGGGTAGCGGGAAGTGATCCTTCTTGGTGGCCTTATTCAATCGTCTGTAGTCCACACAGACCCTCCAAGAAGTTGGTACTCTGGCCGCGATCTCCTCTCCGGACTCGTTGACAACTGTAGTGATACCCGTCTTCTTGGGTACCACATGTAGTGGACTAACCCATTTGGAGTCGGAGATGGGGTAGATGAAATCGGCGCTCCACCACTTGGAAATTTCTTTCATGACTACGTCTCGAAGATTCGGGTTCAGCCGTCGTTGGAACTCACGCGACGGCCTAGCGTTATCCTCAAGATAAATGTGGTGAGAGCACAGAGCCGGACTAATCCCCTGAAGATCAGCGATATTCCAACCTATCGCCTTGCGGTTTCTTTCAAGAACCTCCATCAGACGAGATTCTTGTTCTCCAGTCAAACCTGCTGAGATAATGACTGGGTGCATATCTGGCTCACCCGCAAGGAATCTGTACTTCAACGACTGTGGCAGAGGCTTCAGTTCTGGACAACTGGGAGGCGGCAGATCTGGCTTCTGATATGTCTGTGTGAAGGTGACCAGGTCTGCATGGGAGAACTCTCGCTCTGCGTGAAACTCTGACAAAGGGCGGCCTGCTGAATCATCTATAAACTGCACTGGTTCGCACTCTGTCATGGTTGTCGGCTCGGAAGGAGTCAGACAAAGCACATAATCATCAAAATCATCCCAATCAATGTCTGAATCAGGGGGATCAGAAGAAGATGAGTGAGCATGGAAATCATCAGCACCATTCGTCACAACACTGTCAGCCTCTTGTGTATCCTCATCCAGGGATATGCTCTCCCGGCTCTCGATTGCCAATAGTTTGAGATATAGTGAATCTGTAGGCAAGGCGAGGGTCGGTGCTACGGGATCTTTCCAGTTGGATTCATCATCAGTCATCTCGAAATCACAAATCTGGTGGATGTCTTTCTCCTCTTCTGTCATCTGCTCGGCTTCGCTGGATTGCTCTGAGCATGCCAACTCTCTGGCTCTGGTTTGGTCGATCGTATCTATTTGTATGCTTTCGCCCTTTACGCGAAAACATACCGTCGCACTGTCATGGTCGGATACCGCCTTGGCAGTGGCCAAGAATGGGCGTCCAAGTATGATGGGGGCATCGGTTACCGATTCAGGGATCTCCATGTCCAATACAACAAAGTCCACAGGGAATTTCAGGCCCTAAATGGTAACGACCACGTCCTTCAACAACCCCTTCGGCCTCTTAATCGACGTGTCAGCAAACTGAAGGACTGTTCTGCTTCGAAGAAGAGGGCCAAACTCGAATTGCTTGAGTAAGGCTGCCGGAAGGAGGTTGATCGAAGACCCGCTGTCTAATAGAGTACGATCGAACTGCTGCTCCTGGATCTCGCATCTGACATAGGAAGCTCCTGTATCGGGTCGCTTGGCTGGTAATGTGTTCTGAATGGCGCATCAAGTGTCATGAGTGAGCATGTGGACTTGATCTCTGTACCTCTTCTTCCTTCGGACAGTAGTTCTCTTTCAAGTTCTTTTTGAAGAAGGGGATATGCTCAAATGCTTCTCGTAGAGTCAGCTGAATGTGAAATCTATCAATCATTTGGTTGCCGAACTCTACCTGCTGATCTTTTTTTGGATTTTCTTTTTTATTCCCCTTCGCACGGTGGAGCGCCTCAGGGAAGGGGATGGTAGGGGCCTCCTCAGATGGAGGACTAGGACTCGGTCCCTGTGCCTGTGAAGAAGGAGAATCCATACAACAATCATCATTCACCACATATGGATCCGCAATTTGAACAGAAACCTTTCCTTTATTCATTTTTTTGTTTTTCTTTTTGTTCCCACAGTCCTTGGGTACAAAATGTGGCAACATCACAGATGGCGGCTCAACAAAAGTGGATGTGGTGGCCTCAGCACCACCATTAGCACCGGTCTTCGCGGCATCAGCACCGCGCTCTGGTTCATCATCCAAGATGGTGGTATCAGCACCACCGTCTGCAACTGGTATCACAACGGCATCAGCACCGTCGTCCTGGACTCCATCATGGGTGGCATCAGTACCACCGTCAACATCATTATGAGCGGCATCAGCACCGCTCCTCTGATCTTCTGGCGCTCCTGATCCTGCGTCTATTTATCGCTCAGAAGAGGCGCCGCCGGCTGGCATCCTACCGCTCCTAGTAGTAACAAAATCAGCATCATAAAAGGAACAAGATATGTCACTCAAATAGTCACTAGGAGAGGTATCCTCTGTAAACTCTACCTGCTCAGACTTTCTTTTCAGACTGTTCGGGTTTGGTTCAATCTGAGCAGGTATGGCGGCCTTGCCTTTGATTATTTCTCTCATTTCCTGTCGGAATTCATCCATTTCTTGCCTGAAAGATGCTCGCTGTTCGGAGAGCAGGCGGGCAAGATCATTAAGAGCTGTGTTCTCAAAGGTGGGATCCTGAGAACCGGATGGTTGTCCCTGCTGGAAATGGGGCTGCTGCTGCTGGTGTTGCTGGTACGGATAGTTCTGGGTCGGCTGGGAATATGATTGCTGAGGCTGCTGTCGCTGCCTCCACTGCTGTCTCTGATAGGAGGGACGAGGACCATTCTGATATTGCTGTTGATGGGCATACTGGGGTTGCTGGTGTGGTTGGCTGTTCTGCTGTCCTTGGGCAGGATTCTGCTGTTGGGATGAGGAGCCACCGTTGCCCCAACGGAATCCGGGGTGATCACGACGAATCCCGGGCTGCGGGTACCGGTCATACCAAATCCCATTAACTTCCATCAATGGGTCCTGCTCGAAGGAGGGTGGAGGAAGAACTGCCAGTGGCTGCTCTGGCTGATAAACCACTATCTGAGTCTCCTGAGACGGTGGTCGCTCTGGATGGTACTGTAGCAATGGCACCGGCTCTGCCTGGATATGGTTCACCTGGCGGTATGAGGTAGAGGTCTGGTTGGTATTGCTACTGCTGGGGTCAGCCCGTGACCTGGGAGGCTGCTGGGTATGAGTCTGTGCCTCCTGAATGCATAGAATTTGAGTCTTTAGGTCACTCATAGTTTTGGTGAGAAGGTCCATCTGAGCAAGACCTTGATTCTGCTTCTTCTCGAGGATCTCCATGCGGTCCAACTTCTCACTAATAATGCCCATGTCGGCTGCGGCTGATTCAGCTTAGGCTGCGGCAGCTGACACTGTATTGGGACCGGCATCGATGCGGGCGATCCTTTGGAATGATCCTGCTCCTTGCGGGGGCTTCTGCTGTGTGTAGACTCGGGCCTGGGTCATCACAGTAGAGTTTTCTGCCATGCCTTCGTAGATGGCACAGACGTCGTCTTCTCCCTTGGAGAAATAAGATCCACCGCAAGAGGCGTTCACTAGCCCCTGCAGCTCCGGTGTCAGCCCACAGAAGAAACTCTGCACGAGATTGGGCTTGGAAATATCATGATGTGGACACCGGTCTATGAGCTCTCTGAATCGATCCCAGGCTTCATGGAATTGTTCATTCGGGATCATGACAAAGTTACTGATCATGGCTCGAGCTGCGTTGGTCCGGCCGAGAGGGTAGTATTTCTTCAGGTATGCGGTCCGGAGCTCTGCCCATGTGTCGACGAATCGCCCCAGATGTTTGAGCCAGTATGCGGCTCTGTCAACCAAAGAGAATGGGAAGGCGATCATCTTGATGGTGTCCTTGGTCATCAACCGATCATGAATAGTGCTGCAAATCATCTCAAATTCTTGGAGGTGGAGGTGCGGCTCTTCGGTCGGCAACCCATGGAACTTGGGTAGAAGCTGGATTGTGTGGGGCCGAAGCTCGAAATCTCCGTGAATGGGTGGGAGTCGGATCCAACGATGAGTGAGGGAGGCAGCTGGGTTGTGCAATTCCCTCATGATGGTCTGTGGTGGCCTCTCAGCGTCTGGATCGCCTCCTCCTGCATCAGGTCCTCCTCCTCCTCCACCGCCACCGCCCCCAGGTCGGTTCTCTCTCATCTGTGCTATTTCTCTCATCAGATCTCCCATGAATGTTCCCTGGTCGCGGATCTGCCTCTGCATAGTTTCCAGGGACGCTAACAAGGAATTATTGATGGCTGCCTGATCAAATAGGAACGGAGGGTGCTCATGATCATCTTCATGCTCGCCTCTGTCTGCCATGTCTGGATTCTCTGAAAAAGCAAAAGAGGCCATCTCAGGTGCTATCGAATGAGCTGAACTCTGTGATGCACTGTGCTCTGAAACGATCGGACTGAGAGAAGGAGAATGGGAAGGGTGGTCGAGGGGGAACAGGGTGGATGTGAACTCAGGCTCGGAGAGCGGACTCTCCGAGGTATTCCTAGATGAATGAGGAGGAGTGCTGGATAGCGGTGCCGACAGGTTCGGCCTAAGAGATCTCCGTCCCATCATTTTGATCTAGAGAAAGGCGGATGAGATCTGGAATGCAAACAGGATGTTAAATCAAAACCCCAGCTTCACCTACACAACACTTGAGCTGATGACCGTGAGAGTTCGGTCTGTTATCTTGTCAATTTTTATTAGGTGATCAGTCAATCTATCAGAGCGTTAGAGCGAGCTGCTAGGTATCCTACTTTCCTAGCCGACTGTCCCAATCCACGTCAGATCTTTCCCAGCCAGTATGAATTGCGGACCGTAACCCGGTTGCTCCCGCTAATTCAATCTGTTAAGGACATCGCGGTCCGCTTTACCGGTTACCGGAGAGATCCTCACTGGAGAACGACTAACCACGACCAGTAGTCAACCAAAATTTCAGATGTGGCTCTATCCTAGTGTCGAGTCACTCTCTCGCAGCAGATAAATCAAACAAGGAGGGGATTACTCTCCCAAAACAAAATTTTTGGTGGGATGAGTTTTAAGGTCGAGTTTGCATTAGCACTCCCAATTTTTATTGTTTTCACTTTTTATGTGTTTTTCTGAGCAAACATCGTCTAACGAATTTTCCAATTTCCTTGTTATTAAAGTCCAATAAAACTGGGGGAGGAAAGCGGAAAAGCCGATGCGCGGTCAAAATCTATGATGCATGCAGGGATAGAAATGCGTACCTTGTCCCCAGCACTCTACATGCAAAGTGATCCGCGCATAATTTAAAGACAATAATTTAAACTACCTATATGCATGCACGAGGAAATCGTCCTAAGATGAGCAACTTCTATTAACGTGAAGAACGAGGAGCTATGACAAAGAAAAGAGTCCGGAGTCCGGTCTAGGCTCACCCCTCCTCTTCTCGACACATCGAGTTCAGGAGTAGCGCTTAACAGGGTGGGCTCGCGGCACGTGGCCTCTAGTCCAAGTCAAATAGCTTTTTTCAGTTGATTTTTAGCCAAGTCCAAATACGTCCTATAGGGGCAGGCAAGATATTAGGGATTGGGCCTTAGCTTCTTAGTTCGTCACAGTCAACAAAAATTCCTATGTCTAGGGGCTAAATCCTCGTGAAACAAATAGATATAAAGGCGAGAAAACCGCGAAAAACACAAAACCGCGATGAGCCCCCAAGTGAACAAACACTTGGAAATTAGGCCCGGAGTGTCCAAGAGTCCAAGTGTACCTGTATTATTACAAATTAATAAGTCACTCTCTCACAAAAGCTAATCTACCACTCTCTCTCACTCCTCCTGCTCTCTCCTGCCGGCTTGGCCCAAGAAGGCCGGCTCCGCTTCCCAAGGTTGCTCCGGTTCACCTAAGCGATCCGCCTTGCTCCGCGGTCCCTCGCAAGAAGACAAGAAATAAATGGTCAGATAGCTCAACAAGATATATCAAAAATGTAAGAGAGGTAAACTAATGCTATGGTAAACAATCACACAATCAAACAAAATGTGAACTACTCGCTGTTGCTCCCCGGCAATGGCGCCATTTGATAAACACAAATTATCGTAGGTCTAAAGAGTATGTCTCACACAAGGCGGAGACAACCGATGTCGATGCGGCGACCCACAATAAAGTGTATTTAATCAACAATTAACCCACACTACAGATCACGGAAATAGAAATAAATGTGGAGTTAAAATTTATTTTTAACTCTGCACAAATGGTGTATAGTGACAAGTATGCAGAGAGTTCGAACACAGGGAGCAAGCAGGGTAATTCACAAATTTGTGCGTGAGTGAATGTGTGTGATGTCTGTCTACACTAAGCAAGCAAGCAAATACAATTTTGTGGGTTTTTAATTTTTTAAATTTTTTTCTTTATTTTTAATTTAATTTTTGATTTTGTATTTTGCTTTTTAATTTTCTGATTTTTATAATTTTATATTTTTTTATTTTTTTTCTTTTCTATCTTGGAATTTATAAACAATGTAATACAAGACAAGATAAAATATTTATAAAACTGTGCAAAAATATCCAAAAATTCAGAAATAAACTCTTTTTGGTATTTTTGTGGTTTTCTACTGTTTTTGTGATTTTGGGGGATTTTTCAAGGTGTTTTTGATATTTTTAAATAGCAAAACAAGGCAAAACAGTGAAATATGTGCTGGCTGTGGGTAAAATGGGATTTAAAGATAGCAACCAGTACTCAAAATTTTTCACACTATTTTTCAAATAAAGAGAATAAAATAAAGAACACACAGAAACTGAGTTTGTGATTTTTGGAGTTTTTCTTGACTTTTTAGATTTTTTTGAAATTTTTGAGTCTTTTCAAATTTTTAAGGTTTTTCTTTTGAGATTTTTAATGATTTTTGGACTGACACTAAAATGGGTGAAAATAGACACTAGCTACTTTTTTTGGAATTTTTCAGAACGTTTTTATAATTTTTATGGGTTTTCTAATGCAAACAGTGAAATAAATGCATGTTTTTGATTTTTAATAAATGTGAAAATGCAATAAAAATGCAATGTGAAAATATGGCGTGCAAGTACAAGTTACCAGGAGCTTAAACCTATTTTTGTGGAATTTTTGGACTTAAAGTGATATTTTAAATAATTACAACAAACATCCAAACATTAAACAGTCCTGGCAGGGATATAAACGCAATTTTCAAAACCTACAGGGGCCTACATGCAAATTTCCACAAAAGTTTGAACTAAATAGTCAATTTATAGCACCACAATCCAACTACAAAACCCGCCTGGGTATCCTAATAATTTTCCCACCAGGGCGCGTGACTCGCACGCGCCTGGCGAGGACTAAAATGTAATAATCCAAAACCCTGGGGGCTTACTTGCAAAATATCCAAAAATTTAACACGAGATATCACAGTTTTGGTATTAAAACAAAATACGATAAAGACCGAGGGTCTTGGAGCAAAATGCCCACACCTCACGTGTACTGGTCACGTGAGGTGACGTGGCGGAGGACCTGGATGCAAATACTCAAAGTTCGGGGGTCTTTGTGCAAATAACCCAAAGTTTTTACACTACAGACGAAAGTTTAAATACTAAATACTAAATACGAAAGGGCGCGAGGGTGTAGATGCAAAATACCCTCGACGCGCGATCCAACGGCGATGAAGGAGCCACTTAGACACGTGGCGCTTGATGAACGGCTGATGACGCTTCGCGGATGAGCGGCGACGATCAGATCTCCAGCGATGATCAACGGTCGAGGCTGGTGGAGATCCAACGGTAACTGCTCGATCTGGGACTCCACCCTTGATCGGACGGTAGCGAAGGCGGCTGGAAGAACGCGGCGGAGCTCCGACTGGGCGAGGTTCCTCGAGCTCCTCCGGCCGACTCCGGTGGCTTCTGGGGTTCAAAATTGGACTGGAGCCTCCTCTGGTCCTCCTCTGTCTCCTGGTGGCGTCAAAAAGCCACGGCGGTGGCCGTGGTGCTCGCTGGTGGCTGGCGGAGCTGGAGAGCTTCGTTAGCTCCGGCGAGCCTCAAAATTCGCCTCCAGGTGTCTTCACTGCTGCTTGGACCTGCAGAAATGGTCAAAGAGTCCAGGGCAAACTGCTTGGACCCTTGGATACACTCGTGGATGCTCGGATCGAGATGGAGATGCACGGCCGGAGGTGCGCTCCGGCCAAGGTGCTTGATTTGGCGATTGGGTCGATTAAACTTCAAATTTTTTTGGGGTTTTCAAAGCTAAGGTTAACAGGAATAAAATGGACTGAATGAAAGGGCGGAGCGAGCCCTCAATGGCCGGGGCCAGAGGGAAGAAGGGTACCTCGACCGGCGACTTTGCGGGAGGTAGTGGAAGCACCTCCGACCTCAGGAGCCTTGGCTGAAGAGCCCACGACGGAGCTGTCACCTCCAGGTAGCTCTGGAGCACGAAAGAGGCGTGAGGGGTGGACCGAAGGGTGTTCAAACTTGGGCTCGAAGGTGGCGGGTCGGTTAAGTAGAAGATGGTGGCGTCTCCTTCAAGCAAGATCCACGCGCGCATCATGAGGATTTTGCGTGATCTGAAGATGCGTCGTGGGAGAGGGATGATCAGGGAAGAAGTTCCAAGAAGGATTCGCGGCGAGAAAATGGAAGGATCGGGCGCCAAAATTTCTTGAAAACGGGAGAAAATCAGGGCGTCAGAGGTGGCAGGCCTTGGTCAGGGAGTTGACCGAGGTCAACTCTAGACCGCACCTGGTTGGTCCACGTGGACCAACCAGGAAAAAGATAAAAAAATGTTTTATTAATTCGTTTAAAAATAGAAAAAGGCCGAATTAATTTTTGGTTAAAGAATAAAAAATGTTTAAAATTTTATGTAGTATTTTATTATGATTTTTAATTTATTTTATGGAGTATATTTTTACAAGTTGCTTTTATATCCCTATATGGGTATATTATTCTATATATTGTATTCTTTTACTTTTATTTTTATTTTATATTTTTATTTTTATTATTTTTATTTATGATTTTCTAAAATTATAAAATACTTTTATATACACAAATATATTTTTATTTTATTTTTCTGATTTGTTTTGTATATTTAATAAATTATATGAGTATATTACATAGGTATGTATATGAGTATTGTATCTATGTGTTCTATAAGTATTTTATTTTTATTTTTATTTTGGTTTTTATTCCACTTTTAATGTACATAATTATTATAAGTATATTCA
Organism: Ottelia alismoides; assembly: GCA_037367405.1. Classification (NCBI taxonomy): domain Eukaryota; kingdom Viridiplantae; phylum Streptophyta; class Magnoliopsida; order Alismatales; family Hydrocharitaceae; genus Ottelia; species Ottelia alismoides. The sequence continues at coordinate 24,358 of JAZKJV010004851.1, forward strand.
CAACATTATAAAAATATAAAATTATAAACATAATAAATAAATAATAAATTGAATATTTTAATCTGTACAAGTATACAATGAGGGTCCAAAAGTCAACTTTCAAACCGTAGCTCCGCCAAATGCGAAACTACCGCCATTAATTAGCTTATTTTATTCTATATACAATTAAAGGTGAGTAGGCTGCATTTGGAGTTTTTATTGGTGAGATACGGGTCTGGGAAGTTGGCATTCTGGATTTTTATTCAGACCATAACTTTTTATCTGTACATTTTTTTCAGTGAAATCAATTTTGTAATTTTCTTTGTTAAATTATCTACAACTTTCATGTACAAAGTTTCTTTATTTGATGTACAAAAAGCAGAACCAAAAATAGGTCCCAAAATGAATAAAGAATGAATAGAATGTATAGGTGTATTATCTGTATTTCTGACCTTATCTCCCCCTACTTTATTCCTTGTCGACCTATTCATCAAGATGCCTAGGTCTCGGGGGTTTTGGGTCATAAAATATTTACAATATTTTATTCTTTTTCTTTTCTTTATTTATTCTATAATTTTGGCCTTAATTACAGTATTTTATACACTAAGATAATGCACATGCATGGATGCTAAGATGATGATTTTAATGCTATTTACAGGCATTTGCTAGGGTTTTTGGTTCCAAAATGATAGAATAAAGATGATGAAATGTGGATTCATCAGTAGGGGAGTGTTTGGAGGTCTTCATGGACGATTTCTCGGTCTACGGCGACGGATTCGACTCCTGTCTTGACTGCCTAGACCGAGTACTCCAGCGATGTATTGAGTACCATTTGGTTCTATCTTGGGAGAAGAGTCACTTCATGGTGACTCAAGGGACGGTGCTTGGCCACATCATCTCCAACAGGGGCATGGAGGTTGATCCGGCCAAGGTTGATGTCATTAGAAAACTCGCACCACCGTCCAATTTGAAGCAGCTACGGTCATTCCTGGGGCATGTTGGATTTTATAGGAGATTTATTCAGGATTTCAGCGGGATTGCCCGGCCGTTGACTGATCTCTTGACGAAAGACACCGAGTTCCTTGTCGATGACAAGTGTCTTTCGTCCTTTGCGACTCTCCAACAGTGTGTGATTGAGGCTCCTGTTCTCCAGCCGCCTGATTGGTCTCTCCCATTTGAGATCATGACGGACGCCTCCGATTTTGCCGTGGGGGAAGTGCTGGGACAGAGGAGGGATGGAGTTCCATTTGCTATCCACTACGCTAGCTGCACATTGGATTCCGCCCAGCGGAATTACACGGTTACAGAGAAGGAGATGCTAGCCGTAGTGTTCGCCCTAGATAAGTTTCGATCTTATATCATTGGATCTAGAGTGACTTTGTACACAGATCACACCGCCATCAGGTACCTCATGGCAAAGAAGGATGCCAAGGCCAGACTTACTAGATGGATCCTTCTACTCCAGGAGTTCGACATTGAGATTAAGGATAAGCCTGGAGTCAAGAATGTGGTGGCGGATCACCTCTCCCGTTTACAGCAGCCTGAGGAGTCTGAGCAGATTGATCCCATTCGAGATACCTTCCCATATGAGGCGATCCTTGCTATCGCCTCACTCCCGTGGTATGTCGATATTGTGAACTTTCTCGTTGCTGGGAAAGTTCCACAAGATTGGCCCAGGCAGAGGCTTGAGACCTTCCTTGCGAAGGCCAAGTCCTACCATTGGGAGGATCCCATCCTTTACCACGAAGGAGGGGATAGCGTCTGGCGTCGGTGTATTCCTCAGGAGGAACACCATAGCGTCCTCACTTACTGCCACAAGCTTGAGGCAGGAGGACATCATTCTGGGAGGAGAACGGCACAGAAAGTGCTCCAATCCGGCTTGTGGTGGCCTACCCTATTCAAGGACTCTGATGAGTTCGTGAAGAGGTGTACTGACTGTCAGAGGATGGGCACTTGTGGACAGCGTGATATGATGCCGATGCAGCCCATTCATTTCTGTGAGGTTTTTGACGCATGGGGCATCGATTTCATGGGTCCATTCCCTAAGAGTCAGGGATTTGAGTACATTCTGTTGGTTGTTGATTATGTTAGTTGTTGGGTTGAGGCCATCCCCGCCCGAGCCGCTGATGCAAGGACAGTTTGCAGATTTTTGAGCAAGCACATCATCACGCGGTTCGGGGTTCCACGAGTTCTGATTTCTGATGGGGGGTCTCATTTCATCAACGACCAGGTGAAGGCCCTTGTCAGCGAGTTCAGTATAAACCATCGTGTTGCTACACCTTACCATCCACAGACGAATGGTCTAGCTGAGGTCTCGAACAGGGAGATCAAGACTATTTTGCAGAAAGTCGTCCGCCCTGACCGAAAGGATTGGTCACAGCTTTTGGACTCGGTTTTGTGGGCATATAGGACTTCTTTCAAGACACCATTGGGCACATCTCCCTTTCGCCTCGTATATGGCAAGCCGTGCCATTTACCTGTTGAGCTGAGGCACAAGTCACTTTGGGCAGTTACAGATATTCTTATGGATCCAGATGGTGTAGGAGACCAGAGAAGGGCAGAGTTAGCTGCCCTGGAGGAGCTTAGAGATACAGCTTTCTCAAACAGCCTACAGTATAAGGAGAGAGTGAAGGAGTGGCATGATTCTCATATCAGCCACAAGCATTTTGAGATTGGACAGAGAGTATGGCTGTTTGATGCGAGGCTTCGTTTGTTTCCAGGGAAGCTGCAGAGCAAATGGAAGGGACCCTACTTGGTCAGAAAGGTACATGACAACGGTAGCATTGATATATCCGAGTTGTCTTCTGAGAGTACCTTTCGAGTGAACGGCCAACGGCTCAAGCCATTTCTAGATCATGAGCCGCGGGTCGTTGATGTTGCCCCTATTCATTTTGCGTGAGATGTGGTCTCTTGACTCACATCTTTTGCATCTCACGCCTGATTATCATTATTCTTCCGACTTGTATATATCCAGTTGTCCATATCATTCTATTCTTTAGTCCCACATCCCTTTTCTCATCTTATGATTATGCTATACTTAGGGTGTACTTTACCCTAAGTATAGGGGGGATGTAGGACCTGTAGGTATTCTTTTCATTCTTTCTGCTCCTGTTTTACTGCCTATACTTAGGGATATTTTACCCTAAGTATAGGGAGGGCAGACTCTGTATCTTCTTCACTCAGATTTCCCTTCATGTATAGCTTGCTATGCTTAGGATTAGTTAATCCTAAGTATAGGGGGAAACCACCGAGTTCCTCCCATTCTATTCATTTATTCGTTTCTGTACTTAGCCATTCCTTTTCACTTCCCTTTTACCAAGCACGAGTTATGTATTCTTCATCGCTCTTGATCACTCTGAGGACATCGTTCGAGCTAAGTATAGGGGGTGTATATATTTCATATATACTTTAGCCATAACTCGTACTTTGTGTGAGTGTGTTAATAAATAAAATGGCTAAAAATCACAAAAATTAAAAAATTTTCATGTACATAAACTTCTTTTATTTGCACATACATAGCTAGTGTACAAATTATTTTTATAAAAATGATTTCAAAAATCTTTTGTGTAAAGCTTGTGTAAATATTTTTGTATCAAAATTATATATATAGTACAAAATTTTTCCAAAATGTTTTGAAAATCAAAAGTTTGCAAAAATCTTGTGTAAATATGTGTAAATATCTTCTTGCAAAACTTGCACCTCATGCATCATTCATCCATGATTTCAAAACATTTTTCAAAAATTTTGCATGATTGTAAAATTTGTGTAAATAAGCATCTTGTGTACATATGTATATAGTTTTTCCTGGATGAGAGTTGACATTTAAACTAAGCCTGGAATTAAATTGAGAAATGGATCTCGAATAAGATCTTAATCCACCTAACTCTAAGAGGAACCTTATAGGGCTTAGGGTTAAGGCTTTTCAGGTCCATAAGGACTTAATTCTTTGAGTCCACTAGGCTATGAGCATATGTCATCTTGATGAGCCTAAGTAGAGCACTTAACAACACACGCATGACTCTTAGAGACAATGGCTTGACTTGCACCAGCACTTTACACATGGCTCTCCACGGATGAGGTGGTGAGGAGGCAGTTTCCTTTGGCTTGGGGTAGCATATGAGGGTAGTACTTCTAGGCGGAACCTCTCTTCTTCTTCTAGTGAAGGAAGTGCGTCTCAACTTGGTCTAGTGGTGATGAAGGCTAAAGACAGAAGCTGTGGGTTGCAATAAAGCTTCAAAAGAGGGATAGTCTACTGGCTCAAGAGGAAAATTTCTTGTATATATGTTGCACCATGTAGATATGTTGTATAGAAGCACTTGAAAAAAAATGCAAAATGCAAAAAGAACTCCAAAAAAGTGGTGGGTCGGATTGAAAATTTAATAACCCCACCGGAGTGTATATAGTCAAATAAAGCAAAAGCTTATGGTATCCATGTTACATCTCATGAAGCTTGCAGCGGGAGACTTGGCTACACTGGCTGAGCTTCCAAAAGTCTATACTTCTTCCCCCTCTTCTTGAGCCGGTTGCACTTGAACTTAGAAGGGAATACCCCGCTTCTCGAGGAAAGAGTAGCTTGACCGAGGCATTAGAGTTACCAGGTTGAGGGAGGTTGTTTCTTTGTTACTTCTGAGGTGGGGAGCTACATATCACTTACACTGCATGGAAAGATTCATAGTCATTAGAGTTTGTGTATGTAGACTTGTTCTGATCTGGTTTATTGAGGAGTCTTGTCCATAGATTGGTGGAACTTAGAGACTGTTGAGTTTTAAGCTTAAGTCTAGATAAGGTTCCGACATATTAATAATCCAAAGATCTGATCGAGCTCCATAATTCAATTTAATGAAGGAATGTTTAATATTCAACCTTGATCCATGTACATTCCCCTCTTTTTCTTTTTCTTTCTTTCTTTTTCACTTCTTTTTCAAATAAGTGTTTGCTAAGGGACTAGCAAAAGTTAAGTATAGGAGCCGTGTGTCCAATTTTCATTAAATTTGGAGGTGATTTGCTATTTTATTCAAAAATAGAGAGGGGGCACCGTGCACAGGGACCAAAGTGCAAATACCCGAGAGTCTGGGGGTCTGGTGCAATTAACCCAGCAAAACACGTGCGATGCGCGTGTCTGGGGCACTCAGGGACCCAAATGTAAGAAAAATAAGTTCCGAGGGCTTATTGGTAACAGGTACCAAAAGTCCAGGGGCTTATCTGTAAAATACCCAAAAATAAACGTACATGCTCAAATAAACCACGCACAGGGGTATAAATGTGAATAAGTGAAAGCTTTCATTCAACTAATAACAACCAGAACTACAAGGGCATGAAATGTAAAATACCCAGAAAATCACGTGTCGAAGCACGTGTCACATCACATACAGGGGCATATTAGCAAATAAAAGCAAGTACCAGGGTCTCTATGCAAATAACCCTAAAACTAAACAACTAAACTCAATATTTACAGGACTAAAGCGAAATAAAATAAGAAAGGGGGCCTAAGGGTAAATTACCCTTTATTATGCGGAGCGGCTGGATGGACGCCACGTGTAGATATGACGGTTTGGATCAGCTGCGGCTCCAACGCTAGTGTCCTTTGGCGAATCCGATGGCTGGAGTTCCTCCACGTGGGTGATCGGACGGTGCAGGGCGCAGGCGGCTAACCCTGGCGCATCGGATGGCTGGATTCGATCCTCCTGATGATCGGGCGGTGACTGCTGCTCCTCAGATGGACGGTTCAGATGAAATCTGGAGCCGGAGGACGAATCGAACGGCGACGGAGGATGCTGGATGAACAGGTCACCGGCGAGACTCGCCGGCCTCGGGCGTGCGCTAGACTCCTCCTGGAAGCACTCTGAAGGTCGGAGAAGAAAGGTGGAGTGCCCCCGCGTCTGCCGGTAGGCTCCGATGATCCAGCCGAGCTCCGAGGAGCTCGGGCTAGGTCGACGAAGCAGAGCCTCCTGGCTGGATGACGAAGGGCCTCAGATGGCCTTCGTTTGACCTGCAAAGCGAACCAGAAGACTCGCGGGTCGAGGGCAAACTGCCTCAACCCGGTTAGGCGAGGTGACGGTGGCTCGTGAGTCGAAATGGCGAGCTCCGGCGAAGGGGGTGGACGGAGGAGCTCGACTCCCAGCTCCTGTGCGAGCTGGGTTGGATGGAGGGGTGAAGAAGGTGCGTCGCAGGGAGGCGGATGCGATGGACGATTCCGATGATCGAACGGAGTGAGGGGATGGTCGGAATCAGCTAGAGACGGCGGCGATACGAATTGGGCGTAAATGGAAATCGAAGAAAGATAAGGACCTACAAGGTTACCTGGGTGGTCGAAGAGACTGTGGAGGAGCTGGGGAAGCTCCTGGTCGTCGCCTCGAGGAGCGTCTCCCTCCGAGGCTCAAGCTCCAGCTGATGGCGGAGCGACAGCGGCGAAGCTCGCCGGATCGATGGTCTCACCCTCCTTCCTCGCTGCGACACCACGGGGGACGAGCTGTCACTCTCGCCGATGTGATGGAGGTCACTGGGAGTGGAACGAAGGAGCCAAAGATGATGAAATAGGGTGGCGGGGCTCGACTTTATACGTGGGGGTGATCCGGAAAGAATCGCGCGGGTAGGGAAATCAGGAGTGCGGATCTCGATGCGCTGGCTCCGGTGAGGGTCTCGGGTGTATCGCGAAGAAGTCGGACCCGGGGTTTGGTGAAATGGGTGTCGGATCAAGCGGGTAGAAAAGGGAGAAATCGGGTCCAACACCCAGATCCGAGACGGGGTGGTCCTGGGGGGGGAGTTGACCGGGCGGTCAACACTCCCAGGACCCAATAGGAACAGGCCACGTGGCTTAATCTTGGAGGTGAAAATTTAGGTAGCAAATGGCCGAATTTGCAAAAAGTTAAAACATGAAATATTTTTATTTTATTTTTTTTCTATTTTTTAGTGATTTTTAATAATTTTTTTCGAAATAAAAATAAGGTATGTACACTATATGTACTATATACGTATATGTACACTATTAGGGTTTTTAATTTTTGATTTTTAATTATTATTTTTATGCAATTTTATTCCTGTTTTATATTTTATTTATTTTCATTATAAAATAAGGAATAAAAAGATATTTTTATTTTATTTTTATTATTTATATACATAGGTAAAATAAATACATATATACACTTATATACATGGTATATTTACAATATGTTTTTTGTATTTTTAATTTTATTATTTTTATTTTGTTTTTGTTTTAATTGTTTTTATTTAAGTATATAACATAGAATATTTACAAAAATTTTGTAAATTAATTTTATTTATTTATAAGGTTAAATAAATATATAAGAGTGGTTTATGTACATGATGAAAGTGGTGTTTTTGTTCTTTTTGATCTTTACCCTTTTTCTTTTGTTTTTATACCTATGAACATATAAAAGTATTTACAAGCATATTTTTGGGCTATTTTTGTGAGGAAAAATATTTTTATTTATTTACATAAATATTTACACATGAGCCCATATCTCCCCCTACTTTGACTTTTATGCGGTCAGGCCCATGCTGAGCCCTCCCTTGGGTTAGGTTGCTCAATATTTATTCTAAATATTTCCCTCTTTTTCTTTTTAATCTTTATTCTTTTATTTTTGCACAAAAACATGCTAATTATAGGTTTTTACACAATGCATGCTTTTGGTAATTATTTGTATTTACATGAATATACATGCATTTGCAAAGGTTTTTGTAGCTAAAATATAAGAATAAAGAGTGATGAATGGGTATTCATCACCCCCCTATACTTAACTTTTGCTAGTCCCTTAGCAAACACTTATTTGAAAAAGAAGTGAAAAAGAAAGAAAGAAAAAGAAAAAGAGGGGAATGTACATGGATCAAGGTTGAATATTAAACATTCCTTCATTAAATTGAATTATAGAGCTCGATCAGATCTTTGGATTATTAATGTGTCGGAACCTTATTTAGACTTAAGCTTAAAACTCAACAGCCTCTAAGTTCCACCAATCTATGGACAAGACTCCTCAATAAACCAGATCAGAACAAGTCTACATACACAAACTCTAATGACTATGAATCTTTCCATGCAGTGTAAGAGATATGTAGCTCCCCACCTCAGAAGTAATAAAGAAACAACCTTCCTCAACCTGGTAACTCTAATGCCTCGGTCTAGCAACTCTTTCCTCGAGAAGCGGGGTATTCCCTTCTAAGTTCAAGTGCAACCGGCTCAAGAAGAGGGGGAAGAAGTATAGACTTTTGGAAGCTCAGCCAGTGTAGCCAAGTCTCCCGCTGCAAGCTTCATGAGATGTAACATGGATACCATAAGCTTTTGCTTTATTTGACTATATACACTTCGGTGGGGTTATTAAATTTTCAATCCGACCCACCACTTTTTTGGAGTTCTTTTTGCATTTTGCATTTTTTTCAAGTGCTTCTATACAACATATCTACATGGTGCAGCATATATACAAGAAATTTTCCTCTTGAACCAGTAGACTATCCCTCTTTTGAAGCTTTATTGCAACCCACGGCTTTTGTCTTTAGCCTTCATCACCACTAGACCAAGTTGAGACGCACTTCCTTCACTAGAAGAAGAAGAGAGGTTCCGCATAGAAGTACTACCCTCATATGCTACCCCAAGCCAAAGGAAACTGCCTCCTCACCACCTCATCCGTGGAGAGCCATGTGTAAAGTGCTGGTGCAAGTCAAGCCATTGTCTCTAAGAGTCATGCGTGTGTTGTTAAGTGCTCTACTTAGGCTCATCAAGATGACATATGCTCATAGCCTAGTGGACTCAAAGAATTAAGTCCTTACGGACCTGAAAAGCCTTAACCCTAAGCCCTATAAGGTTCCTCTTAGAGTTAGGTGGATTAAGATCTTATTCGAGCTCCATTTCTCAATTTAATTCCAGGCTTAGTTTAAATGTCAACTCTCATCCAGGAAAAACTATATACATATGTACACAAGATGCTTATTTACACAAATTTTACAATCTTGCAAAATTTTTGAAAAATGTTTTGAAATCATGGATGAATGATGCATGAGGTGCAAGTTTTGCAAGAAGATATTTACACATATTTACACAAGATTTTTGCAAACTTTTGATTTTCTAAACATTTTGGAAAAATTTTGTACTATATACATAATTTTGATACAAAAATATTTACACAAGCTTTACACAAAAGATTTTTGAAATCATTTTTACAAAAATAATTTGTACACTAGCTATGTATGTGCAAATAAAAGAAGTTTATGTACATGAAAAATTTTTAATTTTTGTGATTTTTAGCCATTTTATTTATTAACACACCCACACAAAGTACGAGTTATGGCTAAAGTATATATGAAATAGTCCTTTTCATCTAAAAGATCTTTAGTCAGAATGTAGTGTTTTTCTTGACAACCAATGAACATCATAAAAGATCGAGACCATATCACGTAATTTTTTATGCCTTTGAGTTTGATACTAGTGTTGTGTGCCATAATATTCGTGGTGAAGGACTTTGTCTCAGTAGAAGAAGGCACCATGGTGGTCTTAAAATAGAAAGAAGATCTTATGATCAACTAAGGATGTATATAAGGATAGAAAACACCCTAGAACTCACGTTTCCCTTGAAGAATGGCTAAAAAACCTCAACAGACAACAGATCAAGGGTCGTGGCAGCGGTCTAGGATGAGTTTTGGATCTCCAAAGAGATCTACGATACCTGTGGGGCTAACAAACTTCATAGGAGGTCCTAGAAGCATTGGGCAGCGCTAGCGGGAGGGTTGTGCCCCCCCCCCCCCACGACGACGTTAGCAACCTCTGTGGGAGGTTCCATCATCGGTAGGTACTGGAGATGCTCCTTTGGGGTCGAGATGATGCAATGTAGGCAATTGGAGGGCCTTACGTGGTACCCTAATTCGGAGAAGAGGGCTGGCACATGCTTTTGGTGGAAGTGAGGATTTTAGCTCAGGACTCCGGTACAGGATAGTTGCTCTGATACCCCGTGTGGAGAAGAGAGACGACGAGAATCTATTCCATATGGTTAGGGTCTCTAAAATAGTTTTCTTTAGAAGTCTCAAGCAAGGCTACCATAGTCCATGATAGGTAGTTACCTTTTTAAGTATTACATAAGGCCAATGTTCGAACAAGCTGAAGGATCTAACAACTAAGAAACGAAAGCAAATTATCATGCTTCCAATATTTAATTTCTAGCATGCTACTTCTAGTCTAATTAAAAAGGAAACTGCTACAAATTAGACGTATATCAACAATTATTCTCAATCAAAGGCACTCCAAGTAATTAACCATTTTCGAGTGATTTAACAACAATTATAATTGTTGCGAGTAGCATAAGCAAACAAGTATAAACATAAATAAACAACCGCGTGCACATGTATTTATAAGGTTCACTCGTAACTAGACTACAACCTTTAATTACGGTGGTCGTTTTCGTTATATGTGAGAATAGAAAAATACTCTGGATAAGGAGAAACTTAACCCAAGAGAGATTATATACTGCTCCTAGTACAAACGAATCTTAGATACAAATGTATCTAAATACCTAAATAAAGATTTTAGATACAAACAGATCCAAATAATCAAATAAAATTTTGTTTAAGGTCGGGACCGCTACATGCTTTGGGGTGTAATCGAATCGAACTGGAGCAAACATATGTAGGTTCGATTCATTTAATATTTTTTAAGGTCTGGTCTGATTCGATAGAATGGAAATGATGTCCAGATTTCGTTCAGCTTAACCCTTGTTAGTGAAGGTTCGGTTCTTTAAGTTTTGATTAGTAGGGAAACACCTAATTTGAATCTAAGTATTTGGGAATGTGGAATGATCATGACCTTTATTATGCCTTGATCAATGGATTTAAGCTTTTGTGCATGATGCAAACTCCTCATTCTTTATATGATTTTTTTAGGAGAAATTCTCTATATAAATATATATAACATGTGCCGTGTATCGAACTTTTAACGAACTAAAGCTAAGCGTACCTGCCATTTTGAGTTCGGTTTGTTTAAATAAATGAACCCAAATCTATATATAAAGGTTCAATTCGTTTATTTTCAAACCAAATCTGAAAAAACCTTCAGGGAATAGAACATAAGAGAATATCAAACTTGAGGCTATTTTGACACTCCTACCCCTGCTCTCCACCCAGACAACCCCTCCACCGCCACCCACCATCCCCCAAACTCACTACTTGATCAAACCCCCCATCTGGTATGGTGTCAGACTGCGCACATCCTGCTTGTGGAGGATGCAGACAAACGATTCTTCAACTGGGATCGACAGAACATATTGTCAATATTCCAGACATATCAAAAGTCTCCACCTTGAATTGATTCCTTCAAGAAGCATTTGTGTCCTCTAGCCCCTCGTTGGGGCTACTGCCAACTTTCAACATTCAACAAGTCCAATGAGTGTTTGAACTTACTCCCAGAAACTGCGTATGGGGTGAAGTCAGAAATTTATTCGTTGAAATGAGGGCAAATTATTTAGACATTATTTATCTAATTTATCTTGTCTTTTAGTTGTCAATATTTGGTGAGATTTCAATAATTCCGTAATTGATTAACACTAATATCTAGAAGGAATTTTTAAAAATACTCATGTAAACTTACAATCTCGTATAAATAATATCTACAAATATTATGTTTACAAAAAGCTCCTAATAAAACTCTTAATTTCACTAAAATACACATTTATTAATGTGATATTAAGTAATACCATTATATTCATATTTTCAAATAGATGATGCTATACAATGTTTTACATATAAGGATACAAGTAAATATAGATATATGTAAAAATCCCTTATCATATGTGGTAGACATTTTTTACATGTGTATTGTATTTGTTTTAAAGAGATAGGGTTGCAAATAGGTGGATACATATATATATATATATATATATATATATATATATGGGGTTGGGGAGCATGCACCCAGGTGCATGTAATTTTACATGCACCGGGGCCTATATCTTCCACGTTTTTCTACTTTTTTGGAAAATGTCATCATGTATATTCATCTATATATTCCTATATTATGTTATTCGAATTTTGTCAGAAACAGAGGCTCGTATGCCCTCTATCTAGAATAGGCCAATTACAGCAATTCTAAGACCGTTAAAATAACCTGTTCTAGATGGAAGGCATAGGAGTCTCTGTTTCTGACGAAATTGGAATAGCATGTAGGAGGGATATATAGATGAATATACATGATGATATTTTTCAAAAAAGTAAAAAAACGTGGAAGATATAAACTCCGGTGCATGTAAAATTACATGCACCTTGGTGCATATTCCCTTTTCCCTACATACGTACATATATATATGGGTAAAATGGGGCTGCCCCCAGGGAGTAGCCAACTTGGCTACTCCCACCCCTATTTTTCCCTCATTTTTTTATTTTTTGGAAAATAAAAATTTGTATATTCATCATTATATCCCTCTCACATTTTATTAAAATTTCGTCAGAAACAGAGACTCCTAAGCCCTCCATCCAGACGTCATTTTTTAACGGTCGCAGGATTTTTTAAATCGACCATGTTTGGATGGAGGCCGTAGGAGTCTCTGTTTCTGACGAAATTTTAATAGAATGTGAGAGGGATATAATGATGAATATACAAATTTTTATTTTTTAAAAAATAAAAAAATGAGGGAAAAAGAAAAATTGGGATGGGAGTAGCCAAGTTGGCTACTCCCTGGGGGAAGCCCCATTTACCTATATATATATATATATATATATATATATATATATAGGGTTAAATGGGGCTGCCCCTTGGGAGTAGCCAACTTGGCTACTCCCACCTCTATTTTCCCCTTATTTTTTTATTTCTTTGGAAAATAGAAATTTGTTCATCATTATATCCCTCTAACATTCTATTAAAATTTCGTTAGAAACAGAGACTCCTATGGCCTCCATCCAAACATGGTCGATTTAAAAATTCCTGCGACCGTTGAAAAAAATGACGTCTGGATGGAGGGCCTAGGAGTCTCTGTTTCTGACGAAATTTTAATAAAATGTTAGAGGGATATAGTGATGAATATACAAAATTTAATCTTCCAAAGAAATAAAAAAATGAGGAAAAAATAGGGGTGGGAGTAGCCAAGTTGGCTACTCCCAGGGGGCAGCCCCATTTTACCCATACATACATACATACATATATATATATATGCGGAAAATGGGGCTGCCCCCTAGGGGGAGCTAACTTAGCTTCCCCCGCCCTATTTTCTTCAATTTTTTTATTTTTTTGAAATTTTTTTCCGTGAATATTCATCACTATATCCCTATATTATGCCATAAAAATTTCGTGTGAAACAGAGACTCCTACGGCCTCCATATATGGGTAAAATGGGGGTGCCCCCAGGGAGTAGCCAACTTGGCTACACCCAACCCTATTTTCCCCTCATTCTTTCATTTTTTTCAAAAATAAAAATGTGTTTATTCATCATTATATCCCTCTCACATTCTATTAAAATTTCGTCAGAAACAGAGACTCATAAGCCCTCCATCCAGACGTTATTTTTTTAACGGTCGCATGATTTTTTAAATCGACCATGTTTGGATGGAGGTCGTAGGAGTCTCTGTTTCTGACGAAATTTTAACAGAATGTGAGAGAGATACAATTATGAATATACAAATTTTTATTTTCCAAAAAAATAAAAAAATGAGGGGAAAATAGGGGTGGGAGTAGCCAAGTTGGCTACTCCCTGGGGGCATCCCCATTTACCCCATATATATATATATATATATATATATATATATATATGTTACCTTATGTTTGTCCCTTCTAAAATCTAGATATATCTATACAAACAAATATCTTATGAATAATAAAAATCATGATCCATACCCTTAAATATGGATAGAGATATCTAGATTGGTAATCATAATTCGGGTACGATTATATAAAAAATGGATAAGGTGTGTCTTATGAATAATAAATGTCTGCTAACACTTATATTTGAAAGAATTTTTTTATAAATTTTAAATTAGCCATTATTGTTAAATTAAAATTGCATACAATTCAATAAACACAAAATAAAAACAAAATAATATGCAAATTTAATGTATCTTTAAAATAAATAATTAAATATATTGAAGATATATTTTTTTATTTGTAAATTTGAAAACGAGTCCAAAATACAATATACATGTGTAGCCATGTGTCATATTTTGATATATTTTTACACAAATTGATATATGTCAATACAATATATACATGTAGATTCGGTAGTACATATATATGTATGTGTATGCACCAGAAAAATATGTAACCATATCCGTTTTCAGATCCTAAAAATGGAAAATGTATCCATATCATATATGTACCTGCAAAGAAAAAAATAAATATTCTTATTTAAATCCATACCTACTAAAAGTAAATTTATATATTTGTATGCCCTTAAAACGGATACGGTGATGGACACATACAGATAAATTAGTATTCTGTTATGTACAACATGTAAATGTTAATAGTTAACGACCATATTTAGGTAATATATATGAATTTTAGTTATGATATGGGGACTATTATATTTAACATGAAATTTTTAATTAGTAAATAATATATTCAGATTATATACGTTACTATATTTAGACATATAGTTATATTTATATTTATACATATATATAGAGGGATTTTATCAAATATGCACTGTGTCCATTAGATTATGATGAGCACGCGATGCCATCCATAAGATTTTGACCTAACGATTATGGTTTAAAAAGAGTTTCTTTATCGCTTTGATGGCTATTTATAGGATGTTAATGATTACTTATTTGTAGGATGACGGGTATGGAAACCTATTAATACATGTTGCATATTGATCATTCCAAATTTGGTCCTTCTTGCAGTTAAGTAAGTAACAATCCACGAATGATCAGTATATTACGCAATCAGTATTACATTCTATACATATGTTCATTACTTACTTCAATACAAATGTTCATCGCTCTATTTTTCATTCTATTTACTAATATTATTTGATGATTTACTAATGTCTCATTCCAACTTATTTTTCACGTAAAAATAATTACTGCAACAATAATATATATCCATACTTGTCATTTGAATTGCTGGCATTTTGTTTGGTTTACTAAGTAAGGAGAATATATTACTAATTCCATATTAATAGATTACTTGAGTAATGTTAGTAAGGAGAATATATTACTAATTCTTTGTTAATAGATTACTTGAATAATGTCCCTGGATTATTGATATTATGTACAAGGTACTGGTACATATGTAAATTACTAATAATTGTCATAATATTACCGATCGCATAACAATCATTTACTTGATAATTGGGTATATATATTACTAATCTTGTGGCATAAGATATAAGTAATATGTAAATAATTTGAGGAGAAAATAATATAAAAATATCTATAGAAAAGTAAAAAATTAACATAAATTAGTAAATAATAAAAAATAGGAAGTAATATACATGGATGGAATATTATTATTTCATTGTTATATTTCTTTTCCTGGTCATTTTCTCGCATGAAATCGTTGAATGGAAGAAATATCTTTCCAAAACTAACTCCTCAATTTTAAGGAAATAATATAATTGAAACCAAAATGGTAACTACATTAGCATACTTTCCAAAATCGTCCTCTTTCGAAATAAGCAACTCATCAATTGAGTATAAACATGGAAGGCCTACATTTGATGTTTATCGTAACTCTAATGGTCACAATGCTCATTGGATAAAATCCATATATATAAGGCTTATCCAGAGTGTCTTGTGCCCATTTGAGTTGCGGTGAGCACCAAACGTGGGTTCGCCACGTGTATTTTCATTTGAATGGTTGCCTATTTCGAAGGAGCACGGTTTTAGAATGATTTAATACGTTTGAGCCTTTTATATTTCTAATTATATCGAGTCCTTAAAAAAAGGAAGATGGTTTTGGAAAGATACATTCGAATCATTAATTTCGTACCGAGGAAATAATCATTACACATTTGATCAGTAATGTACATAATGTAATCAAGTAATTATATGTTGCGAGATCAGTAATACTGAAACAATTGTCAGTATTTTACACATGTAATATTACATTGTATAGAGATCAGTATTTCATTCATGTTACTCAAGTAACTCAGCAATATACTTGGTTCAGTAAGAATCATTCAATGACAAGTAACTTGTAATGAATTGTTAGTAACATTTGTTATATGACAAGTAACTTGTAATTAATTATATTTATAATAGTAACTCAGCAATATACTCGTTTCAGGAAGAATCATTCAATGACAAGTAACTTGTAATGAATTGTTAGTAACATTTGTTATATGACAAGTAACTTGTAATGAATTATATTTATAATAGTAATTCAATGTGAAGCATAGGTAATTTCATGAGTTACGTAAGTAACTTACTGAATTGAGATCAGTAAGATAAACTTCAGAATTCATATAAGTAAGAATTCACTATTTCGAAAGTAAGTAGATTTATTCTTGCTCAAAAAATCAGTAACTTTTATTCCTATATCAGTAACTAATAGTAAAGGACAAATAAATATTTAAATTACTCGGGTAATCTGTAGAAATTTCGTTAGTGATAATGACTATAAGTGCAGTAACTCGGTATATCTTCGAAGTAACACATGAAAAAGTAACAATTATGTTAGCATTAGTAACATAAAATATATATCTTATAAGTAAAGTAAGTAAATACATCAGTAACTCATTATATCTTCAAAGTAACGTATTAAAAGTAACAATTATGTTAGCAATAGTAACATAAAATATCTTATAAGTAAATTAAGTAAATACATCAGTAACTCAGTGTATTTTCAAATTAACGCATGAAAAATAACAACTGCTTTTACTGTAACTTTTTATTATATGAAAACAAAATAAATTCGATAAAAAATCAATTATTACTACATATCATGTATCAAAATGAATAAAAATTGATATTATGAACACCACTTTCTCATATTTCAATCATACTTCTCGAAAAAATATTGCTTACAATAAAAAATATGAAATTTCATAAGCGATCAAATCATGAAAGAGTGAAACGATGAAATAGAACAAAAATATCATTAAAACAACGAAATTATGATAGAAATAAGCGATCAAATCATGAAACGAATCATATACCTCTCTTCTTGCGTTGAAACGAAAAAGTACCTTGTGTTGGAATGAATCGATAGTTTTATCAATCATATATGTGTGCCTTGCACTTTCCAAAAACGTAACGCTATTTTTAGAAAAGTTTTAATTTCCGATTTTGTTTTATTTCCATACAAAATTTAGTTCCTATTTTTTAGGATCGAATCTTGTAGATGGACGGCTACAATTAGGTGCTCAAAAAAACCCAAATGGGTACAGGGCTCTCTGGATAAATTCGATATATATATATATATAGAGAGAGAGAGAGGGGGGGCTTATCTAGAGGGCATTGTGCCCATTTAGGATTTAATAGGCCCCTAATTACATCCGTCCGATATTAATCGTGAGGTTAAAATACATTTTCAATTAAAATGTTAAATATGGCACTTTTTGAATACCATAACTGCTATCGCGAGAAAGAAGGGCGTTAATTTATTTTGTTTGACGTAATCAGTAATCGATTAATAACCAAAAAAATATTAGGGTTTCTTGGTTACGCATACGGCGATCAAACAAAGCCAATCCCTACTCTCATTCGTCTTTGAAGATCATTTTGAAGGCGCTTTAAGATCGAGAATCAGTAAGTTTTTATTATCATCGTCTTTGAAGATCATTTTGAACGTACTTTTAATTCGATAGTTTTAACGTATACAAATTCTGATTCATATATTACTAAATTTTGATGCAAAGTTATTTAAAATCATGTACCGATACTGATAGTAAGAAAAAATGTGGGGGTTGTATTTTGGACAAATAGATTTTCTCTTGAAAGCTTTTTAAATGGCTTATCGTTTAATTATATGTTACAGTTACTACTAAATTTCTTATAAATAAATTTAACTTTTTTTTACTAATGAGAACTTAAAATTTACTTGCAAATCAAAATAAAGTACTGATAATTTAAAGTAACTTACTGATTCATATCTCTATTATTATTTTACAAGTGATTATTAAAGATACTGACAAAATAATGAAAGTTACTAATGACTACATCAAACTTACAGATACAAGCTTCAAGGTTACTGATGCATTCTTCAAAGATGCTATATTGAAAATAGTTACTGATAAATAAAGTAAACTTACTGTTGCATGATTAAAAGTTACTGATACATGTTCCAAAATTACAAGCATACCTCTATTGTTATTTTACGTGTAATAATTAAAGTTACTGATAAAATGATGTAATTTCCTGATGTCTTTTTCGAACTTACTGATAGAAGCTTCAAAGTTACTGATGCATTCTTCAAAGATAATATGGGAAATAGCTACTGATAAATAAAATAAACTTACTGATGCACGCTTCAATGTTACTGATACATGTTACAAACTTACTAATACATTTGATAAGCAAGAACTTATTGATTCATGCATCAAATTTACTGATACATATTTCATACTTACTGATACCAGTGAGTAGCAGGAACTTACTGATACATGCTTCTAAGTTACTAATGGATAATGAATATATTTATAGTATCATTTTAAAGTTACATGTAGTACGTACCAAAGTTACTTATCCTACTTATAATAGTACCATCGTGATATTAAAAGGCATTTTTACAATAATATACTTTTTACCGCCTTATCAAATATCACAAGTTAGGTTAACATTCAAAAAACTTACTTCCAGCGAAAGTATCGGTTCGCGGCGGAGCAGCGAAGAATTTCTTGACGATTGCAACGCGGGCGGAGAGGGATAAACACGGTTAGACAAGGTTAGTGATTATTTAACAACCCGACATCTTCCATTGTAATGCTAAAGTCAATTCCTATAAGAGTTTGGAGGAATTAGACGTATTAGGGTTACGAAAACAAATTCTTTTAACTTTGAACACTTTCGTATGAATCCAATAGTTGCATGCATAGAACTTATTGAGAACGATGTTATGTATACTGCTGCTTTAAATTACGAATGCTTAAAGATGTTATTGAAGAACCTACCAATGATTTAATCTTACATATGTTGATATGTAATGTGATTACATATGTTTACTAATTCATTCCAATGATGTATCATATTTTACTAATGCGGTTGCATTTAAATTTTACCGTTGCCTAATTCTAATGAAGCTTAGAGATGGTTAACAAAGAAATACTGAAGATATTTCAAAATGTTGCTTGAGTTAATTAGTAAATTGATGTTGTTCCTGTTGAAATCACTAACAAAATTATATCAGTAATTGTGTTTAGTATTTCATTTACTACTTTTGCAGATGGATCAGGCAAAAATGTTTGATGTTTCATACAGGAGACGAACACCACAAAATTTAAAAAAAGGAATAATGGAATCTGCAAGTGGTAATTTTACTATTTATTATTAAAAATATATATATTCTAATTGAATTATGTATTAAGAAGTAACTTTATGCAGATACAAGCTTTGAGTGTGATAAAACTACTGAAGTTTCCACTGGTAAGTTTGCATATTAACACCCAAATTGGTAATAATGAATATCAGAACTTATTATTGACAAAAATTTGTGTTATGTAGAAAGAGCATCGGGTTTGACTATTGATACTGTAAAGGATAATGCAAAGATAGAACCATCGCCAGGTAAGCTAATATCTAATAAGATTGTAAGTTAAGAAAAGACTCTTTGTAATTGGAAAATATTAACTGATTTTAATTTCATTATTGCAGCAAGATATTGTGTCCAACACAGATGTTACATAAAACAATTTGTAACATGTCTTGGTAACAACAAATTGACTGGGAGGCATAAGGAGTTGATAGATAAATCCGCTTTCTCAAGAATAGTATCGATTACAAAACTTGATATTAATTATCAAGTCTTGGACTTTATTGTTCAAAGATATCAAGGGGATCGGATTTTCAAGTTTGGAGAAAAAGAACTCATATTCTCAGATAATGACATAGGGTTGATTTTGGGATTGCCTTCATACGGATTTCCTATACATCTAAGGGGGTTTTCATTTGAATGGCCAAGTTCATTCGAAGAGCTATTTTGCCAATCAAGCATGTTATTAAATCGTCATAATATCTGTGACATGCTTGATTTTTTAAGAACTCAAGAAGATGATCATTCAAATAGAATGTACATAAGATGTCTGATATCATTAATGTTTTGTACATTTCTATTCCCCGAAACCAACTTCTGCTTCCCAAAGGTCCTACTAAATTATATAGATTTAATTGAAGATACACGTTTCTTCAATTGGTCTAATGCAATTGGGACTATGATAATTCAACGTTTAGAAGACATAGTGGAAAAAATGAGAAAGTGTTCATCATCTGATGGGAAAAGCACAGTTGGCTACTTAACTGGATGTGCATCATGTTTATATGTAAGCT
The DNA here is from genome assembly GCA_037367405.1 of Ottelia alismoides. Lineage (NCBI taxonomy): Eukaryota > Viridiplantae > Streptophyta > Magnoliopsida > Alismatales > Hydrocharitaceae > Ottelia > Ottelia alismoides. Next base: position 44,743 of record JAZKJV010004851.1, read on the forward strand.
TTTTTCATCTCTATCTACTATTATGCTTTTAATAAATATTTAGCAGATAATTAACTATGTAAAATTTTTCAGGCATGGGCTCTGGAGCACTTATTCCCATCACTTGCATTAAACCAAAATCTATTGCCAAGAATTAGAAAATGGTCAACTCCATGCAAAGTTACCATTGAATAATTCATGAACTTTGATGAAGATCAGGTATCCAAAATTTAATTACAATTTCATTTGTGATTTTAATTTTAATTATAGAATAATATTTCAATGATAGGAAACTTTAACTACGGACAACCTGATACATTTAAAAATGTTACTGCTTGTCATCATAATATTACTTGCAAAGGTTGTTGATTATCAATAAAGATACTGATAAAATAATAATAGTTACTGATGACTACTTCAAACTTACAGATACAAGCTTCGAAGTTACTGATGCATTCTTCAAAGATGCTATATTGAAAATAGTTACTGATAAATAAAGTAAACTTACTGATGCATGATTCAAAGTTACTGATACATGTTCCAAACTTACATGCATACCTCTATTGTTATTTTACGTGTAATCATTAAAGTTACTGATAAAATAATGAAAGTTACTATTGCCTTCTTCAAACTTACTGATACAAGCTTCAAGGTTACTGATGCATTCTTCAAAGATATTATGGGAAATAGTTACTGATAAATAAAATAAACTTACTAATGCATGGTTCAAAGTTACTGATACATGTTACAAACTTACTAATACATGTGAGAAGCAATAACTTACTGATTCATGCTTCAAATTTACTTATACATGTTTCATATGAATATTGATTGCAATACTACTGACAGCCTGATACATTTAAAAATGTTACTGCTTGTCATTATGAATATTACTTGAAAGGTTGCTTTTTATTAATATGAATTTGGATTGATAGCTAAAAATATTTCCTTGCATTAGATTGTTGTCCAGCTAGACTTTGAAGAAAAAGAGATATTCAAGATTGACCCAAATGAATTCATTTTTTATTATGAAACCTTCGTAACCGAGGGTTTCATCTCAACTGCTTATGCATTGTGTGTCATTGTACCACAAACACGACAACTTGATGATTGTTCAATGACATCACTTTTGAAGACTGCTCAACACCAAAATATATCATATTGTAAATGTGAAGAGCACAAGAAGAAGAAAAGTGATTTGGAGAGTTTCATTTCTCAACTGCCCACATTAGAAGAATACAAAAAAATGAAAGATCATTATGAGAATACATTGAAGGAGAATGAGAAGCTGAAGCTCCAAATCTCTATTCTCAAGCAATGGTTTGAGGAGTTCTTTGCAAAATCAGTTAATGTAAAGCAACAAGAGGAGAAGACAACAAAGGTTGGTGAACAAGAAAAACAAAATAATATCACAAAAAACAATGAATCACCATCCTTTGATCTTGGAATTGAGGATGATTCGGAAGATCGTGACAAAAATAAACCAAATGTTCCAAAGAGGGGTAGAAGCAAGAAGCTTATCACTCCTAGCAGCATGTCAAAAAGGGTCAAATCAAGAAGAGCAATAAAGGAAGAAGAAAAAACACAAAGCATTCCACTTAAGGAGAAAATAGTAAGGAAAAAAAGAAAGCTTGAAAAAAAGAATTTTGAAGAAGTGATGAATGTAGAAGATGAAAATGAAATTCCAAAGATTAAAGACAACAAAGAGCAAGCTTTGTAGGTATGAAATCAACCTATCATACTTTACAGATATTGTTGCATTTAAATTTTATTGATTTTGTACATTCAAATGATGGTAATTTAATAACTTACAGATGCTAAATAATAACTTACAATTGATTTAGATATTATTACTTGTGTCAATTAATAAATTACTGATACTTACATATTCTAAATAGTTACTTCCTGATGCTTTAATTTACTAATACTTACAGAAGCTTTATAATAAATTACTTTTGATTCATAGAATGTTAATGGTATCAGTCAGTAACTTACTGATGCTTTATGTTACTCATACTTAAATATGCTTTAAAATAACTTAACGTTGATTTTGAGAATATTACTTGTGTCAGATAATAAGTTACTGATACTTACATATGCTAACTAATAACTTACTGATGCTTTAAGTTACTGATACTTAAAGATACTTACATATGATAAATAAGAACTTACATGTGCTTTAGTTACTCGAACTTACAGATGCGTTAAAATAACTTACAGTTGGTTATAAGAATATTACTTGTGTCATTTAATAAAATACTGCTACTTATATTTGCTACAAAATGACTTACTGCTAGTTTAATTTACTGATATTTAAAGATTCTACATAATAACTTTCAATTATGCTAACTAGTAACTTACAGATGCTTTAAGTGAGTGATACTACATGATACTTAATGAAAATTTAAGTAACTGATACTTACAGATGACAAATAAGAAGTTATTGTTGATCTTTGAAATATTACTTGAGTAATTTTCGTACTGAATGATACTTACATATGCTACATAAGAGCTTACTGTTGATTTTGCAAATATTACTTGTGTTATCTAAGATCTTAATGATACTTACAGATGCTTACATAATACCAATGCTTACATAATTTTATTGATGCTTTAGATGTTAGAAATTTCAATGATGCAATAACATAAATTAATGATAAGGTTATATAAATATATTTATAGGTTTACAATTTAAATCGCATCGATTACGCTGGATATGATGCGATTTCAGAATCAGAGAGGGCAACCATTCACGAATTTCTGAAGGATCCTGTCGTCAAGTAAGAAGAGATTTACTAAATTTATTAGATACATTTATTGGATAAATAATTATGATGATCTTTTTTGAATGATACAACTTAATTTACATTACAGTATGGGAGCAACTTACCATGGTTCAGGAGACAACTTTTGCAATGGAATACACATTGAAGACCTACTATATAACAAAATGGTCATTGATGTCATTTTGGACATGTTCATGGATGTGCTATACAAATCATATCAAGAAAGTGACGTGGAATGCCCTTTTATTTTTGCAAATACGACTCAAATGGTAATAGTATTTAACTATTTTTGGTTTTTAAGTTATGTTATATTGCCTAATTATTATTCATTTCAGCAATTGTTCCCAAAGACTGTGAAAGAAGCAACTGAAGAAGATTATGAGCCTCTGAATAATTTGTTCTCATGCACGAGAACAATATTTGATAGTGTAAAGAAGGCTTTTTGTGTAATCCACACCTCCAATCATTGGCATCTTCTCGTGGCTGATTTCGATGTCAAAAAATTCATTTCCTAGAATTCACTTACTGGGATGAAGAAACACCTCTTGGATGTTAGAAAATGGGTAAATATGGAAAAAAATTATGAGATACATCTATTTTTGAGTTTTTTTGTTACTAACATATTTCTTTCACAATTTTGTTGGATTGATTGGATGGCAGAATACTTCATGCTATTCACTGGAGAACACCTTGAAAAGTAGCCAGTAGAGATAGCAAAAGAAATCCCAATGCAGCGAAGTGATTCCATTGATTGTGGAGTTTATGTAATGAAATATATGGAATTCATTTGCAAGGGAAAAGATCCAATCTTCCGAATCGAAGATATCTCCAAGTTTCGTGCCGAGATAGCCGCTATTCTACTTACAAGTGTGCAGAAGAAAGATTGAAAGAAATGAAATATCTTAGACATGTAATTAGAGATGATGTATATATGTAACATGTAGTGTTCAAAATTTAAAAGTAGCATATTTCTTTTGTACATGGATATCTTTATGAATGAGAAAATTTTGATGGATGCTGATTGTTAATTGTTGAGATTGTTATACGACTTAAAGAACTTACTTGTGTTAAGTTCAGAGATTGTTTATGATGTATAAAGAAATATTAGAGAAACCATGCGTTGTTACTGATACTTGTGTTAAGTTCAGAGATTGTTTATGAGAATATTACTTGTGTCATTTTATAACTTACTGATGGTTACATGTGCTACATAATAACTTACTGATTCTTTAAGTTACCGATACTTACGGTTTATACTTACAGATGCTACGTAATAACATACATTTGATTTTGCTACTGATAATTACTGATACTTACAGATGCTACTTTCATATACTACATGATACTTACTAATGCGTTAAGTAACTGATATTTACAGATGCTACATTAGAACTTACTAATGATTTTGGTAATATTACATGTGTCATTTAATAACTTACTGATAGTTACAATTGATACATAATAAGTTAGTGATGCTTTAAGTTAATGATACCTACAGTTTATAGAGGAAATGCTACGTAATAACATACTATTGATTTTGCTACTGATACTTACTGATACTTACAGATGCTACTTTCGTCTACTACATGATACTTGTAGATGCGTTAAGTTATTGATACATACAGATGCTACATAAAAACTTACTGTTGCTTTTGAGAATATTACTTATGTCATTATATAACTTACTGATACTTACATATACTACATAAGAACTTAATGTTGATTTTGCAAATATTACTTGAATCAGTTAAGATCTTACGGATACAAATGCTAACATAATCTTCTAAATCCTATTAACGATTACTTACAGATGCTTACAATAGATACATATATTATGCTTTAAGTTACTAATACTTACAGATTATACATAATAACTTACTATTGATTTTGAAAATATTACTTGTGTCATTTTATAACTTACTGATAGTTACATATGCTATAGAATAACTTACTGATTCTTTAAGTTATTGATACTTACGGTTTATAATGATGAAAGTTACTTATGCCTTCTTCAAACTTACCGATTAAAGCATCAAAGTTATTGATGCATTCTTCAAAGATAATATGGGAAATAGATACTGATAAATAAAATAAACTTACTGATGCATGCTTCAAAGTTGCTGATCCATGTTCCAAACTTACTAATACATGTGAGAAGCAAGAACTTACTGATTCATGCATCAAATTTACGGATACATGTTTCATACTTACTGGTACGATTGAGTAGCAAGAACTTACTGATACATGCTTTTAAGTTACTAACGGAAAGTGAACAATTGAAAAGAACTTACAAATTACATAACATTAACCATAACAATATCATTTAATTGAATACAAAATGATCAAAAATACACAACTTCAGCCTTGATGAATAGTACACAATTTACAAAAATTACAAAGAAGGGAAAAATAAAAAAAATGGAATTCTTCTATAAATTGAAATGGGGTATGACAGAATATGCTTCAGTCTTCTCATTCCTTTGAATATCAAGTGACTTCAAACCTTTCGAATATCAGCTGCATTGAATATGTATCCACCTGTGTAATGGAAAAAATATAGATAATGTTAGCAGTAAGTTAATATACTGGAAATACAATATGAATCATATCAATTAAAGAATTTCTCTTACCATCAAGCATTATTTGCAGATTTTGAAGGGCAATTCCTTGAATCATGTCCAGCATTGACTTTATGGCATAATTTGCATTTTCTACCCTTTGACGAATTCTCTTCACTAATTGATTTCAATCTATTAGTGCTGCCCTTTGGTCTACCACTTTTTCCAGACCCTTTTGGTTTTGCTACATTGGGATCTTTTACAACAAATATTGTATTATCACTTTTTTCATTAACCTCGTGGACATCTTCAACATTAACAATGATCCTTTGCTCTTAATAGCTTTAACTCCTTCATAAGCATCTATAAGGACCTTCTTAATGTAATCGTATACTTCTTTGTTGCCATCAGCTTCGCTAATAAGTTCATTTGCCAATACCCTTAATTGACTATTGTCGTCTTGTACTGTTCTCTTCCTATAAAGTAGATAGTAACCATTTCTCTTGATATCTTTCTTCCATCTATTCAATAAAAGAGAGGAGTGAACCTCTAACGCATCAGTGTATTTTAAAACACTAATAATGTGTCTACAAGGAATACCCATTGATTCCATTTTCATACAATCACATTTGAATTTATTGTAACAAGCATGAAAAGTAACTCTGTTAAAATCTTCAATCTTCCCAATAGGATATACTCTGAATTGTATAACATCATCAGCTGAAGGAAATGGAATCACATTTAGTTCAATACCTTCCAAAAGCTCTGTCTTAAACATGTAAAACAAAGTCTTTGTGAAATGCTCAAAAAATTGTTTTTCAATGCTCCACTGCGTAGCCAACTTGGGACTTTTATTCTCATTGTCATTGTCCATCATATTAGTATGCTCTCTCATTCTTTCAACTGCAGTTTGAAATTTGGTCATGAACTCATATAAACTATTCAGCTGATTGACATGGTTAGTCAGGAAAGAATTCATGCTCTCGCTCCTCTGTGTTGTATTTATCTCAGCAAAAAAAATATCTTCTCATGTAAATAGGCACCCACTTTCTCCTGATACGATACACAACATTAATCCATCTATTTTTTTCTAAATTACATTCTGAAACTATTCTGTCCCACTCAGCTTCAAAATCTTCTTCACTTTTTGCACCCCAAATAATCTTATTCAATGTAGGAATTGCTATATCAGCTTTTTTGGTTAAACCAATCCTCTTCTTCATGTTAGCTGTAACGTGTCAACCACAATATCTATGTTTGGTAGTGTGGAAAACTTCTCTTATAGCAGCATTAATGGATGAGCACTGATCAGTAATAATTAACTTGGGAGCGACATTAACAACCACCAGAAAATTTTTAAAAAGCCATACAAAAGAATCCTTTGTCTCATTCATTAAGAATGCATTGCATAAGAATACAGTCTTGTTATGATTGTTAACCCCACAAAAAGAAGCAAAAATGAGCTTATACTTGTTCGTATCGTATGTTGTATCAAATGTAACAGCATCTCCAAACAATTTATAATCTTCCATAGAATAAGAATCTATCCACATGCAATGAATTAAACACGAATGCTCGTCTTGCTTGTACACAAAAAAAATCAGATGTAATGCTTTTGCAATATTCAAGATGTTCCAACAACATAACAGCATCATGACCTTCAATTTCTTTCTTCTGATCACGCCTTAAATTGTATATGTTTCTAGCTATAGAACCAATACGTTCATCAGATCCACTCTGTTTGTCCAAAAATGCAATTTGTTTGGCCGTAGGGATGTTAACTTGAGACATAGAAGATAGTAAATTCTTTGTGGCCTTAGTTATTCTCCTATTCGGTCTCAAGTACCTCTTCTTACTTGGAGAAACAAGTTTATGGTTATGTTCCTCAACGAATGAGACTACATCCCACTGTTTTGATATCTGATTTAATTTCACACACAACTTTACCTTACAACCACAACGGCTTATTCCACATCTTCTACCCTCGCTGTCTATTTCCTCAAGATTAGCTTCTACGTCAACCAATGTCAGGCTCGATGATATCTTCCTTTTTTTGGAATTTTGAACATACTGTCATTCCTTCCAACAAACATATTTTTTGAAAGAAATATTCTTAACTTTGTTTTTCCGATCAAAACAATATTTGGTGCTACTCCTCCTAATATTAAAGCCAAGTTCAGTGGCATATTTCTCATAGAACATTTCACATTCCTTTAGGTTTGAGAATGAAAGATCTTCGCGAGGAATAATAGCAGGATCTACGGGTGATATAGGGGAATCTTCATCATTTAAATCTTTAAAGTTTTCATATTCATCATTGACTAAAAGAATAAACAATAAAGAAAGTATCAGTAGAAATTGAAGACACCTCTATAACTTCATCAGAGTTAATAAACTTGTAAAAAATATGTACTAATAAATAAGAACTTACTGATGCTTTAAGTTAATAATACTTGAACTTACTGATCTTGGGTCTACATATAATGTGGTCTAGGTTACTGATACTTACAAATGATACAAAAGAACTTACTGTTGCTTTTGAGAATATTACTTTTGCCAGTTAATAACTTACTGATACTAACATATGCCACATAAAAAATTACTGATGCTTTAAGTGAATGATACTTACATTTGTTAGTTACATGTGCTTCATAATAACATATTGTTAATATTGCTACTGATAATTACTAATACTTAAAGATGCTACTTACATATACTACAAGGTACTTACAGGTGCTACTTAAAAACTTGCTATTAATTCTGACAATATTACTTGTGTCATTATATAATTACTGATACTTACATATACTACATAAGAGCTTACTGATTCTTTTGCAAATATTACTATTGATTTTGAAAATATTACTTGTGTCATTATATAACTTATTGATACTTACATTTGCTACAATAGAGCTTACTGATTCTTTTGCAAATATTACATGAGTCATTATATAACTTACTGATACTTACATATGCTACATAAGAGCTTACTGATTCTTTTGCAAATATTACTTGTGTCTTAACTTACTGATACTTACATATACTACAAGGTACTTACAGTTGCTACTTAAAAACTTGCTATTAATTCTGGCAATATTACTTGTGTCGTTATATAACTTACTGATACTTACATATGCTACATAAGAGCTTACTGATTCTTTTACAAATATTACTATTGATTTTGAAAATATTACTTGTGTCATTATATAACTTACTGATACTTACATGTGCTACAATAGAGCTTACTGATTCTTTTGCAAATATTACATGAGTCATTATATAACTTACTGATACTTACATATGCTACATAAGAGCTTACTGATTCTTTTGCAAATATTACTTGTGTCAGCTGAGATCTTATAGATACTTAAAGATGCTTATATAATACTAGAGCTTACATAATCTTGATGATGCTAAGATGTTCGAAATTTCAATGATGTAATGAAAAACATTAAAAAAAAGGTCATATGATTACATACAAAAATAAAAAAATACCTAATCTTTCAGAGTTCTTGTTGACATCAATCAGATCGAAAAGATTGCCTTCATCGTTGAATTCACATAAATAATCTTCACTTTTTGAACCATGGACTAAGTCGTCTTTCATAGTTGAATCTGATATATCACGATCATAATCTACTATCGAATTATCCATGCACGAACCTATATAAATATATATTAGCAACGAAAAACATGTAAAAATTAAAAAATCCAAATCAAAATACCTTTGGTTCCAGATTGCGTGTTAACAAACGATCGATGCTCTCTCGATTGAGAAAAAAGGATTTTTTTTCTCGATAGAAATTCGGGCGAGAAGAAAGGACTCTTTTGCTAATTAAGGAACCTAATTAATTTTCATGTTTACGAAAAAGGCGGTTACAAATGCGGTTCCTATAATCATGGGATTGCATGATTTCATCTAACGGTGCAGATTAAGGGCCCATTTTATCTCAAATGGGCACAGTGCCCTCTGGATAAAAATCCTATATATATATATATATATAAAGTTTATTTCAAACAAAACTTATGTTATTTATATTCCTCCGTTCATATGCAGTGTGAAATACAAAATATCGAACTCGAAGAAACATTAGATTGTGAATCGTTGTCCGAAGAATAGTGGGAAGTGATATATAGTAGATAGAATACTACATACTCTACTCTTTTGTGTGTTTTAGTTATCTATTTTTATGTTATTTTTTATTTAACTTTTTATTTTGATTTTTTGATTTTTGAAAACAAAAGAAACAACAAAATATGTTTTAAAAAGATTTACTCTATTACATTACATATGATATGTATACATGTGTACTGATACTCTATATAGTAGATCGAGTGTGTGTGTAAAATATATGTGAGATATATGAAGTGGTATATAAGAGAGTGTGAGAAAAATAGTAAAGAAATCATGAAACGAAGACAAACTTGGGGAAATGAAATAAATTCAATCGGCAGCAAAAACACATGAAATTAGAATAAAACATTTGCTAGGTAATGAAAACAAATTATTAAAGTTTCCAAATGGGTCTATCAAAATAGGTGTATGAATGAAATAAAAAAATATAAAATCCTGCGAAGGGGCATAAGCATAAGATCCCAAAACTTTTCTTATGCTCTATATTTTTGGAAGTGTGGGCAAAGTCTGCAAATTGCCATAGCCGCACGCACCTCTTTGGCGTCCTCCCGTGCTCTTCTGGGACTGAAGTCGCTCAATCACGATCAAGCGATTTCCACGAATTCTCACTTCTATAGGCTTGGATCAAGAAAATTCATAAGAACCACTCGATCGTGATCCGAGCAGCTACAAAGACCAGAAGGTTCACCTGCCCTTTGGTGCAGGAGGATCCATTTCCAACCGGAGGACGTCCTTGCTATTTCCCATTACTTGCGAACCAATTACTGAAATAAAATCTTCTCGAATAATCGCAACCATCCAACTCCGTTGCATGGCAGCATTCGATTGATTCTGGAGACAGATATGTTCTCCGATCTTCCTTGTGCGGTGGCGGAGTAAAGGCTGCGCTGATGTTGATCGGAGGCGGATGTCGTCTCAGAGATGATGCTCGGAGTGGAGGCTTGGATCTCATTGAAGATGGAAGACGACGAGACCGGGGCAGAGGGCACCTCCATGGACTCGCCCGATCGATAATGATCTCGAGGAGAATCAGAGGTGTTGGGATCTGATGTGGTCTGAGAAGCCAGCGAGGACTCGAGGTGGAGAACTTGGGATCTTGGTTCGCCTGAGAACGAGGAGGAAAGCATGGAAGCATCGGCTCGGCGAAGGCGAAGATCGACTCCAGATCTTAACTTGCGTAGGTGGTGGTTCTCCAGATGTCAGAAGAAGGTCAGAGATGATGTCTTTCCGTGCTTCTTCTCCATATCATGTTCAAAGCTTTGGCTCGAAAGAACGAAAAGATTGTGCTTTTACTCAGACATCACACAAATATATCATAAAATCTTCATTTCTGAATCTTGAATAACAAACTACAATCAGTCGAGGTAGAACTAAAAGGAATCTAAAGATTTCCCTAGCAGAAACTCCAATTTATTTGTTCAAGATTTCAATTCGATTCATGTGATGACAACTTCTCAAATATAGAACCCTGTCGAAAACCCCAACTGCAATGAAATTCTGACGGATGTATGAACATGGATGAAAAAGATTAAATCGTAGTTGAAGATTATTGATGGAAACAAATGGGAGAATAAGGGAAGAAAGATAGTGAGATGGGAAATAAGAGTCTGTCAAGAACTTAATAAGATAAAGATATAGAGAAACTGGATGTACTTAGAACAAAATTTTATATTAATAAGACCTCGCTCGGTTCGTTGCTCGGAAAGCAACTGGGCTCTTGTCTTGCCTAGACGAGAACGATATCTCCGGAGGCTCTGCATGGTTGGACCTCGCATTGACGGAGCTGGAGCTAGTTAGATCTCGCCAACTTTCTTTGCCATTTCCTCTCTCAACTTGAGGAGAAGAACTAAAGCTTGTCACACCTTAGACCTCGCTGACAGGAACTTGAAGAAGTAGGATAGAATACTTCTAATAGCGGATGAGGACCTGAGGTTGATGGGGGTCCTAGGGCTCTATTTATAGGAAGATGGAGAGGGAGTTAGGTGGAGATAGGTGACTGGGGTTTAGATTGTTGGTGACCGGAAGTGGAGATGGCGACGACCGATGGTTGGAAAAACGTTCGGTGATGGGTTTGTTCGGTAGTGCACGGGTGGGTTTGTTCCATGTTCTCTGCAGGTGGAAGAGGGGGGAGGAGGGAGAATAGCCCTGGTAAATCCTCCAAATGGCCAACCGCCATATGGTGGTCAAATGGTCAAAAGGCCACGTGGAGACAAAAGGGGATTGAAAATGTCCTAAAATGGAAAGTAAATATTAATTAATTTAAAATGACTAAATTATTAAATAACATAAGTAAATCAATAATCTAATTAGTCATAATTTCAAAATAATAAAATGATTTTTGTAATGTTTAAATTAGATAAATACTATAATTTAGGTATAATATACTTGTATAAATAGTATACATATTTGAAATTTATTATTACTAATTGTAACTCAGTATAATTTAATTTTTATTGATTTTTCTTTTTATAAGAATTTTATATAAATATTTATTATTTATGAGGATATTAAAAAGAATAAATAAATAGGGGAACACATAGTTTAATATAATTATATACAAATAAATTAGAGTTTTTTATCTATTTAAATTATCTTTGGAGAATTTTAATTATTTATTGTATTTAAGGAGTATAATATAATTATAAAATAATTAAAATAATTTATACAAAAGTTGTACGGGTACCTACGAGACCCAAAATCAAACTTCTTCATATTAACTCTGATTTTAATGTAACCATCGTAATCTGAAAGTTATTTTCTTAACTAAAACTTTAAAGGTGGGATTTATGAATATGGAGTTCGTACTTAGTAGATAGTAGATATTAAGCATATGCCCACTATATAATTAAGGACATATTTTTGTGTTGTTCTTTGGATTTAATAAACAATTTTTAAGAAGAAAATAATTTGATTTGAGGTTGTGTTAATGTTATAGAAATTCAGGGAGTTTGTAACGCATATAAGTGTTTTGAATGTTATTTTTTATACAATAATTATTTATTTCTACATTTTTTATTTTATCTCTCTCTACTTTAATTTAGTCGACTGAATCAATATTGACTCAGTCTCAGTGGTTAGGTTCAGTCTGTACGTATCTACAACCTTCTTTTCTTTTTATTTTCTTATTTTCTTTACTCTTTTATTTTGGATGAAATTACAAATCCAAGATAAGATCATGGCAAGACGAGCCATGTAGAAAACATACTTTTATTCATGAGACTCATTTTGTTGAGAAATTGGGATTAATTTACATGTGTTTTACCTCGATTTTTATCCAACATGAAAGAATAAAGGAAATGAATATGGGACTCCTCGTCCTCATATACTTAAAATTTGCTAGTCTCTTTAGAACATTTATTAGAAAATAAGTGCAAAGGAAGAAAGAAAAGAAAAAAGGACAAGATATAGAACAAATTTATTTCTTTAAAACGAACTTTACTAACTCAAAGTACAAATCAAGTCTTCTCAAGGAAAGTCCCGAGTCGTTGTCTGGGCCAACCTTGTGGAACTTTCTTGGCAACAAGATAGTTCATAATGTCGGCGTACCATGAAAGTAAGGAGATAGCAAGGATCGCCTCATCTGGGGAGGTGTTTGTAGTAGGTGCAATCTGATCTGAATCCTCAAGGTTCTCTAATCGGGAGAGATCCGCCACCACATTCTTGACTCCATGCATATCCTTAATCTCTATGTCAAATTCCTAGAGTAGATGAATCCATTTGGTCAATCTGGCTTTGGAATCCTTCTTTGCCATGAGGTATCAGATGGTGGTGTGATCTGTAAATATCATCACTCGGGATCCAAGAATATAAGATCTAAACTTATCCAAAGCAAAGACTACGACTAGCATCTCCTTCTCAGTCACAGTATAGTTCCATTAAGCGGCACCCAAAGTTCGGCTAGTGTAGTGTATGGCAAATGGTAATCCATCCCTCCTCTGTCCTAGCACAATCCTTATGACAAAGTCAGAAGCATCTGACATGATCTTGAATGGGAGAGACCAATCGGGTGGCTGAAGGACAAGAGCCTTGACAATTGACCCCTTGAGAGTCTTAATGATGCTAGACACTTATCATCAAAAATGAACTCGGTATCTTTCATCAACAGATCAGTAAGCGATCGGGCAATACGACTAAAATCCTGAATGAATCGTCGGTACAAACCGACATGCCCCAGAAAAGACCGCAACTGTCGCAAATTGGACGGTGGATTGAGTTTCCTGATGATATCCATATTGGTCGGATCAACCTCTGTGCCCATGTTGGAGATGATATGACCAAGAACCGTCCCCTGAGTGACCATGAAGTGACTCTTCTCCCAAGATAATACAAGATGGACCTCAATACAACGTTGAAGTACGCAGTCTAGGCAATCAAGATAAGCATCGGACCCGTCGTCGTAAACTGAAAAATCATCCATGAAGATCACTAAACAATCACCCATCATGTCCAAGAAGATGGAAAGAATACACCTTTGGAATGTAACTGGGGCATGGGCATTACATAAATCAGAGGGCAGTATAAAAGCATACGTCTCAAACGAACAGGTGAATATCGTTTTCTCCTTGTCTTCGGACGCTATGGCCATCTGATTGTATACGGAGCACCCGCTAAGGAAACGATAATGACTCTTCCAAACTAGCCTCTCGATAATCTGATCAATAAATGGTAGTGGGAAATGATCCTTCTTGGTGACCTGATTCAATCATCTATAGTCCACATAAATCCTCCAAGAAGTGGGTACCTGGGTAGCTATCTCTTCTCCAGACTCGCTCACAACTATAGTGATACCCGTCTTCTTGGGTACTAACCCGCTTGGAGTCAGAGATGGGGTAGATAAAATTGGTGCTCCACCACTTCGATATTTCCTTCATGACCACATCTCGAATATTCGGGTTCAGTCGTCGCTAGAACTCATGCAATGGCTTGGAGTCCTCTTCAAGATAAATGTGGTGGGAGAACAGGGTTGGACTTATCCCTTGGAGATTAGATACATTCCATCCCATCGCCTTGCAATTTCTTTCAAGAACCTCCATCAAATGAGATTCTTGATATCTGGTATAATCTGCTGAGATAATGATTGGGAACATCTCTGGCTCACCCTCAAGGAATCTGTACTTCATCGACTGCAGTAAGGTCTTTAGTTCTGGACAACTGGGAGCTGGTAAATATGGCTTCTAAAATCTCTGAGTGAAGGCTACTAGGTCTGCATGGGAGAACTCTCGTTGTAGGTGATCGGGCAAAGGTGTCCGTACTAGTATCTCTGTAGTCTAGGTTGTCTCACTCTCCGCTCTAGTTGTCGGCTCTCAAGAAATCAGACATGGTAAATAATCATCAAGTTCATCCCACTGAATGCCTGAATCCGAGGGATCTTAGCCATAAGAACATGAAATATACTCTGCATTAGTTGTCCTGACCACGATCATCAGCCTCAAATGTATCTAGTGCCAAGAGTGTGCTCTCTGAACTCTTGTCTGCCAAAATATGTGCATCTGAAATATTGGAAGGCGTGACAAGGGCTTGTGCTACTGGGTTTGACCATACAGCTTCAACATCAGTGGTCACAAAGTCACACTCCTGGTGGATGTCTCGCTCTGCATCTGTCGTCTGCTCTGAATTACTATATTGCTCTGAGCACGCTAAATCTCTCATTCTGGTCTCCTCGATTGTATCTATTTGTACACTTCCACCTTTGATGTGAAAGTATACATTCCCGCTATCATGATCGGACACTGCCTTGGCTGTGGACAAGAATGGGTGTCCTAGTATGATTGGGATTGGGGTATCTGTCACAGACTCATGGATCTCCATGTCCAATACAAAAAAGTCCACAGGGAATTTCAGACCCTAAATTTTGACGAACACATCCTTCAATAACCCATGCAACCTCTTAACAGGTCTATCAGCAAATTGAAGGATTGTCCTTCTCTGTCGAAGAGAGTCAAATTCGAATCAGTCGAGTAAGGCTGTCGGAAGAAGGTTAATAGAAGAGATAATGTCTAATAGAGTATGATCGAACCGTTGCCAATGGATATAGCATCTGACGCACATGCATCTGGTCTCTTGGTTGGCAATCGGTTCTAAATGGTGAAGCATGTAGAATGAGTAAGCACATGGATTTCTGCATTATGTTTCCTCCTCTTTCTGTGGATGGTGGTCTTCTCTCTCAACTTATTCTGGAAGAGGGGTATGTGCTCTAGTGCTTCCTGTAGAGTCAACTGAATCTGGAATCGATCAATCATATGTTGGTTGAACTATATATGGTGTTTCTTTTCGGGATTTTCTGGTTTATTCCCCTTCGCAAAGCGAAGTGCTTGAGTGAAGGGGATGACTGGACCCTCTCCAGAAAGATGAGGGTCAGGAATAGGCTCATGCGCATGTAGAGGAATAGAATCCATACCAATATCATCATACAACATATATGGACTCGTAGGAGATATAGAAACCTTTCCTTTATTCATATTTTTATTCTTTTCTATTTTTTCCATTTTTTGTATTATTCTAAAACTGACCTGAGATACAGAAGGAGGTAACACAACTGAAGGAAAATTGGTGGCGTCAGCACCACCCACGGCATCTGTCTTCGTGACATCAGCACCGCACTCTGGCTCGGCAACTAGAATACGGGTGTCATCAGTTACATCTGGAGTCACGACGACCTCAGTACCATAAGTTGGATTTGCATCCTCGGTGGCTTCAGCACTACCGTCATCATCATCGTGAGCGACATAAGTACCACTATCCTCCTCGTCTGGCACTCTAAAATCTCCATGAGGTCTTCACTCAGACGAGGCACCACCGGCTGGCATCTTGTTGCTCCTAAGTATCACAAAATCAGCATCAAACACATAGGAAGATATATCACCCAAAGTCTCACTAGGAGTGATAGTCTCTGTAAACTGTACCTGCTCAGATTTCCTCTTCAGGTTATTCGGGTTGGGCTAGATATGAGTGACATGGCATGTTGTCCCTTGATAATCTCCCTCATCTCCTGTTGGAACTCGTCCATCTCTCGTCGGAAGGATGCCCGCTGGTCAGAAAGTAGGCGGGCAAGGTCGTCAAGGGTTGGGTTCTCATAGACGGGTCCATGAGAACCAGACGGGTTGCCTCGTTGGAAATGAGGTTGAGGCTGGTGCTGGTAGTGAGGGGAGGCTGAGAGTACTGCTGAAGCTATTGTGGTTGCCTCCATTGTTGTTCCTGATGGTAGGGATGAGGACCTGCTGTTGGTACTATTGGGATTGAGGGAGCTGATGTTATTGCCGGCTGCTCTGTCTGACCTGAGTTGGAGGTTGTTGCTGAGACGAGGTGCCTCCAGTAGACCATCGGAACCCGGGTGATCGCGATGGATCCCGAGCTACTATTGGTACCGATCGTACCAAATCTCGTTGACTTCCATCAATGTCTCATGCTCGAGAGGTGGTGGTGGAAGAACTGCCAGTGGCTGATCTGGCTGGTAGACCACCATCTGAGAGTCCTGAGATGGTGGTGGTTGGGAGTAGTGTTGCGGCTGTTGGATTGGTTTTGCATGGATGTGGTGAACCTGACGGTATGTGGTAAAGGAATGGGTTGAGCTGTTGTTGCTAGGATCAGCCTGTGACCTGAGATGGGGCTGTAGAGCCGCATGTGCCTCCTAGAGATACATGATCCGAGTCTTCAGATCACTCAGTGTTTGTGCCAACTGATCGATCTAGCCCTGGCACTACTTCTTCTCAATAATCTTGATGCAGTCCAGCTTCTTGTTGATGATCCCCATGTCAGCGATTGAGGACTCGATTTCTGATGCTACTAACGAAGTAGAAGAACAAGCATCGACTCGTGCAATCCTCTAGTATGAAATCACTTGTGGGAGGGGCTTCCCCTGAGTGTAGACCCTAGTCTGGGACATCACCATATAGTTCTCTGCCATCTCCTCATAGATGGCCTAGATATGATCCTCATCCTTGGCAAAATAAGACCCTCCACATGAGGCATTCACTAGCCCCTACAGCTTCGGTGTTAGCCCGCAAAAGAAACTCTGGAGTAGGTTGGGCTTGGATATCTCGTGAGGTAGACATCGATTGATGAGCTCTCGAAATTGATCCCAAGCCTCGTGAAACTGCTCGTTTGGGATCATGGTGAAGTTGTTGATCATGGTTCGTGCTGCATTGGTTCGTCTAAGTGGATAATACTTGTTCAAGTACTAGGTCCGAAGCTGCTCCTAGGTGGTGACAAACCTCCCCAGGTGCTTCAGCTAGTAGGTTGCTCTGCAACTAAGGAGATCGGGGGGCGATTATCTTGATGGTGTCCTCATCCACGAATCGATCATGGATCGTACTACAGATCATCTCAAACTCCTGCAAATGGAGGTGCGGCTTCTTGGTGGCTAGCCCATGCAACTTGGGTAATAGCTGGATGGTATGTGGGTGAAGCTCGAAGTCGCCAAGAATATGTGGTAGTTGGATCCAACTGTGGGTGAGGATTGCACTGGGGTTGTGAAACTACCACATCGTACATGATGGCCTGGTTGGCTCCGGCTGATCCTCGGGTCGTCTGTCTCCTCCTTCAGCAACTAGTATATCTTCACCGACTGGTCTCTGTGGCTCTATTTTGATGGCACGCATCTACGTCATCTCTCGTGCACCTCAGCCATAAATGCACCATGATCTCTAGTCTGTCGCTGCATGATCTCAAGGGAGGCTGAGAGTGTATTGTTGATGGCGGCTTGGTCGAGTACATATGCTGATCCCTGCGGCTGCTCATCGGTAAGTCCTTTACCACTGGCCATCTCTTGGGTCTCTGCAAAGGCAAAAGACCCAACTCAGGTGCCATCAAATGAACATATAATTGTGTTGGTCTCTGCTCTGGCACCTCAGGACTGGTAGAAGGGTGGTCGAGGGGGAATAGGATGGTAGCGAACTCAGGTTCAGAGAGCAGGTCTGAGCTCTCTGAAGCCACCCTGGATGAATGGAGAGGAGTGATCGAAAGTAGCGCTGTCAAAGGTAGCGTAAGGGACCTCATTCACATCATCGTGATATAGGGATTTACGAAGATGAGATCTAGAATGCAAACAGGATCAGAAGTCAAACCTCAAATTCACCTACTTTCACTTGAGTTGATGACCGTAAAAGATCGGTCGTTAGTCTTGTCAATTTTATTTAGGTAATAAATCAATATATCAGAGCGATTAAGCGAGCTGTTGGGAACCCGATGCTCCAAGGAGAATGGCCCAATCTCAAATTTAGCTTTTCCCAGCCAATACGGGTGCGAACCGTTTACCGGCTACCAGATCTATCCAATCTACTAAGGAAGTCCTGGATCGATTACCGGCTACCCGGTAAAATCCTCAATGGAGAACAACCAACTACAAGATCAGTAGTCTGAAAAGGAGTTCAGGTATGGCTCTAGCCTAGTGTGTGGGTCACTCTCTCGCTGTAGATAAATGAACTAATGAGGGGGTGACTCCCCCCCCCAAAACAAGAATTTTTAGGTGAAGTATATTTTAGGGTCAAGTTTGCACTATCAGTCCCAATTTTATTTTATTTTCACTTTTTAGGTATTTTTCTGAATAAGGCAATACCTAACGAATTTTCCAATTTACTTGACTATTTTGAGTCCAATAAAATAGGATAAGGAAGTCGAAAAGCCGATGCACGATCAAACACAATAATGCATGCAGAGATAGAAATGTGTACCTGACTCCAACACTCTACATACAGGGTGATCCGCGTATAAATTTGAAGACAAGAAATACACTACCTATATGATGCATGAGGAAATCGACCTTAGACGAGCAAGTTCTATTGATCGTGAAGAACAGCAGCCATCTAATCAAATAAAAATTGGAGTCTGATCTTGGGAGTTACTCGGTGCCCGCCACAACAAGTCCTGCTAGCGATGTATTTGATTCCTTACAGCACATGGTCTAATATCTAATCAGACTAAGTTTTTTCAATTTCCTTTTAGCTAAGTATAATTACGATCTATAGGAATAGATAAGCAATTAGGTGTGGGATCTTAGCTAATTATGTCACAATCAAAAAAATCCTAAATCTAAGGGAGAAATCCTCGAGAATCAAAGAGAAATAAAATGCGATAAAATAAAACAACAAAAAACCGCGGTGAGGTCCCCCGAGTGCGCGAAACAGACCCCAAAGTATAAGTATCCAAACAAGAGTCCAAGTCCACAGTTATTTCAATAATAAAATGTTTTGCAAAAATAAGACTAATCTATGAGCTATAACTAATACCTAGTTCATTTGCTCCTCCTTTGATGCACGCCTCCTCCAGAAGAAAATCGAAGCATCCCTTGGGTGGTTCCTCACACAAAAAGTGAACAGAGAGGTGTTAGAAAGCAGCTATACCAAATAGATAAAATAAAGCAATAAAAAACTAAAAAATGACTACTAAGTCGCGCTCTATAGCAACGACACCATTCTAATGATAAGTCCGGCCACTCAAGTTAAGAAAGCAAATAAACAAGGGTCATTATGACCCGAATCACCAAGCGTAGTCAACGAGAAGAATAAAACCACTCAGAAATATCAAGCAATCAACACATGTAAGCGGTTCGATATTTTTATTTACCTGGTATAGCCACCAGGGTCGAACACAAGAAAGCTACGTAGTAGTCAAATCTCCAAAATAAAACAATTTTTAGTGGTTTTAAATTTTACAAATTTTTAACTTTTGGGTAAAGGCAAGCAAGCACACAAGATAAAATGCACATGCAACACTCTTTGTATTTTTAAAATAGCTAAAAATATTCAAAAAATTATAGAGAAAATATTTTTGGTTTTATAGGCTTTGAATGGTAATTTTTATAAGTTTTTCTGATGTTTTTGTGATTTTATAAAAATCAAACAGTGTTTAAAATGCCAAACAGTGCACAGCCAGGACCAAATTGCAACTTAAAAATACCCCAAAGGTCATGGACTATAATTTTATGATAAAGTAAATGTTAAAAGCTACAAATAGAAACTTAGATTATATATTTTGGTTTTTTCTTTGATTTTATATGATTTTTATAATATTTTAATTGTTTTGTAATTTTTTGGGCTTTTATAAGGGTTTTTTAAACAAAATTAATGCTGGAGTAAAACACATAAAAAAGGAACACACAAGAATTTTTATAGAATTTTTAAAATATTTTTTTGAATTTTTATAGTTTTTATAAGCCAAACATGGACATTTTTAAGGGTTTTTTATTTTTAAAAAAATAAAAAATGCAAATAAACTGGCAAATCAAAATTACACATCAAAAGCAAGCCAACATGAGTTAACGAGAATTTTTGTAGAATTTTCGGTACCAATTTACTATTTATTTCAACCAATAAAAGACGAGATGTTAAGAATAGTTTACAGGGACCCCAGTGTAATTCTTACAACTTTCATGACCTAACAGACAACTAATATTAAAACTACAGGTCCAGATCTGCAAAAAGTCCAGTCAATGCATGCACTGCACGTGATCCATGTTTACAAGGTATAAATGCAATTCTTAAAACATATCATTCATCCAAGAATTGGTAGAAAAATTAGGGTGAAAGTCGCAATTATCCCAGTAAAATATGTTTGATCACACGTGACTCTAACATAACGAGACCTAAAATGCAAATATGAAAAATGCAATGGTTTGACTGTAAATTATCTAAAGTAAACTAAAGTACGACAAACATTTACATGACTGGAAAGCAAATACAAAACAAAAAGGGCCTAAAAATGAAGTTTACTCCTTATTATGCGCTATCCAACGGATGAGGGCATTCCACTTATGGATAGACGGCCAGGATCTGGAGATTCCCATTCGATGAATAACGGCTCTAGCATGATCCTCAGATGGATCCAACTGCCTGTACTCCTCGAGGTTGAATGGCGGAGATTAGAACTAGCAGGAGTCTGGATCCAACGGTAGGGATATTGCCTGGATGAACCGAAGAAGAACTCACCCCCGACGAGTTTCAATGAGTAAATACATGTGACGTAGGTGATCCCCGTAGTAGCTCAGATGGGAGAACTATGGACGAGGTCTGTCTACAGCGGTGGAAGTGATCAGAAGGGGCCAAGACTGTGAGAAAGTCCTGGCGAGGCATGGTGATCTGAAGCATTCAGAAAGGGTCGCATGCACGAGATATCTTCTAGATCGGAGGTCTTTGGGTGCTGGTCTTGCAAGTTTACATGCTTGATCGGAGATAGAACTCTGGCAAAGGGTTAAGGCGCGAACTTATCGAAAACAGGGGAGGTGGATGTGTCAGGTCAGCAACGTGCGAAGGATTTGACCTAAAGTTTGATTCCAACTCGATGTAGAAGCGGGCATGAGTCGTGCGATGTGTGCGAAGGGTGTAGCGAAGTGGCGGAAAGGATATAAGGTGAATGTCGATGCGAGATTTGAATCTAGGGTGACGAGAAGGATGCAAAGGAGATGGAGCTAGTAGAGTGCCTATAAGTGGATGATGACGCTTGGGCTGGAGGACGAAGTCCACGGCGGTGATGGCCTCGATGGGTGACATGACCAGAGGTTGGGAGCTCCTCACGACGGAGCTGGACGAAGACATTGTCGGACTTAGGACGTGTTACGTTCCAAATGCTACCCACACATTCTCCCTCTCTCGACTGTCACACTGAAAATAGAAGGCTGGCATAACAGAATGGTGGAGCAGCCGAAGGTGGGTGAAAACGAGAAGGGTGTGGGGATTTTATAGGTGTCCCATGTTCAAAAAGTATCGATTGAAACCTGTGAACCAAGGCGTGGATCTGGAGGATGAAGATTGGGCGTGGATTAGGGATCCGCCCCCTTTAATCGGAGCTCTTAATCGAAGAAGGACTCAACCGGATAGGGTCGGAAAAATCCGTCAAAACGAAGCAAACTTGATCATGCGAGACAGAAATGAGGGGGGACCAATTGACCGACGTCAACAAAGCTGAAGTGGACCAATCAGAGATGAGCTAGGAAACATACAAAATAGGCTAGAAGATAAAACAGGGAGATAAAGAAAGATAAATGAATTAAAAATAATAAATGGATTTCAATTAAAAAGTGTATAAAAATAGAAAAATATTTATTATTTTATAAACTATAATTCTGTGATTTTTAATTATTTTTAGGAAAAATAAAATAACATATATATGGTATAGTATTATACACATGTATATTATACTTATATATTATGTGCAAGTATTTTTATTTTATTATTTTTACAAAAACACCTTTATTTTATAATTTATTTTTTTACAACATAATTTTCAGAGTATAAAATAGTTTTATTTTATTTTTATAGATTATTTAAGGGTGTAGCATAAATAGTAGATGAGATATGTACATGTGTATTTTGTACAATGTTTTGATGATTTTATTTTTCTAATTTTTATTTTTATTTATAATATTATTAACACTATATACACATGGGTGTAAAATAATTTGGTTTTATAAATAAATAAACAAATAAATAATATGTACAAGTATAGGTGAAATATACACTACATAGAGGACCCTATCTCTCTACTTATTTTATTTTGCGATCAGCTCAAGGTTTGACCTTCTCTTGGATTTTGGGTCACTCTGTATTTATTCTAAATAATTATTCTTTTTCCTTTATTCTTTTTATTTTTGCAAAATACATGCTTAATATGCAATATTAACAAGAGCATACAAAAAGCTAATTATTATATTTACAAGTATTTACAGAGTATTTTGCCAAGAAGAAGAGCTAAAATAAAAGAATAAAGAGTGAGAATCATGGATTCATTAATGGCTTTCATAAATAACTTTTATTGAATAAGATGATAACATAAAAAAGAGAGTTTCTCACCTCAATTAGAGGGAACATATAGGTCAATTCGAGTAAAGCTGGGGGAAGAAATAAATCAAAAAATTGAAACATAAATATATTGAAGAATGCCTCCTTTGTTAGGGACTTTTTTACCTTCGGGGTTTTTCACCAAACCTGGACCACCCTCCTCTCCTCGTGCATGCACACAAATATTTTTACAAAAGAGGGTATGGGTCCATTTTGTAGTTGGGTTGCACAATCTATCCCACTCAAACTTCTATAAAGACAATTCATATTCAAGTAACTTGGATTTTAGAGAGATGATTGGTTTTGTCTAGCCTTAGGTTTCTTTAGTATTTCTCAATATGTGAATCCGTAAAGAAGATGCTTGATTATAAACATTTATTACTCTCTTGTTGATGCCTTTTGATTGAAATCTACGGGGAAATTACCTTTACCGAAAAGTAATCATATCTTGACTTTAGTACCACATGTAGGTGACTATAACACTGCAATAAAATGAGTCTACAGTGATGTTTTTTCTTGAAACCATTCACTATGTCATCCATTGTTGTACATTTTTTAGAGTTATTTTTATCTTGTTGTATTTTATATGTTTTGTTTTCTTTCTATCTCTACTATGTAATTTACCCAACAAGGTTTGTCCTCTCTATATTAAAAAACCTTAGGTCCTCATGAATAGTTCAATTCATCTACCTCCCATTCGTTGACATCTCCTCTTATTGCCACCACCCAGTGGTCGCCTCGCAAAGCACTCCAAGACCTTGTGTGGCACCCCAGTCACTGCATGGCACCTCTGATCCTCATGTAACCTCTCCTAGGTGCCCTACGACACTCGCAGCGATCCTAGTTCCTCCGTCAAACGTTGATGCTCATCGCACAACACCTTCCTAGTTATCGACAATCATTTCAGGTGTACGTGTGGTACTACCTTTCATCACCAGTCGGTCTTTGCCAGTTCCATCAATCCTTGTAGTTGTTGTAGGGGCCACCACATGGCCCCAAGGCCACCGTGAGTGGCCCCATATCCTAACAAGTGTCCCCTCCTTTGTGTTAGATGTGATCTATGGCACTATGACGTTCTGACTGTGAAGTTTTTAGGGTGATTTCAGACTTACAAATCATCCCATACATACTTAGGCACCACCAAAGTTGATGGGAATGGATGTGGCATGAGTCTGCACACAAAATTGATTCCCTATATGTTTGTGTAAACATGTTTACTTCAATCTATAACCCTAGCCTTCGTCTCTTCCCGGCATCATGTCTGAGAACAAGGTCGACATCACATCTTTGGGTGTGTTCAAAGGTCTGACACCCATTATCAAGATGGTTGGAACCAACTGCAAGTTGTGGGCCATGTAGTTCACGAGCCTCGTGTAGTGCATGTGAAGAAGTACATTCTGATACAGGGGGAGCCGATTGACAAGACTAGGGATAATGCTTCTTTAAAGGCATATGATGCGTTTAAGCATGTTTGAGTATTTGGTAACCTGGTTGTGGAGAAATCCAGTGATATCTTACATCAGCCCATAACTAAGATGATGTGGACATTCCTCAATGCCACATACTCTCAGGCGATGAATACGATGAAAAGATTTCATCTCCAACATGGCATCTTCATGGTCAAGAAGAATGGATGTCTTCTTCATATCTTATATACATCTCTCAAGGCCATGTTTGAGAATCTCCAAAACTTGATGCCTCTCGCAGCTACTCTGGAACAATAGAAGGTGTACATTGATACCGCATGATCTTAGTAACTAGTGGACGCTACCATACCTCCCATGGAGGAAGCATACTTATGACTCGGCAGGATGACAATACTTTCATTAGTTTTATCTTAGACATTCTCATCGAGGGTTGATGAATCCACATTTCATCATCTTTATTCTATCATTTTGGCATCAAAAACCATAGCAAATGCGTGTAAATAGCGCTAATTTGTGCAATATTAGCATTCATGCATGTACATGTAAATAGTGTATAAAATACTGTAATTAACGCCAAAATTATAGAATAAATAAAAAAAGAATAAGAATAAAATATTATAAATATTTTATGATCTGAAACCCCGAGACCTAGGCATCTCGATGAATAGGTCGACGAGGAATAAAGTAGGGGGAGATAAGGGCCAAAATACACTCAAAACCCCTTCTATTTAATTCATTCTTTATTCATTTTTGGGACCTATTTTTGATTCCACTTTTTATACTTCAAATAAAGAAACTTTGTACATGAAAGTTGTAGATAATTTCATATAGAAAAATACAAAATTGATTTCACTGAAAAATAATGTACAGATAAAAGTTATGTCTGAATAAGATTCCAGAACTCCAACTTCCTAGACCTGTATCTTGCAAATAAAAACTCGAAATGTACCAAACTCACCTTTAATTGTATATAACTTAAAATAATCTATTTAATGGAGGTGGTTTCGTATTTTTCGGAGTTACGGTTTGAAAGTTGAGTTTTGGACCCTACTTGTATACTTGTACAGATTATATTATTCATTTTATTATTTATTCATTATTTTTATAATTTCATATTTTTATAATTTTGTAAATATTACTTATAATATATCTGTATAGTAAAATCAGAATAAAAATACAAAAGAAATATAAAATAAAATACCTGTATATACATAGTACATAGGTATAATACCTATACTTATACCTATATTATTAATACTTATATTTTATTAAGTGTATAAAATACTTCAGAAAAATAAATAAAAATATATTTAAGTGTATAAAAGTATTCTATAAATTTATAAAATAATAAACAAAAATTAATAAATCAAAATCACAAAATAAAAATAAATTAATAAAATATATAGGTATATGTACCTACATAGGTCTAAAAGACAACTTGTAAAATTATACCTCATAAAAATAATTAAAAATCATAATAAAATGCCTTATAAAATAATAAACATTTTTCATTTAATAATCAAAATTTAATTCATTCATTTCCTATTTTTAATTGAATTTACAAAATAATTTTCGGGGGTTTTTCCCGGTTGGTCCACGCAAACCCTAGTTGACCCCGGTCAACTAGGCGTCCTCCATCCCTGTAGCCCTGTCAGGCCTAGTTTTTGACCGCTTTGGCGGATTTCTCTAGGTCAAGTCTTTCACCCTTTCGAAATGATTCCTTCTCCAAAACTTCTCCCCGATCATCCACCTTACTCGCTCAGTGATTAACTTGGGCATTGGATCATTGTGGCGCACATGCCTCTCGATTCTTGGAGCCTCTTCATCATCAGGTCAAACCACATAAAATGGATCCCACGACTTCCCTTGGAATTTTGAACGCCTCTTCCATAGGAATAGCTCTCCTTTTCGTTCCCAATCGCAAGGAGAAGGTGACAACTCCCCTTTGCGACCTTCAGGCAGGTCGAGCGACGCCTGAGGTGCTTCCACAACCTCCCCCTTCATCGGCGGTCGAGGTACCATTCCCTCCGGTGATCCACCGTCGAGGCTGCCCTATTCCCCTTTTATTTTCGTCGCATTTTACTCGCATTAGTCCTAGGATCAAAAGCCCTAAAGAAATTTCACGATCCATCTAGTGAATCATCCAGTTGACCCCCCTCGCCGGAGCGCTCCTCCAGCCGAGCTCCTCCCCGCCGCTTTGTGCCACCATTCTACCACCGCGGGACCCAGGCATTTTGCCCCTGGGTCCTCTCACCCGTTTTTGCAGGTACAAGGACTTAAACGACCGCTTGGGGGTCATTTTGACCTTCGCCGGAGGCCACGAAGCTCCATCAGCTCCGCCCATGCCTCCTGCGAACCTCGGCCGTCGCCGAGGTGTTTTGGATCCCCTCGCGCATAGAGGACGCTCCCAGGAGGCCGCAGCCCCATTTTGAAGCTCAAAAGCCACCGGAGCTCGGAGATCAGGTTCGGGGAAGTTCGCTTCGCCGGCGTTCTTCCCCGTTCTTCCTCCGTATCTCCTCACCGTCGGATCGGTTCGCCGCTCCAGGTTGCACACCCACCGTCCGATCTCCTCACGCATCGACCGTCAGATCATCCGAGGATCGTCTAATCGCCGTCGTCCGAGCCGAAGCGTCATCGTGCAGCGAGGGCTCGCCACGTGTCAAGTGGGAAGCTCTCCGCCATTGGATCGCGCAGCGAGGGGTATTTTGCATCCGACACCCCCCGCTTTTTTTGTATTTCTATTTAGTCTTTAAACATTTAACTGTAGTTTAAAATATTTTGTAATATTTGCGTCCAGACCCTTGAACTTTCCATTATTGCAATTAGGTCCTGGCCACGTCACCTCACGTGACCAGTACACGTGAGGTGAAGGGCATTTTGCAAGGACCCCCCTCAGGGTTCACTTATTTCGTTTCAGTCTAAGAAATTTTGATATCACGTGTATATTTTTGGAATATTTGCATTGTCATCCCCTGGGTGTTTTTTATATTATATCTAAATCCTTCCCAAGCGCGTGTTAGTCACGCGCCCTGGTGGGTATTTTGCAGGTGTACCCTTGCGGGTCTTGTATTTAGTATTTGGTCCATTAAATGCAATATACAGTATTATATTTTGTGTGAAATTTGCATTTTTACCCCTAGATGTTTGTCTATTTGCACTTATACCCCTGTTAGGCTATGTATTTTTGTATGCTTTCACTATTTATTTAGTGCATCATTTTAACTCGAAAAATTCCTAAAAAAATACCATAGGCTCTTGTTAACTTGCTTATTCATGCCATATTTTTGCATTGCATTTTTATTGCATTTTCATATTTATTAAAAATCAAAAACATGCATTTTCAATACTGTTTGCATTAGAAAATCCATAAAAATTATAAAAATGTTTTGAAAATTTCCACAAAAAATTATATTTTGTGTGTTTTATCATATTTTAGTGTCAATCCAAAAAACCACTAAAAATTTCAAAACAAAAACTTTAAAAATTAGAATACCCTAAAAATCTTCATAAAAATCTAAAAAATCTTAGAAAAGTCCTAAAAATGCAAACTCAGTTCATGTAGTTTCTCTATTTTACTCTATTTATTTTAAAATTAATTTGGAAAAATTTTGTTACTGTTTAGTATTTTTCATTCCCATTTTAATTTCGGTCAGCACCTTTATTCATTGTTTTCTTGTATTTACATTTTTAAAAATACCAAAAACATTCTGAAAATCCCCAAAAATCACAAAAATAGTAGAAAAATATAAAAAAATCAAAAATATTTTATTTCCTGATTTTTGACTATTTTTACCTATTTTTATAAATACCTTACCCCCTCTTTTCTTATATTGTATATATTCTATTATTGAAAAAGAAAATATAAAAAAATATAAAATATAAAAAGAAAAGGTAAATCAGAAAATTGAAAACCAAAATACAAAATAAAAAATTTAAAATAAAATAAAAAAATATAAAATTAAAAACCCACAAAAAATTGCATCTTTGTAGCCATTTAATCACAACACATTTTTGTACAATTTGCTTGATCTATCCTGCCTTGCTGCCTGAGTTCGACACTCTACACATACTTACACTATACACCTATTTGTAGAGTTAAAATAAATTTGACTCCACACTTGTCTTTCATTGCTTGAGTTATACTGTTGTGGGTTCATTGTTGATTAATTAGGGATTGTTGAGCGGTCAACACACCGACTGCGGTTTTGCCTTGTGAAACCGTACGACCCTCGTTTTCCACAATTATCAAATGACGCCGTTGCCGGGGAGCAACAACGTATAGATTGCATTTTTGAGTGATTGTATTTATTTGTCTACATTATTGCTCCATTTATCTCTCTTGTATTTGATTCACATTTTTGAGCTATCTAACCATTGTCTTTCTTGTCTTCTTGCGAGGGACCGTGGATCGAGGAGGATTGCCTAGGGGATCCTGTGCAACCTTGGGAGGCGGAGTCGGCTATTCTTGTCTAGCCGGCAGGAGAGAGCAGGAGGATTAGAGAGATGGTTAGTTAGTTAGTTTATCATTTTTTTGTGAGAGAGTGATTCAATTATTTTGTAATAATACAGGGATACTTGGACACTTGGACACTCGGGCCTAATTTCCCAAGTAATTGTTCACTTGGGGGGCTCACCGCGGTTTTTGTCGGCTTTTCACTGCTGTCATTTTCCGGTTTTGATTTATTTCTCCTTTCTTTTGTGGATTGAGCCCTTAGATTTTTAAGCACTGCTTGATCGATTAGATTAGGTCCAAACACCCTAATAACCATTGCATGTACCTATAGTGCGTATTTAGACTTAGTTTAATTAAACAGTCGCCTCATCATCTTCGAGCCTACGTGCCACGAGCCCACCCCATCAAACGCTACTCCTGAACTCGATGTGTCGAGAAGAAGAGGGGTGAGTCTAGACCGGACTCCTGGATTGAAGATCGATAACCGATTTGTGGTTCTTCACGCTAGCAATTGCCTGCTTAGGACGATTTCCGTGTGCATATCGGCATATAGATTAGGTTTATAAATTCCTGTTTTGCATCCCGCATGGAGAGAGCTGAGAGTCACTATAAGTCTTCTATCTTTGCATTCATCATTTAGGCACTAAGGTGAGATTTCCATCTTAGTGCCACTTGCATTGGCTTTTCCGACTCTTCTCCCTCTGTTTTTGGATCAAATAGGAATCAAGAAAATACAAAATCGTTAGGCGCTTATATTGAATCTACTCAAAACAACTGATAACACCAAAAAAATTAAAAAAAGGACTGCAAAAGAAAACTTGACCTAAATAAAATTGGTTAATTGGAATCATTGCTTGGGGAGAGTAACACCCTCACTTGTATTCAGGTTGCATGGGAAGGTCTCCTTCCATGTGAGAGAGCGGCTTCGTAAGGAAGACCTTGTCCGAAGTATCGAGCCTAGGCCACGCCTTCACGGGGGTGTCTGTCTCATCGTCTTGCGTCCGAGTAGGTTCTTGCACGCTCACGGGTGATTCCGTTGCGAGCGAGTTCCGAAGTATTGGTTTCGCCTATTGGCTTCCTTTCTCTATTTCTTTGGCTGAGTAGGGATCCAGGAAGGGTTACAAGGACCTCAAAAAGTGCAGACTACAGGTTACACAAGAGGAGGACAAGTACGGGATACTCTTCCGGTAGTACTTTCTCTCCTATAGGTGTAGCGCTCTAAGGACTCGTTCAAAGATAAATGCCTGAATTCATTTAAAAACTACAAAGATAATAGCCAAACCCTTACGTCTTCACGTGTTGAGTTGGTGAACCCCTTGTTTTGTGTTTGATTTGCTAGTTGGATCTAGGTCAAGATCAAAAACACGGCACAATTGTGCACAATTTTGCCCCTCCTCTTCATTTTCTCAACCTTTGTCCTCTCAATAATCACGATGATGGGAAGGAGGTCTCTTAGGCCGTCTCTATCGGCATCGCTATCCAGCACTCCTCCCTATTCATCTAGGACGGTTTCGGGGAGTCAAGACCTACTCTCTAAACATGAGTTCACTTCCACCCTGTTCCCCCTCGACCACCCTTCTTCCTCCATCAGTCCAGCAGTTTCAGAATTTAGTGCAACACAGAGCTCAGATCATTTGACGGTACCTGAGATGGGTTCTTTTGCCTTTTCAGAGAACCCAGCCATACCAGACAGAGGAGAGAACCCAGATGAGTAGGAGCACCCTCCTTTCCTATATAATCAAGCTGCCATCAACAATTCACTTCTAGCATCCTTGGAGACAATGCAGAGACAGATCAGAGACCAGGGAGCATTCATGGGTGATGTCATGCAAGAGCTGACGCAGATGAGAGCCGATAGAGAGAACAGACCTGTAGGTGATGGAGGAGACACCTGTTGCAGAAGGGGGAGATCTTGAAGCTGAGAGACCGCCACAGACAATCAAGAGGGAATTGCACAATCCTGTCGCATCCCTCACTCATCGATGGATCCGACTTTCTCCCGTTCATAGAGATTTTGAGCTTTGCCCCCACACTATTCAGTTATTGCCTAAATTCCATGGGCTGGCGACCGAAGAGCCACACCTCCACCTGCAGGAATTTGAGATGATCTGCAGTACAATTCTTGACAGGCTGGTGACCGAGGACACCATCAAGATGATAGCTTTCCCCTTCTCTTTGGTTGATAGAGCCGCGTACTGGCTGAAACATTTGGGAAAGTTCGTCGACACTTGGGTACAACTCCGGACTGCATACTGCAACAAGTATTATCCTCTCAGCCGGACCAACGCAGCACGATCCATGATCAGCAATTTCATAATGATCCCTAATGAACAATTCCATGAAGCATGGGATCGATTCATAGAGCTCATTGACCGGTGTCCACATCATGATATATCCAAGCCCAATCTGGTTCAGAGTTTCTTCTGTGGGCTGACACCAGAGCTGTAGGGGCTTGTAAATGCCTCTTGTGGTGGATCCTATTTTTCCAAGGGTGAAGATGACATTTGGTCCATCTATGAAGGGATGGCAGAGAATTCGATAGTCATGGCCCAAGCCTGCGTCTACACACAGCAGAAGCCACCCTAAGGAGCATGATCATTTCAGAGGATTGCCCGCATCAATGCCGGTCCTCATACTCCGTCGACAGCCGCAGCCCAAGCCGAATTAGCCGCAGCCGACATGGGCATCATTAGTGAGAAGTTGGACCGCCTCGAGATCCTCGAGAAGAAGTAGAGTCAGAGTCTGGCTCAGATGGAGCTGATGAAAAAGAACATGAGTGACCTGAAGACGCAGATGCTCTGCATTCAGGAGGCACAAACGTACACTCAGCAGCCTCCCAGGTTACGGGCTGATCCCAGCAGTAGCAGCTCAACCCAGCCTTTTGCCCCCTACCGCCAGGTCAACCACATCCAGGCAGAGCCGGTGTCGCAGCTACAGTACCACCCATCGCAACCACCATCCCAGGACACTCAGATGGTGGTCTGTCAGCCTGATCAGCCACTGGCAGTTCTGCCTCCACCATCCTTTGAGCATGACCCATTGATGGAAGTCAATGGGATTTGGTACGACCGGTGCCCACAGCCCGGGATTCGTCATGATCACCTCGGATTCCGCTGGACCACTAGTGGCACCTCTTCCCAGCAGCAGCCTCCGGCTCAGGGATATCAGAACAGCCAGCAGCAACAGCAGCAGCAGCCCCAGTATGCCCATCAGCAGAACCAGCATGGTCCTCGTCCCGCCTATCATGGACAGGAGTGGAGGCAGCGTCATCAGCCTCAATAGTCATACTCCCAGCCTCTTGAGCACTTCTCCTCCCAGCAACAACCTCATTTCCAGCAGGGGAATACATCCGGTTCTCAGGCACCTGCCTTCGAGAACCCAGCATTAGATGACCTCGCCCTCTTGCTCTCTGAACATCGAGAATCCTACCGGCGGGACATGGATGAGTTCCGGTAGGAGGTGAGGGATTTAATCAAGGGCAAAGCCGCCATACCAGCTCAGATTGAGCCTAATCCTAACAGTCTGAAAAGAAAGTCTGAGCAGGTACAGTTTACAGAGGATGCTTCTCTTAGTGATTATTTGAGTGACATATCTTCTTTGTATGATGTTGATTTTTGACTACTAGGAGTGGTAGGATACCCTCCGGCGGTGCCTCATCTGAGCGACAACAACACGAAGAATCCAGAGCGCCAGATGAGCAGAGTAGCAGTGCTGATGCCGCTGATGATGACGTTGATGACGGTGGTGCTGAAGCCACCAGGGATGGAGATCCAGACGACGGTGCTGAGGCCGTCGTGAGACCAGATGCAGACGGTGGTGCTGATGCCACCATTGTTGATGATATGCTAGAGCGCAGTGCTGATGCCGCAAAGTCAGATGTCGTTGGTGGTACTGAAGCCACCACTTCCACTTTTGTTGAGCTCCCACATGTAGTGTTGCCACCTTTTGTATCTTAGGACTGTGGTAACGAGAAAAAAAACAAAAATATGAATAAAGGAAAGGTTTCTGTTTACACTTCAGATCCATATGTGTTGCATGATGATCATTGTATGGATTCTATTCCGTCACAGGCACAGGGACCTATTCCTAGCCCCCCATCTGCGGAGGCCCCTTCCATCCCCTTCCCTGAAGTACTCCGCTTGGTGAAGGGTAATAAAAAAATCCAAAAAAGACTCAACAGGTAGAGTTCAGCAACCAGATGATTGATAGATTCCATATTCAGCTGACTCTACGGGAAGCATTTGAGCACATTCCTTTCTTCCAAAAGTACTTGAAAGAGAAAACTACAGTCCGCAGGAAGAGGAGATACAGAGATCAAATCCATGTGCTCACTCATGACACTTGTTGCACTATTCAGAACAAATTGCCAGCCAAGAGACCTGATGTAGGAGCTCCCTATGTCAGATGTGAGATTCAGGAGTAGTGCTTCAATCGTACTCTATTAGACAGCGGATCTTCGATCAAACTCCTTCCGGCAGCCTTACTCGACCAATTCGAGTTTGGTCCTCTACTTCGGAGCAGGACGGTCCTTCAGTTTACTGATAGGTCGACTAAGAGGTTGAAGGGGTTGTTGAGAGACGTGGTCGTTACCATTCAAGGCTTGAAATTCCCCATGGACTTTGTTGTATTGGACATGGAGATCCCTGAGTCGGTAACCAATGCCCCCATCATACTTGGACACCCATTCTTGGTCACTGCCAAGGCGGTATCCGACCATGACAGTGGGACAGTGTGCTTTCGCGTAGAGGGCGAGAGCATACAAATAGAGACGATCGACGAGACCAGAGCGAGAGAATTAGCATGCTCAGAGCAGTCCAGTGACATTGAACAGATTACAGAGGCCGAGTCAGACATCCACCAGGAGTGTGATTTCGTGATGACAGATGATGAATCCAATTGGACAGATCCAGTAGCACAAGCCCTCACCCTGCCCGCAGACTCACCATATTTACGACTTATGGCGGTTGAGAGCTTGGAGATAACACCCCTAGACGAGGATACATTTGAGGCTGACAGTTGTGGGACGAGTAGTGCAGATTTTCATTCTTTTTCATCTAGTTCAGATCCCTCGGATTCAGACATTGATTGGGATGATTTTGATGATTATTTGTCGTGTCTGATTCCTTCTGAGCCGACAGCTAGGACGGAGTGTGAGCCAGTACAATTCATAGATGATTCAGCAGGGTTCCCTTCGTCAGATATTCATGCACAGCGAGAGTTCTCACATGCAGACCTGGTCGCCTTCACACAGACATACCAGAAGCCAGATCTGCCACCTCTCAGTTGTCCAGAACTGAAACCCTTGCCGCAGTCGCTGAAGTATAGATTTCTTGTGGGTGAGCCAGATATGCACCCAGTCATTATCTCAGCAGGTTTGACTGGAGAACAAGAATCTCATCTGATGGAGGTTCTTGAAAGAAACCGCAAGGAGATAGGATGGAGTATAGCTGATCTCCAGGGGATTAGTCCGGCTCTGTGCTCCCACCACATTTATCTTGAGGAGGACTCTAGGCCTTCGCGTGAGTTCCAGCGACGGTTGAACCTGAATCTTCGAGATGTGGTCATGAAAGAAATATCAAGGTGGTGGAGCGCCGATTTTATCTACCCCATCTCCGACTCCAAATGGGTTAGTGTATTACATGTGGTGCCCAAAAAGACAGGCATCACTACAATTGTGAACGAGTCTGGAGAGGAGATAGCTACCCGGGTACCAACTTCTTGGAGGGTCTGTGTGGACTACAGACGATTGAATCATGCCACCAAGAAGGATCATTTCCCACTGCCATTCATTGATCAGATTATCGAGAGGCTAGCTGGGAAGAGTCACTACTATTTTCTTGACGGGTACTCCGGTTATAATCAAGTGGTCATTGCGCCCGAAGACCAGGAGAAAATGACATTCACCTGTCCGTTTGGGACTTATGCTTTCATACGGATGCCCTTTGGCCTATGTAACGCCCCCACGACATTCCAAAGGTGCATGTTGTCCATCTTCTCGGACATGGTGGGTGATTGCTTAGAGGTCTTCATGGATGACTTCTCGGTCTATGGCGATGGGTTTGATGCTTGTCTTGACTGCCTAGACCGTGTGCTTCAGCACTGCATAGAGGTCAATCTTATCTTGTCTTGGGAAAAGAGTCACTTCATGGTGACTCAGGGGATGGTCCTTGGTCATATCATCTCCGACAGGGGCATGGAGGTTGATCCAGCCAAGGTGGATATCATTAGAAAACTCAATCCGCCGTCTAATTTACGTCAATTGCGGTCTTTTCTGGGGCATGTCAGTTTCTACTGACGGTTTATTCAGGACTTCAGTCGGATTGCTTGACCGCTTACTGATTTGCTGACAAAAGACACCGAGTTCATTGTAGATGATAAGTGTCTTGCGTCTTTTGGGACTCTCAAGAGTATGGTTGTCACGGCTCCTGTCCTTCAGCCACCGGATTGGTCTCTCTTATTTGAGATCATGACGGACGCTTCTGATTTTGCCGTTGGGGCTGTGCTTGGACAGAGGAGGGATGGATTGTCGTTTTCCATTCACTACGCCAGCCAGACTTTGGATGCCGCTCAGTGGAATTATACTATGACAGAGAAAGAGATGATGGCCGTAGTCTTTGCTTTGGATAAGTATAGATCGTATATTCTCGGATCTAGAGTGACTATTTTTACATATCACACCGCCATCCGGTACTTAATGTCCAAGAAGGATGCCAAAGCACGTCTTCCCATATGGATCCTTCTGCTCCAGGAATTTGATATTGAGATTAAGGATAAGCCTGGAATCAAGAATGTAGTGGCAGATCATCTCTCCCGCTTAGAGAACCTTGAGGAATCTGAGCCCAGCGTACCTATCACAGAGACGTTTCCAGACGAGGCGATCTTGGCTATCACCTCGCTCCCATGGTACGCTGACATTGTGAACTATCTTGTTGCCAAGGCGGTTCCACAAGGTTGGCCCAGGCAGAAACTTGAGACCTTCCTGGCGAAGGCCAAGCTTTACCAATGGGAGGATCCCGTCCTTTATCATGAAGGAGGGGATAGCATCTGGAGGAGGTGCATTCCTCAAGAAGAGCAGCATAGCGTCCTCACATACTGCCACAAGCTTGAGGCAGGAGGACATCATTCTGGGAGACGAACAACACAGAAGGTGCTTCAATCCGGCCTTTGGTGGCCGACTCTCTTCAAGGATTCAGATGAATTCGTGAAGAGGTGTACTGACTGTCAGAAGATGGGTACTTGCAGACAGAGAGACATGATGCCCATGCAGCCCATTCACTTTTGTGAGGTTTTTGATGCATGGGGGATTGATTTCATGGGCCCATTTCCTAAGAGTTAGGGATTTAAGCACATTTTGCTCATTGTAGATTATGTAAGCCGTTGGGTTGAGGCCATCCCCGTCCGAGCCGCAGATGCTAAAATTATGTGTAAATTTTTGAGGAAAAATATCATTTCACGGTTCGGGGTACCTAGAGTTCTGATTTCAGACGGGGGGTCTCATTTTATTAATGATAAAGTCAAGGCCCTTGCAGACGAGTTAGGCATTGACCATCGTGTTGCCACGTCGTATCACCCTCAGACTAATGGTATTGCCGAAGTATCGAATAGGGAGATCAAGACGATCTTACAGAAGGTGGTCTGCCCAAACTGAAAAGATTGGTCACAGCTTTTGGACTCGGTCTTGTGGGCCTATCGCACCTCCTTCAAAAATCCATTAGGGACATCTCCCTTTCGACTCGTCTATGGCAAGCCGTGCCATTTGCTAGTGGAAATCAAGCATAAATCATTTTGGACAGTCACTGAGTTATTGTTAGATCCCGAGAGTATAGGAGAACAGAGGAGAGCAGAGTTGGCAACCCTGGAGGAATTGAGAGACACAGCCTTTTCTAGCAGCCTACAGTACAAGGAAAAAGTGAAGACATGGTACGATTCTCATATCAGCCATAAATAGTTTGAGCCCGATCAACGCGTATGGTTGTTCGATTCCAGGCTGAAATTATTTCCAGGAAAATTACAGAGCAAGTGGAAAGGTCCTTATGTGGTCAGGAAGGTACATGACAATGGCAGTATTGACATATCCGAGCCATCATCTTCTTTTACCTTTCGTGTTAACGGTCAGCGCCTGAAGCTATATCTAGATCATGATCTGTCGACCGTTGACGTTGCCCCCATTCTTTTCGTATGAGATGTGTTCTTTGACTCATATCAGCTGCATCTCATACATGGTGATCACTTCCATCTTCCGCTGTATAGATCCATCTGTCTATATCATTCTTCCATATGTTGCTATCTTTTCTTCTTTTCTTCTTTTCTGCTTTTCCTTTTCTATCTTCTGTATCTATCAAAAAGGTGTCGCCCCTTGTAGACAGTTTTCTATACTTAGGACGTACTTTGACCTAAGTATAGGGGGGTGTGCACCCCGAGTTTTTCTATTCTTTTCGATCCTCTCCATTGTCTCCTCTTCTTGTCTATACTTAGGGATATCTTACCCTAAGTATAGGGGGAGACAATCTGAGTACGATCTGTTCATTCCCACCCTTGACCCTCCCTGCGTTGTGTACAGTCTGCTATACTTAGGATTATTTGATCCTAAGTATAGTGGGGACGGTTGACTTCTCATTCATTCGTTTGTTCATTTATCTCTTATTCATTTATTCTTTAGACTTTTCTATACTCAATACGAGTTATGTCTTCTCTTTTCTCTCCGATCTATGAGGACATAGCTCAAGCTAAGTATAGGGGGGTCGTATATACTGTGTATATACTTTAGCCATAACTCGTACTTTTGTATTTTTACTAATAACTATGGTTAATTACACTTATAAAACTCATTAAAAACTTAAATAAAAAGATGTGATTATTCCTTAGATTCTTTTCATATCTACTGATTAATAAATCAGGTGAAAATATTTTTTGCAAAATATTTGAAAATAGTTTGAAAATCTTCGTGAAAATCTTTTGAAAACTATTTGGAAAACATTTTGTTACATGTTTTCAACCTTTGTAAAAATATTTTGATTGTAAAATTCATTTTCTTTGTGTGAAATGAAATGTTTGAAAAATAATTTGCAAATGGTTTGAAAAATGGTTGCAAAAATATCTGAAAAATCTATATATACTGTTTGGAAAACCTTTGCAAAATGATTTTCAAATGTGTGTACATGTTTGTAAAATTGTTTGTAAAAACTATTTTGGACTATAGTTTCAAAATTGTTTGAAAAACCTGTGTCAAATAAGTTTTAGGAATACATACATTACACCAAAATTCACTATATGTACCTATAAAAATGACCACTTACCCTTGTAAATTCTTAAAATCCACTTCTTGTATATATAAGAAGCATCCCCATGTAAATATTTGTACCTAATTTTTAGCCAAAATCTTTTGTTTTCAAAAATCCCAAAAACATTTGCAAAATTAAAATCCAAAAACATTTGAAAAATCTTTTTGAAAAATACAAAAAAATGCATATGCGTCATCTTTTCAAAAACCCATAAAAAGTTCAAAATCTTTGAAAATTGCATCACAAAAATATTTTCTGCATAGCATTTGCATGACACTCGCATTTTTCGGATTGAGTTTGATAGTTGAACGAGTCTAAGTAAAATCCGTAGATTGGAGCTTGGTTGGACCTTAAATTCTACCTAATTAACAGCAACCTTATAGGAACTGGGATTGAGGTACTTCAGGTCTAGTTGACTTAATTCTTTGAGGTTCACGAGACTTAGTTCAATGGATTCTTGACTGCCTAAGTAGAGTATTTCGGAGCACACGCACGACTCTGATTGATAATGACCTAACTTGGACACCTGCACCTTTCACATGGCTCAACTCAGTTGGAGTGGTGACGGGGTTGGATTTGCCGGTATGAGACGCACACAGGTGGAAACATTTGTCCTCCTCTAGGGAGGGAAGTGCGCCCCAACTCGTCCAGTGATGATGAGTTTCGAGGATAGGAGATTGTGAGTTGCAAGAAAGCTTCAAAAGAGGGATAGTCTACTGGCTCAAGAGGAAAAACTCCCTATGTAAATGTTGTTGTATATTGTATTCAAAAAAAAATGCAAAAGCAAAAACTCCAAAAAAGTGGACAGGCATGTACAAAAATAAAAATGCCTGCCAGAGAGTACATATGTTGTAAAGTCAATAAGCAAGCTTGTGCTTCAAAGTCAAAACATGTGAGCCTGCAGCTGGATGACTTGACTACACTGGTCTTGCATCCTAGGATAGGTAGCTACACTGCCTACCATCCATTCTTCTCTTCACCCCCTCCTATTGAGCTGGTTGTAACTTTAACTTAGAAGGGAATACCCTGCTCCTTGAGGGATGATTTGTTGGATTGGGGAATCATTGGGTTGTCATATTGGAGAAGTCGGTCTCTTTGTCATTTCAGTTGGGGAGAGCCACCATTACTTACACTGTACGAGTCAGATTCATAGTCGTAAGGGTTTGCGTATGAGTTGAAATATTTCTGATCTGGCTATTGAGGAGACTTGAGCAGAGTTTTGGGATTCTCGAAGACTGTTGGATTTCATATTCGGATCCCATTAAGGTTCCGCCCACACTAAAATTCCGAAGGTCCGACTTAAGCTCCAAACTTTGATTTTGTGAAGACAAGTTTGGTAATTAAACTTCATCCATCTTTCTTCTTTTTCTTTTCTTTCCTTTTCTTTCTGCACTTATTGCATAAGTGTTTGCTAGGGACTAGCAAAGGTAAAGTATAGGGGGATGATGAATCCACATTTCATCATCTTTATTCTATCATTTTGGCATCAAAAACCCTAGCAAATGCGTGTAAATAGCGCTAATTTGTGCATCTTAGCATTCATGCATGTACATGTAAATAGTGTATAAAATATTGTAATTAATACGAAAATTATAGAATAAATAAAAAAGAAAAAGAATAAAATATTTTAAATATTTTATGACCCGAAACCCCGAGACCTAGGCATCTCGATGAATAGGTCGACAAGGAATAAAGTAGGGGGAGATAAGGGCCAAAATACACTCAGAACCCCTTTTATTTAATTCATTCTTTATTCATTTTTGGGACCTATTTTTGGTTCCACTTTTTATACTTCAAATAAAGAAATTTTGTACATGAAAATTGTAAATAATTTCATATAGAAAAATACAAAATTGATTTCACTGAAAAATAATGTACAGATAAAAAGTTATGGTCTGAATAAGATTCCAGAACTCCAACTTCCCAGACTTGTATCTTGCAAATAAAAACTCGAAATGTACCAAACTCACATTAGTTGTATATAGATTAAAATAATCTATTTAATGGAGGTGGTTTCGTATTTTTCGTAGTTACGGTTTGAAAGTTGAGTTTTGGACCCTACTTGTATACTTGTACAGATTAAAATATTCATTTTATTATTTATTCATTATTTTTATAATTCCGTATTTTTATAATTTTGTAAATATTACTTATAATATATCTGTATAGTAAAATCAGAATAAAAACACAAAAGAAATATAAAAATAAAATACATGTATATACATAGTACATAGGTATATATTATACCTATATTATTAATACTTATATTTTATTAAGTGTATAAAATACTTCAAAAAAATTAAATAAAAATATATTTAAGTGTATAAAAGTATTCTATAAATTTATAAAATAATAAACAAAAATGAATAAATTAAAATCACAAAATAAAAATAAATTAATAAAATATATATGTATATGTACCTACATAGGTCTAAAAAGATAACTGGTAAAATTATACCTCATAAAAATAATTAAAAATCATAATAAAATACCTTATAAAATAATAAACATTTTTTATTTAATAATCAAAATTTAATTCATTCATTTCCTATTTTTAATTGAATTTACAAAATAATTTTCGAGGGTTTTTCCTGGTTGGTCCACGTGGACCAACCAGGTGCAAACCCTAGTTGACCCCGGTCAACTAGGCATCCTCCATCCTTGTAGCCCTGTCAGGCCTAGTTTTTGACCGCTTTGGCGGATTTCTCTAGGTCAAGTCTTTCACCCTTTCGAGATGATTCCTTCTGCAAAACTTCTCCTCGATCATCCACCTTACTCGCTCGGTGATTAACTTGGGCATTGGATCACTGTGGCGCACATGCCTCTCGATTCTTGGAGCCTCTTCATTGTCAGGTCAAACCACATAAAATGGAGCCCCCGACTTCCCTTGGAATTTTGAACGCCTCTTCCATAGGAATAGCTCCCCTTTTGTTCCCAATCGCAAGGAGAAGGTGACAGCTCCCCTTTGCGACCTTCGGGCGGGTCTAGCGACGCCTGAGGTGCTTCCACAACCTCCCCCTTCGCCGACGGTCGAGGTATCATTCCCTCTGGTGATCCATCATCGAGGCTGCCCTATTCCCCTTTTCTTTTCGCCGCATTTTACTTGCATTAGTCCTAGGATCAAAAGCCCTAAAGAAATTTCACGATCCATCTAGTGAATCATCCAGTTGACCCCCCTCGTCGGAGCGCTCCTCCGGCCGAGATCCTCCCCACCGCTTCGCGCCACCATTCCACCACCGCAGAACCCAGGCATTTTGCCCTGGGTCCTCTCACCCGTTTTTGCAGGTACAAGGACTTGAACGACCGCTTGGGTGTCATTTTGACCTTCGCCGGAGGCCACGAAG
This sequence comes from Ottelia alismoides, assembly GCA_037367405.1. Lineage (NCBI taxonomy): Eukaryota > Viridiplantae > Streptophyta > Magnoliopsida > Alismatales > Hydrocharitaceae > Ottelia > Ottelia alismoides. The sequence continues at coordinate 86,475 of JAZKJV010004851.1, forward strand.
CTCCATCAGCTCCGCCCGTGCCTCCAACGAACCTCGGCCGTCGCCGAGGTGTTTTGGATCCCCTCGCGCATAGAGGACGCTCCCAGGAGGCCGCAGCCCCATTTTGAAGCTCAAAAGCCACCGGAGCTCGGAGATCAGGTTCGGGGAAGTTCGCCTCGCCGGCGTTCTCCCCCGTTCTTCCTCCGCATCTCCTCACCGTCGGATCGGGCCGTCGCTCCAGGTTTCACACCCACCATCCGATCTCCTCGCGCATCGACCGTCAGATCATCCGAGGATCGTCTAATCGCCGCCGTCCAAGCCGAAGCGTCATCGTGCTGCAAGGGCTCGCCACGTGTCAAGTGGGAAGCCCTCCACCGTTGGATCGCACAGCGAGGGGTATTTTGCACCCGACACCCCCCGCATTTTTGTATTCTATTTAGTCTTTAAACATTTATCTGTAGTTTAAAATATTATGTAATATTTGCATCCAGACCCTTGAACTTTCCATTATTGCAATTAGGTCCTGGCCACGACACCTCACGTGACTAGTACACGTGAGGTGAAGGGCATTTTGCAAGGACCCACCTCAGGGTTCACTTATTTCGTTTCAGTCTAAGAAATTTTGATATCACGTGTAATATTTTTGGAATATTTGCATTGTCAGCCCCCAGGAGTTTTTGATATTACATCTAGGTCCTTCCCAGGCGCGTGCTAGTCACGCAACCTGGTGGGTATTTTGCAGATGTACCCCCGTGGGTTTTGTATTTAGTATTTGGTCTATTAAATGCAATATTCAGTATTATATTTTGTGTGAAATTTGCATTTTTGCCCCTAGATGTTTGTCTATTTGCATTTATACCCCTGCTAGGCTTTGTATTTTTGTATGCTTTCACTATTTATTTAGTGCATCATTTTAACTCGAAAAATTCCTAAAAAATACCATAGGATCCTGTTAACTTGCTTATTCACGCCATATTTTTGCATTGCATTTTTATTACATTTTCATATTTATTAAAAATAAAAAACATGCATTTTCAGCACTGTTTGCGTTAGAAAACCCATAAAAATTATAAAAACATTTTGAAAATTTCCAAAAAAAATATATTTTGTGTGTTTTATCATATTTTAGTGTAAGTCCAAAAAAACCACTAAAAATTTCAAAAAAATCCTTAAAAATTAGAATACCGTAAAAATCTTCATAAAAATCTAAAAAAACTTAGAAAAGTCCTAAAAATGCAAACTCGGTTCCTCTAGTTTCTCTATTTTATTGTATTTATTTTAAAATTAATTTGGGAAAATTTTGTTAATGTTTAGTATTTTTCATTCCCATTTTAATTCCGGCCAGCACCTTTATTCATTGTTTTCTTGTATTTACACTTTTAAAAATACCAAAAACATTCTGGAAAATTCCCAAAAATCACAAAAATAGTAGAAAAATATAAAAAGACCAAAAATATTTTATTTCCTGATTTTTGACTATTTTTACCTATTTTTATGAATACCTTACCCCCTCTTTTCTTATATTGTATATATTCTATTCTTGAAAAAGAAAATATAAAAAAATATAAAAAATAAAAAGAAAAGATAAAATCAGAAAATTGAAAACTAAAATACAAAATAAAAAATTAAAAATAAAATTAAAAAAATATAAAATTAAAAACCCACAAAAAATTGCATCTTTGTAGTCATTTAATCACAACACATTTTTGCACAATTTGCTTGATCTATCCTGCCTTGCTCCCTGAGTTCGACACTCTACACATACTTACACTATATACCTATTTGTAGAGCTAAAATAAATTTGACTCCACACTTGTCTTTCATTGCTTGATTTATACTGTTGTGGGTTCATTGTTGATTAATTAGGGATTCTTGAGCGGTCAACACACCGACTGCGGTTTCGCCTTGTGAAACCGTACGACCCTCGTTTTCCACAATTATCAAGGGTTGCTTCTGATAAGCTGCGGATCTATTCTTTTTAATGTTGTCTAATTGATGACTACGTTGCAGTGGATAGATCCACATCGATCAAAAATAACCGCACAGATCGATGAATCGTCGAATGAATTAACGCGCGGTTTTATGTTTGTTTAGCCTGGGCAAGCCCCAGGGTCGACTAAAGGAGGCGAAGGAACAACTCGGGATAAGATTAGAGGGATTAGATCACTGTTTTTCAAGTGAGATTTTTTAAAATAATTTTTATGCGATAAAAATGCCAATGCATAAATGCGGCTGAAGTAGGTTATTATAAAAATTAACAACTTAGCTAAATTTAATTTTAATGTGAAATTAATCCAAACTAACCAAATTGTATTTTTTTTCTAGGGATTTTATCAGTTGTGCCCCTCTGAGATATCGCAATATCAGTTATGCCCCTATCTTTTTGGTAATATCAGTTGTGCCCCCGAATTCTTGCCAATATTTCACTTGTGCCCCTTGGAGGGGCATAACTGATAGAAGATTTTATCAGTTATGCCCCTCTGAGGGGCACAAGTGAAATATTGGCAAGAAGTCGGGGGCACAACTGATATTACCATAAAGATAGGGGCATAACTGATATTGTGATATCTCGGAGGGGCACAACTGATAAAAACCTTTTTTTCTATAAACCTAATTCAATGATTAATGCAAATTGGATTTTTTTTTGGAATTTTTGGATTTAAAATGCACATCTGAAAATGCAAACTTTTTTGGGGTTTTTATGCAATTTTTCATGCAATTGACATGCAAAAACTATGAAAAATTTATTAAAAGATAAACATGATGAAATTAAGCTTCACTAATTTTTTGGAATTTTCTGACACTTTATGATTTTTTGTGGATTTTTTACTGAAAACAGAGCGACTGTGAGTATTTAATTCCTAATTAATACACGAAATCAAATTATCTAAAGAGCTATTTATCTCAAATAGATATTTTACTAAGGAATCCAGGAGCTTTGAAATTTTTCAAAAATCTTATTCGTGGAATTAACTAAATTACAAAAATCGCTCTATAATTTATTTTATGCAAACGACAACTCCTAATTGAATGAAATTTGGATTGTAATTAAAGCACACTTGGATACATCATTCATAATTTTTTCACAATTTTTGGAGCAAGAAATATAGCTGTGTGAATTTCAGAGCTTAAACGGGCAAAATATCTTTGACTTTCAATCTCTGATTTTTAATAAAATATAAAATGCTCACAAAAATATAAATAACTAGCCACCAGAAAAATAATTAGATGCTCTACAAAATACTATTTTTCATTGAAATAAATGATGCAAAAATATTGTCCAAATTAATGCTCAAAGTCAGGGTTCTATGTGCAATACAAAAATAAAAAAAACTTAACAGTTGAATGCACAGGGACTGTTTTGCCACTAAAGAAATTTTAAAGGGCTGATGATATAATTTTCACAAAATATAAAAAAATAAAAAATTTGAAAGGAAATGAACCTTGCACAAAACGTGGGTTTAGAACCCACGCCTAGGGCAAAAGAGGAGAAGCGGCGGGCGGCACCGTGCCAAGGGCGGGGCGGCGGCGTTGGGTGGTCGACGCAGACCGGGGGCGGTGGCGGCGCGCCACGCGGTAGGAGGCAGGGGCGTGAGCGACGATGGCTGCGCGCGGTTGTGATGCACGCGGGGGTCGCGATGGGGCGGTCACGGGCGTGCGAGATGCACGCGGGAGGAGGGGCGTGCGACGACCGGCAGGAGGCACTGCCGCTCGGTGATGGATGTGCGAGGAACCGTGGGCAGGAAGGGATTGTTGTGGTTGTCCTGCAACTTCTTATTTTTTATTTTTGCAATTTTTTGTTGTATTTTTTTGTAAACAAGGAACAAAAATGCAATAAGAATGCAATGAAGTGGTGGTGTATGATGTAAGATAATGATGGTGTGCTGATGCAGTGAATGTAGATGATAGATAAAAATTAATGAATGTGTATGATGATAGTGGTGTGGATAATGAAAATCATTTGTTGGTTATAATGGTGATTTGATGAAGATGCGATGATAAACAAGATAAACAAAATTGTTAGATAAAAATAAAATGACAAGGAAAGGAGAGGGATTACTTACCAGTGATTTTCGCCGAATTTGGAGGCGCATTGCTGCAACTCCGATTATCGCTTCAAGGAGACGGCGTGTGCTCCGAAGCTCAACGAGCATCGTGAAACTCGTGACGGTGGTGCGGACCACCGGATCTCGCCTTGAGGTTGTCGTTGCTCAACTTGTCTTGTACAACTGTCACCTGAAGGTTAAAGGGGCTCGACCTCACTTCTCTCGAAAACGGCGGATGATGAACAATGGAGGAGGGGATGAGAATATAAAGAGGAGGAAAGGGAAGTTGGAGAAGGGGTGGAGGGAATGGAGTGGTGGAGAAGGTGGAGGCTTGGAGTGGAAGGCAAGTAAGGAGAAGAGGTAAAAGAGGATTAAAACAATTTATTAATAAAATAATGTAGTAGGCTACTAAAAATAATTAAAATAGTAATAGTAAAATAATAATAATAAATCCGAAAATAATAAAAATAAATCCGAAAACAAAAAATGGGGTGACATGTGGCGGCTCCAGGAGCGGCCACATGTCGTTTCTAAAAAATTCAAAAATTAAATGTAAAGAAAAATAAAAAAGAAATAACAAAAAGGATTAAATCAAAAAGTAGTCAACGCGAAAGTTACTCGTCTCAAAGAGATCTACAACTTTCGTAAAAGGTCAAAAATCAAAGGAAGTGATCTCTACAAAAATGTATTTTTGGGTGGTACCTTATAGATATAAAATACCGCATTTTATCTTTTGTATTTTTTTGTAATTTTTAAAAGAGAGAAAAATCAAAATAAAGTTAGAAAAAATATGAAAGGAATATTTACAACTTAATCTATTTTTTTTGGATTTTTAATAATGAAGAAAATAAAAGGATAAAAATGAAGGGGAAAACGGTCAATATGTACAATATACAAAAGGTGCCCAAAACCCAAACTTTGCATACGAGCTCCGATTTTAATGAAATTGGTCTTGTTTCGAAGGTCTTTGAATGTATATTACTTTAAAAGTAGGTAGACCTAATTCGGAGGTTGTGTGAGCGAGATATGCACATTTTAAGGCTCTTGGTTTCAAACTTGGATTGGGGTTTTATTGGTCAATTTTACAAGTTAGTATTTTTTTGATATTTTTCTTTAATTAGTGTTAGTAATATATACACTATAGATTATTTTATTGGATTTGGAGTTAGTATAAAATATATACGAATAGGTGAAATATGGTGAATATACAGGTGAATATTTACAAGTGAAATGGGTTTTTTATTTATGCAATATGAAAGCTAAAATGCAGATGTTATCAATGTATGTACGAATGTTAATTATGCAATATAAGTGGAAATATGCAGCTAATTACTCGGGAACAGAGCTCTATTTTCAACTTTTAGAGTGATGAATCCCGGATTCATCAGCTTCTCGTGGTAGAGGATGAACTTCTCAATTCAAAGGATGTGTTCATAGAGGAGGGGCTCATATACGTCAACCATTCACTTATTATCACCGTTCTGGCACTTTGAGGAGACATGCTATTTTAAGCATACCTTTCTGGCATCTACCCGTGTCGCTGAGCAGGTTGGGACTTCTAATGCTCTTGTAATTGCTATTGACTAGATGTTCGACGAGTTTGTCTCCCATATGAGAGATATCGTGCCTCCCAATTCTAGATTCGCTAGTGCTCCATTGGGATTGTCCGACATTGCTACCTTAATCTCTACCGGTACTTCAAGATATCATATACTCGTATTATTTGTCACATGGTAGACCTCTCGGAGTGGATCATGGATTTAGGTGCCTCTGTGGAGAGACAGAGCTCAGTTCACTTCCTACATAATTGTTCAGCTTGGAAAAACAGTTTTTATGGATGATGGGATGAGTTCCCTCTCTATAGGATAAGGGGAGATTCCATTGACACAATACATGCACTTGTTGAATGTTCTTAATGCTCCTGATTTTTTCAATGAATTTATTGTATATTAGTCAAATCACCAAGGATTTGCATTATCATACCATCTTTGACCTCTCTTCGCTTATGTTTTAGAATATACTCGCAGACAAGTGATTGGATGCGGTTGTAAACATTCGGTCCCACTTTTTGAAAATCGAACATGACTAGCCGGTTCGACCGGTGAACCGGGCCTAGACCAGTCTTATTAACCGATTCTTATCGATTTAGTTCGAAAGTTCAAATTTTAATCAAACTGCTGGTTTAACCTATTTTTTAACCAGGTTCAATCCACTACAAGATAGTGTAGAACAGGCGACGGTCATTATCCGTCGCCAATGAGAGATTGACTGTCCCCGTTGATCAGAGGGGACGGTCATGAAACCGTCTCCAAAACCTGCGTCCTATTTGGCTTACGTGATGGTAATTAACACCGTCCCCTATAGTCATACATAGGGGACGGTCGTGACCGTCTCTTAAAGTCCAGTAGAGGGGACGGTCATGACCGTCCCTTATAGGCAATTATTGAGGACGGTCATGACCGTCCCGTATAGTCATTCAGGGGGGACGGTCAGGACCGTCCCTAACGGTTACGTAGTGGAGACGGTCATGACCGTCTCTTACTACAACGAAGGGGACGGTCATGATGACCGTCCCCTCTGTTCATCTGCTAACAAAAAATTTTTTCATTACCCCCGATTTGTTCTTCATTTTACCCTGCAAAGCATGTCACTATAGTTTAGTACCTGTTACAATAATTGTTTCTTAACAATAAATATTATGATGAACACAGAAAATAGCATTCATTCCACATTCATAGCTACACGAAGTGTTAGAAATGACAAATACACTACAAGATTCAAATAAAAGTACTCAAACATAAAGTATTCAAACAAAGTAACCTACTTTGCAAAGTAATTATCCAAAATAATTATACAATATACTACACTATATGCTACCATGTAACCAAATTATCTATATATGTCATCCTAATCGTCGTCCTCATCGTCGTCGTGTCGTCATCATCATCGGCATCATCATCATCATCATCTTCTTCTCCGTCATCGTCGTCACCTAGCCTCGCAACGGTATTATCAACTTGTGTTGGGTGGCGAGTAGACGTTGCACCTTGATGTGCCTGCATGAATGCATTAAAAATCGCCATTTGCTGTCGCAAATCCTGAATCTCGATATTCATGCTAGAAACCTGACTCTCTAATTCCCTCTCCCTTTGTGTCTTCTGAGAGGATGAGCCGCTCCCTACTCCATACCAATTCCGTATGGTGGCACCACGACTACGCACAACGGACGCGTCCCTGATGCTCCGGACCGGTCGCGTGGAGGAAGGCCGCATCGGGAGTAAGAGGCGGTTGACTCGTTCCTGTGTTGTCTAGAGAGCCAGTATTAGTGAGTCTGACCATCTCCTCCTAAAAAATTATTTAAGTAAGTTCAAACTTTGTATAAATTATAAAAAAGATGCGAAAATGTTATGAATACCTTACATGAATTGGACCATAGGCAGGATCTACCCAAGGAACTTCCCCGCCGACATCGCGGCTCTTAGACCTCTCAAAAACTTCCATTCGGCTGGGCACACAATTGTTCTCCACTGCTTAATGTGAAAAGATCACTAAAACTTACGATACCATTTTAATATATAATGGTTAGAACTCATAAGGTAGATTACTTACAAAGTCATCCTTCAGTTGATTTGTGTTTCTTCTCCCCATTCTATGGGTAGATTGTAGACCATCAAAATCACGGGCCAAATATTGTAACTCAAACTCATATTACCAAACAGATTGAAACCATCTGAAGCTAATCCCAATCGAATATTTCTCTCATCTTTAGAGAAATGAGGATATCTTTGATCAAATTTTATCCATTCTTCTGCATCAGATGGATGTCTCATAATTCCATTGGCATCTCGTTTATTTGAACGATAATGCCACGTCATCCACTTTGCAGTTTTTTTTGACATGAAGAGACGTTTCAGCCTTGGAATTAATGGGAAGTATCGTAATATTTTCACCAACTTCTTCTTCCTCTTTAAATAATTTTTTCTTCTTTATACCTGGAAGCCTTACAATATGGACAAAGCACTAAATCCGAATTTTCTGCTCAAAAAAGCACACTGTCATTAACAAAAGCATCAATTTTCTCGTATTTCAGACCTAGCGATCGGAATCGTTGCTTCGTCTCTTTCCAATCCTTTGGATAATTCTGAGGATTATTCAATAACCTCCTGATTAAACCCATTACATCTGTCATCATTGCAGTGGTTGATCCGTTCCTTACTTTCTTCTTAAACAACTCTAATAAAAACTATAGATGCCTCATTTCCACCCCAGGAGCCAACATATCTTCTGCATATGGAAAACTGTTCGAAAACCTATTATCTAAACCAATGTCTTGTGTCTCAGGTCTTCTTAAGTCGTCCATTAATTCAAATAACTCGTGATCAACATTATTCAAGGATTGTGTAGTAACTTCCACATCTACACCCATATCCTCATCCATTCGCAAATGATCTATAACCTCACCATGTTCAGTCCAAATGTAGTAATGTAACCAAAATCCATTGAGTATAAGGTGGTTATAGACTTCCTCTCTAATATTACATTTAATATTCTTACATCTCACACATGGACAATAAATCTTAAGACCACCAATTTTCTTATTAACGCTTTCTATTTGAAATGCCCAGTCCAAGAACATGGTCACTCCTCTCTTGTATCGATGAAAATCATCGTATCTCTTATCCATCCATGTTTTATCCATTTAACTGCACAATAAGAATAAAATTCACCATGCTATTTTAGGACTATTGGGACAAGTTAATGTTGGGCAAACGAGAGCAATGCTTCATATACACAACAAGTTATTCCAACTTATACACATCAAGTTTTTCCATCATATACCCAACAAGTTATACAAAACAAGCAATGCTTCATATGTACTCTAGTTCATCAAGGCGAAAAACATCCATACACAAGCAAAGCTACATATACACAATAGGTTTTCCATCTTAAGTTATAGAAATGAGGAAAAACACCCATACAAGGCTTATCGAGCAAAATGAAGAACAATAAACACAAAAGTGTGTTGATAAACACCAGAAACTAAGATGGAGGAGGCCGGCAAGCACGAGGGGCTCAGAGGTGGCGACGGGCGGCAGCGGACGGCGGGCGTGAGGAGGAGGAGGAAATATGAAAGAACGCAGGTCGAAGGGGTTTTTTTCGATCTGACCGTCGGGGACGGTTCAAATGACCGTCCCCTTTGGTGAGAATCGGCGACGGTTCACTGAAACCGTCCCCTTTGGCAGATATAGGGGACGGTCATTGACGACTGTCCCCTCTGGTAGCGTAATGGGGACGGTCCAAACCGTCCCCAAAGGCCTTAGTCCTGGCAGAGGGGACGGTCATAACCGACCGTCCCCTCTGGTTGATCACGTACAGAGGCGACACCAACATAAACATAATGGGGACGGTCACAACCGTCCCCAATGGCAGAGGGGACGGTCGTTCATGACCGTCCCCTCTGGTTTGACCGCTTATGTCCCTGGTCCAGATGTGACGCCAACAGAAGCGTAATGGGGACGGTCACAACCGTCTTCAATGGCAGCGGGGACGGTCGTTCATGACCGTCTCCTATGGTCGACCACTTAGGTCCCTTGGTCAGATGCGACGCCAACAGAAGCGTATTGGGGACGGTCACAACCGTCCCCAATGGCAGCAGGGACGGTCGTTCATGACCGTTCCCTATGATCGACCACTTAGGTCCCTTGGTCAGATGCGACGCCAACAAAAGCGTATTGGAGATGGCCAAAATCGTCCCCAAAGGCCCTTATGGCAGAGGGGACGGTCGTAAATGACCGTCCCTATTACATTATTATAAAAGAGACGATAAGTCGAAGACCGTCTCCCATTAAGTGGGTATTGGGGACGGTTGTCTATTGACCGTCCCCAAAAACTTACATTAGGGACGGTCAAAATGGAACCGTCGCTAGTTGTCGTCTCGAAAGTTATAAATTCCTATGGTGATCGAAACTCAATCGCATTTAATTTCTATTTTATTCAAAAATAATGCTTGTAGTAGGAGTTGAACTTGTAACCTTTGTTTATCTATCTCAAACTCTTGACAACTAATCTAACACAACTTCTACATGCAATGGATTTTAAATATAATTAAATTATTGTTATTCTATAGAGCATCTAGTCTAGATAATATATGTATATATGATGTGTATGACATTGGATAGTGCATATGAAAAAATAGTGTATGTATACTGTAAAATATATACATTGTTTGTATATTTTATTTCTATTTCAAGTATATTTAAGCGTATATTTTATATACATTTTATTTCATTTCGATTTGATTAATCGATTCAACTATTTTTCTCATAATTTTGATTTAATTCAGATTTAAATAATGATGAAATTACCATCTAGTTGAACCGGGTTGATTACATGGTTCAACCGATCCGACCATTTCGGTAAGGTTTCCGATTTGGTTTCAATAACATTAGCTCGATCATTTTCCTCTATAGAAGCTATATAGAGTCCTACCTCATATTTCATCTAGATCTATTTTTCAGTGAGAAGCTAGTCAGCTTGGAAGCATCACCATTTTAGTTATCCTAGTCGTTAGGGTCATAGTAGTAGCTCTTTATTTGACTTGGTACATTTTGATATGTGAGGTCCAGTTGTGTCCTTGACTATATGGGGCACATGTTTTATCATGTAGATGTCGATGATTACTCTAGATTGTCATGGTTTTTCGTTTGAAAAACAAGTCTGAGGCTAGATCTACCATTCAATTTTATATTTATGAAATAAAGAATACCTTTTCTGTTGTGATAGATATGTTCGCTTTGATAATGTCTTGGAGATTTGTACTACTCAATTATCCATGTTCTTCAGGGATAATGGCATTATAAATCAGATGTTATGCTCTTATACTTCTCAACAAAATGATGATGTAGAACACAAACATCATCATCTTCTTGATGTGACTATGACTCTTCTCATTCAAAGTTATGCTCTGGGATGTCGTTCTCACATCCTGTTATCTGGTCAAGTGGATGTTGTAATCTATGTTAGGTGAAAATATCCTTTTTCAATCGTGTTTTCCGTTAAGGAACTTTTCTCCCTAATGCATCGTGTATTTGGTTCGGTGGTCTTTATTCACCATCTAACCCTTGGTCATGATAAGGTTTCTCCCAAATGTATCAAGTGTGTCTTCGTGGGATACTCCTGGACTCAGAAAGAGTATCATTTCTTTGATGCAGATAGACAGAAGTACTATGTTAGTTATGATGTCACTTTCTTTAAGTCGGATATGTACTTTACTCCTACAGGTGATAGGATGACCATGTTTAAGTCATGTGAGGAGGTTTACATACCATATCCTCCTACTTTGTCACCACCTTCCCCTATGGTTCCTCCTATGTTGCCACCACCTTCACCCACTTCACCACCTCCACTTCCTACTATGTTGCTCTTCTAGGCCCACGACCTAGTACTTTGGCTCATTTTTTACGACCCCATCATCCACAACACCCCCATGTATGTTCTAAGCACTCTGTTACTATCGATGACACTGGTGATTTATCTATACAACATGATATTTTGCAGGACAAGTAGTTGCCTCTACAAGAGACTACTTTACAGGTTATAAATGCTCTTGATGTGCCCATTGCTTTTCAGAAGCATAGGCATATGTGTAATAGGTATCCTCTCGTTGCTTATCTTGCTTTGAAGCATCTTTCAGAGGATTTTTGAATAGTTGACATAAGTTCATCATGTATAGAGATCTCGTGGACATATCAAGAGGCTATGTGAAACAATCAATGGTGTCTTACTATGGAAAAGGAGATCGCGCTACAGTCGCGTGGCACATGGAGCTTGGTTCATGCCGGCTGCCCCTAATAAGGGATTCTGTGATTGGATGTAAATGATGTTTACAGTGGAGCACCATGTATATGGAAACATTGATCACTACAAGGCAAGGATGATGGCTCGTGGGTTCACCTAGACTTATGGGGTACTATTAGGATACTTACTCTTTTGTATCACATAATTTTATATTAGGGATCCTTCTCTCTATTGCAGTAGTAATGGTAACGGTCCATGTCCTAGCGTGATGTATAGCATTAATTTATATAAGATGACATGTAGGAGGAAGTCTACATGCAGAAACCACCTAGGTTTGTTGTTGAGCAGTGTCAGAAGGATTACAGACTTCATACATCTACCTATGGCCTTACGCAGAGTACCAGAGCATGGTTCTAGAAGCTCTCGGACTTGATAGAATAATAGGGATTCACTAGCTCAACTGTAGACCATTCACTACTTGTTCAAAGGAAAAGAACATCGTTGTTAAAATGGTGTATGTTGATGATGTCATCATTACAAGAGATCATGTATATGGTAGTATTGTAGCTAAAGAGTTCCTTAGATAGCAGTTTAGTACCCAGGACCTCAACAATTTTGATACTTCCTAAGACTTGAGCTCTCTAGGAACCAACGAGGCCTTGTGATGACCTAGAGGTATGTTACCTATCTCCTCTCAGAGATGGGCATGGCAGATTGCACACTTGCCACTACTCCCATGGACTCCAACATGAAGTTATATGATGATGATGATGATGATGATGCAAAGGAGGGAGATAAGAGGATATATATGGAGCTAGTTGTGAATATCCTTTAGGTGACCATCACCAAGCCAGTTTTCTTCGATGTGTGCAAAGTTATCCACTTCATTGAGTAGCTGAGATAGGAACATATGGATGTGGTTCACATGATTTTGAGGTATATGAAGTCCTCTCCAAGTACTAGATTGCTCTTTAGCAAAAGGACATCCCTTTCCATCACGGCAAGTACAGATTCTGCGGGATGCTCCAAGGACAGGAAATCTACCTCCAGTTTTGTTGTGTTCATAGGAAGCTTGTTACTGTCATGGAAGAGTAAGAAGCAAACTATACAAAGCCCTAACAGGAAGGAGAAATGAGATGATATGGGTCAGATACCTTTTGATCAACCTAGATATTGATGTGCCTCTTTCGATGCATCTACAATGCGACAACCAGATAGTTCTTTGCATTGCCCACCACCACGCCTTCCATGAGAAAACTAAACATGTTTAAGTATATTGCCACTATACATGTGACATGATTTAGAAGGACTTTATATCTACTTCTTATGTCAGCTCAGAGGAACAAACATCATATGTTTTCACCCATTCTCTAAGTAAAGGGTCATTTCCAAGATGTTGTTCCAAGATGAGCATGATTGACATCTATGCTCCATTCTAAAGGGGAGTGTTAAGAGTTATGTTGTCTTGTTTTATTTTATGTATTTTCTTTTTTGTCGATCTCCACTATATAATTGTCCAACAGAGTTTCTTCTCTCTAAATAAACCCTAAGGCATCATGAATAATTCAAATTATTATTCTCTTCCACACATATAATTGCAAACATTATTTGTTGTGAAATAACTTTTGTACATGAAAATAGTACAAAATTCCAAATATGTTGTTATATCATTAGCAAAAGTCCATATAACAACTTATCCTTTGTTGTTTTTCAAAATATGACATGTCATTTCTATTTTTTGAACCATGAAAATAGCGACGGTTAGTTCAATCTCTGAAAAATAGCAATGGATAAGGATACTATATGGAACGATCTTAGCTATGTTCAAGTATAAGAAAGTCATTTTTAAACTAGCAATGTTTAGTATAAATTTTTGACGAAAAGGTCAACATAATACCGAACTTAGCAATGAATATAATAGTTCGTGTGAATGATAAGAACTTAATATAAATTTGCAATGCATAATATTTGTTATTATATTTTTAACATGGGAATATACATAATAATGAATATTCAAAGTATTCATCATCGTACGCCACTTTTATTTTAGTGCTAATTGTAACGCCCGGGGCTTAGGTCCCCATATCATTAGTGCTGACAACTTGTTGGGTCGTGTCTGATTGAACATATCAACAACCCAAGTGCTTAAGCTAAAGTTATCAAGTACAATCCCCCGCTCTTATAACTCAATCTCAAACTTTATAAGTTTTTGATGTGGGACTATGTTCGGGAAGTAACAATCTCCCCTTCTAAAATTGTCACATCCTCGTTATGGTATTGCTCTGCTTAGTCACAATGATAGTGGTGGTTCATGGTTGCATGCTCTAGGTTAAGATCCACCAGGTAGCTCTTTTCATTATCATTGGAAACCCACTTTGTTGTCATTTGTAACATCACAAGCTTAGTTAACAATAAAGATTCAAACAATGAATACTTAAACTCAAAGTATTCACAAGTTTTCGATGTGTGACTATGCTCGGGAAGTAACAATAAATATTCAAAGTATTTGTATTCGTATGCAACTTTTTTAGTGTCAATAGCCTTTTTTTAATGGAGAAAAGAGAACAAAGATGACTATCTAAATGTGTTCCTTATACATTAATTGTTCCTATGTGCCTTTGGTCTTCTTTCTATATATTTATAGACAATAGTCTAACCCTTGGTGCACGATATCTTTCAATATTATCATGTGACGTTGACCTGTTTCCATTCCAAGAATATTTTTATTTACATGTTCCCATTCCAAGAATAAAGATGCAACTTTACATCTTTTAGGCACCGTCATGTCGACACGAAATAATTGGGGTCTAGGTTCGGTAGCGTGTGTGGGTGGGGATCAGAAACCTATGGTACGTGGTCGATTCAATGTGGGGATTAGAAACCTATAGTACGTGGTCGATTCAACACCTTGTACCATACAGAATTATTGGAGGCGCCACAAATGTTCCCTCCATTATATACGACAAATTCACAAAGAAACTCCTTTTTAAATCAGGTTTAACGGGTTGTCCCTTTATGTATTTTTGGTTACTGAGTTACTCTGAGGTAAATCAATGTACTTCTCTATATTCTTTGGCTGGAATTCCATCACTAATTAAAGTAACAACATATTACATTTCTTATTATAACCCTCTATCAATCCTTATAACTATCCAAACATCTACTATTTACAAGAGGATACCTCAACCCATCCCATCTCAGTAACCAAACATGCTCTTGCAGGGCCGGCCCTGGGCATTATTTTGAAGTGCAATTGCCCAGGGCCCACTAATTTTAGGGGCCCAAGTTTGCATGTAATCTAATTTTTGGGTTAGGGATAAAATATAATTTGTTGTTGAAACAACTTACCGAAAAATAAGCCTCTATAAATTAGAAATGAAAACATATAGGATACGGATTGGATATGCTTATTTCTATCTCCATATTCATTTTATCTCTATTGATATGGATATGATTCGGATATGCATTAAGGAAATCATATTCTTAGAAATACCGATATGAATTCGAATCCGAGTACAGATCAAATAAAGAGCGAACCCGAATGTGGATTGAATAAAGTGCCAATCCGAATATGAATCAAACAAAGAGTGAATCCAAATATAGATCCAACAAACATGAAATCCGAATACGGATAGAATAAAGACCACATACGAATACGAGTTGAATTTTTTTTGTCAAAGTTCAAAATGATTTTAAAAAAACGACAATGAAATATAAATAACTTGTATCATGACAAGAGGTAGAGTCGAAGTAACATGTGTTCTTGAGTGGAAGCAAAAGGGGGATAGGGTATCATAACTTTTGTTAGTGCCCATTCCGAAACAAACGGAAGTTTATTGATACCATTATTATATTATATTATATATAATGCTAATAATATCATGGTGTTGTGGCGTATATTACATTAACTAATATATAAAATAATATTAAATTTTGTATTCGGATATTCGACTCTGGATCCGGATATTCAAGCCATTACCATAGTTGCATACGTATTTGAAAAATTTTTACAACCTATATCCATATTGGATCCATATCTGATTAGTAGTCGGATACAGAGATATCTATATTCGGTAATTTTTTGAATACGGTAAGCAGATATTCGGATATATTCGTATCCATTTTCATCCCGACTATAAATTCGAATTTTCGGTGAATAACTCAATGCTAAAGTCAAATATTTAATGAGGTTATATAGGGGTTGATTGTTCCTCGAAAATAGAATGTTTCATTTTATACATGATGGTAAACACACTAGGGACCATTTGTTCTGATTAAAAAAATTTTAAGGGCCTCTTTTTTTTTCTTTTACCTAGGGCCCATGAAATGTCAGGGACGGCACTGTGCCCTTGGAGCATCCAATTGGCTACCTCTGCGTTGTTTTTCAGCATTTTTTTTGTTTTTTAATACTGCCATGTATTTTCATCATTATGCACTTCTAACATATCATTTAAATTTTGTCAGAAACGGAGACTCATATTTCTTCCATATAGAACAAGTAATTCTAACTGTAATAGAATTGTTGTAATCGACGTGTTCTAGATGGATGATGTAGGAGTCTCTGTTTCTGACGAAATTTGAATATCATATTAGAAGGATATAGTGATGAAAATTCATAACGGTATTTTCAAAAAAGCAAAAAAAATTGTCGAAAAATGACACGGGCAGCCAATTGGCTACCTCCATGGGACAACACTATTAAACCCTTTTAAACCCAGGGGGCTTAATGTATTCAACATTTTACATAGCCTCAACCTTATATGCTTGTTTGGTTCGCCGGGTGATTTAGGTTGGAATACTTTTCTCATAGCACTGTGTGTCATATATGGTAGCTGCCAGTACTCTCGGTTGGAGATGCATGTGCAATTATTTGGATTAACTCACATAAATCAACCAAACCGTTGAAAATAGATCAAATGAATTGGATCATTTGGGTTTTGAAATAGGTCGGACAATAATCATATTCTTTCGAGAAGTATCGGGTTGCTTAGTAGGTTTGTGTCTTCCACTGTCCCCACCCGAACAATATAAAGTATCGTTATGGTGAGACATGAATTGGACCACCCAACCCAATAAATATTATTTACTATATTAGAATTCTAACCAATAATATAAATTTAATTTTTTTTACTCCTCCCATCCAAGTTGTCAACTTGCTAGCCCATGTTATCATTGAGCCTCATTTTGGTCGCTTCTATATATATTGTGACTTGCCATATATTTTCTTTGGGGACCTTGATAACCACTTATGATAATATAGAGAAAAGAGGTATTTTGTTGTCCTACTCAAGAAATCATAACATAAATTTTATGACCCTTTTATATAACTTGGGGTAAGCAACCCAAGTTCATATTCAGGAGGTAACTTATCAATTAAGTTTGTGTTAAGTAACCAGTCTAAGCTTTTTGATCCACTTATGTTATTTTGGTGGTTTCAGTGTATTTTTGTGTGTTTATGTCTTAGTGGAGATGTGCATGTGATTTTATATTTTTTTATTTGATTTTTAACGCATATTTTATATTTCTTTATTTTTAAGTTTTTAGTTTCTTTTAATTTTGCAAATCTCTAATTTTTAATTTTTGGTTTTTAACAAAAAAAGGGAAAATATTTAATATATAATTACAGGGAGGGGTTTTAATATATAAAACAGTGATAAAATATAAAAAATACAATATTTTTGTGAATTTTCTATTTTTCAAAGATGTTTTGGTACTTTTAAATAAAGAAAATAATTTTTAGAAAAAGAAAATAAAATAATATTTTTAAAATAATTCTGAAGAAAAACAAAATAATGAATGAAAATATCTAATATATACGATAAACTATAGGATACAAATATAAGACTATTTTAATAGAAAGTAGATGCGGTATAATGGAAAAATAGGCTCTTTTTACTATTTTCGGATTTTGTTATATTTTATAGGAATTTTTTCTCTCATGAACCATATAAACTTTGTAAATTACCTTCTCGACCTTTGAAACAACGTAATTCTCCCCTCGATCTCATAAACTTGCTAACTCTTACCCCTTAAACCATACGTCTAATCTATTTGAAACTCGTGGGGGTTCTTGGGGTAATTTATAGGGTAGTTGAGGTAACTACGTTGTGCAAAAGGTCATGGAGGTAATTTAACAAGTTTCTAAGGTTAGCAGGGTAAAAACCCCTATTTTATATGAGTGTTTCAAGTTTTTTTTATTTTTTGTATTTTAAGGGATAGATTTTTTTTTATGATTTAGATGTATTGCATTGTAGATAAAAATAAAATTATTGTATTTCTTAATTATATATATATATATTGATTGTGTTTGTAGGTTCTCCAAGGTCATATCACCGTTTTATTATTTTTTATTTCCAAAATAAAAATCAACAACAAAGACTCCTGCTGAAAATCTTAGGACTCTTTCATCTGACTCAGTAGAAATTAGAGGTTTTAAGTGGAATTTATCCAACGATTCTATGTAGACAACCTTGATTATAAGACCCCATGCAATGTGGATCATTTACTCTAGGACATACATCAAGAGCATGAAGTTCACATGTTCCTCAGATGCTCTACAAGTTGAGACTTCACAAGATGAAAGTGCTCCCAAGGGATGTACATATAGAGAAGAGAGGTATGCCGTAGTCCAACTCAAGCAGTCATCATATAAATTTTATTACACTTTTATTTAACTTGGGATAAGTAACCAAAGTTCAGATTCATGAAGCAACTTATCAGGTAAGTATGTGTCAAAGTAACCGAACTCATATTTCTAATCCACTTATGTTATTTTTGTGTTCCAATGTGTTTTGTGTGTTTTGGTTATACTTATATATAGTGGTATATGTGTATATACCTATGTATCTTTTGTTTGAATGTTATTTTTTTATGTTGTATATTTTTTATTTTATAATATTTAGTTTCTTTTTAATTTTGTAAATATCTAATTATTATTTTAAAATTATAATAAAAAATGAAAAGGATCAATATTAAGAAGAAAGAGGGGATTTTAGTACATAAAAAAGTTATAAAAATATAATACAAAATAAAATACAATTTTTGTGATTTTGGTGTTTTTCGAAGATGTTTTTTCTGTATTTTTAAATCAAGAGTTTTATAGAAAAAAATCATTTTTAAAGTACTTTTAAAGAAGAACAAAAGGAATGAAAAATAGCCAATATATTGAGCAAATTCCAGGATAAAAATATGATTGTTTTATTAGAAAATAGATGTAACATAAAAGAGAATGTGTGCCTTTTTTATGATTTTTGGATTTTAGTTGCTTTTTATATGAATATGTCAAGGGTTGATGTTTTTGTATTTTTAAGGGACAGACTTATGTCTTCTTATGATTTTTAGATATATTGCATTATAGATAAAAATACAAGGGATTTTCACCCATGAGCCCTATAAACTTTGTAAATTACCTTCTCGACCTCTGAAACAGTGTTTTCCCCCTCGACTCTGTAAACATGCTAACTCTTATCCCTTGAACCCTACGGTTAATCTATTTGAAACTTGTGGGGGTTCTTGGGATAATTTATGGGGTCATTATAGTAATTACATTATGCAAACAGTCGTAGAGGTAATTTAAGAAATTTCTAAGGTTAGCAGGGTAAAAATCAAAAAAAATAAAATTATTGTTTTTTATTTTTTTGGATAAATACTGATTTTTTAGATTTTCCACGATTGTTTTATCATTGTTTTATGATTTTTTTTGTTTTATGACTTTTTATTTTATGATATTTTATTTCAAAAAAATAGAAATTAGCATGAGAAACCTCTATTGAATATCTCAAATGTGTTTTGCTAAAGCATGAGTATTTAATCAATTCAACATATTTTAGAGGTTTTAAATGAAATATATTCACCTCTTTGATGTGGAAAACCTAGATGTTAAAACCACCCATGAAATGTGGATTGTTAACTCTAGGGCACGCACCAAGAACATGTGGTTCGCATGTTTTTCAAATGATCTTCACCTTAAGACCTGCATATTGGTTAATCCGTGATTCATCTACACTAAGTGCTTAATCTTAACTTGATTTCTCGATTAACTAACCTAATAAACTTATAAAATTGCTTGTAAATTAATAAAATATGATAATTCACATTCATATGAAAAAGGTTGCAAATCAAAGAGTTTATTTATGCAAATATTCACATATAATAATCCATTCTTAACTTATTTTTAATCAATTCATGCTTACTTTGAATTTAGTAAAACTAAATTAATTGTGTAGATATCATTAATCTTAATCAATGAAGAATGCCAAAAAATGCTAACTTGTATTAGTGAGCAATAAAATGAAACCCTAGCACTACAAAAAAAGACACGATTGGCGTGTGCATGTTCGCGCGTAATGTGCATGCCAAATGCACGCCACGTGCACGCCCTTACAGTGCGCAAGCACATGTGCTCGCTCTATGTGTGTTCAATGATAAAGATTCGCCAGGGCAGGTGGGCGAGCACATGCGGACGCTATGTGCTCGCTCGCTTATGGGCGTGCACACACGTGGTCGTCGACATGGTCACCCGCAAGTAATATGTCGATCAAATCCAGAGCTCGTCACATTCAGGACACCGTATCAAATGTTAATGTTGACCGTAATATAAAGATATGGTGATTTATACAAGAGTCTAATTTGACTTCCTCTAAACCCATCTTTTGCATCATCTTTTTGGTTTTGTAATAATTATCAGGTAATTCTACATCTTCTGGTAACATTTTCTTAATAATTTTAAGCATTGCATCAAAATTACGATCGATCATATTATACTCCATCTTCATCGATAGAAGATCCGGAACTGTAGAGAGTTTTACATGTCGTACAACCCAACCACAATGACTCTTCTGCTTTTTTCAACAGCTTGTAGAAGTCTGCAGACTCTCCATACGGTTCCTCATCATCTAGAAAAGTAATATTTAAATAAGGATCTGCAACGCTCATAACCATATCTACAAATGGATTAATATTGTCTGCTTCTTTTGACTCATTCATCTCGTCCGCGTAGTCCTCACCATGCCTCCACCAAATATGATATCATTCCACGAAATCATTTTATAAAGATGCAACTGAGTTTCATCCTTAGATCTCTTCCTCGTTAAACAACATTTTTGACAAGGACACAAGATAGTTCCATCTGAATCAACAACACGAAAACCTTGTGCTGGCAAATTCCATAAATTCTTGAACACCTCTTTGAAAGGTATCTGTAACACATCCATCTACTACGCGCTTGTACATCCACTCTCTATTAGTCATATTGATAAACCTGAATGAAACAATTCATATTGTCAAATGAGATGGGAAGATTAAACTTTGACTTAATCTAGGAGGACATATGAAGAAAGCCTAAACCTAACCCATCATTGACCTAAACCTATTATACTTACTCTATAAGAGGAGAGGAGAAGTGTGTTAATTATGTTATCACTTGAGCCCGTCCATAAGAATTCAAACTTACTAAAAGACGATCGTTGTCACATGCTTTCTTATTTCTGAGGAAAATTCGGCAGCATAACCCTGCACCCTTCCCATATACCTCAAAAATCAATCGCAATCAACTTTCAAAATAATCATTGTAGTGATTATTTCGATAGTAAATTATGATTGATTTGGTATACCAAAGAGGAAGGGGTTATGGAATCGAATTTCTATCAGAAACAAACAGCTTGTGACAATGATAACCTTTTAGTATGTTTGAATCCTTACAGACCCTCTTAGTCCAGGATCTTCGAACTAATGAAAGCTAACATAAATATAATATTTTAAGATCATTTTACATCGTACATTTTGTATGTGCTATAAATGGGACTATAAAATAATCTTAAATATTTATTCATTTATGTTAACCGGGCATTTACGTATATTTGGTTTGTTAACGATGGGAATATAGATAAGTGTGATCCTAAATTAGTGCCTAATAAAGTGTTTAAAATGAACATTATTGGAAGTGTACCTGCAAAAAAGATCTTCTCCACCTGCAAACATCAAAATCCACGACCATTGGATGGGGATATCTCATCCCAAAGTGAGTCCAATAGTACTGTGTAAAAAGTAAAAAAACATAACATATTTGGAGGTGATCAAATCCTCCAATGTGTTGCACACACTTCCTGGTGTGCAGCAAAATATGAGTGGGTTGCGACTACATGGATTCAGTTTCGAACTGGATCCGTTTAAAACCAAACCCATGTATAAGAGGGGGTGGAGGGGGTGGTGTAGCTAAGCCATTGGGTTAAAGCATTTGACCCATTGTTTGCACCGCCCTCTCGTTGGAGCTCCATCGCTAGAGCAATTTCGACCACTGATTGGAAGTTCAAGCGTGCCATTTCAAAGAGTATGAAGCGAGGATCGTCGTGGGTACGTTAGTGCTCCCCAAAAAGCTATGAAACTCTCGTTTTGAGCGAAGGAAGTTTACGAGAGAACATTCCCATGAGTATAGTTTTCCCCTACATTTGCTATCAGATCAAAACAAAATTTGCACCATGTGTGGTTGTTAGTATCTAGAACCAGTAAGCAACATCAATTTTGCGTTTAGGCGAGTTCTACACAAAAAAATGATTTTATCGCAGCATACTATCACGATTTCTTGTTGAATGGATGAATGCATTGAAAAGATAAAATCATATATTCATGATTTGGTTAACGTGAAAACAAGGGTGCAATTAATTTTACGATAAAGCAACTTCGTTGGACATCACCGAAGTGTTTTCAACCACTGTTCTAGGTATGATGGATCATCCTGAGTTTCTTTGTTGATCGATCAGGCACTGATCGATCATAAAAGTTAGATGATCAATCATTCTGGAATTGTAGGCTCAATGGACCTTAAAAATGATGGAAATTGACTAAAAAATGTAGATCCATGTAGGATGCTGTGATATATAATAAATATGTGGATTGACTATAATGTGTTGATAAATGACAGAAATGGGTCCATTATGAGCAATGTTAATTTTAAAACATCATGCGACAAGCCTCAGTGATTTGAGAGCATATTAAGCATCGAGCCGGATGATTTATGAGGGAATATCCATATCTGTATATTTACATCGGTGTTACAACATATGCCTTTTTTGCTGGGTTCTTGTCCATGTCATGATGAATTGATCTTAAATGATATGTTGGTAGTGGAGTAGTTGCAACTAATAGAGGGGCATGCACCTTTGGGGCCTTGGGTAGAAGCTTAGATGGTCGCTATCCCAATCACTATTATTTAGCTGCGACGGTTGGAGGACATGTTGCTTAGCATGCTAGAAAGTCATCACGTGATCTTCAGCCTCAGTATTTGCATGCCTTCAGCCCATTACCTAGAGAGCGAGCCAAGTAGTCATAGTTGGTGGTCTAGTGCTTCACTTTTTCACTTATGGCAACACTCGTGTGCTGGCTAGTGTAGGCAACATTGGTTTGTATTCCGAGTGGGAGCATTAAGAGGGGAGTTTAGAGAAATGATGGGTATTGAAGTTCGAAAATGAATCAAGTCTCCTGTGTATAACGAGGATTGGGATCGTCATGAGGATTCTGACTATGGTATGTACGATCTTAGTGATCGGTGCCTTGATTTATACCCTACGCCACCGTGGACTCTTATATATGGTTAGTGGACTTGGTTGGTTCGCGATGGTTTGTGGGTCGGGATTTCGTTAAGCGACAGGGAATGCAATGGATCAAGTTGGCATAGAGAAGCTAGTGTACGTGTTGGGAACTTAATTAGAATGCATTGTACCTCACCAGATGCCTATGAAGGTACCCCAACCCTAACGTTACTCAGTACCTTAGAGTCATAAAAGTGAGGTCCCACGTGGACCAAAACCATGAACTATCCACGCTACTTGTGTAATTAAGGATAATAGAATTGATGATAATTTTAGTGAAGTATTCTTCGTAAGGATACTTTACCCAATTGTTCTCTCCTACATACTTTCTTAGCACCTTACTTGTAGTTAGCACCGTATTAAGAAACTTTGCTCGTAACGTACCTTTGGTTGAATTCACAAGTTCTTAGGGGCAATCGTATTATCGAGCAACTCTTGCTCGGAGGTTCCTTTTTGTGCAGTTACACGGTTTCTCTTTGTGGTATAATTACTTGTAACCAGCTTTTACTGTTTTTACTATACTTGTAGTTTGTGAGACATGTGATGCAATATGTGTCTATAGACACCTTTTTGATGCACATATGTATATTTTGTGAACATGGATTATACGTGTTACCATCATTGACTGATATGAATTGAATTGAAATGGATGGAAAGAAATTTTAAAACATTCAGTCTTTTGTGCTATTTTCTCCTACTTATATTTTATTATGTGTTTCAAATGTATTAAATGTATACGTGTGGAATCAATTTGTCGAGTATCCGAATCCTTGGAGTCGTCACACTTTCTATCGTGTTTTTGCAAAATGAATCATATTTTTGGAATTTAATTCCATCAACTTACTTTCTATGTGGATAACCATCCACGTGGATCCTATAATGGTTAAAGATGCAGAGTAACTACAAGGATTCAACGATTAAATCGACTAGACATATTTTTATGGACCACATCACACATCGGATCTTTTTTGAATTCAAGAGTTATATACTTATATTTCATGGAGCAACCCATCCGAGGAGAAGGTCACCGGCGGGAACAAGGAAAGAAGGTTACTGGCGAATAAACTTGTACCCGCAGCTCCCTCGCAATGTTTTGAAAGCAAAAGAAGAGAGATGTCGTAGATTTAGAACCCCTTTTCACACTATTTACCTTTGCTCACCGTGCCCTTCTTGCCTTACCTTCTCCACCTTCCCACACTCTCTCACACTGCACTCACCTCCTTTGATGGTTCCTCCTTTGCTGGTCTCCCTCTTTATGTTCCTTGCAGGTGTCCCACGACACCTTGTGGCAACTTCGTCAGGTGTGTCTTTCATCTCTCCCTTCTTTGGCAGGCGAAAGCCACTGTAAGTATACCATCCGGAGTGTTCTTCCGCTGTGATGTTTCTTTTCTTTTTTCTTTACGACCCCGCGACGATCTTATAACCTCCATTGCCCTTTTCTCTTGGGCCTTTCTTGGTTTGTGAATGTTTTTATCTCCATATTCGGCAGACCAAACGGTGAATGAGAGATGGGTATGCTGCATTGTGATTGTTTTTATCATCTCTTCATTCTGAGCGATTTCTCCTTATTTTGTGTAGTTTATCAATTGGGTTTCTTTGCCATGTTCATTAGGTTGTGTGGGTTACTTAGCGGAAGCTTTGCATAGAGTGTGTGGGTTCGTGCTTGAGAACAATATGCTGGCTTTTCTTCCTTCAATCGACTCGTACTTATTGTTGGAAGCAGTCCATACCATTTGCAGGGAAAGATACACCTTGGGTGCATATTATTTCCTTTGTTTGATGCAGTAAGGAAGCTGCCTCGTATTGGTTCGAGGTGAAGCCACGCCTAAAAGATGCAGCTCTAATGAAGAACACCATTAAAACCGCCTGTACGAAAGGCGGCTCTAGAGTCTCTCCATAGCCGCCTCTTGTAGAGGCAGCTTGCAGTGGACAGACAACAACCACAAGATATGGCTTGCTGCTGTATACTGCCTAATGTCCATGGCTTCATTCATTTCTTTATTTGCACATTTTTTGTGATGGGAATCACATGTATAAAAACAAACAAATACCACCATTATAATGCACCGACACCATCAAATATAAGATTTGAAATGAAAATGTAAGCAAGTTTCAAGTAAACACACAAGGAGACACATAAGTTTAGTTACAACAAAACATCCCAAAAATGAACACCGCGTTAATTCAGAGAACATAAGTTTTGTTACAACACAACTAAATACACCAAATACGCTTCCTTGGAATTTATTGTAGCTTTGTTGTTTTCTCTACGGATGGAGTCGATTCAGTTGAATCGACGTGGAGAGCAAACAATTGGTTTTCACGATCAATATATAAAATCGGGGAGATGTCTTCTTCATTCCTATCATTGAGGTCCAGTGGAGGTGACAATGAATGGCGGTGAGATGGTCCAACCTCTGCCTTTGACCTCTCTTTCATTGGTGCATGTGGAATTTGTTGTACCCTCGAAGGCTCACATTCAGAAATTGGAGTTTGATATTCAATTCCTAATGTGTATGCCAATATCACGAGGTTATTGTCCTCTATGTGGTCATCACATTCGTCCATTTCCTCGACCATGGACACGTCTCTGTGAAGTAACTTTTTAGTTGCACCTCCCTCATCATTTTCCTTGTCCTCCTCATCCCTAGATTGTCGCTGGATCGAGTACTTTGCTAGGTGACAGATGTTTGTCGCCATATGAACTAGAGAAGGTGTTCCGTCGCAGCGAGGGGTGGGTGGGTTGAGGTTTGCGGAAGAAGGGCCAGAAGGGGAGGGTCTGCGGGTGAGGCCTTGCACCATGGAGGACAGGTGAAGATCTTGGCGGAGAAACGACGATTCTCGAACCCGTTTGACAGGGGTTGCTATCGCTGCGGGTCCTTGGGCCATTGGGCTAGGCAATGCCGCGATCCTATCCGATGCTTCCGTTGCCACCACTTTTCTCATAGAAGTGGCGCTTGCCCCCAGAGGAGGCAGAAATCGGGTAGCAGGTCGGTGGAGAATGCGACGGTACTGGTGGGGGAGGGAGGTGGAGCGGATGCGCTTTTTATGGGATCATCAGACCTAGGTCTGCTCTCGGCAGCTCAGTTCGGAGGAGATATTGCGCTCCTAGCCCTTGGTCGAGTAATCGCTAGGGTAGGGGCCTGCAAGAGATGGAGGTGAGTGAGTTGCTCCGGTGGTCGAAGGAGGGTTGGTCGCAACTGCGGTGGCGTAGACTAATTGCCTCGGATGGTATGAGGGATACAAGAAAGAGGACATCTCCGTCCCTCTCTTAGAGTACGCTGATGATACGATCCTCGTGTTGGGTGGTACGTAGGACCAGAATATGAATGTGGTACTATTGGTGGAGATTTTTGGCGCGTTATCCGGCCTTGATATCAATAAGCACAAGTCCACGGTGATCACCGTCGGTATGTCAGACGCCGAGCGTACCGTCCTTGCGGGCCAAACTGATTGCCCGTTGGGGGACCTCCCTATCTGAGGAAATCGGACTGGGATGGCCTGCTAATGAAGATGGAGAAGAGACTAGCTGGTTGGAAGGCGGCTCCAAGGGTGGTAAGCTGGTCCTGCTGAAGCACGTACTATCGACAATTCTGATTTTCTTCTCCACTCGGCTGATGCCGGTTGGGGTCCGCAAGAAGGTTGAGGCTTTGATGAGAAGATTTTTATGGTCAGATGGGAAGCAACATGGGGATGGGGTGCACTTGGTTAGGTGGG
The DNA here is from genome assembly GCA_037367405.1 of Ottelia alismoides. Taxonomy (NCBI): domain Eukaryota; kingdom Viridiplantae; phylum Streptophyta; class Magnoliopsida; order Alismatales; family Hydrocharitaceae; genus Ottelia; species Ottelia alismoides. The sequence continues at coordinate 113,599 of JAZKJV010004851.1, forward strand.
AGGATGTTACAAAGAGCCGGAGAGATGGTGGTCTCGGAGTGCGGGATGTGGAGACAATGAACATGGCACTCATTGCGAAATGGGTGGCTCGCGTCTGGGGCCCCTCTACCTCACTCGTTGTCAGGCTGATACAGAGTATCTACGGAGTGAGGGGTGAGCTGGTGGCTGCTAGGTGCCGTTTCGAGTCACCGCTTTGTGCTGGAATTCGCCAGGCTTTACCTCGTGTGATGCATAAACTTCGGCCAAAGGTAAGGGATGGCCACCTCTTCAGGTTCTGGCGTAATGACTGGACGGGGGATGACGCTTTGGAGGGAGGCTCCCGCGTCTCTTCTCTTTGGCAGCAACGAAGGAGGATTCGTTAGTTCGCATGGTTGATGCTGGGGGGTGGGCGCCGAAGTTTGCTGTGGATTTCTTTGACCAGCGTGCAGACGAGTATCTGCGGCTCCTGTCTGAGTTGTCGGAACCGGGGATGTCCTCGCTGGACATGGACCATCACCGCTGGGAGGGCGCGGACTTCTTCGTCAAGAGGGCGTTTGAGGAACTGAGAGAATCAACGGAAGAGTGGGATACGGAGCTCTGCCAGGACGTAAAAATTATTTGGTCGTCAAAGATTCCGAGCAGAATCAAGTTTTTCCTGTGGTGCTTGATAAAGGGTCGTGTGTGGGACAAAGCGGGGGGGGGGGGGCTGCTGGTCCTCGATGACACGAGCTGTGACATGTGTGGTGAGATGGAGGACTCGGGGCAGCTGTTCCTCAGTTGCCCAGAGTCTGAGTGTATCAGGGCGACAGTTGACATACAGGGGGTCGGGCATGATGGGATGGTAGATTTTTGGCGATCAGTTTGGGCGGCAGATGCAAACTCTGTGGGAGGTACCTCGAAGATCTTTGCCACTTTATGGGCCATCTGGATGGCGAGGAAAGATTTGATTTTCAACAGCCAGAGTTTTTATTGTGAAAATGTATTTTCTCACTGTAACACCCTGTTTGATTTCTGGAATTCACGGTAATGTACTCTTAACTAATTTTTTAATGAAAATTTTGGTGGTGACACCCTGAGTGGGGGCTCACCCGAGTTACCATAAAAAATGAACTACACAATCATTCTAACATGCAAGGCGAATGATTTCATCTAATCAGGAAACCTGGAAGTGTATCATATATCAGAAATAAAATGAAGTGAAAATGAAAGGATATTGATTGCATTATGATATTAACTTATTACCATTTCGAGGACACATCATGCATCCCTATAAATTTCCATATAATGCTATTGTATCAAGGCATGTAGTCCTGAGTGACATCTTTACCTTTACAGGCAATAGATGTAGTAGGCATCACATATTCTTGGTGATTATGCTTCATTTGTACATAGTTTGCGTGATACTCTACCCAATCCACAGATGTCTTCCCTCGAAGATCTATTGTGTGAAGATGTACAAGCGTGTCGTGCTGCACTAGGACTCCCTGAACACTTCGAAATGACGTAAGAACCGATCATGCACTTATAACTCCACAACACAAAAATAAATGAGTGGTGTTCTACCCATGTCCAAGTCCTGCCCTTCTAGACAATACGGAGGGAGCGAGATGACCACTTGCAATCTCTCTCCATCTTATTGCAATAAACAACCCAAATCGATCTATCTGACTCGTGCACCAAAAAATTGTAATGGCGCTTGATGTAAAACTTCATTGAATTAACTAAACCGGCCTTTGACTTAAATGTCATCCCATCCTTCAACTCATCTGCGTTGAGTCTCTCTACGTAGCCGATGAAATCCTCCTCATATTTACTATAATCATTGTCGCCATGTGCATTGAAGAATGGTACAACGGACTCCATGTGAATTTTAGATCATCGTTCTCCATTTCATCTTTTATGTCATCATTCTCCATTTCATCATCCGTGCTCATTCAATCAACTTTAGAATCAATTCCTTCACTCAGGCCAGAACTCATTACAGTAGGTTCACGAGTAACAAACAAAGATACTCGGGTCTCAGTGGGCATGGACTTGGAGTCCTCTTGGAGAGTCGTGCAAGGGAGAGTGGGAGTGGAATTGGGAGGTAAGTGGGGGGCATGCGGGCGGGTTTGATCTATATTAAGCTAGAGCCACCTCTTTTAGGGTCAGCTTTACCTCAAATGAGAGCCGTCTCTTATGAGAGGAGTCTTCCTTATTGCACTTAACAAAAAAATGCACCGTCCATGGGGTATAAGTTTCCCTGCAAATGGTACAAGGGAGTTTTTCTCAGCACATATCGATGGATATATAATAACTGGTATAAATTGTTTGCACATCAGCCTTACATATAATTATCATTAAATGCAACACGTATTATATAAACATGAAAACACGTTGCACCATCCACAAATTCTCCATGATCAAACATGCAATAGATGGGTTCAGAATGGTAAAGAAACATAGTTAAAAAATCTTTCACCAAAGCATTCACAATGAGGATGACACTCACACAGTGCATGGGATCTCTATATGCTGCCCCCAAAGTTTGATGGTACACTCTTGCTAAGATGCGTGTCACTGCAGGCATCATCAAAAACCATCTCTCAAACTTTTTGAGATTGAGAGGGAGAATGTGAAGGAGAAAGTCTGTACTCCTTGTAAACGTAATCGATTCCAAGTATGCATGGAGACATGTAGGTCACTAGAGACACTCATAGTGGAAGAACGAAAAGAGGCATGGAAAAGTACTTGATATAATTGTCTATCCTAAAAGTAGCTGCATAGTCAAATATACTTGAATGGTACATGATTGAATGAACTACATGATTAGGACAAATAATAAGACAGAATACTATAAGTGTACAAAGACGCTATTTCAAGTGGACTACATGAGGACAAGAAGGACAAGTGTTTTTATTGTTCTTATCGAGTAAGAGTATAATTATATAGTATAGGCTCTAAACAAATAACAAGAAATCCCTAGTATATTTCCATAGGTCGAAATGCACTATTGCACTGGTACATGAACTCCTTGCATCAATATACTTTTGAGCATGCTACATTGATAAATTTGGCCTTGCAACGGTACCATCTTTCCCTTTTTGAGATCTACACTTTGAACTACTTTTGCACTGATGTCTTGACCTTGTGAACTACTTTCGCACCGATGACTTAACCTTGCTCCGATACACCATTGAGTTGATTGTTAGAATTTTATCCGTTTTTGCTAATTTCCCTATTTGGAAAACATGTGCGCGTCGGTTCATAGACCCATGCATTAGTTTTCCATTGCTCGTTGGTTGAGAAAATCTTGCCATTGAGGGTTACTTTCATTGGGATACATGATACATTGCTTGACGCAAGAAATATGCATTTTACCTAGAGAAATATAACATCATATTCGCGCATTGATCAATAGCTGATTTTGGTTGAATATATGCAAAGATTTTAGTTCTAGTGGGTGAAGTCTCTTCCTCGAGCGCATTCTGGTTATGTATCGTTACTATGGAGTTGAGGGGGGAGATTCCTGCTCACCCCTCTATGTTAAGATTAAAAAAAACCCGGACGGTTGAAGATGGATTTGTTGACACGATGTATGACTTTTGTAGGTCTTGCGATTTTCATGCGTCGGAGATTTCACAAACAGCTCGTTACACTTCGCAAACGACTTTTCAACTTAAGGAAGGAGTCATGGCAAAATTGGAAAGAAGGAATGTCACATTAGCGGTTTTGGACTGTTTGTTTATGGATTAAAGATATGAGAGGATTATCACCAGAAGAACTAGATGAACTCTTGTTGCATCAACACATTATCCTTTACGAGGATAAGAACTCAAAATTAGAATGGACGCAACAATCCATACATAGATGGTTGAAAAATGGGATGCTAATACTAGACTCTCACAATATGGCTAGTGCTAGAAGGAGGCACAATTATATTTACACTCATGGTTAATGGAGTGACGATCACGGGAAGTATGGAAATTGTATCAACCATTTCAGAGTTCTTTCACCATCTTACCAAATGTAGGCTAGTTAGTCCTTGTTTATGGAGAGGAGGGCATGCTGATAAGATCTCACATGCACAATGCATCGACCTTATATCCGGGTTACACATTCAGAAAGTTCATGATGTGTTGATGCACTTTAACGCATGTGGTGCACCTAGATCTGATGATTTTCCTATGGCTTTCTATAATATACTATGGGATGTGATCAAGGATAATGTGAGTGATTGTTGTTGATGAATTTTAGCAGGGTAACGTTCGTCTTGAACGGTTGAATAGAGCTCTCATTTTTTTTTGCCAAAGAGTGTTGTGGTCACACATGCTGAGGATTTTAGGCTCATTGCACTTTCCTGTGGGATCTATCTTATTCTGGTAAATGTACTTGCAAATCATCTTTGTTGAGTGCTCCATGTATCATTTCTCCTCCACAATCTGTCTTCATCGCATGACAATCTATGGACAACTCGATTTTGGTCCATGAGATGGTCACAGACCAGAGGAGGCGTTAGACGAAGAGTTTAATCGAGAAGATAGATTTCTTGAAGGCTTATGACGTCGTTGACTGGAGGTTTATTTTGCATGTATTACATCGGAAGAGGTTCCAAGATTTATGGATCAATTGGGCGAGGCAACACATAACAACCGCATCAATTTTGATTTTGGTGAATGCCACTCCAAAAGGTGGATTTTATTAGCCCCAAAGGATGATTAGTTAGGGGTGTCCCCTTGTTCCTCTCCTGTTCTGCTCTTATAGCAGATACTCTGGCCATTCTTATGAGGAAACTTATTACTACATGTTTCACATTTGGATTTATTGTCATAAAATTTCTATCCATGTATTGCAATATGCATGTGACATGATGTTCATTGAAGGTGGCATTTGTGAGGCTCGCATCATATCGACTACTTTGGACCTTTTCGTTAAGCATCTCAGATAGCATTTATTCCCCTCATTGAAAGCAAGGAGATCCGAACCCACACAATATTGATGCCATAGGCCAGAAGTATGATTCCTCATCCTAGGCCTAATTGATTACTTCGCTGAAATCCTTGAATACCTCGCAGACTTCATACCAATGTAATTAGTAAGATAAAGATCAGAATGAGAAAGGCTCGACGTAGGAATAGAGATCAAAGATGCATGATTTGACTGTCTCTGACCACCAACTTAATCAAACAAAAGACTCAAACTCCAGCTATGAGCAACTTTCGCGTATCTTGGATAGGTTGGTTTCTCGATCAATGTGAGTAACTCTTTTTTTTCCCTTTATCTCTACAAGGAGGTGGACACCTGCAACAAAATTCCCCATACCACCAGAGCTAGCTCTCGGTGGTTGGTGCTTTTTTTATTGATAATTTGATGGCCAGTCTGGACTTAGTTCGAAATCATGCTTTTCATCTCCTGCACAATGAAAATTCGATCATGGTGTGTTGGGCAATTGCTTTACTTTTGGGGGAATATAGACTGGATTTTGCCATATTTCGGGAGACCAAGAGCCACCATTAGCCCATCACTATGTAGTTTCTGTGCTATGAAATCTTAGGGAAGTTCACGAGGCTTACTTATCGGCTGGAACAAAGGTCTTTAGTTGCTTGCTAGGAAGGTCGAGGGAAGTCGTGTTGTATCGTCAACATTTACGAATGCAACGAATGGGACTATTTTGCTGATCTCAAACATGTATGGTTCTATTAACAACTCCCAGTGGTGCATTTTGTGGGAGGAACTGTGTGGGCTTCCTGTGGAATTTGCTAACGTTCTGTGGATCCTTGTGGTGACATAAACGTGACACTTCATGCCGATAACCTCCTTAGTAGCAGGGATTGACATGATCCTAGTTTTCAAGAGTTTGTTGACCTTGTCGGGGAGTTGAGTCTTGAGGTTGTTGATCCTTAGAACTACAGATACACATGGAGAAGTAAAACCTCCTTTTTTCGCATTGATCGATTCTTGATCTCCATTGAATGTTTTCATCTTTTTCAGCTTCAACGAGTAGAGGTATGCACATTTGGACCACACTTTGCTCCTCTGGTCTTTAAGCGATGACGTGGTTGCAATTCCTTCCATGTTTAGATTTGAGAAATTGTGGACACTGGAATAGGGGTTTTACGATTTGGTTGCGGCCTTTTGGGAAGCTTGTGATGTGCAGGGATCGACGACTAGAAGATTTTTCAAAAAACTGGCGGCCCTTCGCAGGAGGCTTTAATGATTATAATAGGGTCTTACACATGTCAAGGTTAGAAGGAGATCACACCACTGTTTTGGCAGTCCATTAGGAGGATCAGATTAGGCTCCACAGACGACATCTCTATAGTGTTTGCTGCGTTATGGGCGATTTGGCAAGGGAGAAATGAATGTATCTTTAAGAGCGTTAGATTCTATCCCGAAAATGTTTTGATTCACTGTAACGCACTTTACAATTCCTGGGCCTCGAGCTAACTTGTTGTATCCCTAATTAATATATAGCGGTAGCTCCCACCTTGGGAGTTCACCCATCTTATCTTTAAAAAGAAGGTTAGAAGGTGAAATGTTGCACTTATCGCTTCTGATATTTGGGATAGGGTGTAGGATATGATGACATTCCTATAGAAGTATGGATAGTTCTAGGTGAATGTGGCTTGACTTGGCTCACAAACTTATTTAATATTTGGTGGAACAAGAAAATGCCTAAAGAATGGAGGGAAAGCATTGTGGTGCCTCTTTATAAATAAAGGAGACAATTGAAATTGTTCGAATTCTAGGGGTATGAAATTGATGAGCCATACTATGAAAATTTGGGAATGTGTGATTGAAAGATGATCGAAGCAAGTTTCCAAAGTAACAGAAAACCAATTCAGATTTATGCCAAATCGCTCAACTATTGAAGCTACCACATGTTTAGGAGAACAACGGAAATTTATAGAGATAAAATTGATAAAATCGAGACATCTGATAAAATTGGAACGATACAGAGAAGATTAGCATGGCCTCTGCGCAAGGATGACACGCATAAATCGAGAAATGATTTTTATCTGTTGAGATAAGTTTATTTCACGGTGTTACTAGTGTTTTATGTTTTCTTGATGTACCACTTATGTAATTAACCCATGGCTTTTCTCCTATATAAGAGAGCCCTGGGGTCTCATTTAGAATATAATTTTCTTTTTTTCCAACATGGTATCCCAATAACAATCCTAGATTGGGGTTCACGTATCCCACCCTAACCCTAGCCCTACACGTCAAAGCCCCCCCCCCCCCCCCCGCCCTCCACCGGGCCCCTCTAGGGCTTCCTCCCCTACCGCGTCGCCTCTCCAGGGCATCCAACCCTACCGTGCCGCCCCCTCCGGCCTTCCAGTCGCCACCCATCCAAGGCTCCCAGCCGCCGCATCATGCGAACAAGGCTTTCCAGCCCCCATCGCGTCGTCGCTAGCTGCTTCCAACTGCCGCCGCCGCTAGGCACATCCAGCCCAACACCTCTTGCTTGCCGCTGTGCGCTTCCTGTGGTTGGGATGCTGTCGTTCGACCTATTTTGCGACGTCCAACGGTCTGATTTGAGTCCAAAAACGTGAATTTGCTTATCTAAATCACGTCCTACAACTGTAAACCTTACAAAGAGTCTATGAGGATGGTTGTATGAGTCTAGATATACAACCATTCCTCCTTATGATTGTGTAGACATTATCTAATCAGTCTACTCCTCAGTTTGTTCATGGTTCTACTCATTGGTATAATGTCATAATCCAAGAGTGACGTTTTTTCTTCTTCTGAGGCCTTCAAAGGCCCGACTCTCATAGTGAAGATGGATGGGACCAACTATGAGTTGTGGTCCATGCAGTTTCGTACTCTTATGCAATGTCATAACAAGGAGCACATTCTAACGGAATCAGGACCAACATACAAGACTAGGATTAATGCATCTTGGAAGCAAGATGATGCCTATGCTCGCATCTGGCTCTCTGGGACACTTACCACGGATATTTCTAATGATATTGTTAATCAACCCACAATAAAGGCTATGTGGGACATATTAGCGGACACACATGGGCATGCAAAGAATGAAAGCAAGATCCTTCAACTACAATTTGACATTTTTTCGACCAAACATAATGGTCGACCGCTCCACACAGACTTCTCTCATCTGAGAGGCATGTTTGAGCGACGACACAACTTCATGCCCACTACCACCAATACTAAGCAGCAACAACAATATCAGAATGCTACAATGACAGGAGTTTTCCTATCGTCTCTTGACTCTGAGTACGATGCAGCTTGTACTCAACTTCTGATAGGAGAGACGATACCGCCGATGGAGGAGGTCTACAAACGACTGAGCATGATTACTACCACACCTACTACTACAACACATATGACCCCCTCTGCTATGGTAGCTTCTCGTGGCCGAGGAGGGTCTTCCCAGTTTCGTGGCCGTGGACCTCATGGTTGTGGTGAAGGATGTCAATGTGGTCCATATTCCCATTGCCATCGTCCTGGTCATTCGGAGGAGACATGCTTTCAGAAGCATGGATATCCGGCATCTGCACGTGTTGCTGAGCAGACTGAGTCTTTGTTTGCACCTACTCCAGATGCACGCTTTGATGATATTGTATCAAGACTTCGAGAGATGATGAGCATCCCCACGACTCTGAGTGCAGGTCCATCAGATGCAGCAACTACTGCCAGAGCGTCATCCAGTTCATCGGGTATTCCTTATGCGTTTACTAGTTGTAGCAATTCCGATGTGATATTGGGAAGAATCAAATTCTGTGCACGGTCGTCTCGCTTTGGAAGCTTGACTGAATTTGTAGGTTTGATATATGCTTTTGGAAAGTATATGATTAACACCTAGGTATGATATATGCTTTTGGAAAGCATATGATTGATATCGACTCCCAAATTCCCAATGATCAAATGAGAAACTTAATGATAAAACCCTGAACTAGACAGTGTAAAATAGATCTAATACTTCGGGTATATTTTGGGTCTTCCAGTATGCAGGATGTACATGTATTAGGAATACCCGGGGGTGATGTGATCATAAACGATTGTATAATCATGACGCTTCCATTCTTAGGGAGTGATGAAACGGGCCTGGATTTTAGTAACTCCTCTCAGTAGAAAAGTGATATGATCTTGGTCCAAATGTTGGACATTGATCTGAATGTGATTTAGATGAAATGAGAAGATTAGATTTACAATCTTGATTTAATCAAGCATCTATGAGAGGTCCGCAAGATCTGGATTTGAGATGTGATCTCAATATCCAAGTCCTTATTTCACTATACATGGAACAATACAATTGTCCCGTCCTTATTTCCAAGTATCCGCGGAGAAAGCGCATTATCCTTAAAAGAGTTCAAGGATAATTCCATTGTTGATATATATATCCGAGCATTGAGAAAATTGATAATTAAATATGATTTAATTATCATGAATACTATGCATTTGATTCATATTATAAGGAGAGTTATCTTACATAATAAAATGTGATTTAATTATCAAAGATGTGAATAATGTGAACGTGTTAATATTATTTGGGCACATGAGAATCGAGATTCAAGATGATTAAATATGATTTAATTATCATTTATATGAATAGTGTGGATAGTACTATCCATATTAATCATATATATTATACATGTGATTTATAATATATAAGAGAGAACTATTTGTAATTCACATTTGTTAATTAAATGTTGATGTGAATTGGATTCACATTGGACAATTAATTGAAAATATAATTTATATTTTATTTTGTGTTGTGAATGAGATTCACAATTTTTTCAATGGCAAGATTGCAATATTCACAAAATAGTTATGAATTGTTTTTTAGAATAATTTATAACAAGTGTTGTTGTGAATATTGGAGATTTCCATGGAATAATGTAATCTCATAAGATTACATGGAGATTGCACCTTCCTATAAGGGAGGGTGGACGACCTCCAATCCCATTAGGAAAGGGTGGCCATCCCCCCTCTTGATGGAAGGAGGCAATCTTGCTTCCATTATCTCCATGTATGATTGATTTAATTTTAGGATTAATTTATTTCGATTTATGATGATCTAAATTAAATTAATTGTTGTATTTGTACAATAAAATTTTGGCCATCGAAAGAAGTACAAATCAATCTCATCCATTGATTTTGTGTAGTCCATGGATTGTGATCTATGGACTCCCAAAATATTATAAATAGAAAGGCACCCCTTGCTCTTCAAGAGATAATAAGAACATAAGGCTCTCTCCATCTCTCTCTACACGTCAACCCTTTCTCTCCTCTCTCATTGTGGCCGTCCACCATGTAGCCCTAGAGAGAGTCGCCATCACCGTAGCATCGTCGTTATGCTGCCGATCATTTGCTCGTGGATCTCCGTCTCATTCGATGCACCTCGCTCATAAAGAAGACGTCAGATCTCGTGTGACGAGATTAGGAGATTCGCTGCTTGGATTTTCAACATGGATTGCGAGGAGCACGCGTCTCATCAATGCATTCGCAAGCGTCTCCTCCATCGGATCGGACTTGAGACCGGAGGTCCTTCGTTTAGAAATTCGATCGTAACCACGCTTCAATAGGTAACCCTAATACTTGTTTGTGGTTTACATAAAATGATTCGAGAAGTGTTCTTGGATCATGTAGTTTCATCGCATGATTTTTTTTTAAATTCTTCTGCCTCGAGAAACTAGTGAGACACCCCTTGGACCCGAGCGCTTATTTACGCGCATTCGTATACAACATTCAATAACATCGCATTAAGTATGAAAACAAAGGGAAATTTTTTTCGCTTGTTGCCAAGACATTCGCGTTCAATGTAATAACCACAAATTCAACAATAGTAACATGTGCCACTAACATTGCATTCCCATCAATTTCCATAATTTTGTACTTGTATAAAAGAGGTGACATTGTATACATATATACCAAAATATATAGAGAAGAGAATGAAAAGCATTTACATAATGAACTGAACAAAAATTGACAAAAGAAACTGTACCGTCTAGAATATACCCAATCATCAGAAATCACCACCATCTACAAACAAAAGATCTGTTGTGATGCATGCTGCTTGCCTGCCAAACATGAACGGAAGAAGAGACGTCAACGAGTGTTGGTACTTCCCATAATCTTATTAAAATAAGTAGGCATTTAATATGGGTACAAAAGAAACAGTAAAAGGGTATAATAACCAAAAGTTACAACTACTTGTTATGAAAAGAAGTTTTCATGCTACTGTAATGGATGCTTCAAGTTTTTCCCCATTTCCTCCCGTATGTCATATTATTATATAGTAGTTAATGCCATATGTATAATTTCCGCAGTTACTTATAACCTTATATATATTCACGTAAGCAGCAAACAGAGGTTACATTTCAAACCAAATTTATTTATCTATTTATTTTTAAAACAGGAAGATCCGACTGTCATGAGGCAACTTCCTAAATAGTATTTTTTTACAAATATTATTTAGGAAGTTGTCTCCGACAGTTTTACGCTGGCTGTCGGCGAAACCGGTCATCTCGCTCCCGAATTGACCGGTTCTTGGCGAATGGTATGTTGATGGATTTATTTCCTTTATGCTTTGTGGAATCTCGTCCGCGTTCTTTCTCCGATCATAATCCAATTATTTGGGACTCGGGACGCATTGCCGCCCAGGGGTATCTTTCGCTATGAACGGTGTTGGCTCTTGGAGCCGGGGTTTACGGACCTTGTTGGTAACCATTGGCGCCAGTCCTCCTATGTGGGGGGCGCTGCTGCTCGCTTGTATCAGAAGTTAGCCTCGCTGCGCAAGGTGTTGGCGGCTTTCAAGAAGTCGACGCGTCTCGCGCGTGTGGAGGCCAGGAATGCGGCAGAGGCTTCTATTATGCGTCTGGATCGTGAGGAGAACGTGCGTGAATTAACGGAGGCGGAACTCATGGAACGTGCATCCAGTCTTGATATTGTTAGAGCCGAGGACAAAAAGCGCTCAATTGAATGGCGACAGCAGTCGCGCTTGCGGTGGTTGAAGGAGGGGGACGCGAACACTGCCTACTTTCACCGGGTGGCTAGTGGGAGGCGTCGCCAGAACTCCATTCGCTCTATTCTCGTTAATGGATCCATCTTCTCGGGGGATCAGGCTATGGGTTCCGCCATTGTTAGCCACTTCAAAAATGCCTTTGGCTCCACGGCGCCTCACGGATGGCGGTGGCTGGGTCAGGGGGCTCCCTCGATTTTCGACTCTCACGCTTCGGCCCTTCTGCAGCCTTTTTCTTTGGAGGAGCTTAAGGCCGCGTTGTGGGAACTCAATGTTGATTCTGCCCCGGGCCCTGACGGGTTTTCTGTCGCTTTTTATCGTGATTTCTGGGACCTCGTGGCTGCTGATGTTTTGGAGGTGGCTCAGGAATTTTACAACGACAACAATGGTTTTGAACGGATTAATAAGGCCCTCATCGTATTGATTCCCAAGACCCAACCGGCTTGCCGCATTGAAGACTTCAGGCCGATCTCTATTTCGAATGGGATTTATTTAATCATTGCTAAACTATTGGCTAGACGGCTTGCTCCTTTGTTGCCGTCCCTTGTCTCGCCTTCGCAGACGGCCTTTATCCGTGGCCGTCACATTTCGGACTGCTTTGTGGTGGCTTCTGAACTCATCGCGGCTTGGCGAAGGTCCAATGTTAAGGGGATCTTATGGAAGATAGACTTTGCTAAGGCATATGATTGCCTTGATTGGAGATTTTTGTGGTCCGTATTAAGGCGGCGGGGCTTCCCTCCGTTGTGGATTTCTTGGATGCGAAGGTGCGTATCCACGGCCTCCCTATCCTTATTGCTGAACGGCGGCCTTGTGGGGGGCTTTTTCCAGCCGAGGAGGGGCATTAGACAGGGGTGTCCGTTGGCACCTTTACTTTTTGTTTTGGCGGCTGATGTTCTACCTCGCATGATCGAGGGTATGGCCTCGGCGGGTTGACCCGGGGCAGTAGTGTCGGGGATTTTCATATTCCATCCATTCAGTTCGCGGACGACACTTTGTGTTTTGTTGAGGGGGGGCCTGATGCGGTGGGCGGTATGGCCACTACTGTTCAGTTATTCAGTGAAACCTCGGGCCTGGTGATCAATGTGGCGAAGTCTATAATGGTACCTTTCGGCATGACTCATGAGGAGACTTTGGCTTGCTCGCTAATCCTCGGATCCGGACCCTCTGCTATCCCTTTTGACTATTTGGGGTTACCGCTCGCGGTCAGTCGCTCTCGCCTGCGTGATTGGAAGGCTGTCGTGGAGAAGGTGGAGGCACGTCTCGCGGGGTGGCGTGCGGTGATGCTGACCAAAGGTGGGCGCTTGGTGCTTATTAAAGCTGTGCTTTCCTCTGTCCCTATTTACTCTTTTGCCGTTCGTTGTATGCCAAAGGGAATTCGTCTAAGGTTGGAGCGGCGTATGCGTGGGTTCCTCTGGGGAGCCAACGGGGAGGGAAGAAGAGGGGTTCACCTTGTGGGGTGGAATGTGGTGGCTCGGCCCAAGCATCTGGGGGTTTTGGGGGTTAGGCACCCTCATTGGGTGAATGAGGCTCTCCTTCTCAAGTGGGCTGCGAGGGTGTGGGGGAAGGACGAAAACTTTATGCTCGATGTCCTGCGTAATCTGCTGGGTGCGCATCTGATTGATGGCTTTGCTGGGAACTCTACTTGCCTCCTTTCTCCCTTCTGGCGTGGCGTCACGACGGCTTTCCGCCTCTACCGTTCCTTCTTCTCGCCTGTGCTGGGCGACAGTTGCTTCTTCCGTTTCTGGACCGACAACTGGTCGGGAAGGGGTTCTTTTGCTGAATTGTTTCCGAGGCTTTTTGCTTTGGTTCGTGACAAAGAGGGGTCTGTGGCCTCTTGCTGGGACTCGGGTGGTTGGAACCCCCCGATCGCTGCGTCTCTGACCGATCAGCGGATGCAAGATTATCTTTCTCTAGTTGCCCTCCTTGGTGACACTCCTTGCCCATCTGCTGTGCGCGATCATTGGATTTCGAAGGAGGGGTCCTTCACTACTCGTAAGGCTTATACTGCTCTTGCTCTCCCTTTTATTGACGATGATGATATTTTGGTGCGCGATTGTCGATTCCTGTGGGGACTCAAGCTTCCCGAGCGTATTGGTTTTTTTTATGGCTACTTCGTGGGGGGCGGCTTTTGACTCGCGATAGATGTGCAGTGTTCTTTCCGAACGTTGGCCCATTGTGTGGACTTTGCGATGCGGAACAGGAAACAGTTACTCATTTATTCTTCCAATGCAGCCGCGTTTGCTCGATTTGGGCGGATCTCCCGTGGATCAATACCGTATCCTTTCCAGCAGTGTGCGACAGTTTGATTAACTCAGGGGCAGGGAGAGGAGGACTATTCTTGACCCGATCGCTCGGGTGTGGAGCATCTGGCTTGGGAGGAATGAAGCTATCTTCTCTGCGCAGAGGTTTTACAAGGAAAATATCATGCTTCGCGCTCAGCGTCTTGTCGAGGATTGGGACCTTGGTTAGTTTTCGGCTGGTACATTGGGGGTTCCTTTTTTAGGGGCCTCCACTCTCGGTGGCCCGTGTTTGTACAGCTCCTCTCGTTTTCTTTTCTTTTGTACTCTTTCTTTTTTTAATATACTGGGGCGATCACCAACGAGTGACTCCCCCTTTTTTTGAGGTTTCAAAAAAAAAAACCCGGATTGGGACCGTCCATGGCTGAGTTAAACGAAGGGATCTTAGTTTTGTGGATATAAGCTCGGGATTGGCCCAAGATAAATCTGAATGGAGGTAAAGAATCCATGTAGCCGACCCTACTTAATTGTGGAAAAGGTTTTGTTGTTCTATTTTTAAACAGAAAATAGACATAATATTAAATTCCTTAATTTGTCTGTCCATTTTTTTAGAATAACCTAACAAAATAGTCCAACAAAGTTCCATTATGGCTAATGACTATGTCACAGAAGAGAAACCAACATCTTAACACCCCTTTAATCGGTAAGTGTAACTAGAATGCAAGAAAGACATTAAGAAAATAAAATACAGTGGGATTAACCAAATATATCTTCAAGTCATAATTGCTACAAAAACATGCATATATAAGAAATACATGTCAACTTATAGTACGTGGTTCAAAATCCAGTGAGCAAGAACAACTTCCAAACATCCCTAAGGCTCTAATAACATTCTCAGTTATAGATCAAATTGGTATAGCAGAAAGAGGGCTTTAGATTGTACCCAAGATGGTAATATAGAAGCTGGAGATGGTGCATGCAAGGCAACAAGGAAGAGGGGAGGGATTGTACCTTTTGATCTTTTCAATTTGGAGATTAAAGGCCTTGCATGCTGTAGAGATAATTATGTAGTCGATGTATCTTTTATCCTTTTTTATTTTCTCTGTTCCATCTTATGTAATTTACCCATGAGCTGTCTCTATATAAGAGAGCCTAGGGTTCCCTTGGAATAACACACAACTTTCTTCCAAAATGGTATCAAAGCCAACACCCTAGAACCCTTCCCACAGCCGCCGCCCAAACCTCCGCTGCCTCCTCTCCTCGGCGCCGCCCCTCCTCGATGTCGCCACCCCTTTCCTTGCCCCGCCGCCCCTCTCCTCAGCGTCGCCAGCCGCCTGCCGCTGGCCCCTCCCCTCCTTCCCTCTTGTCGGCGCCTACCCCCTCCCTGCCGTCGGGCCCCCCTCTGCTGGCCCCTCTCTAGCCGGCGACCACCTGTCGACTCCTCCCTAGCTGGCCCCTGCCGCAGTCGCCTTCTTCGCCATATCCATGGATATGAGTGCGTAAAGTCTATATACGCACTCAAATCCTATGTCGTTTATGTAGACACTTGTCTTTTGTCTCTAAATCCTAGTTCTTCGTCTCCGACGACATGTCAGAACACAAAGTCGATATGTCCTCTATAGGCGCGTTCAAAGGTCCTGTGCCAATAGTCAAGATAGATGGGACGAACTATGAGCCCTGGGCGATGCAATTCATGAGTCTCATGAAATCAAACAGTAAGAAGCATATTCTTACCGAGGAAGAGCCGGTAGAGAAGACTGGGATCTATTCCTCCTGGGAGGCTGATAATTCATATGCCAAGGTCTGGTTGTTAGGCACGTTGTTGATGGAGATTGCTAACGATGCCCTCCATCAGTCCACCGCTAAGGCGATGCGGGACATACTGGCATCGACATATTCACAAGTGCGGAATGAGACCAAAATGTTACAACTCCAGCACGGCATATTCACAATGAAGCAGAATGGGCGGCCACTGCACTCCTTGTATACATCCCTGCGGGGGATGTTTGAGAAACTCTACAACACTATTCCTCTCATGGCTACTCCCGAGCACCAGAAGACATTTAGTAATGCTACCATTGTGGGAGTTCTGCTTGCGACCCTTGATCCTGAATATGATGCTGCCCGATCATAGATACTTGCCAATGCTACCATTCCTCCTATGGAGGATGTCTACCGGAGGCTTAGCCGCATCTCTGCCTCATCCAGTGCTTTTACTCTCCCACCCTCGACGATGGCTGCTTCCAGAGGGAGTGGTGGCTCTTCTTCATTCCGTGGCTGTGGACCTCATGGTCGAGGTGGTCGCTTTCGTCAGCCATGCACTTTTTGTCATCGTACATGTCACTCTGAGGATACATGCTATTTTAACCATGGATTTCCAACCTCGGCGTGAGAACCGAACATGTTGCATCCCCGTCAGCATCTACTTCAGATCAGAGGTTCGAGGAACTTGTTGCGAGAATGAGAGATATTATGCCTCATGTTTCTACAGATTCTCCTGGAGGCCCTTCAGATATTGCTGCGTCAGCTTCTGTCAGTACTTCTGCCACGACTAGCACGTCAGGTAGTGCTTATGCTTTTACATCATGTTATAGTTCTGATGTCTCAGATTGGATCACAGACTTTGATGCCACACATCATCTCTGCTACGCCAGAGAAAGACTTATGTTATACAGGGAGATTCTACCAGGGCGGTCAGTGGTAATAATTGATGGGACTCATTCACCCATTATTGGATAAGGGGAGGTTACTTTGTCGCCTTCTATGTATCTGCAGAATGTCTTACATGCCCCTGATTTTTCGATGAACTTTCTGTTAGTCAGATTAAGAAGGATTTGCACTGTCACACTATATTTGACCCATATTCTCTTATATTTCATGACATTCTAACGGGCAGGATGATTGGCTGTGGTTCCGAGCCGGATGGTCTTTATCGTCTGAACAAAAGTTCATATGCTAGCGTCTCATTGCATGTAGCTGGATATGTCTCTCCATATACATGGCATCTACGATTTGGTCACCTTCCCCTTCTGAAGTTGCGTCATCTCTTGCCTCAGATCTCTCAGAGTTCTTCCTTCCGGCGTGAAGCCTGTCAGTTGGGAAAGCACCATAGAGCTAGCTTCCCTAGTCACCAGTTTCAAAGCAGTAGCTCCCCTTTTGAATTACTTCATGTCGATATTTGGGGTCTATGTCGTGTCCCTGATCACCAGAGACACAGGTTTTATCATGTAGTGGTTGATGATTTCTCTCGTTTGTCGTGTGTTTTTCTATTAAAGAATAAATCTGAAGCAAGAGATATTATCAGAAATCTTATCAATGAAGTGCAAAATATGTTTTCCTCCCATGTGAAATATGTTCGTACTGATAACGCTTTGGAATTTTGTGCTTGTTCTCTCTCACAATATTTTTCGTCAAAAGGTATTATTCATCAAATCACATGTGCGTAGTGCGTACACCTCTCAATAAAATGGAGTCGTTGAGAGAAAATATCGTCATCTTCTTGATATTACTCGAACCCTACTTATTCAGAGCTGTGCTCCTATTTCTTTTTGGGAAGATGCCGTCCTTACAGCTTGTTATCCGGTCAATCGTATGCCGTCCTCGGTTCTTGGTGAGAAACCATTTCTGTTGTTTTTCCAGATAAGGAATTATTCTCACTTACTCGTGTGTTTGGTGCTGTTGCTTTTGTTCATCAGTTGTCTCCCGGTCTTGACAAACTCTCGCCTAGGGCTGTCCAATGTGTTTTTGTGGATTACTCTCGAACTCAGAAGGGATACCGTTGCTATGATCATGTAAATAGGAAATATTTTGTCAGTGCTGATGTTACATTTTTTGAGTCTGTTATGTACTTTTCTCCTATAGGTGCTGGATTGACCTCATCCACATCTAATGACAAGGCATATGTTCCTCCTCCTATTGCGAGTCCATCAATGTCCATTCCACTGCCACCACCACTAAAACCACTTGTCTTACCATTACCAAAATATTATACACGTCGGTCGAGTCCTGCTCATGCTGCACGTCATTTATCCACTACGCCTCAGGTATGTCCAGATGTTACCACCAATGATGGGTCGAATATTGTGCATGTGCAGGGTTCATCATTGCAGGAGGATTATTATTCGGCGAGTACTGTGGTTGATGATGTGGATGTCCCTATTGCTATAAGGAAGTAGAAACGCACTTGTGCTTCGTATCCTCTTGCTTCACATGTTTCCTTCCATAACCTCATAGGGGACTTTCAGAGGTTTGCAATGGCTTTGTCTTCTGTGGAGATACCACGGAATTATCAGGATGCACTGAAAATTGATTGCTGGCGTTCTGCCATGGAGGAGAATATGACTGCCCTACAGTCACGGGGTACATGGAGCTTGGTTCCCGCTCCCTCAGGAGCATTAGTTGTTAGCTGCAAATGGTATTCACCGTCAAATATCATGCAGATGGTAGCCTTAATCGTTACAAGGCATGACTAGTGGCGCGAAGCTTTACTCAGACATATGGCGTAGATTATATGGATACCTTCTCTCCAGTTGCCCTTAATCCACTCTTCGTATTCTTATGTCAGTTGTTGTGGAACGTGATTGGCCCTTGTTTCAACTTGATGTTAAGAATGCACTCTTGTATGACGATCTGGCAGGAAGAAGTCTACATGCAGCAACCTCCGGGGTTCGCTACTGAGGGGGAGAATCATATGTGTAGACTTCATAAGGCAATATATGGCCTTAAACAGAGCCCAAGGGCGTGCTTTCAGAAGCTTTCCCATCTAATTGAACAACCAGGATTCACGAGATCAAATGCGGATCACTCATCGTTCGTTCAGAAGACTCTTAGAGGTACGGTTGTCATCATGGTGTATGTTGATATTTTGGTTACATGAGATGATACTCAGGGGGTAAAAATGGCAAAAGCATTTTTGGGCCGTCAATTTATCACGAAGGATCTTGGTACTCTACGATACTTTCTGGGGTTGGAGTTTGCCAGGAATGCGTAGGGACTTGTGATGACCCAAAGGAAATATATTACAGATATTCTTATCGAGACGAGCATGGTTGGGTGTAGACCCTCAACTACTCCTATGGACCCCAGCATGAAATTATATGATAATGATACAGAGGAAGTTGACAGGAGAAGGTATAGAGAAATGGTGGGTAAGCTTCTTTACATCACTATTACTCGACCTGATATTGCCTTTGCAGTCAGTCAGGTAAGCCAGTTTATGGAACAGTCGGGACAGGTACATATGGATGCCATATATATGATACTCATGTATCTAAAGTCGTCTCCAGGCACTTGGTTGTTGTTTAGAAAGGAAACAAGTTTATCTATCTCGGCATATGCGGATGCTGATTATGTAGGATGCCCTAAGGTTCAGAAGTCTACTTCAGGTTTTGCAGTGTTTGTGAGTACCTCTCTAGTTTCTTGGAAAAGCAAGAAACAAACAGTTGTGGCTAGATCAAGTGCTGAATCTGAATATAGGGCCATGGCACAAGCAAGTACGGAGATTTTGTGGGTTCGAGCTGTACTCGAAGACTTGCATAGATGTACCTCTACCCATGCTGCTACAATGTGATAATCAAGCCGCATTGTTCATTGCCAATAACCATGCCTTTCATGAAAGAAGTAAACATATGAAGTAGATTGCCACTACACTAGAGATATGATCCAGAAGGGCCTGATTTCTGCTTCACATGTTAGTTCAGGGGAGCAGACTGCCGACAACTTCACCAAGCCATTGCTCAGAGGACCATTCTAGAAGTGTACTTCCAAGCTGAGCATGATTGATATCTATGCTCCATCTTGAGGGGGAGTGTAGAGGTAATTATGTAGTCGATGTATCTTTTATCCTTTTTTATTTTCTCTATTCCATCGTATGTAATTTACCCATGGACCATCTCTATATAAGAGAGCCTAGGGTTCCCTTGGAATAACAACACACAACTTTCCTCCAACACATGCATTGCTGGAAATCTGGGACAACAGTTACGGCAAAAGGATTTTGAAGGCTTCAAAGGCTTCCAAATTGATTGGAAGAGAGGGCTGCAATTGCTTACAAATTTTCCCAACTGCTGAGTGAAAAAAGGGAAGAAGAAGAAGAGGTCTCGACTGGAATTGGCTTAAATAGGAAGAGGGGAAATAAGTAGGAAGCTTCCTACCTCTCCCTTTCAATTAACATTATCCATGACATCAGCAGGCTGACATCAGTCTGCTGATGTCATAATTCCTCTTTTCTTATTTTTTTAAATTGTCCTGGAGCAGTCTGCTGCTCGGTAGCACGATTTTATTTTATTATTATTTTTTGATTCATTTATTTGAGATGTTAAAGAAAGTCCGTATTCATGCGTCAAATGTCCATTTTCGATGCGCAATATCTCGTTTTATTCGTCTCTAAATGACGATCAATATGAGTACAACATTGATATACTATTGATTGGGTTTGAATCCCCGAAATTTCCGAGATACGGTTTTAGTTTAAGGTTAATTTTGTGATTTAAAAATATCAAATGACTTTCGATTGACGAATGGTCAATTCCATTGGTCTTGTTTCGTCGAATCAGACTTAATGACGGTCTCGATTTGTTTTGCGGTTTCTGAATTCACATCGCGACTTTTTCGGGCACACATTACGGTGCGACCGATTTTTGGTCGTTTTCACCCGAACAACTTTTGATTCACGATCAATTGATCGATTTAGATTATTTAGCATTGACCAACAACTTTATTGGGTTAATCAGACACAAATCGGATCGGGTTCGGGTGTAGTTGGAACCCGGATGTTACAATCAGTGCGACTAGTCGCTCTCAATTGCATACGACACCGTGATGTGCTTAAAGATCTCCCCATATCCTTCAGGAATCGAGGTGAAGATTGGAGAAGATAACATTTAGAATAAAGATTCTTTTAGATACTCGGATCTATTTTGCAATGTGATGGGGAAATTGATGGAGATGTTAATGATAGAATAAATGCATTTTGGTTAAAGTAGAGTGGAGCCTCTGAAGGATATGGTTAGATCCTCAAGCGCATCACGGAAGCGTGAGCGTCGTATCGAATACGACGAAGAACGACTAGTCAGACTAGTTGTTCTATGCAGCGGAAATTAAAATTTTTTTATGCGACGAAACCACATGATCCAAGAACACTTCTCGGATCGTTTCGTCTAAACCACAAACAAGTAATAAGATTACCTCTTGAAGCGTGGTTGCGATCAAGTCTCTAAACGAAGAGACCTCCTGTCTCAAGTCCGATCCGACGGAGGAGACGCTTGCGAGCGCGGGGATGAACCGCGTGCTTCTCGCAATCCATGTTGATGATCCAAGCGACGGATCTCCTGATCTGGACACACGAGATCCAACGTCTTCTTCATGGACGAGGCGCACCGAAGGAGACGGAGATCCACGAGCAAAGGGTCGGGCAGTATAACGACGACGCTGCGACGATGGAGAACCTCTCTATGGCATCCATGGTGGACGGCCACATGAGAGGGAGAAAGAGAGTACACGTGTAGAGAGAAAGAGAGATGTGCTTCTCAAGCATTGTATAAAGAAGAGCAATGTGGTGCCTCTCCTTTTATAACATTTTGGGATCCATGGATCTCAATCCATGGGACAACACAAATCCAATGGCTCCCATTGATTTGTGTTTCTTTTAATGGCCAAGATTGTTGTTGGTTAAAAACACAACAACTAATTTAATTTAGATTAAATATATTTGATAAATCAAATATTATTCAATCCTAAATTAAATCACAAAATTGGAGATAATGGAGATGAGAATCTCCACATTCCATGGAGAGCCATGGACGGTCACCAATTCCAATTTGGAATGGCTAGCCATCCACACTCCAATTAGGAATGTGAGATTCTCCAATGAAATCCAAGATTTTATGGTTATCTATATCTCCAATTACAACAACAATTGTTGTAAAATATTCTACAACAATAATTCATAATAATTTTGTGAATATTGCAATCTTGCCATTGGAAATTTGTGAATCATATTCACAACCCAAAATAAAATGTAATTTACATTTTCAATTTAATGTCCAATGTGAATCCAATTCACAGCAACATTTAATTAATAAATGTAAATTACAAATTTCTCTCTCTTATATATTATAAATCACATTTATAATATATATGGTTAATATGAATAGGGTTATCCACATTATTCATATCCACGATAATTAAGTCACATTTAATCATCTTGTGTCTATATTCTCATGTGCCAAAATAATATGAATCACATTCACATTATTCACATCTTTGATAATCAAATCACATTTAATTATCTAAGATAATTCTCTCTATAATATGAATCAAATTCATATTATTCATTATAATTAAATCACATTTAATTATCTATTTCTCAATGCTCGGATACATATACCAACAATAGAATTATCCATGAACCCTTTCAAGGATAATGCGCTTTCTCCGCGAATACTTGGAGATAAGGACATGGCGATTGTATTGTTCCACGTATAGTGACTTGGATATTGAGATCGTATCTCAAATCCAGATCGCGGGCCTCCCATAGATGCTTGATTAAATCAAGACCGCAAATCTAATCTTCTCATTGAATCTGAATCACATTCAGATCAATGTCCAACATTTTGGACCAAGATAAGATTACTTCTCTACTGAGAGGAGTCACTAAAATCCAGACCCGTTTCATCACTCCCTAGGAATGGAAGCGTCATGGTTATATAATCGTTTATGATCACATCACCCTCGGGTATTCCCAATACCTGTACATCCTGCATAATGGAAGACTTAGAATAAACCCAAAGTATTAGATCAACTTTATATTGTCTACTTCAGGGTTCTATCAGTAAGTTTCTCATTCGATCATTGGGAGTTGGTATCGATCATACACTTTCCAAAAGCGTATATCATACCTAGGTCTTGATCATATACTTTCCAAAAGTTTATATCAAACCTACAAATTCAGTCAAGCTTCCAAAGCGAGACGACCGTGCGCACGGAATTTGATTCTTCCCAATATCTCATTAGTGAGCTCATGCCTTCCGGTTCAATAAATGAACCTGTATGTTTGAGAGATCGTATGACTCATATACCCTTATATGCACACCAGCGCGCCAGTGTATAGACCTTGGTTAGGTCATCAACCTATTGGTCTGCCAAATGTACATACTCAAACATATAGTAACACATCTGTCTCCAGTCAGAGGATGCATGCCTGTATCGTGACAACATACGATATAGGACTTTGATTATCTCGATCTCGTTAAGTCAACTCTTTGACCTAACTAATCTGACACCTCCGGATCTCTATTCCTATGCAGAGGACCTGCATCAAGAGGTCGGTCAGATATCAGCCTAAATGAGAAAGGATTGCCATCTCCTACTCAGGCTCGAGATCATCTCTTAACAATCATTTGACGGTGCTTGATGAGTCCTCAATCTAACTCTTTAGATATTCATCCAAGCACCAACCTCTATGATTCAATAGTTGAATCAACAGCTGTATGATCATCAAGATGGCCATGGTACGTAACCCTAATTGTACTAAGGGACCTATTATGCAAATTATTCATTCTTCATTTCAAATCAGGGAATAATATTCGCAATAACATTTATTGCATAATGGCTCGCCGTGGGCTCGCATATCCAACAGCCTCTACCATTCTTTCTGATAAGAGAATTCATTTGAAAATCAAAGGAAAATATTACAAAATAGTAGTGAGACCTGCTATATGGATTTGAATGCTGGCTTGTGAACCACAGACATGTGCCGAGAGCGGTTCCCGCCAGCTGAGTGAGGTAGGCATTTTGGGGAGGTTAGGCGGACCTCGCAAACTTTCAAAGGTAAGCCGTAGTTTCGCACCTGCGGAAGAAAGAGTTGCAGAGAGTGATAATAACAGAAATGAAAATGCTACGATGGATCAATGGTCATACACAGAAAGATCAGATTCGGAACGATTTGATCAGAACTCAGAAGAAAAGTTGAAATAGCTCCAATAGATGATAAGATTAGAGAAAATAGCTTAAGGTGGTTTGACCATTCATAAAAAGAGATCGGGTGGTGCACCCGTTAGAAGATGCAAGATTTGGGATGCTTAGTTTGTTAAGAGAGGGCGAGAAAGCCTTAAGAAGTGTTGGAAAGAGACTATTCGAAGGGATCTTAGTTATTTGGATCTTTGATTGAGATTGACCTAAAATAGATCTAAATGGAGGCAAATAATCCATATAGCCGACCTTGCTTAATGCGAGAGAAGGCTTTGTTGTTGCGAAGGGAAGGGGTATACAAGGAAAGAACCAAACAAAATAATAGACCACAAAGGGGTACAACACACCCACACACATGCATCCTCACTCATGCATACATACACCCACCTCCACACGCATGTGCATGCACACAAGTTGTTCCCTATTCCCTACCCTATACATTGAGTACTAGGGCGAGCATGCTAGATACCTTGTTATTTTCTCTTCATTATGTGATTCGTGTAGTCCGCGATTGACCTAAGATAGATGTGAATGAAGGCAAAGAATCCATGTAGCCGGACCTACTTAATGTGGGAAAAGGCTTTGTCGTTGTTTTGGTAATGTGATTGGTGTAGTGTAAATGGACATTTTTCTATTTATGCTGTTCTTATTTCCTCCATACTCAATTTATATTGAACTCCATCCTATATAAACTGCTCTAAATTTACATCATATCATTTTTGTTCTACTGTCTACTGATGCAGATTGTCCCTTGAATTTGAGCTGGTCAAATTTCAATGTAGCATCTGTGGTGTGCTCCAATCCAAATGAGAGAGGAAAATGTTGCCGTTATGTTAGTTCTTTTGTCGCAGTATCTGTTGCTCGCTATGCACTTGCTACGGGACAGCTTGGTGTTCCCTCTGCATTTTCTGACATGTGTATTGATTCAGTGTCAAAAACCTTAAAAATGTATGGAATCCCTTCTGATGCTACAGTGTTCTGTGGTTTGGGTACAAAGATTTTAGTAAATTATCGATGCAAGGGAAGGACTACTGTTCTCGAAATGCTTCAGTCTCCCAACTTTATTGATGTATTAAACAATTGCAAAATGCCCCTATCTATTGGCGCTAGTTGCAAGAGGTGTCTCAATTCTGGAATATTATATCTTCACCATCTTATTGGATCTGAAGACAATGTTACGTTAAGCACTTGCCGCAATGCAGCTTTTGTTTCCTTGATTAATCAAGGCGATCAGGACTCAACAATTGACATGGCTACCTGTTTCTTTGGGGTTGAAGGACTCGCCATTCCTGCAGGTAAGGTTTTGGTTTTTTTAGGAAGCTCGAGGAAGTTGCACTTTTACATATGTATTTACAAATACGTTATTTAAACAATTTTAAGGGGATATAATGCCATTTTTTATGTTAAGTTGTGGATTTTTAGTAGATTCACAGTTTTATGTCGTAATGAGGCTACAATATTGTTCTTGAAGATATATTTACAATTCTATGAATTTCTTGCTTGCTTCTGATTCTTGATCCCAATAGTTTCCTAAAAGTTTGTCTTGAATTATATTATTGTCACATTAGGTCACTTTTGAATAAGCTTAATAAAGATTAATTGCAAAGATAAAATTCCTGGAATTCTGAAGTCAACTTTGGTAAATTTTTTTAGAAGAAAATAGTGGCTGTTGAGTTAAATGATCCAAGATGTGGATCCATTTAAACGGTGTTTATCTTGTGAACACCCTTCTTTTGTTTTTCTAATAGAGAGAAAGTCTGTCTGACAGCAGCCTCTAGGTTATCATTCTTGTGATTTTATCCCTCTTATAGAAAAAAGGTTTCCATGAAAGTCCCGTCTTGCTTGCATGTTCTTTTGCATGTTGAATTCTATGAGGTATTAGTGGTGTTAGTGATGTGCTTATGTTTATTTCATTGTAACCCCTCTGGGGATAATTTATGTATTTTCCCCATTATGAATACTCTAGGGTTCCGTACTATATCAGGAACCCTAGACCTTCCGAATAAAACAAGTCATTGTGTTTTCTCATCTTTTCCACTTGGTATCAGAGCAACGATTCTATTTCTGACCTAAATCCCGCTGCTACCAACCGGCCAATCGCCTCCACAACCCTTTGACGTTACTTGGCGCCACTTAGCAGCCTCCCTCGTGCTCCATCCGGCGTTGTCTAGGCGCTCCAGCGGCGCTGCCAGACCTCAACAGCACCCTGCACCATTGTTCAGGCACTCCAGCAACGCCACTGAGCCCCTAGCGACAACCTGCACTGCCACCCAGGTGCTGCAGCGACACCACCTGGCTACAGCTGCATCCTGACCTGCTGTCCAGGTGCTCCAGCCATGCCACCGAGCATCAACGACATTCCACACCACGGCCCAGGTGCTCCAACAGCACCACCAGGCCGCCAACAAGCCTCGTGCTGCCGCTTGGCCCCCCCAACAACACCCTGCGCTGCTGTCCAGGCGCTCCAGCGCCTTCTCTGCGACGTTCCCGCACAGTTTGGCCCCTTCTAGGGTCTGAATCGTAGCATTCCGGCCACAATTCACTGCTACAAAAGCTCGAAAGAGTGCTAAAACGGTGACCTAGGTCACCCTCATGCTTGGCCAAGACAACATATATCTTCTTGGTCACTTTTTCTTGATTTCCGCGATCACCATGACGTCCACCGAGACCAACCCGTGTACCCGACTTCTTCTGTGATGGTACATGACACTTCTATCAAATTGAAAGGCTCAGAGAACTATATGCTATGCTCTTGATCTTTTAAGGTGTTCATCGGTGGTCAGCGCAAGAGTTATATTCTTAGCAAGGATCTGCCCAATGAGACATATAAGGACTCTAGTACTTAGTATGTTGACAACTACTATGTTATCACTTGGATGACCAACAACATCGATCCGAATATTGGTGCAAATCTTCTTTATAAGGATACTATAAAGACGATGTGGGAGAATCTTGAGTGTACATACTCGTAGAAGACGACCAAGTCTTGACTCTCCGATATATACACACGGATCTGGCCTACTACTAAGGAAGATTTGGGTCTTATTGAGTACTGCATGCTACTCACTAGTCTATTTGAGGAACTCATTTTTCATCCAACATATTATGATCAACAAGTGGGAGAGCATGCTGAATGGCATGTCTATCGATTTCTTTCTGGACTACATCCACGATACAAGCATGTGAAGGATAAATTTCTGATAGCTGATACACTGCCCACCATTAATACCATCTTTAGTCATCTGCAGGAACTTGAGGCACCTATTGACGTCCTCCCACCATACCATCTGCGGAGACTACAACCCACTATGCATTGTCAAGGAACAGAAGATGACATAGTTACCAGGGAGGACGAGGCATTGACTTTGGTCATGGCGATGACCGCGAGTCCGAACGTGGTCTGCGAGATTACTTCGCTACTGACCTTTCTACAGGAACTTGGTATTGTTGTCGATACTGTTCCTCTATATCGTGACAACAACAAATCCGCTACATACGTTGCTACGAATTATGTATTTCATGAGCGGACCAAGCACATAGAGATTGACTGTCATTTTATTCGTGATGCCATACGAGGAGGAAAGATTACTACTCCACACATCACAACAGATCTTTTGTTTGTAGATGTCTTCACGAAAGCCTTACCAAAGAAACGCCTCCTGTGGATAACTTCCAAGTTGGGTATTACCGATAGATATGCTCCAACTTGAGGGGGAATGTTAGTGATGTGTTTATGTTTATTTCATTGTAACCACTGGGGGGTATTTATGTATTTTGCTGGTTATGAACACTCTAGGGTTCCGTCCTATATAAGGCATGGTCTCAAATTTCAGTGAAATTCGGTCGAATTTCTGTCGAATATCGATATCCAGTCGAAATCGAAATTTGACCGAAATGACCGAAATATGGGGGTCATAGTACAAAAAATGACCGAAATGACCGAAATTTCGGTCGAAATTTCACCGAAATTCCATCGAAATTCTGTTTTGATCAGTACTGAAATAGTGATCGAAACCGACATTTAAGGCCTTGATATAAGGACCCTGAGGCCTCTTGAATAAAACACGTCATTGTGTTTTCTCATCTTTTCCACTAGAGGCAATCTTATCCATGTTGGACTTTTGGTAGAGGCTTTTTGTGTATTCCATACATGTTGAGGTTATCCTCAGAATCATCGTGTGTGGTTGATGCTTCTTACACTTGCATGGAGATCTCCCACATCTTGTTGTTTCGTGGGTTCATGGAGACCACTTCTTCATGTCCTCTCGTGAAGACGGAGGAAGGGAGTTTCGTCTTTTTTCCTTCTCATCATTGCTTTTATCAATATATTAGAGGTTACTTATTGATTAATGTTGCAAAGGGGGAGTTCTATTCCAAGATCTAGAACTGTCATTAAAATTGAGTTTACTTCCATTTTCCTTGGAGGTCTGAAACTCAACATATAAGAATGTTTGGAGCTAGATTCTCAACTTTGATATGTTTCCCTACTAGAGGAGGTCTATTACCAAATGCAAGAAATGAAGATAGGCAACATGCTTTGAGCATCAAGTATACCAACTCCAAGTTGATAACATGGAGTATGGTCCATTAGTTTTTCATGGGCTTGGAGGCAAGACCACAAAGTAGAGACCTTGTTATAGGAAATGATATTTATGTTTTTTTGTTTCTTTTTTACGTATTTTATCCTTTCATTATTTGCATTCTAAGGTTTATCTTCTATAGAAAGGAGTCCCATGACCTCTAAAAAAATAATTCATCCATTTTTTTCACTAAAGTATCATAACAAGGGTCTTGGTCTAGAGCTATGCTATCCTCGTGATATCCTAAACCTACGTTCCTCAGCATCTTCTTCTTCCTTGGATCTCGTGCATGCCCTAGCCATCTACTTTAGTTTTCGTCCCCGAGCGGGAACAACCAACAGTTCGACACACCTCCTCGGTGTCCGCATCCTAGCGGGATTGCCTAGTAATTCTTGGGCCGCACTGGTGCCCAGAAACACCACTGCAGGAGCTCGAAAATTCCCAGCATCGTCATACACACCTTGAAAAGGGTGCCCATCGATGCCTTTCATTGCCATGTAGGCTTGTTGTGACCGACGATGCTTTTTAGATCATGCAAACCTCTTCTTGGCGCTTTTCTTTACTTATTTTAGTGTAGTCCAGGGTGATTTTGGTTATCTAATTCTGATTTGCCAACCCCAGAGCACTGACATAGTTGATGGGAAATGTTGTGCTTTAAGTATGCATGCACAATCTATCCCTATATGATCATTAAAACAAAAATCATATCATTCTATGATAGGAGAGAAGGAATTACTTGCATTAGAATAGATCGAGGGCTCTCTTATATAGGAGAATAGCCCTTGGGTTAATTAAATGATAAGTACTCAGAGAAAATGAAATTTCATAAAAGAGACATAACGATATATTTATCTTAACCCTCCCCCTCAAGCTGGAGCATATATATATATATCTATCATGCTCAGCTTGGAACAACACTTCTAAAGGACTTCGAGATTGAGCCTTGGTGAAGATATCTGCCGTCTGGTCTCCTGTAGACACATGAGAGGTAGATATGAAACCTTTCTGTATCAAGTCTCGAGTGTAATGACAGTTCACCTCAATATGCTTGGTTCGTTCATGGAATGCACGACTATTCACAATGAATAATGCAGCTTGATTATCACAGAAAAGTTGCATAGGAAGAGGAACTTCTATAGTAAGATCAATCAACACCGATCTAACCCACATCATCTCTGCACTCCCTTGTACCATGGCCCTGTACTTAGATTCTGCACTTGATCTGGCAACTACTGTCTGCTTCTTGCTTTTCCATGAGACAAGTGAGTGTCCAACAAAAACTGCAAAACCTGAAGTAGACTTTCTGTCCGTGGAACATCCTGCATAGTCAGCGTCTACACAAGCTGTCACCTCCAGGGATGCATCCCTACTGAATAAGAGTCCCGAACCAGGTGAGTTCTTCAGATATCTCAAAATCATATAGATAGCATCCATATGTACCTTTCTGGACCGCTCCATGAATTTGCTGACCTTGCTTACTGCAAACATAATATCTGGCCTGGTGATAGTAACATATAAAAGCTTCCCCACTAGTTCTATGTACCTCCTACTATCAACTTCTTCGGTATCCTCATCATACAATTTCATACTTGGATCCATAGGAATAATAGCAGGCTTGCATCCAGTCATACCTGTTTCAGAAAGTAGATCCATCACAAACTTTCTCTGGGTCATCACTAGACCCCGATGATTCCTGGCAAATTCTAACCCCAGGAAGTAGCGAAGAGTGCCAAGGTCCTTGGTCACAAATTCTTTACCTAGGAACTTCTTGGCTATCTGAATGCCTTGAGGATCATCTCCTGTAACAATAATGTCATCTATATAAACAAGAATGGCAACTGTACCTTTTTATGTCTTCTGAACAAAAAGTGAGTGGTCTGTAGTGGACCTCACAAACCCCTGTTGCTCAATCAATTCTGACAGCTTTTGGTGCCAAGCTCTAGGACTCTGCTTCAGGCCATAAATTGCCTTATGTAGCCTGCATGCCTTCTGGGACTCCCCCTCAGCAGTAAACCCAGGTGGCTGCTGCATGTAAACTTCCTCCTGAAGATCTTCATAGAGAAATGCATTCTTCACATCAAGCTGAAATAACGGCCAATCCCGTGAAATTGCGACAGCTAGTAGAATTAGTAGTGTCGAGTGTCTTGCTACTAAAGAAAAAGTGTCCTGATAATCCACCCCATATGTTTGGGTGAAGCCTTGTGCCACCAACCTTGCTTTGTAGCGATCCACACTCCCATCTGCGTTTTTCTTAATGGAAAATATCCACTTGCAGCTTACAATCGAAGCATCTTGTGGAGCAGAAACAACACTCCATGTCCTTCGTGACGTTACGGCCGCCATTTCTTCTTCCATGGCATGGCGCCACCTGTTGTCTTCTAAAGCCTCCATATATGTTCGGGGTATAGTAACCGCAGAAAGTCCTACAACAAACCTCCTGTACTCATATGAAAGATGATCCAAAGAGACATGTGCAATAAGCGGGTATGTGGCACATTTCCGTCGAGGCTTCCTCAGTGCAATAGGAGCATCCAAATCCACATTCCCTATGTCTTCTACGCTGGAATCATCCTGTGTAGGCTGTAGAACTCCAGTACCATCAGTAGAAAGAATGTTATCATGACACACCTGTGGCGTGCCGGATGACGTGGACGACTTATGAGCAGAAGAGCTAGTAGAAGACCTGCGAGTGTAAACAATGGGTAAGAATCTCGGCTGGGGAGCAGGTGGTGGTGGTGGTGGTGTTGGAGGTGATGGTGGAGATGGTGGTTGCTCATGTTCAGATGGTGGAAGAGACGGGGGTGGAGGAACAACAATATCGTCCTCATAGTTATTAGATAACCTGTCACCTGTAGGAGAGAAGTATATGATGGATTCAAAGAAAGTAACATCAACACTTATATAATATCTCCTACTAACCGGATCAAAATATCTATACCCTTTTTGAGTGCGAGAGTATCCAACAAACACACATTTGATAGCTCGGGGTGAGAGCTTATCACGACCACGGGTACAATTATGCACAAAAGCCACGGACCCAAAAACTCGAGGTGTGAGAGAGAATAGGTCCTTGGGAAACACAACCAGAAGGGGACCTTCCCTCCAAGAACAGTAGACGACATACGATTCATCAAGTAGCAAGCAGTGAGAACAACATCCCCCGAAAAGGAATGAGGGGCACGACTTTGGATAAAAAATGTTTGTGTGACATCAAGAAGGTGGCGATGTTTGGGTGGATGGGTGTAGGGTTAGGGTTTTGGGTGGGATACCGAGACCCCGGTCTAGGACCGTTGCTCTGATATCATGATAGGAGAGAATGAATTACTTGCATTAGAATAGACCGAGGGCTCTCTTATATAGGAGAATAGCCCTTGGGTTAATTACATGATAAGTACTCAGAGAAAATGATATTACATAAAAGAGACAACGATATATTTATCTTAACATTCTACAACCCTATCGTATCCTTACTGGTATTCTTAATTCGTCATGACATGATAAGGCTAATATGCATTCATTTCTAGCTTCTGAGGCATTCAAAGGCTCTACTCCAATCATTAAGATGGATGTAATCAACTACGAACTGCGAGCAATGCAGTTTCATGAGCACTTGAGAGCTACAATAAAGAGTACATCTTGATGCAACCTGAGCCAGCCTTTACATGATTAGAGCAAAGGCATCATAGAAGCAAAAAATCACATGAGCATGTGTTTGGCTCTCTGGCACTCTTACAATGGAGATAACCAATATTATTGTACACCAGCCCCCTATAAATAGGCTCTGGGTCATTCACCACCACATACTCCCATGCGAAGAATAAGATGAAAATTCTCTAGTTCCAGTATGACATCTTCACTATGAAGAAGGATAATTGCCCTCTCATTGCATTCTACTAATGACCAAGAGGCATGTTCGAGAAGATTCATGCTAACATGCCCTTGAGTGCTAGTCCTGAGCATCAGATGGCCTACATGAACACCACAATGATGAATGTTTTTCTTGTAGATTTTGATTCACAGTATGATGCCGCCCGCAACCAACTTCTTACATGTGCCTTTATACCTCCCATCGAGGAGGCTTGTAAGGGTCTGAGCAGGATCACTATGCCTCATGCTTCTACTACTCAAGCATCCTCTGTTATGGCAGCATCTCACGGTAAAGGGTATTCATCTCAATTTAGAGGACGTGGTGTTGGTGGTAGAGGAAGTAGTTGTCCTAGCCCTCAATGCACATACTGCAATCGTATAGGACACTTTGAGTATACATACTATAAAAAGAATGTACACCTTGCATTTGCTCGTATTCCTAAGCAATTTGAGACCAATGCTACTCCTGCCGATCTGAATTATGATGATCTTGTCTCCCGTATGAGGGAGATCGCATGCCTTTCAGCTAGTACTATAAGTGCTTCTCTGACCTCGTTTGACATTGCTACTTCTGCAAGCACCTCAAGTACTGATTATGCTCTTACTACTTGTTACATTGTTGATATTTCGAAATGGATCATGAACTTTGGATCATCCCATTATCTTTGCGGTGACAGAGAACTGTTTAGGTTCTATAATACCATTCCTCTTGGTGGAGCTGTAGTCATTGTAGATGGGAGACATTCTCCTTATACGGGCCAAGGAGCATTTCAGTTGACGCCTTCCATGCGTCTGTAAAATGTGCTTGCATTGTCTATGAATCTATATTTATCTCAGTCATATTTCCTAGGATATGAAGTGCCATGCCATTTTGACCCTTCTCTTGTGTTTCAGGACATGCTCACGAGATTTTATTTGCTAAAGTTTTTTAATCCAGTTGTCGCCTCTGATTTGTTCACTGACATAGGTGGAAGGTTCCGTTATGATCAGTGAGAGAAGAGCTCAATTCTTTCCTGGGAGAGGCAACATATGTGGAGATGTTTATCAGAAGAGGAGAGTATTGGGCATCTGTTTTTTGGGTGCTCTGTCACTAGAAAGATGTGGGTTACGACACTTGTTGAGAGGGTCTCTACCTTTTTCTAGGTTGGTTTCTGGGATTCCTTCAATGCTTTAGTTCATGGGAGTAGCCCTACCAAGGTTTGGGTGGCGACTATCCTTTTGTTTGTGTGGTTTGCACGGAATAACTCTATATTTCGAAAGAGAATGTATATGGAGACTATAATTGAGCATGCAAAAATCCTAATATGGTCTTTGTAATTATTTATATATAGTGAATATACGTAAGCTTACAGGTGGCGTTTTCTCGATGTCTTATAAATTTTTCCAAAGAAAATATTTACGGGCAGGGTGATTGGACATGACAATAGCAAAGGGATCTCTACATATTGGTCTAGCCTTCACATGCTAGTAAATATTTCGTTTCTATTGGAACGGCTCATCCTGTGGCATCTTCAATTTGGTCATGGTCATATGCAGGAGCATTATAGGATCCTCCCTCAGATCTCATCTCAGTCCAGTGTTCAGTGCAAGGCTTTTCAGCTTTAGAAGCGTTATTGTACCCGTTTTTCCAATCATCAGATCATAGCCGTACTTTATTCGAGTTGTATTTTGATAGTTGGGGTCCCAGTCGTGTCCCTGATCCCCAATGATGCATGTTTCTTTTAGTTGCGGTTAGTGATTTTTTCGGACTTTTTTGGGTCATGAAAAATAAATATGAGGCTGGATCTATTATGCAAATTTTTATAATTGAAATAAAGAATATGTTTTTGTTATTGTCAAATATGTTCGCTCTGACAATGCTTTGTAATTTTGTACTAGTCAGTTATCTCATTTTTTTAAATCTCTTGGGATCCTTCATTAAACGTTGTGTGCCTACACTTCCTAGTAGAATGGTGGATCTGATCGAAAACGCAATCATCTCTTAAATGTTACTAGGACTTCTCTGATACAATGTCATGCTTCTCATTCCTACAGGGGAAATGCTGTCTACAATGTTTACTATCTCGTCAAATATATGTTGTCTTCTATGTTAGAAGAAAATGTTTCTTATTCGATTGCCTTTCCCGAAGAGCACCGATTCTCTCTAAGCCTCTAACATCTCCCATCTTTGGTTGTAGCTTTTGTCAATCACTTCACTTATAAACCTGACAAACTCTCTTCAGATCCGTCAAATGCTTCTTTGTTGGCTATTCTCGGACCCAAAAAGTGCAGCGATGCTTATCCTATCAGGCATGAGTACTATGTTAGTGCATACATCACATTCTTTGAGTTTGTCATGTATTTTTCTCCTACAGATGACATGATGACACCTTCTGAGTTTGATGGGGAGGTTTACATTCCACCTTTGCCTCTTATTCCTACTATGCTTCCTATGGTACAAACTTTGTCTCATGTGTATATTCGTAGACCTATTACCTCTCGAGACCTTGTTCTTGTGCCATCTCTAACATCCAGCACGCCCCCGGTATATGCTAAACACTTGGTCTCCATTGATGGCATTATTGATGTTTCTGTACAACAGAAGACTATACAAGATGAGAGTGCTCATACATCAGACTACACATCAGACTACTCATAAGATTGTTATAGGAAAGGTTGATCCTTCATAGGATCTGGACTAGCCTATTGCACTTTGGAAGAGGAGGCGTACCTGTGCTACACACCTTCTCTTAAGACATGTTTTGCTATAGTGTCTATTAGAGAAATTCAGGAAGTGTGTAATGGGATTGTCAGTTAGAATCCTACGCACATACCAAGAGCCTATGCATAACAGTCAATGTCATCTGGCTATGGAGAACGAAACGGATGATTACATTCGAGAGGCACATGGAGCCTAGTACGAACAATAGTAGGTGCCTATGTGGTCGACTGCAAATGGGTATTTACAAAAGCATATAGTAGACGACAGTGTACGACACCGTTACAAGGCAAACTTGCAGCACGTAGGCTCACTCAGACATATAGGGTGGACTATAATGACACTTTCGGATCATGTTATAAGATCGGTTTGACCAATCCGAGAAGGAGTGCAACAGAATATGTTGGAGCTGATTCGACCTAGCTCAACTTAGGCGATCCATGCCCAAGTTCGAAGTAACCAACGGTGTCTGGAACTGAGACCTTTACCCAGATCCAATAATAATCATATCTTCAAAGGGCTTTCAAAGGAAATATATTAGTCTACTTGTGGTGCATGAGGTGTCAGGACGGTTAAAAGATTTGCTCCGAGTGAAAGATTGATGGGGAGCCCAACATATCCCAGATCTTCCGTTTTGAAACTCTATCTGTTGCTTCAACTACCCTCCTCCCAATGTCCCGCGACCCTTCGACTTCCCTTGACTCCAGCGATGTCATATTGTCCACCAACCCCAACAATGCTTTAGCCTCAAGAAAGGTGCCTCCGAGTGAAAGATTGACGTGGAGCCTAACATATCCCAGATCTTCCTTTTTGAAACTCCATCCGATGCTTTAACTTCCCTCTTCCTAATGTCCCGCGACCTTTCAACTTCCCCTGACTCCAGCGATGTCATATTGTCCACCAACCCCAACAATGCTTTAGCCTCTAGAAAGGTGGCCTTCGACATTTCAAACTTTGAAGTGGGAGCTTTCTCATATACCACAACCTTAAGTCGCCTGTCGAACCTAGAAATTGAAAGCAAAAGGTAAGGCGATCCGGACAAGCTCACCATTGTTCTTCACAACCTTAACAAGTGTCTCCTTGTCTTGACAAGTGAGCATATTACCCCTTGTATATAGGAGCAACAAACACTCACTTCCAGGGTTCCATCCCGAACCCTTGGTCATTGCCAAACCAGTTACCTTCTTGGTTTCTTTCTGTAGCAGAGCAACTTGTGTACCTCCTCCTCTGAGAGCCCTCTTGAACATATTTGCTAACTCGTCATCGCAACCACGTCACCTGCAAAGATTGGTGCAAACACTTCACTTACAACTGCCATGGCCTCCCATAATCGAACATTGCCCTTAGCCAACTCCCTGATGAGGATTGAATCCACACCTTTTGTTCCAGATATCTTGTTAGGTTTGCAAATCCGCTAACTCGTCCTCCAATTTAGTCGTCCAAATATATCACCTTTACATTGACTTAGTGTCGATCTGGTTCAACGAGCCATCTCAGGCATTCAGGAATCCATCAAACGACTGTTCTTTCAACGTACAAATCACCATCTGTCACTCTCCCCTCATCTCCTACACGTTGCTGCTTGCTTTAATCCCTCGCAACCGTCAACAACAATTGGTTTTCATGAGGTCGTGGCCTGCTTGGAAACCCATGTTGCAAATGCATGTGGTGGTCGTGGAAGAATAGGTGTTGTGCATAGATGACGAGTAGATGGTTTTCAGGAGGTATGACAACGCTACTGCCATGTTGAAGTGTACAAGGCGGCGACACAGATTTAGGAGACAACAACGTGGATGGTGTGGATGTTGGAGGTGTGTACATGCGATACAAAACCATGACATCCACTGGGCAACATAGGCGCTAGGGCAATGCTCTTGATGTAGACACGGTGAAGCGAGAGGCTTGGAGATCGAGGGCTATGTACAAAGAAAAAGAGGCTTAATGGTATATGCTAGGGTTTTGAGCATGAAAGATCTAGAGCCTTGCTTTAGGAGTATCACTCTAATACAATGCGTAAAGAACCCCTTAGGTAGATGGGGTGATTCTATTGAAGGGGTAATGTTTCTTATATACAATAAAACTCTGAAATCTAAAAAGTGGAAAGTACGAAGAAGTCCTCAACATGACTACTAAATATAGACATGCTAAAAATAGAAAACACCAATAGTTAGAATGTTAAAGTATGCATCATGTATATATGAGTAAATGGTTCCTTCCAGGGTCCAATTACCACATCTATATGTTTAGTCCCACATCTACTGTGAGTGGGATTCGGTCTTACCGGTGGGGCTATATAAGAAGCCCCACACCACCTGTAACTGATGAGAGAGACATAACAATAAAGAATACCCGACCTGTGAGAGACCTTCTCCCATGGTTTCATCCCGCTCCTTAAGGAGTAGAGTTCCATGTAAAATCTCGTTGTTCTTCTACTGTTTTATATTTCTTTCTCTTTGATATGCTTCTGCACTATCGTTTTCTACATGGTATCAGAGTGAGTTCGATTCTCGAGGATTTATTTTATTTTGTGATTTGTTCGAGATTCGATTAACAGAGTAGACTCGATTTTAGTTGTTCGTTTTTAAAGATTTAGTCTTGAAGACTTTTTGATTGGTTAAAGTTCGAGATCCAGGGTTTCTTTTGAAATCCTACTTCTTCATAGAACCATTCGATCACGTTCAAGTGCGGAAGCCGAGTCTAGAGCTATGGCTCATACTGCTTGTGAGCTGACTCCGTTGGTGTGAGTGAAACTCCCTATGCCTGTGTACTGCCAGAATAGAGCTGCTATCTATATTGCATTGAATCCAGTGTTTCGGTGAGGAACCACTTTCTTCGCTTTTTTTCTAATTAATTAAAGGAAAGATCACCACTTCACCAATCTCATCTACACTTCGACGTTGCTGAATCCATGCTGCAAGATCGTCATGTCTTTTTATGCAACAAGCTGGGCATGTTAGCTCCAACGTCGAGTTGGTTGATTGGAAGGTTTTTTTCAGGTACCATCGCGTCGAGCCATACTCCCTACTAGTATATAAAGCGTGCGCTATGGCTCGAATCCGTAGTCAATCCTTTTCAAAGATCGTCTTCAAGTTGTGA
Source organism: Ottelia alismoides (assembly GCA_037367405.1). Classification (NCBI taxonomy): domain Eukaryota; kingdom Viridiplantae; phylum Streptophyta; class Magnoliopsida; order Alismatales; family Hydrocharitaceae; genus Ottelia; species Ottelia alismoides. Next base: position 151,996 of record JAZKJV010004851.1, read on the forward strand.
AGATCGTGTGCCAATTTCTAATTATGTTCTTGAGGATGATATTGTTAATTTTAGTTATCTATTCAAGTTCGAGTTCAGGTTTTTTTGAAACCCTAATTCCATATAGCGGTTCGATTCTGCACAAAGAGTTCGTGATACGGGAATAAGTAAGTTTCGTTCATCGAAACCCTAGATCCGAGGCACAATTTGTGCACCTCCGTCTCCAGACTTCCGCCTCCAGGTTCTACCGAGTATCTCCAGGTACAGGTGGTGATGCACCTCAGCGCAAGAAGCCTCTCTCCTCCGCGTAAAAGCCTCATTTCGGCCACCAACTCCACCGATCAAGTAGGATTCTTCTTGGCATGATGACCGAGCGCAAAAAAGGAGATTTGAACTCCAAATTCTGTATGAATAACTTCAGAGAAAACATGCCGTGCATCAGATCCTGGAGGGCATGATCCTTTGTTTCTTTATGTCCAGTTCGGAGAAGAAGATGCACCCCTCCCGCACACAACCTCCCTCACGATGCTCCACGCATGATCATCTATTGGTAGCGTTGATCATCTTCTCCAGGGCGCGCAATAGAAACAATCATAATGCAATACCATCTCCAGGCACAATGCATACGAGAGCGCACCTCTCTAGCGCTCATCTTCCTCGACCCCGAGCACCTCTAGCACTTCGATTGCCTCATACGACATGGTGGCACCCAAACCGTAAGACCGGCTTCATCTCATGCAAGGCTCGCTCGCGACATCCTCGACATCTCCTGGTGGCGCCTCATGACACATGCATATCCCATCAAGAGTAAGATGGTGTGACGCTTGCAGATCCGGGATACCCCTTTATACATCACTCGTAGTATCATGTTCGTTAGAGATCGCATTAGGGTACCGAAAATGTGGGAATTTTTTTTGCTTTTCGAATGACATTCACAATTAACTAACAAGCCACATAACCAACAATGTGTGACCAATTTATATTGCATTAATTTCCATATAAATTTACATGTAACAAAAGAACCGCATTATGTATATGTATCACAAATTATAACAGAAGAGATAGAAACACATTAATATCATAAAAGTCCATATTGCAATATATCGACGATATATCGTCGATATGTAGGTATCAAGAGGAAAAGGATATCGATATCAGAGTGCATATCCATTTACCAGGATATCGGCGATAGATGACCAATATATCGACGATATATCGTCGGCCCATATCACTAAAAAATGACTGGATGCAGTACCAAAAATCTCGGATATCGATTGATATCGCTGAAATATCGTCAATATTTATATATTGATGAATAATACCTTTGTAAGCTTGATTTCACTACTGATTTTGCTACTCTTAGTATCATTGATATCTATATATTGATGAATAACAACAGTAAGACCCCCGTCTGATGGGGTATGGTGCGACGGGGGGATGCATACAATGGTTCTTCAACTTGGGGCGTCCAATCGATTTTTATTCATCTTCCTCCCCTTTTCGAAAATATTATTATGAATTATGTCTCTTTTTAAAAAATGCTATTATGCTCCTTATTTGTTTGGTTCTAAAAATAGCTCAAACATATTGTTTATACATAATATGTGATGCAATATAAGTCTTGAATGAACTTCATTTCAAATATCTATAAGTCAACAATGACATTAGCAATGATTTGCTCAATATGACAGATATGTGCAATTTAAATGTCATAGATTATCGACATGTGTGATATAAATGTATATATGTAAGTTATTTAGTGTTATAAGAATTTGGATGGACTACATTTCCAATATCCACAAGTAAGCAATCAACAGTAACATCGGTATGACTGATATATGCGATATGAGGGTCATATATTATCGAGATGTGTGATATAAGAGCATATTTGTAAATTATTTAGTGTTCTAAAAACTTGGACATACTCCATTTCCATTATCTATAGGTCACAAATTAACAGTACCGGCGATATGTTTGATATGACTGATATGTGCGATACAAGGGTCATGGATGATCGATATATGTGATCTAAGAGTATATTTGTAAGTTATTTAGTGTTCCAAGAACTTGGACGAACTCCATTTCCAATATCTATAGTATAAACTAGGAATTGACATTAACATCGATATGTTCAAAATGACCAACATGTGCGATATATGGGTATAAATGACCGATATGTGATATAAATGTATATTTATAGGTTATTTGCTGTTTTAATATCTTGGATGATCTATTTTGGGGAGAACACCGTCGAGTGCTTCCTCTCTTTTGAGCTTCAAAAAAAAATATCTTGGATGATCTTAATTTATGAAAAAAATGCCAAAAAACAATATTTTTGATCTATTTTATACATTTCTACCGATATCGTTGATATATTGGCGATATATCATGATATATCCTTTTTTGGAAGGATCGATATGATATTGATATCGATATGGTCTTTTATGATTAATATTATCCTGAACATAAACTATAACATGTGTACCTGTTGAGAGTAACTACGGAAGCTCAGGTTCAACTGTCGGACTATTGCGATGCATGTACTTATTTTGTAATCCATGCATTAGGGAGAAAAGAACATCAACAAAAGTTAAGCACAATCCAATTAATTAAAAATAACAGGTAATTCAGTTGCTCCAAAAGGAAGCAAGTAGATAGGATTTGACAATTAGATTTACTGAGTTACTTGCATAGAAATTGGTTTTCAAGTTCTATATGTGAATCCCCTGACTTACTCATCCTACCTCAATTACCCATATTTAACGTTTTCATATTTTGATTGTATGATCCATATTTAAGCTATCATCTTTTTATTAATTATAATTCATGTTTGATAAATCTTGATAATGCGGATGATGAGTCTTTGATCTGATCTTTGTCTTTCTCTAATCTCTCAGGCTTAATGGATAGTCTGTAATCGTGGTCTAAGTGTGACCTCACACTGTGACTTGAAGCCATGAAGAATGCCTTAGGATTGGGGAGCCTCCGTAGGCATGCAGTGAAGTGTAATGTATCCTAACTAAGTTTCAACATGTCCACTAGCTCCATCTATCCAGTGTATAATCGTATAAGATTTCCAATATTCCCCATCCTATTTCACATTCTTTGATGTATTAAATGCTTAATATGATCGAGGTGATCCAGATCTCTTTCTGATGTTTATGAGTCATGTGGATGGATCTTAGTAATTATAGATGACGTGTCCCATGTTCTGATTCTTTTCTTGTTAAATTTCTCAAGCTCAGTGGATAGTATGTGGTCTTGGTCAGCGTGAAACCTCACACTATGACTCTAAGGCAGTAAGGAAGCCTTAAGGTTGGGGTACCTCCGTAGGCATGCAATGGGGGTAAAATGCATCCTAACTAAGTTCCCAACACATCTACTAGCTTTTCTGACAATTGTGGTAGTACCTCTTAGTTTGATAAGGATGATTTTCATAATATGATTTTTTTTTCTTTGCCAGGACCTACTAGCAAAACAGTAACTTGCTTAATGGAAACTAAGCTCAACTGTAACTAGGCTCAATTCTAACCAACTCAACTGTAACCAACTCGCAAGAACAGTAACCAAAACTCATGTGGTGAGGAAGCCTTCGAAGAGACCATTCCGTCTCACCGTCCCAGTGGAAGTGCGACCCAGAGGAAGCTAGGCCTACTCTAAAACTACACCCCTGAGACGGGGGAGAAACTTTATGAAAGAAGTCACTCTAAAAACGGTCTCGATTGGTACGAGCAAACAAGATCGAAAAATCAAAACGGAAGGCCTTTCATTCCAGGTACCCTGTGAAGAACTGGTCAGAAAGAAAACCTGTGGATCCCAGAGAGGCGTAAAACTACGCACGTTTGCGAAAAATCGTGAAAAAGACTAAGATCCTAGACCCACGCACTAAGCGACTGTTGCCCTACTGGGCTTCCTATCTCCCGCCCAGTTGAGGGTCACCGTACCCTCGCACAGTCAGATGGAAGGGTCACCATGATTGACACTCTTAATTGTCGATCCTCACCGAATCACCATCACTGACTTGATTCCTCATCCTTTCTCAATCCTTTTAATGGTTGACTGTACACATCTAGGTCTGTTGTTAATAATTCCATCAATAATGATATATAGTTAGTAGAGTATACCTAAAGAATTAATTCATGAAGATGATCGGTCTTTGTGGTCACAGGTTATCATTTCTAAAATCATGAGATTATCAGCCATTCATTGGATATGGATCTAAGTTCAATTAACTGGACAAATTTCCAAACTTTTCTTATTTAACTATTAATTTAGTGGCATGATTATTGATGGAAATTTTACAAGTCCCTTGTATGAAAATACCTCAATGTTATCATTTTTCAAATCATGAGATTAGAAGGCAGTTTATTAGATATGGATTCAGGTTTAGATTAATGCAAAATTTCTATTTTTTGTAGTTAGTCATGAGATTAGGTGTTACTCATTTAAATCTAAAATTTGTCTCAACTTGTGTACTAAAAACTTAAACTTTTCAACCTTTAAACTCCAAGATCAGGAAATAAAGGATTGGTGTGGATTAAGTACTTATTTCACAATTTAATGACTTTTGAACAATCACAAATCTCATACAAAACACTCAATTTTCATCTTCTATGTTATGAATTCACGGGCTTAAGAAATGGATTTGAAATTTGAACTAATTCACAAATTTGTGACTTTTGGACAACACTGTAGAGATATATTTCTTTTTTATGTACCATTCCATAATTTTCTCTTCTTATGTATGACTTCTGTAATTTACCCATAGGCTACTCCCCTATATAAGAGAGCCTAGGGTTCGTGGAATAAAGATCTAAATGTTTTCTCCCAACATGGTAATGGTATCAGAGCGGCGGTCCTAGGCCGGAGCTCCGAAACCTTAAACCTAGCCCCTCCCTCCTCTCTCTCTCTCCTCTCAACGCCAGGGCGTCGACACCTCCTCTCGCGTGGTGTCTCGCCGCCCCGGCCTTGCTTGTGTGACACAGCCGAGAGGCACTTGGAGTCTTGTACCAACTCCTACTGGTGCCTCCACTGTTAGCTGTAAATGGGTGTTTACAGTTAAGCAAACTGCAGATGGAAGCATTGACCGATACAAGTCACGCCTAGTTGCACGCGGATTTACCCAGACTTACGGAGTGGATTATCTTGATACATTGTCTCCTGTAGCTCGTCATTCCACCTTACAATTAGACATCAAGAATGCATTCCTTTATGGTGATCTTAGAGAAGAGCTCTACATGCAACAACCACCTAGATTTGCTGTTGAGGGGGAGTGTTCGCAGGTTTGTATACTTCATAAGGCGATTTATGGCCTTGAGCAGAGTCCTAGAGCTTGGTTCCAGAAGCTTTCGGACTTATTTGAGAAACATGGGTACAAACGTTCGAATGCAGATCATTCTCTCTTTATACAGAGAACATCCAGAGGAGGTATGATTGCTATCATGGTGTATGTTGATGATATTCTTATTATAGGAGATGACATACAAGGAATCAAGAAAGCAAAAGAACTTCTAGGTCGTGAATTTGTCACCAAGGATCTTGGAACACTTACATATTTTTGGGATTGGAGTTTGCCAGAAATCAACAGGGGTTTGTAATGACCCAGAGGAAATATGTTACTGATTTACTAAGTGACACCGGAATGTTTGGATGTCGACCGGCCACTACACCTATGGATCCAAGCATGAAACTATATAATGATGACACTGATGAGGTTGACAGGAGGAGATACAGAGAGTTGGTAGGAAAGCTCCTTTATGTTATCATAACCAGGCCCGACATCTCATTCACTGTTAGTCAGGTGAGCCAATTCATGAAACAACCACGTCAGGTCCATATGGTGCTATACAGATGATACTCAGGTTTCTTAAATCTTCTCGTGGTGCTGGTCTACTGTTTAGTAAAGACAAGGAGGTCACCATCTCAACATGCGTGGATGCAGATTATGCAGGGTGCCCAAAGGATAGGAAGTCTACAACTGGATTTGCTGTTTACATTGGAGATTCTCTTGTCTCGTGGAGAAGCAGGAAGCAAACTGTTGTAGCTAGATCCAGTGCTGAGTCTGAATTTAGGGCAATGGCCCAGATTAGTACAGAAATGATGTGGATTTCGAGCTTTTCTTGCAGATTTACATATAGAGGTTCCTCTTCTTATGGCACAGGAATGTGACAATCAAGTTGCTATATTCATTGCAAATAATCTAATATTTCATGAATGCACCAAGCACATTGAGGTTGGTTGCCACTATATACGAGATATGATTCAGAAGGGCTTTATTTCTATAACTCATGTCAGCTCAGGGGACCAGACTGCATATATCTTCATCAAGGCCTTACTCAGAGGGCCTTTTCAGAAATGCTCGTCCAAGCTGAGCATGATCGACATCTATGCTCCATCTTGAGGGGGAGTGTAGAGATATATTTCTGTTTTATGTACCGTTCCGTAATTTTCTCTTCTTATGTATGACTTCTGTAATTTACCCATATGCTACTCCCCTATATAAGAGAGCCTAGGGTTCATGGAATAAACATCTAAATGTTTTCTCCCAACAAGCACAAATCACCTACAGAAATCCACAAATTTTCATCTTTTAAAATGTGAAATTAGGAGCTTAAAAAAGATTTGAATTTGGAGTTGATTTACTTTTGAGCAACAACAAAATTATGCAAGAACCCCCAAACTAGATCATATTTCGACATGGAAATCTGTCTTCTTGGTATGAAATTTAAACTCAATTTGCATGTTCATCCCCAAATCATCATATTCCATGTATAAAGTCCATAACTATCCGTGTTATGAAATTAAGCTCCAATCACTTGCAATTCACTCTCAATTTCTTAAAATTTTTAGCATGAAATCAGATCATAACAGTGTTCTGAAATTGGGTTTAATTCATGCAAATCATCAATTTATCATCTTTTATGCATGCAAACTGGAATGCTTATAAGTATGATCTTAGGTCTAATTGTATGCTAATTACCTAATTTTTATCCTCAAATAAAACTTAATAATTTAGGAGCATAAGATTTTGACATATTTGATGGTCTGAAATTTAGACTAATTTATGCAAATAGCCCCCAAATTATCATCATTTAAGCAAGCAAACTGTAACATGTGATGGTCTGATTTTTGTATAAAAATGCTTGCAAATCATCATCAATTTATCACAATTCGAGCATGAAAACTGTTGCTATTTGTGGTCCGATTTTTATACTCAAATTATGCCTTTCTATCCTCCAATTTGCACAATTTGAAGGCATAAATAACACCTAAGTAGAGGTCTGATTTTGGATCTAATACATACAAATCACCCTAAATTTCTTAGATTTTCATCATATAAATTTAAGGCATATGCAATGGTTTGAAGTTAGGTTCAATTTTATGTAATTGAACCCCAACCCAAATTCATCACATTTCATTATGGAATCAAGTTTGGCAGTGGTCTGAAATTGAATCTAAAAACATGCGTGGAAGACTTATGATTCTGTCCAACGAGAGATATTATGGAGAGTTTTGGATAAGAGACAAGTACCTGTCCTATATTAACCTCATAAAGGATATGCATGATAGGGCTTTATGCTGTGTAAGGACCCCATCTGGGAAGTCTGATTATTTTGACATCAATATTGGTTTACATCAAGGTTCAGCTTTGAGTCCATTTCTTTTTACTTTGATTATGGACGAGTTGACATGTCACATTCAGGATGAGTTACCTTGATGTATGCTATTTGCTGATGATATTGTGTCGATTAACGAGACTAGAGGAGTAAATGGGAAGCTTGAGGTCTGGAGACATGCATTGGAGACTAAAGGATTTCGTATAAGGCTAAGACGGAATATATGGAGTGCCTCTTTGATGGAAGCAATGGTGATGGAATCGAGGTGAGATTGGTGACGATAACATTCGGAAGAGAGATTCTTTTAGATATCTGGGATCTATTTTGCAACATGATGGGGAAATTGATGGAGATGTTACTAATAGAATAAATGCATGCTGGCTAAAGTGGAGAGGAGCCTCTGTTGTTCTTTGTGATAAGAAAATTCCTTTAACAATTAAATGATAGTTTTACAAAGCAGCTGTGAGACCTGCTATGCTCTATGGATATAGTTTTACAAAGCAGCTGTGAGACTTGCTATGCTCTATGGATATGAATGTTGGCCTGTGAACCATAGACATGTACAAAGAATGGTTGTAGCAAAAATGAAAATGCTAAGGTGGATGTGTAGACACACGCACACGTAAAGATCGGATCCGGAATGATACAATCGGAAAGAAAGTTGGTGTAGCTCTGATCGAGGATAAGATGTGAGAAAACCGCTTAAGATGGTTTGGTCATTTGCAAAGAAGGTCAATTGATGCACCAGTTAGGAGATGCTAGTGTTGGGATGTTGAGCCGGCCAAGAGAGGGCGAGGATGGCCCAAGAAGTGTTGGAAAGAAGACTATACGAAGGGATCTTAGTTTTTTGGATATAAGCCCGAGATTGACCCAAGATAGATCTGAATGAAGGCAAAGAATCCATGTAGCCGACCCTACTTAATTGTGGGAAAAGGCTTTGTTGTTGTTATTGTAATCTCTATTATCACCCTTTTCAGTTACAACACTGATTCTGTGACCATATTTTGTGACAACAAAGTAAAGGTGCCTTGGCTAAAAGTAAGGCATTATACCGTTCTAAGTACATCCAGACTGATCACTGTTTTGCCCATGAAAAGGTCTAGAATAGAGAAGTCAGTATGCACCATGTTCCCATTGGAATTCTGCGTGCTGATATTCTTATCAAAGTTATTGATGCGAATGTGCTTGATAACATTTAAAACAAACTGAGAAGTCTGCTCAGTTTGCTGGGTTTTGATATATATATATATATATTATAATTGTAAAATGCAGGGTTACAGTGGCAAATATCTCAGTAACCCGTCTTGTGCGTGGGTGTGTTTGTGCTCTTCCTATTACTTGGGCTGCAAGCCTGCAAGAAAACCTTTGTCATGAGTAAAGTCCCAGGGCCTCCTCGTTAATCATTGAGTGTGAGTAAACCTAGGTCCAGACGTAGAGATACCGTCTTTTGAACCGGGTTATCAAGTTATCAAATATTTTCTGTCTTGTTTCACAACCTTAAGGTTGAACACCTACATCCAGTAGTCACGATCTTCAATATGTCCCTCAATATCCTTAAGCAAGTTAGCTAGCACAAAGAAGTTCTGTACTCTTTGCTCACAGAAACCCACGGTGGATAGATAGAGGTTAAAATAGAAAATTTGGAATCTCAAAATATCTCATAGAATATCTCAAGCTCTTGTGTCTCCACAGAATATTTAAAGGATTTACGAACCCGCGAAGAATCTGCTTGGAATAATAAATTCTCAACAGTTTAAATTTAGTATTATATAATATTTATTGTTACTTTTGGGATTCTCTGTTTTTGAATACTGATAGACGGAAGTTGCAGTTGCTTTATCCCTTGGCTGTGATTTGGGCGATCTAGTTAGCTAGAAATGATGTAATTTTTCCATCCGATCGTTTTCACAGGGAAAATGTAATTTTTCATGCCAAAACTCTCATCAAGTTCTGGCTTGCAATTTCTCTTTCCTCGTTTAATTTAATATAACTGGGACGGACACCTATGCTTGTTTCCCCCCCTTTTTTGACCTAAAAAATTATTTATGGTTACTTTTTTCTGGTAAGAAGGTTATTCTTATTGCAACATGAAAACTGAGTAGGGGATACCATATTTATCACAGTTCACGGGCAACTTTTCTCTTCTCAAGCTTGGGTCTGACGTCATGCAAATTGTTACTCTTTACCAGGGAATGTTTCAGCAGCCATCCCCCCAATTCAAAATCCTGTTACCTATTCTCCTATTTTGGCTAAGCCTCCTACACAGCACTTTTTTGGGGGTTTTGTCAAGGAAACACATCACCATTATCGGCCTACTTTATTTCAAAGTGTTGGAATTGGTGTTACTGGGCTATCAGTTTCCTTCTTGGTTATTTTCTTAATATTGATTCGAAGGAAAAATCAGGACCTGAAGAATTTTTCCGTACCAATTACAACTAGTCGGGAAGGCTATCATTCGTCAAACCAGAAATTTAAGGAAGGTATGTTTTGTTGAAGTGTCTGTAAGATTGCAGGTCTAATATACACATAATGTAAAACTCCGACAGGTAATCCTCAAGAGCTATTTTTGCGCTAAAGGCTGACTGTAATCTTACGTTCTCTCTCAGAAGGCTGCGTTTGGAATTACCAAATTAGTATAATTTCTGCATTTTGCCTCACGCTGTTATAAACTGCAGTTTACATTCAGAAACGCAGCTGTCTTCTAAGCATTTCAAGAGAAACTGTTAATGAAGACAAATAACTTTGAATTTTTTCACTGGGAAGCTCGGTGTCTCTTTACCAGAGAACAGTTATGGACTGTTTAAAAAAGAATATCCATCATTATTCTAACATCCCCTTTACTCCGAGTTGGAGCACGCAAATCTTGCATGCTTAGCTTGGACACAATAAATTTCAATTGACATCTAGTTAGTTCTTTAGCAAAGATGTTTGCAAGCTGGTCTGACTGGTCTGACTTCAGATGCTCTATAATTTGTAGATATTAATTGTGCTTGTTGTGGATGTATTACGACAACAACAAAGCCTTTTCGCACATTAAGCAGGGTCGGCTACATGGATTCACTGCCTCTATAGTCTATTCATATCTATCTTGCGCCATTCTCAGGCTTAATCCGAAAAACTAAGATCCCTTCGTATAGTCTCATTCCAACACTTCTTGGGCCTTCTTTGCCGTCTCTTAACCGGCTCAACATCCCAAAACTTGCATCTCCTAACTGGTGCATCAGCTGACCTCCTTTGCAAATGACCATACCACCTTAAGCGATTTCCTCGCATCTTATCATTGATCGGAGCTACACCAATTTTTCTTTTGATTGCATCATTCCGAATCCGATCTTTACGTGTGTCCGCACATCCACCTTAGCATTTTCATTTCTGCTAGTGCTACTGCCATTCTCTGCATATGTCTATGATTCACATGCCAACATTCAGGTCCATAGAGTATAATAGGTCTCACGACAATTTTGTAAAACTTTCCGTTGATTTTCAAAGAAAATTTCTTGTCACAGAGAACAACATATGCTCCTCTCCACTTTAGCCACCTGTATTTATTCTATTAGTAACTTTTTCATCAATTCGCCCATCATGTTGCAAAATAGATCCCCAGTATCTAAAGAATCTCTCTTCTGAATCTTATCGTCACCAATCTTCACATTGATTTCTTCACCATTGTTTCCATCAAAAGTGCACTCCATATATTCATCCAATCCTATTTATACGAAATCCTTTAGTCTCCAAAGCATGTCTCCAGACCTCAAGCTTGTCATGTACTCCATCTCTAGTCTCATCAGTCAACACAATATATCATCGAATAACATACACCAATCTATCTCATCCTGAATGTGATTTGTCATTTCGTTCATAATCAAAGTAAAAAATAATGGACTCAAAGCTGAACCTTGATACATACCAATGTTGATGCCAAAATAGCCAATCTTCCAACGTTGGATCCTTATATATGATGAAGCCCTATCATACACATCCTTTATCAGGTTAATGTATAGGACATATACATGTATTTTCTCCCAAACTCTCCACAATATCTCCCATAGGACATAATCATAAGCCTTCTCCAAATCAATAAAAATCATATGGATGTTCTTCCTTTTAGCTCTATAAATCTCCACTGTTCTCCTCGGTATGTGGGTGGCTTCAATAGTCGAGTGACCTGACATGAATCCGAATTGGTTTCTTTTTACTTTGGAAACTTGTCTCATCCTTCTTTCAGTCACATGTTCTCGGATTTTCATAATGTTGACTCACTAGCTTGATACCTCCGTAATTTGAACAATTTTGAATATTATTTGTTCTTATAAAGAGGTACCATGATACTTCTCCTCCAATCTTCATGCATTTTTTTACTTTGCCAAATAACATTGAATAAATTTGTAAGCCCAGTCAAACCATGCTCATCTAAAACTCTCCATACCTCTATAGGAATGTCATCATGCCTGCATCTTTCCCAAGTCTCACAATTTTCAAAGCCTCCTGTACTTCCTTTGTATTTGTTGAGATATTTTCTCTTTTATCTCTTTTATGTATTTGTAATTCTTTCTGTCTTCATTATGTAATTTACCCAACGAGTCTCTCCTCTATATAAGAGAACCCTATGTCCTCATAATAACACAATTCATCATTTTCCCTCAACATGGTATCGGAGCGACGGTCCTAAACCAGAGTTCTCGTTCCCCACCATGCCATAGACCCACCTGCAGCCTCCTCCTTGTCGCACGCCGCTGCTGCACCTCCTCGCAGCCGCTTCGTGCGCAGCTGCCTCCCTTTCGGAGGCATCAAAGCGGCACCGCAGGCAGTTTAACATGTCGCTGTGCCTCTGTGCAACTACGGAGGGTCCCAGCGCACCATTACGCCTCCGCATACCATCATCGGCCTACAATTGTGCATTGTATTGCCTCCTCGCACGACTCCGTTTGTCACCAACAACCCTCATGGTGGCTTTCTCTCATATGTACCACTGAACTTCACTATGAAGCGATCTGAATTTGATTGGAAAACGAAATTTCAGACCTATAAATCTCATTTTTATGCTATAATGCAGTTTAAGGAGTAACTAGCATGATTGTATGAGTCTACATGTAAAACCAGTCCTTTATATGATCGTGTAGACTTACTCAATTCGATTCGATCTACTTCCCTAATCGAGTTACGTTTTTCGACGTTCTTTCATCATGTCAGAAAACAAGTGTGATGTATTCTCTTCGTCCGATACTGGCTCCCATCGTAAAGATGATGTGACTAATTATGAGTTGTAGTCTGTGTTGTTTCTGACCCTTATAGTTATGCAGTGCAACAACAAGGAGCACATTCAGACAAAGCCAGACTCGACAGACATGACAGGGGACAATGCTTCGTGGAAGTAAGATGACACGTATGCACGTATTTGGCTCTTGGAAACCCTCACCATAGAGATAGCCAATGATACTGTGAACCGACCCACTGTTAAAGGAGATGTGAGATATTCTGACATCCACTTACACCCAGGCGAAGAACGAGACCAATATTCTTCAGCTTCAGTTTGACATATACAGGGAAATGCAAAATAGTCGTCCACTACACACGTTCTACTTCTCAATTTGTGGCATGTTCGAGAACCTTCACAGCTTCATGTCAGTTACGATCTCCACAGAGCAATACATGGCATACAAGAACTCTACGATGGTTGGAGTTCTCTTGACTGTGTTTGACCCATAGTAGAGGCAACACGAGCACAACTCCTTGCTGGGGTGACTATACCTCCCACAGAGGAGGCTTACAGTCGTCTCAGTAGGCTTCTTATTCCACATGCTGCCACAACACAATCTTCCTCAATGATGGCTGCTTCTCGCGACATAGGAGGTTCTACTCAGTTTCAACTCCTTAGGAAGATCCACGCCTTGATGGCATTGTCTCTCATATACGTGAGATCATGACTCCAGTGGTCGACATTACCACTACAAGATCCATAGATACCGTAGCTTGCGCCATGGCCATGTATTCTGACTCAGCACTAGATCTAGCAACCACCGTCTGCTTCTTGTTTTTCCATGACACCGGGGAGCCTCCTATAAACACTGCAAATCTTGAATTGGACACCCAACATAATATGTATCTACACTACTAAAACTACAAGGGATGTACCTCTGTTGAATAAAAGATCAATGCCATGTGAGGTCTTCAGGTACCTCAGAATCATATGGACTGCATCCATATATGAATGTTTGGGCTGCTCCTAAACTGACTCACTTTGTTCACGACAAATGATATACTTAGCTTGGTGATGGTCACATACAGAAGCTTGCCAACAAGCTCCCTATACCTCCTCTTGTCGACCTCCTCTGTGTCGTCATCGTAGAGCTTCATACTCGGCTCCATAGGAGTGGTGACAGGTCTACAATCTGCCATTCTTGTCTCAATCCAAGGAAATAGCATAAACTACCAAGGTTTTAGGTTGCAAACGTTTGACATAGGAAATCCTTTTCAGCATGAATGCCCTGCTCGTCATCCCTTATAACAATGATATCATCAACATAGACAAGAATGACAAATGTAGCTCTCCGAGTCCTGTAAATAAACAAAGAGTGATCGACAAACGATCACACAAATCCCTATTGCTCTATCAAGTCGAGAGCTTCTAGAGCCATGCTCTTGGACTCTGCTTAAGGCCATAAATAGCCTTGTGAAGCCTGCAAATCTTCTGACACTCCCCCTTAATAGTGAACCCAGGTGGTTGCTGCATGTAGACTTCCTCCTGTAGATCACTATATAGAAAAGCATTCTTCACATCAATATGATACATGAGCTAATCCTGTGTCACTGCAACTGATAGAAGAATACATAGAGTAGAATGTCTAACCACTGGAGAAAAATTATCCAGATAATCCACCCCATATCTCTAGGTGAACCCCATGTGCCACAAATCTCGCCTTGTAGCGATCTACACTGTCATTTGCTCGGTGCTTCACTATAAACACCCACTTGCACCAACGACAGATGCACTAATTGGAGCTGAAACAATGCTAAAAAAGCCATACGACTGTAGCACGACCATTGCCTCCTTCGTGGTTAGATGCCAATGACTGTCCGGAATAACCTTCTGATATGTCCGTGGTATCTCCACGGTTGACAGTGCTAAGGTAAATCTCCTAAAATCCTCTGAAGTCTGCTCAAAGAAACATGGACTGCAGGAGGATATGTAGCGCATACATCTTTGCTTTCGCAGGACAATCAACACATCGAGGTCATCTACCATGTCCTGAATATGTAAGTTTCCCTCTTGAGAAGGTACATGCTCATCCTGTAGGGAATCCTGCTGTACAGACAACTCAGTAGTGCCATCATCGGAAACAATGTGTTCACTACCTTATACATGCTGGATGATGGGGAAAACTTGTGAGCAGGGGGAACAAAGTAAGACCTGCGGGTAAACACATGCGACAAAAATTGAGTCAAGGTAGGTAGTGGTCCGGGGGCAAAAATAAGAGCAAGTGGGGGAGCAAGAGTAGGTACAGGAGATGGCAATGGTTATGGTGGTGGTAGAGTGGGAGGTGGTAGACCTGTAAGTGGTGCAGGTAGTGCTAGGCCTGTAGGTGGCGAAGGCATGTAGATCTCCTCACCAGTGTCTGATGGGGCCAGTCTATCATCTGTAGGAGAGAAATACATGACAGATTCAAAGTGACAAAGTATTTCTTTCGAAGTGGATCAAAGCAACGATACGCCTTTTGGGTACGAGAGTATCCAACAAAAACACACTTGACAGCTCTGGGGGAGAGCTTGTCTTGACCAGATGAAAAATCATGAACAAAGGCTACAGATCCAAGCACACGTGGTATAACGGAGAACATATCCTTCTTGAAAACCGCAATCGAGAAAAGTTCCTTCTCTCCCAAAACAGAGGAAGGCATGCGGTTCACTAAGTAGCATGCAATGAGAACTGCATCACCCTGGTAAGCGTGAGGAGCACGACTCTGAATCAACGGGATTATGGTCACATCGAGTAAGTGATGGTGTTTGCGCTCGGCAATGCCGTTTTGCTGAATGTAAAGGCATTTGAGGTCTGGTGTACAGTGCCAGGAGATATGAGGAACTTGGATAGCCATAAGGTGCAAAATTCAAGGCATTATCAGATTGTAGATACTTGACAGTGGCGGAAAAATATTCTTTATCTCATTAATGAATGACTTGATAACAGACCCACAGCCTCATACTTATTCTTTTATGGGAAAAACCAAGAAAGTCTACAAAAATCGTCTCCAACAATCAAATAAAAATGGTGTCCCTGTGATTAGGGACACGTCTCAGACCCCATATATCTAAATGAAGAAGCTCAAATAACTGAGAACTGCTCCGACTTTGATGAGATGGAAATGAGGATTGGTGATGCTTCCCAAGCTGGCAAGCCTCATACTGGAAGGAAGATCGCGTGGAGATCTGTGGGAGGACATGTCACAACTTCTGCAGTGGAAGGTGACCAAAAACAAAAAGAAGGTGCCACAGGTACAATGAGACTGGTTCAAAGGGAATAGTAGAGGCACCGACATGAGGAGGTTGGACCAGTCTACAGAGCCCCTGTTGCTCACGACGACATCCAATCACCCTGCTCGTGAGTATGTTCTGAACTACAAGGGACAGAGTAAAAAATGGCATGACATTGCAGATCCTTAGTAATCTGACTAATAGAAAGTAAATTCATATGAAAGTAAGGAGCATATAAAACATTCTGAAGGCGCATGGATGGTGTCAAATGCGCCTTCCCCTGTCCTGTGCTGGGTAAGTGAATCCCATTAGCTATAATGACCCATCTTCCTGGAGGTATAGTCCTGTAAGACCTTAGCTGGGATCTGTCACTACACAAATGGTGGGATGCGTCAGAGTCCATGATCTACTTTGTCATATCTGCACTGCTAGTACCAGTAAAAGCGTATGCGATACTTGAGGAGCTGAAGAGGCTCTGGCAGCAGTTGCAGTATCTGTGGAAGTTGTAGTGGTAGTGCCATTCATTGGAGTCATGATCCCTCGTATAGGAGAGACAATGTCATTAAGACGTCCCCTCGATTAGGGCCCTATTGATCCAATAAAATTATCAATTAATATTAAATAACCTAAATCGATTAATTGATTATGAATTAAAAGGCGTTCGGTTGCAATTGGCCAAAAATCAATTGCATCGTAATGCGTACCGTGGAAAAGCCGCAATGCGAAATCGAAAACTGCGAAATAAATCGAGACTGTCATAAAATTCGATTCGACGAACTAAGACCAACGGAATCGACCGTTCGTTAATCGAAGATAGTTTGACATTCATAAATCGCAAAATTTAAACTCGAACCAAAATCGTATCTCGAAAAATTTCGGGGATTCAAACCTGACCGAAAGTATATGAATATTATACTTATTGAGATATTTTATATATCTTTATATGTTATTATATAGTTTCTCTATTTTCGTCGACTATCTATGTAATTTTCCCTAGAGCTTTTCTCTTATATAAGAGAGCTCTTTAGGGCTACGATGAATACAACTTATGATTCCTTTACACTTCCACATGGTATCAGAGCGACGGTCCTAGACCGAAGCCTGTGTCCTAATTCCTTGTCCCCACCAAAACCCCATGAGCAGTGTTGGAGTACTTGGTTGTATGCGTCATGAGTTGTAGCAGGGTAAATGGATCCTGGAGAAGATCCATTTACCCCATATATGTGTTTAGTCCCACATCGTCTAGTGGTGGGACTTGGAGGCTCTGGAGAGGCTATATAAGGAGCCCCAGACCTCCTGTTCTCATTGAGAAAAGCAATACATAGCATGCCCCTTTGAAGGCTTCTCCCGTGGTTTCATCCCGCTCCTCACGGAGTAGGGTTCCACGTAAAATCATGGTGTTCCATGTTCTATTTTTCTTGTTTATGCTTTGTTTACCAATCGCTTCCGCATTCTTCATATTTTATAACATGGTATCAGAGCGGGTTCGATTCTCGAGGATTCTACGTTCGTTTATTATTTTGTTCGAGATTCGATGAAGACGATTATCATTATTTTGTTCAAGCTCGAGGGCTAGGGTTATTCAAAACTCTAAATACATTTATTCCTGAAGATTATTATTCTGCTGGGAGATACAAGTATTTTTATTCAAGGTTTCGTTCTGAAACCCTTGTTCTTCATACATTCAAGGCTCCACAGCCCTATCAACCATCGCGCGCACAATATTCATCAGAAGCCCACCGACGGCGAGTCCTAGCCGCGACTTCCATGGCCTTGACGGCGCAGGCGGCGCCGCACAACCGCAGCCCAGGCAGGGCACATCATTATATCGCGCTACCAGGCACACATGCTAGGCTCCAACGGTGAGGACCGCGCAGCCTAGGCGTTCCTCGCGCGCACCAGGCCTCCCGTAGGTGGCGCGGCTCCTCTGCGCGACTTCTCCCAACAGCATCAGGCGGTACCTTTCCTCATTCTGCTTCAACGGCATATCCTTGGCGGCGCGAAAGAAACCCTCGACTCCAGGCGGAGGCGCGACCACAACAGGCAGCAACCCCTGCTGCGCCACCCTCCAGCGGCGCGCCTCTCCGATTTGCGGCCATCCGATCCCCATCGAGCCTTGGCGGCGTATTGTATGCGTCATGTATACAACAGGCGGCAGAACCCCACATCGATCTGTCATATCCTGGCGGCATCGCCCCATCGTCTTCGGCCCCAGGACCTCCGCGCGATCTGCAACTTCAAGGGCGGCGCGATCATCTTTGCAGTTCGATTCTCAAGGGCGGCAGCGACATAAGCTGCGCAACCCTTATATATGCACCCCCATGCTGCAGGAAGTTGAAACCCCAAGGGGCGGCGTTTTTTTTGGGGTGATGGGTTCCCGCAACCCTAAAGGGGGGGCACGTTTTATTTAAAAAAATTGCTCGGAAAAAGAAGGGGGAGGGCAACAGGTCCGAAATCCTTGGACCGTGAGTTAAGAAAAAAATGAATAAAAAAAAGAGAGATGACATCAGTTGTTTAAAAAAATGGGAGATTTGTTTTGAGAAAAAAAGGGGAGAATGTATTGGGCAAATGTGGGCCGCATATAAAAAAAAGGAGCGAGAGATTTGTTTTTATGCCCAACCGGGCCCTGCTTTGTTTTTTTTTAAAAGAGAGAGAAATGGGCCCAAATTTTGGCCGAGAATTTCAATAAAAAGGAGAAAGTAAAAGAGAGAGAGGAGAAAAAAACGCGTACAATAAAAAGTCGTACGCAAGAAAAATTTGTTTGAAGAAAAGTCGATAAAAAAATATGAACGGCTTATGTTAAAAAAATGGCGGCTACAAAAAAAATTGACAAAAAAAGAAGCCGCAAGTTCATGTTTTCTCCCCATTCTATCTTGTCTTCTCCCAACTTTGTCGATGTTCATGTTCCGACAAGTATGGGAGAAAAGGGGGAGTATGGTGTAGAGTCACAGGTCTTCTCCAGATATCAGATGCCAGATGCAAATTATCTAGACCAGCCAGATATTTCAGACTCTACAACGGTTATTCAGACTCGACGTTCAAGAGATTCCGAGTCTCCAGTTTCAGACACGCATATGTTTGCGGTCATTTTCAGATGAACATATGTTGCCATCATTGTCAGAGGTCCCCATCATTCTTCTTGTTGTCAGGCCAGAGTTTTCATGTGAGCCATAGGGACCCCAGAGCAGAGGACCATTCCCTATGCCATTGAGGGCAAGGGTTTTCATGTGGTATCATAGGTACACCAGAGTAGTGCACCATTCTCTGAGCCAGGTGGGAGAGACCCAGTTCTTCGACGAGGAGACTATTTTCAGACTCCATTCTCAGCGATCGTGGACTCTGACGAGGATTGCACAGCCACGACCTTTTCAGTTCGACCCTTTTCAGAGATGGAGCAGTTGTCCACATTATTGTGGCGGGCCAGAGTACTCCGACTAGGAGACTCATTTCAGTTGCAGTGACTCTGACAGGCGTAGTTCAGAGCACATGCTCTCCGACGAGGAGATTCAGAAGACTCACACTCCAGCTCGTTCGTCCTCCTCACCTGCACGGCATGAGAAGCAACGTCCTTGACAACAGCAGTTGTGCGCGTTGGGTTGATATTGTCCGTAGTGTCCTGTAGCGTTGAGTTGAGTTTCTTTCTGTTTATCCAAGCTGAGCATTGCATGCTCCAGCTTGAGGGGGAGTGTTGGAGTACTTGGTTGTATGCGTCATGAGTTGTAGCAGGGTAAATGGATCCTGGAGAAGATCCATTTACCCCATCTACGTGTTTAGTCCCACATCGTCTAGTGGTGGGACTTGGAGGCTCTGGAGAGGCTATATAAGGAGCCCCAGACCTCTTGTTCTCATTGAGAAAAGCAATGAATAGCATGCTCCTTTGAAGGCTTCTCCTGTGGTTTCATCCCGCTCTTCACAGAGTAGGGTTCCACGTAAAATCATGGTGTTCCATGTTTTATCTTTCTTGTTTATGCTTTGTTTACCAATCGCTTCCGCATTCTTCATATTTTATAACAAGCAGCCGCCGCCACCGCACACATCGCCTTGCGTGCGCCTGCGCCTCCACGTGCCCGACGACCCTCCTCGTGCGCGCCTACGCCCCCGCTCGCCTCCGCGGGCATGCACCCTGCGCGCGCGCCTGCGCACCTCTACCCTCATGCGTACTCGCATGTGCCTGCACACCACCGCACGCGCCTGCACCCGGGCTCCTGTGCTCGTCCCCTAGCACTGGTGCTCCTGCATGCAGCCATTGCTGTGTGCTGCACGCACACATTCGTGCACCTGTGAGACTCCTTGTTGGGCCATGTTCTAATCTTCTAGGGTGTGACCAGATTAGCTAAAGACACACCCTACTCTTTCGGAGAGGTTTTCAAAGGATGGTAGTGGTTGTGGTATGAGTCTACACCCACAACCATCTTTCTACATGTCTGTGTAGACGTTCTTTGTCCAAGTTTGCAACCCTAGCCTTGAGGCATCATTGTCACCATGTCCGACAACAAAGCAGATATTCCATCCCTAGGTTCTTACAAAGGTCCTACACCCATTGTGAAGATGGATTGAACCAATTATGAACTATGGACCATGTAGTTCATGAGTCTAATGCAATGTAATGGCAAGAAGCATATCCTCACACAGGAGGATCCTGTCCACAAGACTAGGGTTAACGCCTCATGGGAGGCAGATGACGCGTATGCACGAGTATGGCTTTCTAGAACAGTGTCCATGGAGATAGCCACCTTGAGTCAGCCCACAACAAAGGCCATGCAGGACATTCTCGCCGCTACATATTCTTCGGCAAAGAATGAGTCAAGGATTCTGAACTTCAACATGACATATTCACTTTGAAGCAGAATGGTCGTCCTCTCCATACCATTTACACTTCTCTGAGGGGTATTTTTGAGAAGTTACATAGTTACATTCCCTTGACCGCTACACCAGAGCATCTCAAAGCATACAAGGATTTCGTGTTGACAGGAGTCTTTCTTGCGGCAGTGGATCCTGAGTATGATGCTGCTAGAGCACAGATTCTTACCGATGCCACTATACCTCCGATGGAGGAAGCATATCACCGACTGAACAGACTCTCCATATCTTCTGGTGGTTCTTCCGTTTCTCAGATTTCTTCAGCCTAGACAACATCTCGTGGTAGGGGGAGTACCATGCAGTTCCGTGGTCGAGGAGGCCGTGGAAGAGGAGGGAGCGGTAGATCTACTCGTCAGTATTGTAGTTATTTTCACATGCCAGGTCATTCAGAGGAAACATGTTATTTTAAGCATGGGTTTCCTGCCTCAGCACGAGTGCCAGAACATATCCAACAGGGCATCGGTTCCTCTGTCGCACTTGACCAGAGGTTTGATGAGCTAGTTGCACGACTTAGGGAGATTATGTCGTCTCCCGCGTCAACTAGCACACAATCAGGATCTTCGGAGGTAGCATCCTTAACCACTACATCCACTTCATGTACAACATATGCTTTTACTAGCTGTTACAGGGCATGCTTATCAGAGTGGATCATGGATTCAGTAGCATCCTATCACCTCTTTGGCGACAGAGGGCAATTCAGTACCTATAGCCCGACTCAGTCAGGTAGATCTGTGGTGATAGCTGATGGGACACATTCCCCCATTACTGGTTAGGGGGAGGTGTAGTTAACCCCTGAAATGAGGCTTCAGAATGTTCTTTACGCTATTGAATTCTCTATGTATTTATTATCTATTAGTCATATCACCAAGGATTTGCATTGTCATGCATATTTGACCCCTCTGCTCTTGTGTTCCAGGACATTCTAATGGACAGGGTGATTGGTTCTGGCCGTAAGCAATGAGGCCTATACAGACTGGTGCAATCTCCGTATGTTGTTGTTTCCTCTCTTCGCACTGGAGCTGTCTCTCTGTGTATGTGGCACCTCCGCTTTGGTCATCTTCCTCTACAAATTGTATCATGTTCTTCCTCAGATTTCTCCTCGCTCTACTTTCCAGTGCGAGACCCGCCGGCTTGGGAAGCATCATAGGTCCACATTCCAGAGTCATCAGGGTCAAAGTAGTCATGGTTTTTTTGAATTGATTCATTTGGATATTTGGGGGCCTAGTCGTGTTCCTGATCTTCAGGGACATCACTTTTATCTTGTTGTTGAGTTTTCTAGATTGTCATGTGTCTTTCTGCTTAAGAACAAGTCTGATGCTAGTCCTATCATTCAATCTTTTATTAATGAAATAAGGAATGTCTTTTATGCAAATGTCAAGTATATACGTTCTGATAATGCACTTGAATTTTGTAGTACACAACTTTCTCAATTTCTTAGATATCATGGTATTGTGCATCAGACGTCTTGTGCTTATACGTCCCAACAGAATAGAATGGATGAGAGGGAACATCGCCATCTCTTGGATATCACCGAGACTCTTCTAATTCAGAGTTGTGCTCCCCATTCGTATTGGGGAGTTGTTCTTACTGCGTGTTATTTGGTGAATCGTATGCCTTCATCGATTCTGGGGGAGAAGATTCCGTTCTTGATTGCGTTTGTCGAGAAGGATCTTTTCTCTCTCACACCTCGTGTTTTTGGATGTGTTGCATTTGTCAATCAGATGTCTCCAGGTTTTAACAAGCTCTCTCCTAGAGCAGTCAAGTGTGTTTTTGTTGGGTATTCCAAGACCCAAAAGGGGTATTGTTGTTTTGACCTTCCTCGACGAAGGTACTATGTTAGTGCAGATGTCACCTTTTTTGAATCCATCATGTATTTTTCTCCTACAGGTGACAAGCTCATTCCGTCAGAACGTGGGGAAGACGTTTATATGCCACTACCTTCGGTCTTTCTTACTCCATCACCACCACCACTACCTCCACCAACACCACCACCGCCGCCTCCACCTCCTGCCACACCTAATTTCTTTCCACAGGTTTACCAGCACCAGCCTCGTGTTCATGTGCCTCCATCATCATCCAGCATGCCTAAGGTATGTCTTGGGCATTTGAGTTCCTCTGATGGCACTGGTGATTTGAGTGTGCAGGATGTTGTTGATGACACTCCTTTTAAGGATACATAGGACCTAGATGTCCCTATTGCTTTACGATGGAAGATGCGTGCATGTACGGTGGATCTTCTTTCTTCTCATGTCTCTTTGACGCAGCTATCTGGCAACTTTCAAAGATTTGTTATTGCCTTATCAGCGGTTTAGATACCGAGATCCTATCAGGAAGCATTAAAGAGTGGTCCTTGGCATCTTGCCTTACAGTCTCAAGGCATGTGGAGTGTCGTCTCTGCTCCCCCAAGTGCTTCTGTTGTTGGCAGTAAATGGGTGTTTACCATTAAACACTATACAGATGGTTCAGTGGACAGATACATGGCCCGGTTGGTTGCGCGTGGATTCACCCAAACTTATGGGGTGGATTATCAAGACACTTTTTCTCCTGTCGCGCACCACTCTACACTCTGTATCCTTATTGTTGTTGTGGTGAAGGATTGGTCTCTTTTCCAATTACATGTCAAGAATGCCTTTTTGTATGGCGACTTGCAAGAAGAAGTTTATATGCAGCAACCAACAGGGTTTACTGCTGGGGGGGAGTCTAGTATGGTGTGTAAACTTTATAATGCTATATGTGGCCTTAAGCAGAGTCCGAGGGCGTGGTTTCAGAAGCTCTCAGAGTTGATTGAACTACAGGGCTTTGCCAGATCTACTACATATCATTTTCTTTTTTTAAGAGAACCCAGAGAGGTCTTGTTGCTATTCTGGTTTATGCGGATGATAATGTTGTCATATGCAGTGATAACGAAGGAATTCAGGCAGCCAAGTATTTTCTTGGACAACAGTTCGTGATCAAGGATCTTGGTAAGTTGAGGTATTTTCTTGGACTAGAATTTGCAAGAAACCTGCAGGGAATTGTAATGACATAAAGGAAGTACATCATTGATCTCCTATCTGAGACGGGTATGACAAGATGTAGACATGCTACTACTCCAATGGATCCCAATGCTCGGCCATGTGATGATGACTCTGCAGAGATGGATAAGAGACAATATATAGAACTGGTAGGGAAGCTATTGTATGTCACCATTACCGGGCCTGATATATCGTATGCAGTAAGCAGGGTTAACCAATTTATGGAGCAACCTTGGCAGTCTCATATGGATGCAGTCAACATGATCTTGAGGTATCTCAAGTCTTCTCCAGGTGCAAGACTTCTATTCAGGAGAGACACAACCCTGACAGTGTCAGGATGTGCAGATGCAAACTATGCTGGGTGTCCCAAGGATAGGAAGTCAACTTCAGGTTTCTCTGTGTTCGTAGGCAGCTTGTTGGTTTCATGGAAGAGCAAGAAATAGTTGTGACCAGATCCAACGTGGAATCATGGTATAGGGCAATGGCACAAGGGAGCACGTAAATGATGTGGGTCAAGTCCGTCCTGACTGACCTAACTGTGGAGGTGCCTCTTCCTATGCATCTACAATGTAATAATCAAGATGCGCTATTTATAGCGAATAATCCTGCTTTTCATGAAAGAACAAAGCACATTGAGGTTGATTGCCATTAGACTCGTGATTTGATTCAAGAGGGGTTTATATTCACTTCTCATGTTGCTTCAGGCGATCAGATTGCTAACATGTTCACCAGAGCACTTGCAAAGGGTCCGTTTCACCATTTTTGTTCCAAGCTGAGCATGTTAGATATTTATGCTCCAGCTTGAGGGGGAGTGTTGACATATTTTATATCTCTTTATATGTTATTCTGTAGTTTCTCTATTTCTGTCGGCTATCTATGTAATTTTTCATGGAGCTTTTCTCCTATACAAGAGACCTCTAGGGCTACGATGAATACAACTTATGATTCCTTTACACTTCCACAATACTGATATTGGTCGTCTAGATATGGTCAAAATGAGATATTACGCATCAAAATCGGAAACTCGAGGCGTGAATGCGGTGAGTTTTTGAGATTTTTAATAAATACAAATGGGGAGAGAAATTATTTCAAGATTTTGATGACATCATTGATGACATAAGTTTGCTTATGTCACCGATGATGTCACTAAAAAGGTCATGGGTGATGTCATTTAAGAGGAAACTTCATCCTCTTTTCCTCTCTTGTCTTATTTGCTTTTAAATTTCCTAAACCCAAGTCCTTTCCCAATTTCAGCCTAACTTTCCTATTCCCCTCCCAAATTCCAACGTGGGAAGAACCCCTCTTACTTTCTTCCTAAATTCCCTAAATCCTTCCTTTACTTTCTTCCTAAATTCCCCAAATCCTTCCCTATTTCCAGCAGAAACCCTCCATTTCCCTCTTCCAACTTCTGAAATATGCAATTAAGGTTGCTATTTCTTTATCATTCTAAACCCCTGGAGCCTCCAATGCTCCTGTTGAAGTTCCATTTCAAGATCTACTCAGCCTGGAGCTTGGGAGCTGCTCTAAATCCAAGAAAAACTTGGAGCAGTTGCTGTAGCCAACTCCTAAGCCTATGAAATTCAAATGTGAGTGCTGCTACCTCATATTTCCAGCCCTACATGTAGTTTTACCTTCATATTTGAAGAATTTCAAGAGGTATCAACTATTCTTCTTGCTGCCATACATGATTTATTTAATTTTCATATTAATTATAGTTTTGGTGAAGTCAGCTCTTTGAATAAGTTATAGTCTTCGCATTTGTCCTACTGCCAGAATTATTGCATGCATATGATATGTTGCACAGGGGCTGATTTAACAAGTTAATAAAATGAAATATTTAGACAGCCAACTTCAGGAAATTTTATTGGTTTATTTTTATTGGTTTATTTTTGATAAGGATTTTAGAGATGCTGTAAGTAAAGATTTTATATAGTGTATCTTTGTGGTATCTATTTTTATTCATGGATGATCTAATGAGATTTCATGGGCATCTCTATCATATCATTGTTTTCTAGAAATTTTTACAAATGAATAGAGCTTCGAAGTACATGTTGAATTGCGTGTTTGTTAGCATATCTGGGGATATTGAATGATCTTATATGTGTTAGCAATCTGTCTGTTTCCGTGTGCAAATGCATGCATGAAACACAATAATTTTCTGATCAGGCACTTCTGTTATACTCACAGATTGAATAATATGCATGACATCAATTACACCTACATTTTAACTCTTGTACACTGAAATGGGTCTTAAGAATAATTTTTTTACTATCTAAATCATTTAGATTCCTCTTTGAAGATGTCAATACAATCTTTTATAATCAAGTGATAGGATTTTCCAGGACACATAACATCAGGGCTTATGAATAAGAAAATTTTCAATCAAGATTTAAAAGATGGTATTGGTTAAAAAAATAATTTAATAATAATAAATAAGATTTGTTTGAGAAAAATTAATTTCTGTTACCGCTTAAAAAATTTTCTAGATTAAATTTATATGTTCAGACTGATTTTGATTGAGGAATTAAAATCCTGTTAAGTCTCCAGACTTAAGGATAAGCTCAAATTCCACATGATCTCGCTATGATGGACGCAATTTGAATTGGATTGAAATGATAAATTAAGCACCAGAACTTGATTCATAGTGTTATGGTGTTGAGAGATTTATGGCTTTCGAATCAGAAATCTTCGATTATCATATGTCACACACTGGATATTCATAAACAGATCCCATTTATTGAAACATAATTTTTCTACAGATCTTTATAGATTTACTAATTACTGGTAGTTTTAAATTTATTATTTTGATTAAAAGAGCTTAGTAGGGCTAAGTTCACATAACAACATAACAATGCTGGTGTAATCCATCTATAAATAATCTACAACTTACAATTAATGCTCATATAATTTTGTGACATTAAATTTATTCCGTTAACTAATGGAAAAATAGTTACTCAAACAATAATGCAGAATGAGATTCGATATCCTTCTTCAATTAAGTACAAATCCTTGTACAAATATAAATAATCATGTGGTAGCATTCGCTCCACATAAAGCATTTAGTTGATGAATTAATATGTGTAATTATCTAAGCATTCCTGAGCAAATGGGTATCACTAGTGTTGATTGGGCCTAGGTAATGGTTCTCACCCCTTTTACCCAAAACTAAATCCAACATTTATGTTGAGAGTAGTGCATATATGAGATAAGGTTGTATCAATAAATGATAAATAATAGTGCCGGTCATGTTGACCTTATCACCTGACCGTACGAGAGCGTGGTGATCCTCAACTAGGCGGAGGAAAGGAATTCCAGTTAGGGCAGCGACCACCAAGAGTGCGGGTTTAGGATCCCAACCCTTTTCAAGGTTTTACGCGGGCTCGCAGTATTTTTATGCCTCGTTGGGATCTCGACTCTTGACCAGTTCCCTGGACCCTCCGTTTTAGGATACCCATGCGGGTGATCCTCGGTTTATTTTTTGTTTACGAGCTCGTCTGCCCGTATCGGTCATGCCTGTCTAGAGTAACTTTTCCGGAGAGTTTCTCTCACCCGTCTTAGTGACGTAGTTTTGGAGTAGACCTATCTCTCTATTGGATCGTACCTCCAATCAAAGGGCGAGATGGAAGAGTCTCTTAGGAGTCTTCCTCACCGCTTAAGTTTTGGTTACTTTCCATCAACATGCTTGGCGATGCTACATCCGAATCATCTATCGCTACATCTGAATCATATATGGTTACATATGAATCAATTACAGATGAATTTGGAGGAGTTACAGTTGAACTCAGAATGAAGCATAATGGATCTTGGCTAAGAGATGAAATCAATTATAAGTTGTGTTGGGTAGAGTTGATTATAATTAAGTTAGTGGATGTGGCGGGAACTTAGTTAGTATGCACTATACCATACCGTATGCCTACAGAGGCATCACAATCATAAGCCCAAGGCACTCTTCACGCCTTAGAGTCCTAGTGTGAGGTCACACACGGACCAAGACCACAGACTATCCACTAAACTTGAGAATATAGATAAAATGAGAACCCGTTCAAAACATCGTCTTCCCCATTATTAAAATCTATTTTTAAGATCTCTAATTAACAAGAGATTAATATAGATATATACAGATATAAGTCATTAACCACGATATAAAAATATGACGTATGGAAGGGATTGGGGAAAACTTGAGGCATCCCTTTAGAGTAGCGAGTAGTTGTAAATTTTTAAATGATTTATATCTTACTACTTGCTTCTTTTGCAATCACCTTAAATGCCTGTTAGTTTTAATAAGTTTCGGGATGTACCAGCACTCGCTGACATCTCTTGTTCCGTTCATGTTTTGGCAGGCAAGCAGCCTACGACTTAATAGGTGGTTGATGATTCTTGACATTCGTTACTATACCAGATGGTACATATACTGTTGTTACAGTTTTTGTTCAGTTTATAGTATAAACTGCTTTCTTTCTTTTTAGTCATATTTTAGGATACATGTGTAAAGCCTTGAACTTGGCATATCTCGGATCCTATATAATAAGATCCGGTTCGTCAAGAGAAAACCAACGAAATTTGTTTCGTGTGAATCGGACTTCGTTTCGAATTGTTATGATTTTCGGAAGAAAGAGAAGTAAGGAAGGCTAAGATGTCATTAACCCATAATGACTGTTATTAAGACTAATTAAACATGATTAAAGAAACTAATGACGGATTGAAAACAACTAATGATCATTAGTAAACACTAATCAATAGTTAGCAAAAGATAAGGTAAGCCGCGAAAGTTAAATCGCGATTAGTGAAAGTTAATCACAATTAGTGTTAATTAAGCGTCATTAGCGAATCTAGAATCCTCTAGAATGTTCTAACTTAAGCCCCAAGTTTGGGATAAGTTTTGGCTAAAACCATGGGCCAAAACCATGGGCCACTAAACCATGGTTGAGGTCTAAACCATGGTTTTCTAATCATGGTTCGTGGTTTTCTAGGGCCAATAAATAGACCTCCCCTACTCATTCATTCTCTACGACTTCCACTACCAACACCACCCCAAGGGCTAGGGTCGAGAGGTCGGGAGGAGGAGTGGGAGGCGAGGGAGGAGCGCTAGCGAAGCGCTGCGGGAGAACGAGGAGGAGAAAGGTACGATCCTCTCTTAGTTTGCTTCGTAAGCTAAGCTTTCAATTCATACTCTTGTTCTTCCAAGTTTTGTTCTTTATTCATCTTTCTTTCCGATTTGTTTTCCTGTTGTGGTTCGAGGAGAAATCTGTGTAACACCCTACTTAGGTGCGGGCGGCTATGCACGTCAGTGACCCTGTGATTCGTCACACGTTCACTCATCTAAGACGTGTGGTGTCTACCGATTCTCCATCGTTTATGTTTCTATTCTTTCTATTATGCTTTTATAATTATTTTGATGGAGAAATCTGTGTAATACCCTACTTAGGTGCGGGCGGCTATGCACGTCAGTGACCCTGTGATTCATCACACGTTCACTCACCTAAGATGCGTGATGTCTACCGATTCTTCATCTCTTGTTGTTTGAGTATATTCTTTCAGTTTCGTTGTTATTTTCCTCTCGATTGATTTTATAAAGGAAACTCTTTTCGTTTTTATTTTGAAATATGTCCTGATATAAGGGGAAACTTTACCGAAATTTTCAGAGAAATATGTCCCGATATAAGGGAAACCTCTGTCGAAAGTTTTCGAGAAATATGTCCCGATATAAGGGGAAACTCTGCCGAAATCTTAAGAGAAAATATGTTCTTAGTGTTCTTCGTGTTCTTCGCGTTCTTCGTTCGTTCTTCGCGTTCTTGACACGTTCTTAGCGTTTTTGATACGAAAATGAAATTCGATCTTTTCAGGAGCATTAAAATAGCCTTTCTAAAAACGAAACACGATAAAACCTTGCATACACGAGAGAGAGCTCGATTAGGTAACGAATTCCTTCCTTTTGCTGTTGGGTTTTCATACGAAATTATTGAAATTCTTGATTGTGTGTTATTTGCTATGAAGAACCCTAATTTTGGCTATTTTTGAAAAAGCCTGAAGAATTGCTTTGTGAATCCCACTAAAATAAGGTTTACGCATCAAATTGATGCGTTGGCTCTGAAAGTTAGGGTTTGGGAGTTAAAATAGGCATAAATACGAGTATATATATGGTTATGAATAATATATATGTGAGTATATACTAAGTGTTTGTTGATTATGCAAATCGAAGACTTAACGAAAGAATTACATCATGGGAATTGATGTGGTTTGAGTTAGATCCTGAAAAGGATCGTGTGTCACGTTAAGGATGACTGGGAGTAGAACTACAGGTCGGGCATGCAACCTGTAGGTTTGTCGGAAGGAACCCGTATTGGCGTTTCCCTACCTAGGTGGTACATGGTTGCCTTGTTATGATAAGTGCGTACAAAATAAATGTTTTGCAACGCGTGGTACTGAGAGCCAATATCGTCGGGTTGAACGACGGAAGATGTGGTCGTGCCATGTGGAGGCACGGGTTGTTCAATAGCGGCTGGGTCACGATAACATGTATTTAAAGCCGCTAGGTTATATGATTAAATGTTAGCCTGATGTTTTAAGCAACGGAGTCTTCGAGGACGGTGTGCTCATTTGATTTTCCAGGCTGAGGGTTGAGACCCTGTTTAATAAAAGAAAAGGAAATTGTCAGGGTAGTATTGGAGGATTGGTTGAGGCGACGTGCGGCGGCATAAGCTTACCAAGATCAACACAACCTCCAATCCCGAAGTGTCCACAGCTTCGGAGTCCAAGAATGGTGGGGTTCCTCTCGACTAATCCCTGATGTGGAATAGAAAGTTATAGGACTTAAATTAATGAAAAGGAATGAAATTTTTGTGATATCAAGTTTTGAAAAATTACACAATTTGTTTGCTTTTCTCTTCTTCGTTACTTAGCATTCGCTAATTTTTATCATATTATTTATTGAAAACCCAACAGGTGTCATTGAGCCATCGCAAGGACTTTAAAAAAATTCATCCAGCTTATATACTAGACATCCAACCAGCCACAATAGCTTACTCTTTAAGGTAGTTAGTAATCTTTTATTATTTTCCTTTCAAGCTGATGTACATTTAAATGGTTATAGTGGGATAGTGTATCATCTGAACTTTATTTTGTGAATGGAAAAGTGTTGAAATACTTTCTTCTAAGTATTTTTATTTGCAGTTTGTTTCTGAATGTTAGTTGTGATTGCTGAATAAATTATTGCTGAGTAACCCGATCC
The DNA here is from genome assembly GCA_037367405.1 of Ottelia alismoides. Lineage (NCBI taxonomy): Eukaryota > Viridiplantae > Streptophyta > Magnoliopsida > Alismatales > Hydrocharitaceae > Ottelia > Ottelia alismoides. Next base: position 183,159 of record JAZKJV010004851.1, read on the forward strand.
GGATATGGGAGGATCCGACGGCCAGAGAATCGGGGTTGCGACAACATGTTTGTACTGTCAGCCTCTTTTTGTACATATTGTATAAATTAATGAAATGAAAGTTTGATAGCACATCATGTTGTTGGTTCTGTGGTTGTTAGTTTAAATGTGAATGTCATTTGCAGAAAGCGAAAAATTCCCCTGAATTTCATTACAAATGAGATCTTTAGCGAATGTAGTATCGCGAATGCTGCGTAAATGGGTACCCGGATCCGAGGGGGTTCACAATCTTCCTGGGGAGATGTAGTCTCTGAATACTCGATCTATTCTACTACGCAAGCAGATACAGGGTATCCATGCTTCTGATAGCATGTGCCCTCAGAGTAACTTGGACGACGGTAGTAGGTGCACGAACCATGTTAACGTCCACTACCTTTGCCATGGGGACTACGCCCTCTGAACTGATTAGACCCTCCTTTACCGTGAGAAGTAGCTATCGTTGAGGTGAACTGTAGTGTCGTAGCAAGAGGAATAAGAAGCCTATTGAGACAACTGTAGGCCTCCTCCATCGGAGGTATGGTCGCCTCGGCAAGGAGTTGTGCTTGTGTTACATCATACTCCGGGTCAAGCGCAACCAAAAAGACTCCAATCATCGTAGAGTTCTTATATGCCTTGTACTGCTTAGTGGATGTCGTAATAGGCATGAAGTTGTGAAGCTTCTCGGACATGCCATGAAGAGAGGAGTAGAACATATGCAGTAGACGACTATTTTGCTTAGCCCTGTATATGTTAAATTGAAGTTGAAGAATTTAGGCATCATTCTTCGTTTTGGCACAAGTCGATGCTAGAATATCCCACAATGCCTTAGAGGCGGGTTGATTCACAGTATCATTGGCTATCACTGTGGTAGGAGTCTCAGAGAACCAAACACGCACATATGTGTCGTCTTGCTTCCACGAAGCATTGTCGCCAGTCTTATCTATTGGCTCTGGTCTCGTCAGAATGTGCTCCTTATTATTGCACTGCATAAGGGTAAGAAACTGCAAGGACTACATCTCATAATTGGTCCCATCCATCTTTACAATGGAAGCTAGGCCATTGAAGGTATGGCTTCAAATTTCGGCGAAAACAAGTTACCAAAATTCAGCCGAAATGACCAAAATATGGGGGCCCTAGTACAAAAATGTCTGAAATGATTGAAATTTCGGTCGAATTTTGAGCGAAATTTGATCAAAATTTTGTTTCAGTGGGTCATCGAAATGGCGATCGAACTCGACATTTAGGGACTTGCTTAAAGGCTCCGGACAAAGAGAAGATATCACCCTTGTTTTCTAAAATGATGGATGAATGGCCGAAAAATGGAACTCATCTGGGGATGTAGATCGATTTGAGCGAGTTTACATAATCATATAGATGCTTGGTTGTACGTATAGACTTATACAAGCATCTTCGTCGATCCTTGGTGCACGCTAGGGCCGAAAAACGTGATTTGTAGGTCTAAAATCATGTTTTTTGATTAAAAAATAAGATCATTTTCAGATCAAATTAGTTTGCTGGGTGGCCTGGAGGCCCTTGGCGGCAGTGAGTTGGGCCTAAGGAACATGGTTTACGAGCCTCTAAGTGGTAGCAACGATGACAAGCAAGGCTTGGAGGCCTGCTGGAGGCACCCTTGGAGAGGCCCAACGGCCTGCTGGCGGCGCTAGGACTATTGCTGGTGGCTGGCGGCACGGTCTAGAGACCCTAGCAGCCCTATGGTGGTGGCTTGGTGGCTTGAGGAGGCACACAAAGAGGTTAGCGGTGCGTGGAGGCTGGCGTCGGCATGCAAAGGCCATGTGAGAGATGCCTCCGAACGGTGGGGCTCCGCTCTTGTCGAGTTTGGGCTTGTGGTGGCGGTCGGGATTAAGTCAGAACTCCGGTCTAGGACCGTTACTCTGATACCATCTGGAGATAAAAGAATGAATTGCTTATTGATGAGGCCATTGGGTTCTCTTATATAGGAGAGTAACCTGTTTGGCTAATTATATAAAGAAAATAAAGAAAATAAATAATTATATAAAGGATATGAAAGATAACTAATATCTCAACAAGCTTGATGTGAAGAATGCTTTTCTCCATGATGACCTACATTAGGAGGTTTACATGCAGCAACCACCTGGGTTCGCTGCTGAAGGGGAGCATAAGAAGGATTGCAAGCTTCACAAGGCGATCTTTGGTCTTATGTAAAGTCCAAGAGCATGGTTCCAGAAGCTCTTAGACTTGATAAAACAACATGGGTTTGTGAGATCGACTGGTGATCATTCACTATTTGTCCGGAGGACTCAGAGAGGTACAATTGTCATACTTGTGTATGTTGATGATATCATTGTTACATGGATGACGGGCATGGAATCCAGGTTGCCAATGTCCAGAAAGTCTGCTCAGGCGGTCGCATACATGTTGAGATAGTTGTATCTCTTTGTGCTTTTATGTTTTACATTTTCTTCATGTATCTCTTGTGTAAGTAACACATGCCTTTTCTCCTATATAAGAGAGACATTGGGTCTCCGTTTATGTTATGAACTTATTTTCCCTCAACTTGGTATCGGAGCAACGACCCTATATCGGTGTTCCCGTATCCCACCCTAACCCTACACTTCCAAGCCCCCCTGTTGGCCCCTTTTGGGCCTCAAGGCCTCCCGCGCCGCCTCCCAGGCCTCCAGCCCCCCGTCGTACCGCCTCCCAGGCCTCCAACCCTCCACCGCACCGCCTCCCAGGCCTCCGACCCCGTGTGCGCCGCCACCCAGGGCCTCGCAAGGCCTCCTAGGGACTCCAACCCCTTACTACGCGCGCACCCCGGGGCGTCTAGCCCTCTCACCCTACGCTGCCAAGCAGCCCTTGCGCGGTTGTGGTCTCCTTTCAGCCGTCGCTGCCAGTCGAAGCACCCAACCCCGCATCTTCTTGTGTTTCGTGCGCGGGGCTGTGTGATACAAGGTCTGATTTGAGTTTAAAAACGTGATTTTCTTCATTTAAATCACGTTCTAGGACTCTAACCTTCACAAAGAGGCTATGAGGATGGTTGCATGAGTCTACTTATATAATTATTCCTCCTTATGATTGTGTAGACATCATATATCCAGTCTACTCCTCAGCATATCTGTGGTTCTGATCATTGATATCATGTCCGACATCAAGAGTGATGTGTTTTCTTCTTCTGGGGCATTCAAGGACCCCGCTCCCATAGTAAAGATGGATGGGACCAACTACGAGTTATGGTCCATGCCGTTTCGTACTCTTATGCAATGTCATAATAAGGAGAACATTCTGACAGAAGCAGAAACAACAGACAAGACTGGGATGAATGCATCCTGGAAGCAAGACGATGCATATGCCCTCGTCTAGATCTCTGGGACACTTACCACGGAGATTGCCAATGATCTTGTTAATCAACCCACGACCAAGGCTCTGTGGGATATATTAACAGACACCTATGGGCAAACAAAGAATGAAATCAAGATCTTCCAACTACAGTTTGACATTTTTTCGATCAAACAGAATGGTCGACCACTCCACGCGCACTTCTCACATCTGTGTGGCATGTTTGAGCGAGTACACAGCTTCATGCCCACTACCACCAGCATTGAGCAGCAACAACAATATCAGAATGTTACAATGGCGGGAGTTTTTCAATCGTCTCTTGACTCTGAGTACGATGCATCACGTACTCAACTTCTGACGGGTGAGACGATGCCACCAATGGAGGAGGTCTACAAACGACTAAGTAGGATCACTACCACGCCTACCACTACGCCGCAGATGACTGACTCAGCTATGGCAGTTTCTCGTGGACGAGGCGGTTCTTCCCATCTTCATGGCCATGGGCTGCGTGGTCGAGGTGAAGGACGTCATCGTGGTCCTTATTCTTATTACCATCGTCCTGGTCATTCAGAGGAAAAATGCTTTCAGAAGCATGGCTATTCAGCATCTGCACGTGTTGTTGAGCAGATTGATTCTTCTCATGTACCTACTACCGATGGACGCTTTGATGATTTTGTCTCAAGACTTCAAGAGATGATGACCAACCCCACAACTCCGGCTGCAGGTCCATCTGATGCATCAGCTACCGCCAGAGCATCATCCAGTTCATCAGGTATTTCCTATGCGTTTGCCAGTTGTAGCAGTTTCGATGCGGCATATTGGATTATGGATTCTAGAGCATCTCCTCATATGTGTGGAGATCAGACGCAATGTACCTCTTACAGGTCTCTCCCTCCTGGACGATCTGTGGTCATTGCCAATGGGGTTCGGCTACCTATTGTTGGTCAGGGGGAGATTGTGTTAGCTTCTTCTATGCATCTACATAACGTCCTATATGCTCATGATTTTCAGATGAATCTTTTGTCTATAGCCAAATTACAAAAGATTTACATTGTCGTGTCATTTTTTACCCTTCTCTTGTATTTCAGGACATACTGACTGGCAGGGTGATTGATCATGGCCGTGAGCAGAGAGGATTGTATATGCTTGCCATTTCATCATATGTTGGGGTGGCCTCTCTTCCTTCTGGGTCTGTTTCTCCATTCATGTGGCATCTTTGTTTTGGCCACCTTCCTCTTCAAAAGATGATTCATGTGCTCCCATAGATATCTACTCGCACTGCTTTAGATTGTGAAGCCTGTCAACTTGGGAAACATCATCGCTTCTCGTTTCCGAGTCGTTCAAGACATAATAGTAGTCGGTCTTTCGAGTTGTTTCATTTTGATATTTGGGGTTGGCGTCGTGTTCCTGATCATCAGGGACATCGTTTTTATATGGTTGTTGTGGATGATTATTCTAGACTTTCTTGGGTATTCTTGTTAAAACATAAGTCTGAAGATGGTTCTATCATTAAAACTTTTCTTATTGAAGTCAACAATATCTTCTCTGCTAATGGCAAATTCATTCGTATAGATAATGCCTTGGAACTTTCCACTTAGCATAATTTCTCTGGTCTCTTGGTATAATTCATTAGACTTCTTGCAATTATATATCCTAGCAAAATGGTATGACAGAATGTAAACATCGTCACCTTCTTGATGTCACGAGGACTTTGTTGATTCAAAGTCGTATACCTCATTCTTTCTGGGGGATGCGGTTCTAACCGCCTGCTACTTAGTGAACCGCATGCCATCCACTGTTCTTGGAGAGAAAATTCCTTTCTTGACTGCGTTTCCTGAGAAGGAATTATTCTCTCTTACTCCCAGAGTCTTTGGATCGGTGGCCTTTGTCCACAACTTTACCCCGGGTCGTGACAGACTCTCACTTAGAGCTGTCAAATGTATCTTTGTTGGTTATTCCCGTACCCAAAAAGGGTATCGGTGTTTTGATCCTATTGGGAGAAAATACTATGTGAGTGCTGATGTCACATTTTTTGAGTCCATTACGTATTTTTCTCCTACAGGTAACAGGTTGTCTGATACTATTGCTGGAGAGGATGTTGTGGTTCCTCCTCCTCCATCTTGTACGTCATATACTCCTCGGCCTCCATCACCTCCACCACCGTCTCCACCTCCACCATCGCTACCACCTCCTCCTCCTGCAATCAAATCCATGTTTTTGCCACATGTTTATCCTCACAGGTCTTCTACTCGCACCTCTACTCATGAGTCATCCACATCATCCATCACGCCTCAGGTATGTCATGAAAATACTATTTCTAGTGATGGCACTGGAGCTTTGAATGATATACAAGAAGAATTGATTCCAAAGGACAGAGAAGCAAATGATCTGGAGATACTTATTTCCCTAAGGAAACCTCGACGCCGATGTGCTACGTATCCTCTTGCTGCGCATGTCTCCTTGGATCATCTTTCAGAGGACTACAAGAAGTTTGTAGTGGGGCTATCTGCTATTACTATCCCACGTATATATCAGGAGGCACTTCAGGACATCAAGTGGTGACTTGCAATGGAGGAAGAGATGGAAGCTCTTCGATCACGTGGTACCTGGAGCATTATTTCTGCCCTGCTTGGTGCATCAGTTGTGAGCTGCAAATGGATATTTACAGTAAAACAAAGGGCAGATGGGAGTGTGGGCCGCTATAAGGCACGACTTGTAGTCCGGAGGTTTACCCAAACCTATAGACTATCAAGACACCTTCTCTCCAGTAGCAAGGCACTCGACACTACACATTCTTCTATTAATTGCAGTTTCCAAGGACGTGCCTCTTTACTAGCTTGATGTGAAGAATGCACTTCTATATGGCGATCAACATGAGGAACTATATATGCAACAACCACCAGGGTTTGCTACTGAGGGGGAGTCTCAGAAGGTGTGCAAACTCTATAAGGCAATTTATGGTCTGATGCAGAGTCCGATAGCTTGGTACCGGAAGTTATCGGAGTTGATAGAGCAACAAGGGTTTGTGAGGTCTACTGCGGATCATTCTCTGTTTGTTAAGAGGACACTAAGAAGTACGGTGGCTATTCTTGTTTATGTGGATGATATTGTCATTACATGAGACGATGAACAGTGCATTCATGCTGCCAAGGAATTCCTAGCCCAACACTTTGTGACTAAGGACCTTGGCAATGTTCGTTACTTCCTTGGGTTGGAGTTTGCCAGGAATAAGCGTGGTCTTGTAATGATTCAGAGGAGTTTGTTATGGATCTTCTTTCTGAGACAGGTATGACATAATGCAAACTTGCTACTCCTCCTATGGATGCAATTATGAGATTGTATGACGAGGACATTGAGGAGGTTGACAGAAGGAGATATAGAGAACTTGTTGGGAAGCTCTTATATTCCACTATCACCATGCCAGATATTGTTCCAAACAACCATACCTGTGCATACGCGTCATCTGCCTCACATGAGGCGTTAACCCCAGTCTTGTCAATTGGGTCCACCTACGTGAGAATATGCTTCTTCTCATTGCATTGCATTAGACTCATAAACTGCATAGCCCACAATTCATAATTAGTTCCATCCATCTTTACAATAGGTGCTGGACCTTTGAATGCACCCAGAGATGGAACATTTGATTTGTTCTCTGACATGATAACAACAATTCTTCAAGACTGGGGTTGCAAACTTCAACAAAGATCGTCTACACAAACATATGGGAAGATGGTTGTGGGTGTAGGCTCATGTCACAACCACTTCCATTTACTGAAGGATCCTTTGAAAGTCTAGGGTGTATCTAGACTATCAAGTCACACCCTAGACTATCAGGCCACAACGGTGCAAGCGTGCGCGTGAAGCGCAAATGCGCGTGGACGCATAGATGTGCGTGCAGAGAACGCGCAAGCCCTCAACGCTCAGGAACTCATGGGGGCATGCACATACGTGCACAAACGTACACGTAGGCACACAGGGCAACGCGCAGGTGATGTGCGCGCAGTCGCACAGGCAACGCATAGATGGTATGCGCGCAGCCACACGCGTGCGTGTGGGAGCACGCGGATATGCAGTCACGCAGGAGGCGTGCAGGCGTGGCGCGCTGGAGGCGCGCAGGAGCGGCGCATCACGCATGCACGTAGGAGCGGCGCGGAGGCGTGCGACGTAGGGCTTTCGGTGGGGGCTAGGGTTTTTGGTATAGGCTCCGGTCTAGGACCGTCGCTCTGATACCATGTGGAAATGAAAAGAGAACTTATTACTCATTGTAGCCCTAGAGCTCTCTTATATAGGAGAAAAGCCCTAGGGAGAAATTGCATAAATAGACGAAAGAAAATGATAATTACATGATAACACCTCAAGAGATATAAAAATCTCAACACCTCTCATAGTGGAGTGTGTTCTGTGTACATACTCGAGTTTTCCATTGTATCATTTTGTTGTTTATGTGCTTAATTTGTACATTCATGTGCCATTATAACCGGTTCTCTTGTACTCTGATTCTATTGTGCTTCTCTTGTTTTTTGTTTTTGGATTTGACAATTTCAAATTTGCAAATGTTGCAGAAATGCGATTTACAGGTCCTCAATATGTATTCAAAAGGTTCAGTTACAAAGATATAAAAAAAGCAACATGCAATTTTAGTTCTACCATAGGAAAGGGAGGATTTGGAACTATCTTCAAAGCACATTTTAGTGATAATTCCATGGCCGCGGTTAAGAGATTGGACAGGGTTTCTGAGCAAGGCGAGGAAGATTTTTGCAGAGAAATGGAGCTTATCGGCCGGTTACATCATCGACACCTTGTTTCTCTGAGAGGGTTCTGCATTGAGAAGAATGAGAGGTCTGACCTGATTATTGACTACTAATTATCATTTTATGCAAATATTGGTTATTTTTTATGGCTTTACCTGTATTCAGGTTTCTAGTGTATGAATACATGGAAAATGGGAGCTTGAAAGATCACCTACACTGTAAGTCGCTAGTTATACCCTCTCCTTGTTATCTTGATTGTTTTAAAATTAAATTGTGCTACACCTATCTTGTATTTATAGATATATCTTTGTCCATGCAGCATCAGGAAGAACACCATTGAGCTGGGATGCTAGAATTCAGATTGCTGTTGACATTGCCAACGCTCTTGTATTGCTCGCACAAACTTGTCATTTTCTTATTGAGCCTGCTTGTGGAAGGTTTATATCCTCATTCTTAGTTTAGAGGCATTGTACCTGGAAAAACATGCAAAGGATCGAACCGCTTGAACATTAGGATTGTGTGGAAAATCCTTTCCATAGACGGAAAAAGCCGTGAATGGAGATGCCTCAATGCACATATGAAACTATGATTTTTCTTTATTTCCTTGTTGAAAGGACATTATCATGTTAAATGGATCCTGGATGTGGATCTATTTAACTGTGCCCCTGTGTGTGTGTATATAAACACCGCTCCTTTGTTCCTTACTAGTGAGAGTGCTAGAGTTTGAGATGTATTCCTTCGGGGGTACTTATGTACTTTCCATCTTCAATTATGTACACTCTAACCCTAGCCTCTATCAAATCATTTTAGTCCACGTGGTCCACGTGTTGTCGTTTTTTCTACCTACCAAAAATCAAAGTGCCTCCATACTTGGTGTAGGCTTGTATCGCCGTCTAGCAACCATGCATTATCGTGCACTACACTCGCAGGCCCATGTCGCCTTAGTGGGCCTGTCACACATGCAAATTATCTTGGACTTTGTTTAATCCCTTTTTGTTTTTGTGTTTTTTATGGCTCTCCAAAAGGAAAAGATGTTCTGAGATTCGACGTTTGAGGTGACATCACAAGTAATTGATGAGGATAGCATAATGATCCTATTCTTTGACGAGGTTGTCAAGTTAAATGATACCATCTATCCCAGATAGCCATTGTTTTTCTGATGTCAATCGAAGAATAAAGGACGCTTGATATTCTTATGGAGCTTGAGCTCAAGACTAAAACATGCTACAAGGGATGGAGACAACGTTATCGGTTATGCCTGGCTTTTGAGCGCGATCATTTCTTAGATTGTAGATGAGATGATCCACTATGGCATTATATATGAGATTTCGAGCTACAAAATATAAAATAAACAATGTGGATTCAGAAATCGAAAGCAACACATGATTTTACGTTGAACCCTATTCCTTAAAGAGCATGATGAAACCACGACAGAAAGCCTCAAAGGTCTAGGTTTTTGTCGTGACTTTCTCAATGAGTACAAGAGGGTGTGAGGCTCTATATCTAGCCCCACCAATATAAGCACATCCCACCACTCATCCATGTTGGACTAAACAACTCCATTTAATAGCCCAATTGACGATTCTCTTTGCAGAGAAAAATTAGAATGCAATGGAATGAATTTTTATTCATTGGGGGTAGGGTTTCTTATGGTTGGAGAGAAAGAAAAAGGAGATCGAGAAGGCAAGCTTTAGTTATGGTATTCATGTGAAGAGGAGGGTAGAAATGGTGTTGGAGTGGTTGTTCACAAGGATATGAAGGATAGTGTGGTTGATGTGCAAACATTTGGGGATTGGATTATTTTGCTAAAATTGGTGCTTGAAAGAGAAATTCTGAATGTCATCTCGATTTATGCATTGCAAATTGGTTTTGAGGAAATGATTAAACAAGCTTTTGGGATGACTTGGATAAGATTGTGCAAAGAATCTTACAAAGAGAAATGATCTACCTTGGTGGAGATCTTAATGGACATGTGGGAAAGGATGCTTCATGATATGCTAGTGTTCATGAAGACCTTGGCTTTGGGGATAGAAATGAAGAGGGAAAATCACTCTGAATACTGTAACGGCTAATGACCTTTTTATAGCAAACACTCTCTTCAAGAAGAGGGAGGAGCATTTAATTACTTATAAGAGTGGCTCGGCTAAAGCACAGATTGAGCACTTTGCGATGAGGAGAAGAAATCGGTTGTGTTGTAGAGACTGCAACGTAATCTGAACATTGCTTGCTTGGAATTAAAAGGGTCGGTAAAGAAAAAGGATGGTTCTCAAGATCATTAGAACTTGATGGCAGAATCTTCAATTGAAGTAATCAAGCTTTGTAAGAGTATGTGTCACATGCATAGATTGGTAATTAGATCCCTCTAGGGTTCAATTACCACATTCGCTAGTTTAGTCCTACATCTATTGTGTGTGGGACTTGGTCTTACTGATGGGGCTATATAAGAAGCCCCATACCATCTATAACAGATGAGAAAGAAATAACATACTATCCGGCCCTTAGTAGACCTTCTCCCATGGTTTCATCTTGTTCCTCATGGAGTAGGGTTCCACGTCAAATCCTGTTGTTCTTCATGTGTTTTATATTTTTTATCTCTGATATGAGAAGCCCCTCACTGCCTGTAACAGATGAGAGAAAGGAATAATAGAATACACGGCTCTTGAGAGGCCTTCTCCCGTGGTTTCATTCATCTCTTCATGGAGTAGGTTTTCACGTAAATACTGGTGTTCTTCCCATGTTTTAACTGACCACATTATCGTTTTCTACAAGCTTCAAGGAGAAGGCTTTAAAAGACTTATCTTGGGATTATAACGGAAATGTGAATGAGATGTGAGAGGTGGTATCATCTAGTATATGAGGGTAGCCAAAAAGAGATGCTAGGTGAGTCTAAAGGAGAAGTCCTAGGCCAAAAGAAGGATTGGTGGTGGAGCAAATGAGTGCGGGTGAAGCTTAAAATGAAAAGAGCTTGTTACTTACAAGGATATAGAGACTAGATGGAAGCAGTATTTCCATAAGCTTTTTATTGGGGAAGATGAATAAAAAGATCACTTTAGGAGATCTAGTAAGTTGTAAAAGGTATCCGAATTGTGAAATCTATAGACGGATACATAGGAAGGAAGTAGATGAGGTATTGAATGCTATGAAACTTGGGAAAGATGCAGGACCTAATGACATTCCCATAGAAGTATGGAGAGTTCTAGGTGAACGTAATTTGCCTTGGCTCACAATTTTTTTCAATATTATTTGACGAAACAAGAATATGTTTGAAGAATGGAGAAGCATCGTGATGCCTCTTTATTAGAATAAAGGAGACATTCAAAATTGTTCAAATTACATGGATCAAACTGATGAGTCATACTATGAAAATTTGGGAACACGAAAGAAAGTTGAGGCAAGTTTCCAAAATAATAGAAAATCAATTATGATTCATTTCATGTCTTGTCGCTCAATTGTTGAACTTGAAGCTATCCACTTGCTGAGGAGAACAATGAAGATTTATAGAAGGGAAATTCGTTAGTGCGTGTTATGTATTCCCTGAGTCTAAAATGTGTTATGTCTATCATAGAATGCTCCCAAAGACTTTAATTCCCTAAGTCTATAATATGTTATGTCTATCGTGTTGGAGTATCAGTTGTATGCGTCACTTACGTGGGAGATGAGTAAATGGATCTCTCCAGGATGCATTTACCCCATCCAGAGTTTAGTCCTACATCTACTATCTGTTAGATGTGGAGACTCGGTGGGGGCTATATATAGACCCCCACACCCATTGTATCTAATGAGAAAAGCAATAGACATATATGACCCTTTGAGGCCTTATTCCGTGGTTTCATCCTGCTCCTTATGGAGTAGGGTTCCACGTTAAAATTTCGCGCTCTTCATGATATTTTATCTTTTTCAATGATACGCTTCCGCATTCCTACTTTCTGACATGTTATCCGAATGGGTTGATTCTCAAGGATTTTTCAAGTTTATTTTTATTCGAGATTCGATTGAAGATCCATTTTTTCGTTCTTGAAGATCATTTGTATGAACATAGTGTTCGTGACTTGTTCAAGTTCAAGATCACGGTTCTAGGGTTTCTTTTGAAACCATAATTCGATTCTAGGGTTTTCTCTGGTGAAACCCTATTTTTTACACGAGTCAGCACCAAATTCTGAGAAGTTATTCATGGTTTTTTGCATGGTGATGATATGTTCGATGTTCTAGCACAATCCACCAACATCATCTACGATGGTATCTTCCTCCAACAACCATGCGTGCATCCACAAGTAACCTTACGTGCAAATTAAGAAGAAAAGGAGGCACTTCTAGCCATTGACGGTGCTTCCGGGCATGCTTGCGATGAAAGGAAAGAAAAAAAACTCCGGCTGCTTCTTGCAGCGCCCTGCATCTTCAACCGTAAGCCTCCAGATCTCAGCGCGAAGCTCCCATCCTCACGTTGCTAGTAGGCTCTTATCCATGCACGGATCAACTGCCTTTTGGAGCCGTACCTCCCTCTACATAGATCCAGCTAGCGATCTCGCCCTGGTGGCTCTTCCGCCCGCACCAAAAGCGCATCTTCCGATCGCATGAAGCAGCAACATCCTCATTTACTTCAAGCGGCGAAGGCCATTGCGCATAAGCGGCACCACCTGTCTCTCCGCTATGCCCGCTTCCACGCAACCCACTCTCGGGCAACACTTTCAAACCTAGGAGGCGGCGCTTCCTCCGCATCTTCCAGATCTCGCGTGTCACTAGCAGCCTAGGCGACGCCCTGCGCTTCCTAAAGGATATGGTTAGATCCTCAAGCGCATCACGGAAGAGTGAGCGTCGTATCGGATACGACGAAGAACGACTAGTCGGACTAGTTTTTCTATGCATCGGAAATTAAAATTTTTTTCATGCGATGAAACCACATGATCCAAGAACACTTCTCGGATCGTTTCGTCTAAACCACAAACAAGTAATATGATTACCTCTTGAAGCGTGGTTGCGATCGAGTCTCTAAACGAAGAAACCTCCTGTCTCAAGTCCGATCCGATGGAGGAGACGCTTGCAAGCGCGGTGATGAATCACGTGCTTCTCGCAATCCATGTTGATGATCCAAGCGGTGGATCTCCTGATCTCGACATACGAGATCTGTCATCTTCTTCACGAGCGAGGTGCACCGAAGGAGACGGAGATCCACGAGCAAACGATCGGGCAACATAACGACGACGCTGCGGCGATGGAGAAATTTTCTAGGGCATCCATGGTGGACGGCCATGAGAGGGAGAGAGAGGGTTGACGTGTAGAGAGAAAGAGAGAGGGAGAGAGAGACTAATGTTCTCTCTTGTGTAAAGAAGAGCAGAGGGGTGCCTCTCCTTTTATAACATTTTGGGATCCATGGATCTCAATCCATGGGACAACACAAATCCAATGGCTCTCATTGATTGTGTTTCTTTCAATGGCTAGGATTTTTGTTGGTAAAAAACCAACAACAATTAATTTAATAAAAATCAAATATATAATAAATATAAATTTGTTTTTTATCAAATCAATCTCCATTGGAGAAATAGGAAGGAGGCAAGCCTCCTTCTATAAAGGGGGGGGGGACGGCTATGAGTCCTATAAGGACTTGGTAGCCGTCCCCTCTCCTTATTAGGAAGGTAGCCTCCTTTCTATATTACATGAGATTGCATTATCTCGTGATTCTCTCCAATATTTGCAACAACTTATGTTGCAAATAATTTCACAAAAATAAATCCAATTTATTTTGTGAACATTGCAATCATGCCATTGGAAATTTGTGAATCACATTCACAACTCAAAATAAAATGTAAATTACATTTTCAATTTAATGTCCAATGTGAATCCAATTCACATCAACATTTAATTAACAAATGTAAATTACAAATTGCTCTCTCTTATATATTATAAATCACATTTATAATATATATGATTAATATGGATATTGCTATCCATATTATTCATATCCATGATAATTTAATCACATTTAATCATCTTGGATCTCTATTCTCATGTGCTCAAATAATATGAATCATATTCACATTATTTATATCTTTGTTAATCAAATAACATTTAATTATCTAAGATAGCTCTCTTTATCATCATGATAATTAAATCACATTTAATTATCCATTTTCTCAGTGCTCGGATACTCATGTCAACAATGAAATTATCCATAAACTCTTTCAAGGATAATGCGCTTTCTCCGCGAATACTTGGAGATAAGGACAGGGCGATTGTATTGTTCCACGTATAGTGACTTGGATATTGAGATCATATCTCAAATCCAGATCGCGGGCCTCCCATAGATGCTTGATTAAATCAAGACCGCAAATCTAATCTTCTCATTGCATCTGAATCACATTCAGGTCAATGTCCAACATTTGGACAAAGATAAGATTACTTCTCTACTGAGAGGAGTCACTAAAATCCAGACCCGTTTCATCACTCCCTAGGAATGGAAGCGTCATGCTTGTACAATCGTTTATGATCACATCACCCTCAAGTATTCCCAATACATGTACATCCTGCATACTGGAAGGCTCAGAATAAACCCGAAGTATTAGATCAACTTTACACTGTCTACTTCAGGGTTCTATCAGTAAGTTTCTCATTCGATCATTGGGAGTCGGTATCGATCATATACTTTCCAAAAGCGTATATCATACCTAGGTCTTGATCATATACTTCCTAAAAGTATATATCAAGCCTACAAATTCAGTAAAGCTTCCAAAGCGAGACGACCGTGCGCACGGAATTTGATTCTTCCCAATATCTCATGAGTGAGCTCATGCCTTCCAATTCAGTAAATGAACCTGTATGATCCCTTTGAGAGATCGTATTACTCATATGCCCTTATATGCACACCAACGCGCCGGTGTATAGACCTTGGTTAGGTCATCAACCTATTGGTCTGCCAAATGTACGTACTTAGACATATAGTAACACATCTGTCTCCGGTCAGAGGATGCGTGCTTGTATCGTGACAGCATACGATATTGGACTTTGGTTATCTCGATCTCGTTAAGTCAACTCTTTGACCTAACTAATCTGACACCTCCGAATCTCTATTCCCATGCATAGGACTTGCATCAAGAGGTCCGTCAGATATCAGCCTAATTGAGAAAGGATTTCCATCTCCTACTCAGGCTGGAGATCATCTCTTAACATTATTTGACGATGCTTGATGAGTCCTCAATCTAACTCTTTAGATATTCATCCAAGCACCAGCCTCTATGATTCAATAGTTGAATCAACAACTGTATGATCATCAAGATGGCCATGGTACATGACCCTAATTGTACTAAGGGACCTATTATGAAATTATTCATTCTTCATTTCAGATCAGGGAATGATATTTGCAATAACATTTATTGCATAATGGCTCGTCGTGGGCCCGCATGTCCAACACTTCCTACAGATCTTCCAGTACCTTCAGGCGTCACGACATCTCCCTCTCCTTCCTCTCTCCAAAGTCCAGATCGGCAGCTCCACCTCCTCCCGTATGTCGCTCCCCTTCAGCAGATCTCCCAGGCGGCGACAGTCGCCCGCCACGAGCAACATCGATGGTGAGCCCTCATCTCCTCTTACAGTGACGGTAGGAGAAAAACATAGCTAGGGCGGTGCCTTTGTGATTGGCAAGGAGGGTTCCCACAATGGGAACCCTAGGGCCCAATGGCCCTTCTTTATTTTAAAAAATGAAAGGTAAAGAAAGTGCAGACCATGTAGTGGCGTGAATAAAAAAAGTGAAAGCCTTGTTTTGGGTTGCGGCGTTAGAGAAAAAAGGGGGGTGCAGTTTTGCCTAAGATGGGCCCCTAATATTAAAAAAAGGAGATGCCTTTTTAAGGCCAGAGTGGGCCATATGTTTCATAAAAATGTGTGTTTGCTTTGAGAAAAAAGGGAGGTGCATACAAAAAAACCGTATGCGATGGAAAAAAAGGAGAAGTGAAAAGCCATAAAAAGAGTGAACAGCTTACTTAAAAAAACGAAGGTGACAATTATTAAAAAGAGGAATGAAATAGCCGAGAAAAAAATGCGGATGATTTAAAAAAATGATTTTGATTGAGAAAAGTCGAAAAAATGAAGTCGATATGCTATTGTCTTCTCCCAACTTGGCGGATGTCTTCATTCCGTCCAGTATGGGAGAAAGAGAGAGTATTGTGTAGAGTCACAAGTCTTTTCAGATGTCAGATTCTCCAGACCAGTCAGATCTTAGACTATACAGTTTTCAGATATTCATACTTGACGTCAGATTTCGATCCCTCAATTTCAGACACACACACATAAGCGGTCTTTTCGGATGTGCACATGTTTGCCATCATGTTTTTGTGGTCCCCATCATTCTTGTTTTGTCATCCAGGGTTTTCATGTGATCCATATGGACTCCAGAGTAGAGATCCCATTCCCTATGCCATGTGGGTTTGGGTTTTCATGTGGTTTCATAGGGACTCCAGAGTAGAGTACCATTCTCTGAGTCAGATGTGAGAGACCCAGTTCTTCAACGAGGAGACTTCTTCAGACTCCATACTCCAGCGACCGTGGACTCCGACGAGGATTGCACTCCACGGTTTTTCAGTTCGACCCTTTTCAGAGATGGAGCAGTAGTCTACGTATTGTGGCGGGCTAGAGTACTCCGACGAGGAGACTCATTTTCAGTTGCAGTGACTGACAGGCGTAATACATAGCACATACTCTCCGACGAGGAGATTTAGTTTGACTCACACTCCAGTCCGTTTGTCCTCCTTACATGCACGACATGAGAAACAACGTCCTCGACAACATCCGACTGTTGTGCATGTTGAGTTGATATTGTCTGTAGAGTCTTCTATTCTGAGTTGAGATATTGACTACAAATCACTCGGTCTTTGTATACAGGACACACATAGGTATTGTTGTCATTCTAGTTTATATTGATGATATCATTTTTAAAGGAGATGACTTATAGAGGATGAACGGGGCTAAGGAGTTCCTTAGATAGGTGTTTGTCATTTAGGACCTTAGCGTACTACGATACTTCGGCTTGGCTTTGCTAGGAATTAGAGAGGTATTGTAAGGACCCAAAGGAAGTATGTTACCGAACTTCTAGAGACATCGATGGTAGACTGCCGACCTATCACTACTCCTATGGATCCTAACAAAAAGCTTAGTGATGTTGATATTGATGAGGTGGAAATGAGAAGATACATAGAGCTTTTGGGAAGCTTCTCTACGTGACTATTACCAAGCTAGATATCTCATTTGCAATGACCAAAGTCAATCAGTTTATAGAGAAACCATGGCAGGCTCACATGGATGCAGATCACATGATTCTAAGGTATCTGAAGTCTTCTCCTTGTACACAATTACTATACAGCAGAGGGGCATCTGGGATGTTCATTGGTCTCATGGAAAAGCAAGAAGAAAATTTTGGTTGCTAGATTGAGGGTTGAGTCCGAATACATCGCTATGGTACATGGAAGCACTAAGATGATGTGGGTTAGATCTATTTTTATAGACTTAGCTATTGACGTACCTCTTCCCATGCAATTGCTATGAGACAATCAATTTGCATTATTCATTGCCAACATCCCAGCTTTCCTTGAGGGTGCGTTTGGTTAGCGGGTTAAGGCAGGTTAAACTGGTAGAGGGTAACCCGTTTTTGGGTTTCGGTATTTGGATAGAGGGTTAAACTGGGGGTAGGTTAGAAGTGGGTTTGTTGTGATATGATTGTATTGAAGTTTGAAAAAGTGAGTAGTTATTGTGATGTGATGGTATTGAAGTTTGGAAAAGTGAATAGATTTGGAGTAGTTTATAATTTGTATATGATATGATGGTATAATATATTATTTTCTAATAGGACCGATGATGTAAAATTGATTTATTTAATTTTTTTAAAAAAGAGAAATGTGGGACCCACAAGAGAGGGAGGGGGAGTGGCTAAGAGAAATGCGCAACGGAACGACCCCTGAATGGACCAAATTCATCGAGGTAGATTGTTATTACATTTGTGACATGGTACATAAGAGCTTCATTTCTACTTCCTATGTCATCTCGAGGAACTAAACAACAGATATTTTTACCAAAGCCTTAACAAGGGGCCATTCTAGAAGTCTTGTTCCAAGTTGAGCATGATTGACATCTGTTAGAAGAAATGAGTATGTTGTTTATTCCATAAGCCCTAGGCTCTCTTATATAGGAGAGGCACCTATGGGTAAATTAGATAAAGAGTTCACAAGAAGAAAGAAAGTAAGAAACAATACAAAATAACATAACCGCATAACATAGCATATATTTCTACACTCCCCCTCAAGATGGAACATAGATGTCAATCATGCTCAGCTTGGATGAGCATTTCTGGAATGGTCCTCTAAGTAGGGCATTGGTGAAAATATCTGCAGTCTGGTCCCCTGAGCTGACATGAGATGTGGAGATAAAACCCCCCTCTGAATCACATCTCGTATATAGTGACAATCAACCTCAATGTGCTTAGTTCGTTCATGAAAAGATGGATTATTTGCAATAAATATAGCAGCTTGATTGTCACATTCTAGTGCTATAGGAAGTGGCGCATCTATATATAGATCAATAAGAACATCTTTAACCCACATCATTTCTGTACTGATCTGGGCCATAGCCCTATATTCAGACTCTGCATTGAATCTAGCTACAGCAGTTTGTTTCTTGCTTCTCCATGAGACGAGAGAATCTCCAACATATACAACAAATCCAATGGTGGGTTTCTTATCTTTAGGGCATCCTGCATAATTTGCATCTACACATGCTGAGTTGGTGATCTCCTTGCCTTTCTTAAATAATAGACCTACACCTAGAGATGATATAAGATACCTGAGTATCATATGTATAGCATCCATATGTACCTGACGTGGTTGCTCCATGAACTGGCTCACCCGACTAACAACAAATGATATATCGAGTCTGGTAATGGTAACATAGAGAAGTTTTCCAACCAGTTCTCTGTATCTCCTTTCATCCACTTGGTCAGTATCATCATCATATAGTTTCATGCTTGGATCCATAGGTGTAGTAGCAGGCCGACATCCAAGCATTCACGTTTCACTCAGTAAGTCAGTGACATATTTCCTCTGAGTCATCACAAGTCCTTGTTGTTTCCTGGCAAATTCCAGTCCCAGAAAATATCCAAGGACTCCAAGGTCTTTGGTGACAAACTCATGACCCAGCATTTCTTTTGCCCTCTTGATTCCTTCTACATCATATCTTGTAATAAGAATGTCATCAACATATACCATAATTGCAACCATACCTCTAGATGTTTTCTGTATAAAGAGGGAATGATATGCATTGGAACGTTTGTAGTTTATACCCCTTCTTTTCATACAGGTCTGAAAGCTTTTGGAACCAAGCTCTAGGACTCTGCTTAAGGTCATAGATTGCCTTATAAAGTCTACACAATTGTGAATACTCCCACTCAACAGCAAAACCATGTGGCTATTGCATGTAGACTTCCTCCTGAAGATCACTATATAAGAATGCATTCTTGACATCTAACTGAAATAGTGGCCAATCTCGAATAACTACAATCTGAGCAACCATGCATGCCTGTATCTATCGATGCTACCATCTGCATTTTACTTGACTGTGAACACCCATTTACAGTCAACAGTAGACACGCCCATAGGAGTAGGAACAAGACTCGAGGAACCTCTCGACTGAAGAGCAACCATTTCTTCCTCCATAGCTAATCGTCATCTACCGTCCTTCAAAACCTCATGGTAATTCCGTGGAATGTCCACAGCCGATAGGGCAATACCAAAGTTCCCGAATTCGCTATACATACGATCAAAAGATACCACATATGCTATAGGATATGATGCACAGCTACGCTTCTGTTTCCGAAGCGCAATAGGTAGATTCAAATCAACAGCCTCCTCATCTGCCCCCTGTAACGAAGCCTGCTCAGGTAAACCATTAGATCCACCATTAGAAATAATATTCTCAGAACATACCTCATACGAGCTAGATGATGAGCGATGACCATGAGCAGATGCAGACCGATAGGTATAGTGGTGTGGCAAAGGTGGAACAGGAACTGTAATAGGAAGGGAGGACGATGTAGGCAACGGTGGTGTTGGTGGAGGTGGTGTTGGTGCCGAAGATGGCATCGTTAGTGTCAGAAGGCATCAACCTATCACCTGAAGGGGAGTACATAACAGACTCAAAAAATGTAATATCAGCACTAACATAATATTTCCTGCACAGCGGATCATAACACTAGAACCCTTTTTGTGCCCTAGAGTACCCGAGAAAAACACATTTGACAACTCTAGGAGAGAGAGCTTGTCAATACCTGGAGATAGTTGGTGGATAAAGGCAACCGAGCCAAACACACGAGGGGTAAGTGAGAACAACTCCTTTTAAGGAAAAGCCACAGAGAAAGGAATCTTCTTACCCAAGAAAAACGATGGCATGTGATTGATAAGATAGCACGTCATTAGCACAACATCGCCCCAGAAGGAATGCGGAGCACGACTCTGTATGAGAAGTGTCCTGGTGACATCAAGCAAATGACGATATTTTCTCTCTGCAACTCCATTTTATTGGGAAGTATAGGCAAATGTTGTTTGGTGAATAATTCCTTGGGTAGAAAAATAATTTGAGAGAGTATTGGTATAAAATTCCAAGGCATTATCGGTCCTGACAATTTTCACATAAGCAGAAAAAACATTACGAACTTCATTTATGAAATTTTTGATAACATTTCCAGCTTCAGATTTATTATTTAATAAGAATACCCACAACAAACGAGAAAAATCATCAACGACGACAAGGTAAAACCTGTATCCTTGATGATCAGGGACACAACTCGGACCCAAAATGTCAACATGAAACAACTCAAAATTGGAGGTACTGCTTTGACTCTAACAACTAGGAAAGGTAGACCGATAATGCTTTCCCAATTGACAAGCCTCACATTGAAAGGACGTATGAGGTGAAATCTGGGGCAGAACTCGACATAACGTCTGAAGCGGGGGATGACCAAAGCGCAGGTGACACATAAAAGGTGAAACAGGTCCAGCAGGTAGAGAGGAGATTCCAGCATATGGAGGTCGAACTAGGCGGTAGAGACCCCCCTGCTCACGGCCATGACCACTCACGTTGCCCGTAAGTATGTCTTGAAAAAAAAGATGGATAAAAAATGGCTCGACAATGTAAATCCTTCATAATCTGGCTAATGGACAACAAATTCATAGAGAAATCAGGTGCATGCAACACATACTTTAGATGCATAGAAGGTGTCGAGCTAATCTCCCCCTGACTAGTAATCGGGGAGTGTGTTCCATCTGCAATAACCACAGTGCGTCCTGGGGAAACCTGCTTGAAAGCTGTAAGTTGACCCCGATCTCCACATAGATGATGTGTAGCAGCAGAATCCATAATCCACTCTATAGTATCAGATCCACTACTGCTAGTGAGAGCATAAGTACAACATGAGGTACTAGATGAAGTTAGTACAACAACATCTATATGGCTCTCGGATACTGGCGAAGGCATCACAAGACCAGATGGGGGTATAATACCCCTCAAACGAGCTACAAGATCATCAAAGCGTTGATCCAACGAAGCAACAGCTGGAGGCTCAATCCCTTCAGCCACTCGTGCAGAAGCTGGGAATCCATGCTTGGAGTAGCATGTATCCTCAGTATGTCCACGGCGATGACAGAAAGTACATGGTTGGAGAACATGACCTCCCCTTCCCTGAGATCCACGACCACGAAATGAAGAAGAATCACCGCAATCTCGGGATGCTGCCATAGCTGAGGGTGTCTGATTTGTAGTAGAAGATGGAACAGTGATACGATTGAGTCTGCGAAAAGCTTCCTCCATAGGAGGAATAGTAAAGTCTTCTAGTATTTGAGAACGCGCCGCATCGTATTCTGGATCAAGTGCTGCCAGGAATACACCCACCATGGTGGCATTTGTCACAGGGTCAAAATCCCGCTATCGATTTCGACCGATCCTGTACGGCGTTAGCTAACCCGTAGCTAACCAACCTTCCCGAGTAGAACAGTCACGGACGTGCTCCAACTCTTCTCGATACCCCTGCTTGCTAACGCACTGACGTTCAGACACAAGCAGAAGCTCGACTCTATGGATCGTTCAGGAACACTCTCAAGAACTTGCTCAAGAATTGTTGTAGGAAAATGAAAACCTGTTTATTCCTGATAACCCTAGGCTCTCTTATATAGAGGAAGCCTATGGGTAAATTACATAAGACGGAACAATAAAGTTAAACATGATACTTAAGTACATAAATACTAGAAATATCTCTACACTCCCCCTCAAGGTGGAGCATAGATGTCAATCATGCTCAGCTTGGAAGTACATTTCTGAAACAACCCTCTGAGCAACGGCTTGGTGAAAATATCTGCAGTCTGTTCACCTGAACTCACATGAGAAGTAGAAATTAACCCTTTCTGAATCATGTCCCTGGTATAGTGGCAGTCTACCTCAATATGCTTTGTCCTTTCATGAAATGCATCCTTCGCTCACTCCCTCTGACCTTTCCTTTGATCGTTCATTCATTCTTCTCTTTCCGTCGCTATCTCTCGAGCCTTTGCTCTCGGAAGTAACAAAGCCATCTATTATTCTAAATATCTGTCGCCGCGCTTCAAATACTAGAAAATCGTCAAGCGACCTTGATTATCACACTGTAACTGCATGGGTAACGATACATCTATATGCAGATTTGTTAATACGGCTCGAACCCACATCATCTCCGTGCTAGTCTGCGCCATGGCCCTGTACTCAGACTCAGCACTAGATCTAGCCACCACTGTCTGTTTCTTGCTCTTCCAAGAGACTAAGGAACTGCCAATAAATACTGCAAATCCTGAGGTAGATTTCCAATCTTGAGGACATCCTGCATAGTCCGCATCAGCACATGCAGAGATAAAAAGATTTGTTTCTTTCTTAAACAACAACCCTGCGCTTGGAGACGATTTTAGATATCTCAGTATCATATACACATCATCCATGTGTACTTGTCTGGGTTGCTCCATGAATTGACTCACCCGACTCACTGCAAACGCAATGTCAGGTTTGGTGATGGTAATATAGAGAAGTTTTCCCACCATTTCTCTATATCTTCTTTTATCAACTTCCTCTGTGTCATCTCCATAATTTTTAAAGCGGTGGAGAGTTGATGCAGCGTGACCTCAAATATAGGGCCAAATATTTATTTAATTTTAATTGTCAATTTTATTTACGTTTTTAGGTTGTCGAAATTGTTTAATTAAATAATTGAGATCGCATGTGATCTCAACGTTTATTTCGTAGATTTTAATTTGAATTTGGGTCAATTAATTAGTAGAGTCAGTTTAGGCAAGTTGGTTGTCAATTTAAATTAGTTTACTATTTTTGTAAACCCATCTCTCCTATATAAAGAGATGGTAGCCATTGTTTTTATTCAGTCAAGTATGAATTAAAGTTGAGATTTTTATCTCTATCCCTCTCTCTCTCCTCTCCCTCCACGCGATCTCCGCGGTTCTCCTCCCTCAACCTCTCGTATTCCCGGCGAGTTCTCTTCTCAACCCTTCCAATTTCTCTTCTCAACCCCTCTCGTTCTTCTACCAAAAATCCACCAATAAAAAAAAATATAATTTTTCGCCGTGCGGAATTCGTTTTGCATCAATTGGTATCAGAGCATGGATATTGAGTCGTTCCTACGATTCAATGATCCCGTGGCATATTGGCGTCTCAAGCTTGATCTCAACCGCATATCTCATGGGCCGCATGCGCGTTCGCGTCAACGGAAGTTCAAAAAACGTCTTGCGGCATCTCTAAAGGTTCAAGCATGGCTGGACGCACAAATCAACGAAGAATCATCTGTCAACAACAAAAATCAGGTTGCTGCAGCTGCTGTTCAACCCGATTTCGAGGCAAAAAATGAAGGTATTTCCATTCTAGATGAAGATTTATTTGATACAACTCCTGTGCAACCAAACAATGAAGACAAAGGGCCAATTTTTGACAAAAGCGCAGAAGAAGAATCTGATTTCGAAGTCGAAACGCTTGCTGTTCAGAATGTTTCAGATCAGCCCCCGTCATCAACGGCGGCCCCAATGGCAGTCCCAGCCCCTCCAACGGCCCCCCAGGCCGCCCCGACCCTCGTCGCCCCACCGGCGGTTCCTCCCGCAATCCCGGCGACCCCATTCTAGCCACCTTCCCCACGAACCTCCCTCGCCCTAGCCCCATCTCCAAACCCGCTGCCTCGGGCTCCCCACGGCCTCCCCAGCCTCGCCGCCTTTCCCTCCGCTCAATCGCTGCTCCCACCTCTACTGTTGCCGCCCCCAGCCCCATTCCCCCCTTCCCCACGTGCGCCTGCCCATCCCGCCGCACCCCTCCTCCTCCCCACGCGCACACCGCCACCCATTCCCCGCGCACCTACCCATCCCGTCGCGCAACCCAGCAGCGTGCCGCCGCACATCGGCCGCCCCGCGCGCCACCCGCATCCCCGGGCGCGCCCACGAGCGTGGCACTCCCTCCGACCAGGCCGGCCCACAGCAGTCGCGCCGCTCCTGTGGTTGCGCGATCACCGACTTCGCGCGCGACCGCTTCTTCAACCTCAGTGCCGCCGTCGTCGAGATTTTAGAAGGAAAGAAACCCTAAAGGTGGGGGATGCCTCTTCAATCGGATCCCTTGAAAGTAGGGATGAAATATTTTGGAAAAAGTTACAAGTAGCCCCTCCTCATCTAAGTTTTTACCTAATGGTCCAATTGAAGGATAAGTTATGTGATGGAAAGATCTTAAGTGAAGGGGTAGAATATTTGCAACCATGCCCTTCAGTGGAAAGGAATTATAAACGTAACATTGAAAATGATCAAATTGGGGAGTTTGAAGCTACAATTCCGGATCGAATTCTCCACCCAACGGAACGAAGGTAACGCAATTCGTAAGGAGTCGAATTTTTAAAGCGGTGGAGAGTTGATGCAGCGTGACCCCAAATATAGGGCCAAATATTTATTTAATTTTAATTGTCAATTTTATTTACGTTTTTAGGTTGTCGAAATTGTTTAATTAAATAATTGAGATCGCATATGATCTCAACGTTTATTTCGTAGATTTTAATTTGAATTTGGGTCAATTAATTAGTAGAGTCAGTTTAGGCAAGTTGGTTGTCAATTTAAATTAGTTTACTATTTTTGTAAACCCATCTCTCCTATATAAAGAGAGGGTAGCCATTGTTTTTATTCAGTCAAGTATGAATTAAAGTTGAGATTTTTATCTCTATCCCTCTCTCTCTCCTCTCCCTCCACGCGATCTCCGCGGTTCTCCTCCCTCAACCTCTCGTATTCCCGGCGAGTTCTCTTCTCAACCCTTCCAATTTCTCTTCTCAACCCCTCTCGTTCTTCTACCAAAAATCCACCAATAAAAAAAATATAATTTTTCGCCGTGCGGAATTCGTTTTGCATCAATTGGTATCAGAGCATGGATATTGAGTCGTTCCTACGATTCAACGATCCCGTGGCATATTGGCGTCTCAAGCTTGATCTCAACCGCATATCTCATGGGCCGCATGCGCGTTCGCGTCAACGGAAGTTCAAAAAACGTCTTGCGGCATCTCTAAAGGTTCAAGCATGGCTGGACGCACAAATCAACGAAGAATCATCTGTCAACAACAAAAATCAGGTTGCTGCAGCTGCTGTTCAACCCGATTTCGAGGCAAAAAATGAAGGTATTTCCATTCTAGATGAAGATTTATTTGATACAACTCCTGTGCAACCAAACAATGAAGACAAAGGGCCAATTTTTGACAAAAGCGCAGAAGAAGAATCTGATTTCGAAGTCGAAACGCTTGCTGTTCAGAATGTTTCAGATCAGCCCCCGTCATCAACGGCGGCCCCAATGGCAGTCCCAGCCCCTCCAACGGCCCCCCAGGCCGCCCCGACCCTCGTCGCCCCACCGGCGGTTCCTCCCGCAATCCCGGAGACCCCATTCTAGCCACCTTCCCCACGAACCTCCCTCGCCCTAGCCCCATCTCCAAACCCGCTGCCTCGGGCTCCCCACGGCCTCCCCAGCCTCGCCGCCTTTCCCTCCGCTCAACCGTTGCTCCCACCTCTACTGTTGCCGCCCCCAGCCCCATTCCCCCCTTCCCCACGTGCGCCTGCCCATCCCGCCGCACCCCTCCTCCTCCCCACGCGCACACCGCCACCCATTCCCCGCGCACCTACCCATCCCGTCGCGCAACCCAGCAGCGCGCCGCCGCACATCGGCCGCCCCGCGCGCCACCCGCATCCCCGGGCACGCCCACGAGCGTGGCACTCCCTCCGACCAGGCCGGCCCACAGCAGTCGCGCCGCTCCTGTGGTTGCGCGATCACCGACTTCGCGCGCGACCGCTTCTTCAACCTCAGTGCCGCCGTCGTCGAGATTTTAGAAGGAAAGAAACCCTAAAGGTGGGGGATGCCTCTTCAATCGGATCCCTTGAAAGTAGGGATGAAATATTTTGGAAAAAATTACAAGTAGCCCCTCCTCATCTAAGTTTTTACCTAATGGTCCAATTGAAGGATAAGTTATGTGATGGAAAGATCTTAAGTGAAGGGGTAGAATATTTGCAACCATGCCCTTCAGTGGAAAGGAATTATAAACGTAACATTGAAAATGATCAAATTGGGGAGTTTGAAGCTACAATTCCGGATCGAATTCTCCACCCAACGGAACGAAGGTAACGCAATTCGTAAGGAGTCGAATTTTTAAAGCGGTGGAGAGTTGATGCAGCGTGACCCCAAATATAGGGCCAAATATTTATTTAATTTTAATTGTCAATTTTATTTACGTTTTTAGGTTGTCGAAATTGTTTAATTAAATAATTGAGATCGCATGTGATCTCAACGTTTATTTCGTAGATTTTAATTTGAATTTGGGTCAATTAATTAGTAGAGTCAGTTTAGGCAAGTTGGTTGTCAATTTAAATTAGTTTACTATTTTTGTAAACCCATCTCTCCTATATAAAGAGAGGGTAGCCATTGTTTTTATTCAGTCAAGTATGAATTAAAGTTGAGATTTTTATCTCTATCCCTCTCTCTCTCCTCTCCCTCCACGCGATCTCCGCGGTTCTCCTCCCTCAACCTCTCGTATTCCCGGCGAGTTCTCTTCTCAACCCTTCCAATTTCTCTTCTCAGCCCCTCTCGTTCTTCTACCAAAAATCCACCAATAAAAAAAAATATAATTTTTCGCCGTGCGGAATTCGTTTTGCATCATGTCTGGATGAGATCTGAAAGCTTCTGAAACCATGCCCGCGGACTTTGTTTAAGGCCATATATGGCCTTCTGAAGTCTACACACCATATGACTCTCCCCCTCAGCAGCAAACCCCGGAGGCTGCTGCATGTAGACTTCTTCCTGCAGATCTCCATACAAAAAGGCATTTTTGACATCAAGCTGAAACAAGGGCCAATCACGTACCACTACGACTGAGAGGAGAATACGTAGCATTGTATGACGTGCCACCGGAGAGAAGGTGTCCATATAGTCCACCCCATAGGTCTGAGTGAATCCACGGGCCACTAGTCTTTCCTTGTAGCGATCAAGGCTGCCATCCGCATTATACTTGACAGTAAAGACCCATTTACAATTGACCACAGAAGCGCTTGGAGGAGCAGCAACCAAGCTCCATGTACCATGAGATCTCAAGGCAGCCATTTCTTCTTCCATTGCTAACCTCCAGCAGCTATCTTTCAATGCATTCTGATAGTTCCGCGGTATCTCCACGATAGACAGAGCAATGGCAAATCTCTGGAAATCACCAGTGAGGCGATGGAAGGAGACCTGGGAAGCAAGTGGGAAAGATACGCACGTTCTCTTGGACTTCCTTAGGGCAATAGGTACATCCAAATCATTAGCAGTGTCCACCTGTACCTCAGTATCCTGCACTTGTGCATTGTCAATCCCATCAGTACTCATATCGCATGGACATACCTGGGGCATTGTAGATGAATGACGGCCTCCATGAGCAGTATTTGGACGACGAGTGTAGAATTTTGGTAAAGGTGGTACAGGTGGTTGGGTAGGTGGTGGTGGTGGTGGTGACACTAGAGGAGTAGGTACAATGTTCAGGAAAGCAGTATGCGTATGCGTTCGGACATGTCACTGAATAGCGCTTAAGCGGTATGCGGGGTATATGCGGTTCTACGCGGTTTCCTAATTTTTTATTTAAAAATAAATAAATATATACAAAAATAACTACAACAGAATTAAATTTATGTATAATTGTGGTCCAATAGAAGATCTAAGAAAAATAACTTTCATATAGAGTTCAAAACATTCTCTATCAATCAAATATCAATACTTCAATAGAACGGTTAATACACAAAATAATTGACGACAATCAATAAAATAGAAAAGTTAGCGCACAAAATGCCTCTATTATTGAATATAATGTCATTTATCTTTGTCGTTATATTTATAATTGATTCTCCATCAAAAGAACCAAGCTTTACATATAGTATATTGCATTCATAATATTTATTAGTCGAGTAAACTTGTTTGCAAAATTATTAGTATATTATTCTTTTTCTTCCTTGCATGTTTACTCCAATCTCGCAGTACAACTACTTTGACGATGGATTTAAATGGTCATGGAATGCTTGGTTGGCATACATGCAAAAGAAAAAAAACATGACACAAATAACACAATAAAAAAGTGGCACAAATTTAAAAAATTTAAAAAAAATAAAAATGGTGTATGCGGCCGCACAGACTGCATATGCGGCCGCACAGCCCGCATATGCGGCCCACATAAGCGCACAGGGCGCATAATGGGGCGCTTCATGAAAGCGGTGCGCTGAGAGCACCGCACACGCATATACGGCCGCACGGGCCGCTTTAGTGAACACTGAGTAGGTATGTGACCAGGCTGACGTATAGGAGGGGGTGGCACATAAATCTCATCAGCAGTAGTTGAAGGCATCATCCTATCACCTGTAGGCGAGAAATACACGACATTTTCAAAGAAGGTGACATCATCACTGACATAATATCTGTTATTCACAGGATCATAGCAACGGTAGCCCTTTTGAGTACGGGAGTACCCCAGAAAGACACACTTGACAGCCATAGGTGAGAGCTTGTCAATCCCTGGCGCAAGTTGATGAACAAACGCAACTGAACCAAAAACACGAGGAGTTAAAGTGAACAATTCCCTGTCAGGAAAAACAACAGAAAGAGGAACTTTCTCCCCCAACATAGAAGATGGCATACGATTGATTAGATAACCTGCCATAAGTACCGCATCACCCCAAAACGACAGAGGAGCACTACTATGAATGAGTAAAGTCCGAGCCACATCAAGAAGATGTCGATGTTTCTTTTCAGCAATACCGTTCTGTTGAGACGTATATGCACAGGTTGTTTGATGAATAATGCCACGAGATGAGAAGAAATGGGAAAGAGCACGGTTGCAAAATTCTAATGCATTATCTGTACGTACAATCTTCACATTAGCAGAAAAGACATTCCGAATTTCATTGATAAGATTCTTGATTACATCCCCTGCTTCAGATTTATTTTTCAATAAAAAGACCCAAGACAATCTAGAGAAATCATCGATGACCACTAGGTAAAATCTGTATCCCTGGTGATCAGGTACACGACTCGGACCCCAAATGTCAACATGCAATAACTCAAACGGGGAGCGACTGCTCCTATACTTACGACTAGGGAAAGTAGACATGTGATGCTTTCCCAACTAACAAGCGTCACACTGAAAGGAAGACTTGGGTGAAATCTGGGGCAAGATATGTCGTAGCTTCTGAAGAGGTAGATGGCCAAAACGCAGATGCCAGGTAAAGGGAGAAGCAAATCCACTGGACTGAGATTAGAAACCAGCATAGGATGTAGGAACCAACCGATAAAGTCCATCCTGCTCACGGTCACAGCCAATCAGCTTGCCCGTAAGAATGTCCTGAAAGATAAGAGATGATGAGTCAAATATAGCTCGACAATGCAAATCCTTCATAAGCTGGCTAATGGAGAGCAAGTTCATAGAAAAATCTGGAGCATGCAAAACATTCAACAGACGAATGGAAGGTGTCAAATTGATTTCCCCCTGTCCAATGATGGGGGAATGAGTGCCATCTGCAATTACTACCGATCTCCCTTGAGAAACATCCCTGTAAGATGTTAACTTATCTCTGTCTCGACAGAGATGATGTGTCGCCACAGAGTCCAATATCCATTCTGAAACATCCGGACTGTGACATGAAGTAAATGCATAAACGCTACCTGAAGAGCTCGCCATGGCTGATGTGCTGGCAGAGGCTGAGGCTACAATGTCCGAGTGAACTCTTGGCGAATCAGTAGAAGCATGAGGCATGATATCCCGTAATCTGGCAACAAGATCGTCAAACCTCCGGTCCGGAGTAGATGGCGGTGTAGAGACAATATGCTCAGCTACACGTGCAGAGGCAGGAAAACCATGCTTAGAATAACATGTGTCTTCCGTATGACCCGAGCGATGACAGAAGGAGCATGGCTGACGAAAGCGACCGCCTCGACCGCGAGGTCCACGACCACGAAAGGAAGAAGCACCTCTGCCACGTGAAGCAACCATTGCCGAGGGAGGTGGCGTAGATGCAGAAGAAGGAACCGAGATTCGGCTTAGTCGCCGATACACTTCTTCCACTGGAGAAATAGTTGCATCTGCCAATATCTGTGAGCGAGCCGCATCATATTCCGGATCTAGTGTCGCCAGTAAGACCCCCACCATTGTAGCATTCCGGAACGTCTTCTGCTGCTCAGGGGTCGCTGTCAGGGGAATGATGCTGTAGAGCTTCTCAAACATCCCCCGTAGGGAAGTATACAACGAATGCAACGGACGACCATCTTGTTTGACCGTAAAGATGTCATGCTGAAGTTGAAGAATCTTCGTCTCGTTCTTCATATGTGAGTATGTAGCTGCAAGAATATCCCACATGGCCTTAGCCGTGGGCTGGTGTAGAACATCGTTGGCAATCTCCATTGTCAAAGTGCCAGAAAGCCAGACCTTGGCATACGAGTCATCGGCCTCCCATGAGGCGTAAATCCCTGTCTTCTCCACCGGTTCATCTTCGGTAAGAATGTGCTTCTTACCATTGGACTTCATCTGGCTCATGAACTGCATCGCCCAGAGCTCGTAGTTTGTCCCATCCATTTTGACTATAGGCGTTGGACCCTTGAAAGCGCCAATGGAGGGCATATCAACCTTGTTGTCTGACATATTGTCGGAGAAGAAGATCTAGGGTTTGTAGACTAAAGAAAAGTGTCTACATAAACTTGAAGGGGTATGAGTGCATATGCAGACTTATGCACTCAAACCCATGAACGGAAGAAGGGGCAGGAGCCGGCAGCGTGAAAGGAGGCCGGAGCCGGCGTGGAGAGACCGCGGCCCGAGGCCGGCGTGAAGAGGTGTCGACGGCGGCGTGGAGGGGCAGGGGTTGGGGCCGGCGGCGTGGAGAGAGGTCGACGGAGAGGAGGGCCGGCAGAGGGGGGGGCGGCGGAGAGGAGAGAGAGGGGAGGGGTGGGGCTAGGGTTAGGGTTTAGGGTGGTTCTGATACCATGTTGTAGGAAAATGAAAACCTGTTTATTTCCTGAGAACCCTAGGCTCTCTTATATAAAGGAAGCCTATGGGTAAATTACATAAGACGGAACAATAAAGTTAAACATGATACTTAAGTACATAAATACTAGAAATATCTCTACAAGAACGCTCAAGAACACAACCACACGATCACACAAGCACGAGCACAAAGCTCTTCTCTTTATTAGAAGGGGAACTCTCTCTGGAGTAGGTGGACACTTTACACTTGTGTGTGTTTACAAATGAGCCACCACCTATCCTTTTATATTAGACTCAAGGCAACCCAAGGGACACTCATTATTACATTTACAATAATGATACATAAAGACACAAGAGACCCTTTGAGTTCTTCAGCAACTCTTCGCGTTCCTCAGCTCAACTCTTCGTCTGCTCGTCTCTTCGAATCCCTTGTTGTCCTTTCGTCTTCCCGTATGGTTGACGCCCAGTCAACCGCCCAGTCATCAGCACACTTACACTCCAACGCTTGCTGATGCAGCTTTGCCGTAATTCACCGAGTGCCACCAAACACTCGGTCTTATGCCAAAGGGAACCCGCAGCCTCCAGACCCTCGTGTGGTAAACCCTTCCTTAGGGTTCTGCATGCTAAGGGGAAGTCCTCCAGAACTTTGCTTTCATGGCCTCCAGACCACTCTCATAAGTGTATTACTGAGCATGCTCGACAATGCTCGTACTCAGCACCTGCAACGCTCCATGCTTTTGTGGATCGCCACGCATCAGTACCGATACCGTGCGCCTTCGTGCGTACGCCTATGTGACCGTATCGTATTGCTCCTCAATGCATACTGCTTCACTGCATACTGCTTCACTGCATACCACCGTTCTGCGCTCGCGTACGTACCCGCTGCGTGCATCCCCTATCATGTCTTGCACTGTTGCATGTACTTTATTGCGCTCGCATTGCTACAGCTTCACGACACTCTACTACCGAACCAGTGTCCTCTGTGACGGTTCTCTCTTGTAACGTACGATTGAGCCTCCAGACTCCCGTGGATAACCTCCGTAATATCCACGCATTTTCGGACTCCTCCTAAAGTCCAGATCCATCGATCATTCTCGAGAATCCAGCTACCGTGTCTGTACGATCATTCTCGATCACGGAATTTGGGGGTGTGACAGCATTCCTATAGGTCTTCTGCTGCTCAAGAGTAGACGTGAGAGGCATAAAGCTATATAGCTTCTCAAACATCCCACGTAGGGATGTATATAAAGAATGTAGTAGCCGTCCATTTTGTTTGATAGTGAAGATATCATGTTGTAGCTGTAAAATCTTCTTCTCGTTCTTAGCTTGTGAATACATAGCAGCAAGAATATCCCACATCGCTTTGGCTGTGGGCTGATGGAGTATATCATTGGCAATCTCTATTGCCAATGTACCTGAGAGACAAACCTTGGCATATGCCTCATCCGCCTCCCATGAGACGTTAACCCCAGGATTCTCAGCCGGTTCTTCCTCGGTAAGAATGAGTTTCTTACCGGTAGACTTTATCATACTCATGAACTGGATAGCCCACAGTTCATAATTTGACCCATCCATCTTGACTATGGGCGTTGGGCCTCTGAAGGTGCCTGTGGAGGGAATATCCACCTTGTTCTCTGACATATTGGCTTGAGAAGACTAGGACTGAATGCTCGATTGGATTGTGTCTACACCAACATAAGGAGATTGGATTGCATGTGTAGACTTATGCACCCAATCTCAACATGTAATAGGGCTAGGTAACGGTAAAGACGTGCACACAAAGGTCCGCATGAAGACGCACGGACTCGCGGGGCTAGGTGTGCACTTGCGTGCGGGATGGAGCACACAGCCGCACTAAGCACACGTCGCGCTAGGCATGTGCACGAATGCTTATGTATGCACACCAAGCACACCCAGCACATGCTGTGCTTTAGGGTAGGGCACGCACGAGCACTGCCGCTGGATGTGCGAGTGCTAGGGCATCAGCGCACACGCGCACGAGAGAGAGGAGGAGCATGCTTGATAAGGCGCGCAGGAGAGGCGGCGTCGGAGAGGCGGCGCTGGCGGCGACGGAAGAAGAGAGGGAGAGGCCGGCGGGTGGGGGATTAGGGTTAGGTTTAGGTATTCGAGCTCCGGTCTAGGACCGCTGCTTTGATACCATCTTAGAAGAAATGAGTGTGTTGTTTATTCCATAAACCCTAGGCTCTCTTATATGGGAGAGGCGCCTATGGGTAAATTACATAAAGAGTTCAAGAAGAAAGAAAATAAGAAACGTTACAAAATAACATAACCGCATAACATAACATATATCTCTACAACATCTATGCTCCATCTTGAAGGAGAGTGTTGAAAGTTAATAGAACATATGTATTTCTTATTTCGTTCTTTTGTATTTTGATCTTTACGGTTTCTCCTCTCTATATAAAAGATTCCTATAACTACTGAATTATCAATTCATTCATTTCCTTCCACAAATCATGGAAGAAAGGTACCTCCGTGCACATAAATTAGGGATTTCTTCTATTCCAACAACTTTTGGGATATGTACATTGCACAAATTTGTGTAGGATTTTATTGGATCCATATCCAATATTCATTTAATCCAAATTTAACCTTCAACAGTAACATGTTTTCAGCTCTTTTTTGTCTGCATGACTTCATTTTGATAACTTAAACTTTTTCATTCAAAATACACCATCTATATGTGTGGGATCTAGAGATGGCAAACCCTGACTCTTTTTGTTTAACTCTAATGCATGCCGTGGTTGCATTTTTGTTATAGATGTGATCGATGTGGTTTCTATTGCAATCATTTTTCAACCACATCAGCTAGGCTACTTAAAAAATAAGAGACGATATGGTCGAAGGAATGGCAATGAAATATGTACATTCTACAGCCGTGGAACCAAATTAGCCCTTAATAACAGCCTTATGACCAAATTATCCTTTGGCTTACACTTTTCTTTTTTCAGGAGTACCTTCACTTCTATTGTGATCGTCCTCTCTGTCACAGGGACATAAAGTCCAGCAACATTCTGTTAGATGAGAAATTTGTGGCGAAGGTACTTGTATTTTCATTTTCGGTTGTTAATCTGATAAGGTTGGATAAATGTAAGTCTTGTCTGCAGGTTGCTGATTTTGGTCTTGCTCATGCTTCAAGATGTGGTTCTGTCAGCTTTGAACCTGTAAACACTCACATTCGAGGAACACCAGGTAAATCATGATCAGACAGTATTCTCCAAAG
The DNA here is from genome assembly GCA_037367405.1 of Ottelia alismoides. Classification (NCBI taxonomy): domain Eukaryota; kingdom Viridiplantae; phylum Streptophyta; class Magnoliopsida; order Alismatales; family Hydrocharitaceae; genus Ottelia; species Ottelia alismoides. Next base: position 218,026 of record JAZKJV010004851.1, read on the forward strand.
GCGATAGAAAAATTGACTAGGGATGTTGCTGTGTAACGGAAAGTATTCTCCATATATTGGTGTTCTCAGTGCATTGTGAAGCATGAAAAAAACCATACATGAATCCATTAGAATTTGATAAATAATAGGAATACTTTAACTTTTAAGTTTTTCTGAAGCTGGAATATGGAGCAGGATATCTCTCTTTCATCGAATGGATATCATATAGAAACATGATATGTCCAATAAAACACTTCTGGATATTGATGCCTACAAGATGATCTATTAAAGAGACAACTGGAATGTTGATATTTTCTTTGCTCCATAACAGCACTTTCAAATATGACCTATATTTATTAAAACAAATGAAACTTGAATTTTCTTATGGAGACGTACTTAGGAATGCATACAATAGACTCCAAAATAAGAAAAAAATGCTCCTTAAATGTTACACATCCCTTCAATCTAAAGCATGCATATTGTGCATGTTTAGATAAGATGTGATTGACTCTAGACACTGTCATGTTACAGCTTTTGTAGAACTATCCGAAAGCTGATCCTCAAGAAAGTATGTCAAATATGGTGATCTTTGTAAATAGAAAGTCTCCAACAAAATCATCTAATATACTTAGAATGTCTCTAATAGTCTGAAATTAACTTTTGGCAATGAAATTGATAGGTTTATGATTGTTAGAATCTGATCATTAGGGCTAGTATTTGAGTGCCACCACTAAGGGGGCTAGTATTTGAGTAGAATATGTTTTACCAGAAATATTTCATAGTTTAGGGGTTTCTTTGTAATTGTTTGTAACCCCATACTTCCTTACTATATAAGGAAGTGCTACCCTCTCATTAATGACATGAATTATTTTTCATATTCTATTATTTTCCAAGATGGTATTGTTAGAAAATAAAAAATGCATAAGCGTATCAGAGAAATAGAAATATGAACATGAAGAACATGAGATTTAACGTGGAACCCTACTCCCTGATGAGCGGGATGAAATCACGGGAGAACGCATGAAAGTTTGTTTTATGCATTGCACTTTCTCACTGGATACAAAGGATGAGGGGCTTCTTATATAGCCCTCACTGAGTCTCCACGTCTCACAACGAGTAGATGTGGGACTAAACAAGTGGATGTGGTAAATGGATCCCGGAGTGTTCTTTTTATCCATCTACATCTTAAGTGACGCATAACACATATATTCCAACACTCCCCCTCAAGATGGAGCATGCAATGCTCAACTTGGACAAATAGAAAGAAATCTCAAACTCACGCTACAGGACACTACAGACAATATCAACTCAATGCGCACAATTGTCGGTTGTTGTGGAGGACGTTGCTTCTCATGTCGTGCAGGTGAGGAGGACCAGACAGGCTGGAGTGTGAGTGAAACTGAGTGTGCTTTGTACGACGCCCGTCAGAGCCATTGAAATTGAAAATGATTCTCCACCTAGAGAATCCTGGCCTGCCACATGTAGAAAACTGGATCATGTGGACAACTGCTATGTTTCTGAAAGGGTTGAACTAAAAAGTCGTGGAGACATCCTCGTCGGAGTCCACGGTCACTGGAGAATGGAGTCTGAAAAAGTCTCCTCGTCGGGGAATTGGGTCTCTCCCATACCGACTTAGAGAATGGGATCTCTACTCTGGAGTCCCTATGAAACCACATGAAAACCCTAGCCCACGTGGTATAGGCTTCTCTACCATAGAGTCCCTATGGATCACATGAAAACTCTGAACCGACCAAAAAAGACGAGGACCTCACAACTGATGGCACACATGTGCACATCAAACCGCAGACTCAGAAAACACTTGAACATCGAGTCAGAAATATCTGAACATCTGTAGTGTATGGAAACTGTTGTCTGAATCTGGAACAGACCTATGACTCTACACGATACTCCCCCTTTCTCCCATACTTGTCGGAAAACAATGGCTTTGACAAAGTTGGGAGAAGATAAGAGAATGAGGGAAACCATGAATAAGCCGATCTCATTAATGCTAAGAATTATTTTTCCATAAAGACTTTGATACTGAGAAATCAAGCACGAACTAGAATCTCTAAATAGTATAACTCTTGGGCTTAGAGAGGTAAATCAATATCAAGCCTTCTCAACCGAGCACAAAGCCTAAGTATAGAAGGTCTCCCTGTACTCTCTTGGTCGACCCCCAAAGGGCACAATCAAGTGGGTTTGCGAGTTCCCTAGTGGATCAAGGTGGTTCTATCTTCTCTCAATCTCAGGGATGTACCATAGGGTCTATTATTTTCCAAGATGGTATTGTTAGAAAATAAAGAATGCGGAAGCGTATCAGAAAATAGAAATATGAACATAAAGAACACATGATTTAAAGTACATCCCTACTCCCTACGGAGCGGGATGAAATCACGGGAGAATGCCTCAAATGGTTGTTTTATGCATTACACTTTCTCACTGGATACAGAAGGTGAGGGGATTCTTATATAGCCATCACTGAGTCTTCACGTCTCACAACTGATAGATATGGGACTAAACAACTGGATGTGGTAAATGGATCCTGGAGTGATCCATTTATCCATCTACACCATAAGTGACGCATAACACATATACTCAAACATTCCCCCTCAAGATGGAGCATGCAATGCTCAGCTTGGATACATAGAAAGAAATCTCAAACTCACGCTACAGGACATTATAGACAATATCAACTCAATGCGTACAATTGTTGGTTGTTGTGGAGGACGTTGCTTCTCATGTCGTGCATGTGAGGACCAGACGGGTTGGAGTGTGAGTGAAACTGAGTGTGTTTTGTACGACTCCTATCTGAGCCACTGAAATTTAAAATGATTCTCCACCTAGAGAATCCTGGCCTACCACATGTAGAAAATTGGATCATGTGGACAACTGCTATGTCTCTGAAAGGGTCGAACTAAAAAACCGTGGAGACATCCTCATCAGAGTCCACGGTCACCGGAGAATGGAGTCTGAAAAGTCTCCTCGTTGGAGAATTGGGTCTCCCATACTGGCTTAGAGAATGGGATCTCAACTCTGGAGTCCCTATGAAACCACATGAAAACCCTAGCCCACGTGGCTTAGGGAATGGGATCTCTACTATGGAGTACCTATGGATCACATGAAAACTCTGAACCGACCAAAAAAGATGAGGACCTTACAACTGATGGCACACATGTCCACATCGAACTGCAAACTCGGAAAGCATTTGAATATCGAGTCTGAAATATCTGAACATCTGTAGAGTTTGGAAACTGTTGTCTGAATTTGGAACAGACCTGCGACTCTACACAATTCTCTCCCTTTCTCTCGTACTTGTCGGAAAACAATGGCATCGACAAAGTTGGGAGAAGACAAGAGAATGGGGGAAAACTTGAATAAGCCCATCTCAATTTTTTCGATTTTTCTTCTCGCAAATTTTTTTGTTGAATCATCATTCTTTCGTACAGATTTTTTTGTGCGATCCCTTTTTATGTCCATTTCCTTTTTTAATAGTCGTTTCTCTTTTTTCCTGAATTAGCCTTTCCATTTTTTACGGCTTTCTTCTTGCAAATTATTTGATCGCGTATGATTTTTACACACTTTTTAAATTTAAAAAATATCTCTTTTTTCTCATGAGGCGAATCTCTCTTTTTTTTAACATGCCTTTCCTTTTTTCTCGTCTGGCCTCTCCCCTTTTTTCATTAAATTTTTTATCTAGACCACTTGGGCCCCCTTATTTAGGGTTCCTCGATGGGAACTCCTTTGCTCTTGAACCCGCCGCCCCCGATGGGGATAGGGCTCCACGGTTGGAGCCTCTAGATCTCGCAAGGAGGAGTGCCACTTGCTGCTGGAACTGTCGTTGGAGCACTACGTGTAATGTGTGGATGGTTGCTAGAAAACTCCCCTCTCGATCGGTGGCGCCAAGGCTCTAAATGTCGATTTCGATCACCATTTTGGTATCGACCAAAACAGAATTTCGGTGGAATTTCGACCAGAATTTCGGTCATTTTTTGTACTTGGACCCCCATATTTCGGTCATTTCGGTCGAATTTCAATTTTGATTGGATATCGATATTCGACAAAAATTCGACCGAATTTTGCTGAAATTTGAGGCCATGGGTGACGCTACTTGTTCTTTGTGAAGCGGTTGGAGCTTCCTCTGTCTCTGCTCTTCTAGTGTTCCTTGCCGCCTGCACTTGGCGGTGCTTGGAGATCGGAGCGGAGGTCTGGAGCCCCCACTTGGATGCGAGGCCGCCTATTGGGAGCCTCTGATGATGCCGGGGAAGGGGCCACTGGAGCATCGCCTGGAAGTCACTACCAGTTGGTAGCCGCCGCTTCTTCGGCTTGTTGGTAGGCGTCGCTTCTCGTGATCTTCTCCGGTGTGTTAGACCTCCCGTGTGAGGAAGATCTTGCTATTGGAGCTCACCAAGGAGGAGAGGCGGCATCTGGAGGGTGATGCTTAGAGGATGGGGTGTTGCACAGTGCGGCTAGGGTTGCCGCGACCACTTTTGTTGAACTCGTCGAGGAGGTGTGACGGTGCCTGGAGAGAGGACTCTGCCTGCTCTTCCGTACCGCCTGCGTGCTTGGAAAGGGGAGGTGATCTCGCATGCACGAAATCGAGATATGTGATGTTGTCATCACCTTTCTCCTCTGCAGAATTTCATGATGCCCTTGCAAACAAGAAATCTAGTGAACCCTATCTCTGCACCTGGAAGTACATGCCCATGCGAGGATCGTCGCTTGGAGATGATCAGAATGACGGAAGAAATCTTCAAAGAAGAACTAGGGTTTCAGAAATTGAACCATGAACTTGACAATCTTGAATCTTTAACAAAATGGATATGGGTTCGATCCATTTTGACTGACCTAGCTGTTGAGGTGACTCTTCCCATGCACCTTCAATGCGACAACTGGGTTGCTCTTTTCATTGTCAACAACCCAACCTTCCATGAGAGGATCAAGCATATCGAGGTAACTATCACTATACTCGAGACATGATTTAGAAGAGTTTCATCTCCACCGCTGATGTCAGCTCAGGTGAACAAATAACAGATGTGTTCACCAAGTCCTTAGCCAGAGGACCATTTCGGAGATGCTGCTCCAAGCTGAGCATGATTGATATGACGCTCCAGCTTGAGGGGGGTATTCAAATATTACTTATCTTTTATTCATTCTAAGTATTTTCTTTTCTTTCTATCTATACTATATAATTTCCCTAACATATTTAACCTCTATATAAGAGAACCTTAGGCCTCATGAATAAGTTGCTGGAGTATATGTGTTGTGGGTCACTTATGTGGTAGATGGGTAAATGGATCTCTCCAGGGTCCATATACCACATCAAGTTTTTAATCCCACATATACCAGTGGTGGGACTTGGAGGGTCTGTGGAGGCTATATAAGAAGCTCCGGGCCTAGTGTATCAAATGAGAAAATTCAATGAAAGAATCAGCTCTTTGAGGCATTCTCCCGTGGTTTCATCCCACTCCTTAGAGAGTAGGGTTCCACGTAAAAATCCCGGTCTTCTTCAATGTTTATTTCTTTATCTCTGATATTAGCTTCTGCATTCATAGTTTCTAACATGGTATCCGAGCAATCGATTCTAGGGATTATTTTGAAGATTTCTATGTTGATCTTTATGTATACAATTCTGCGATATGATTTTGTTCTTAAAGTTTTGGAGTGTTCAAGAAGACCTTTGATTTCTGAAACCCTAAATAGAAAAGGTCTCGTGCTTATTTTTGGCCCGACAAGCCTATTTTTTAAAGAAAAGGAAAAAATGGGGGAGGAGTAGTTGCGAGCCCGATTGGGCCGTATGTATTTGTTGGGAAAAAATAAGAGAATTATTTATTCCTTGAGCCCTAGGATCTCTTATATAGAGGAGATGCCTATGGGCAAATTAAATAAACCATACAAGAGGAAAAGAAATAGATAAAAGAATACATAAGCATATCTCTATACTCCCCATCGACATGTAGCATATCTATCATGCTCAGCTTGGATGAACAACTTGGAAATTATCCTCGAAGTAAGGCTTGGTGAAAATGTCTAGCATCTAGTCCCCTGAGCTGACATGGGATGTAGAAATGAATACCTTCTAAATCATGTCGCGTATACAGTGGCAATTGACCTCAATATGCTTCGTTTGTTTATGGAATGCAAAATTATTAGCAACGAACAGGGCTGTCTAATTGTCACATTTTAGCGATATGAGAAAAGGTACATCTATATGTAGATCTGTAAGGACTGCTCGAACCCACATCATTTCTGTACATGTTTGTGCCATAGCTTTATACTCAGATTCATCACTAGATCTAGCAACTATGGTTTGCTTCTTGCTTTTCCATGAGACAAGAGAATGTCGAACTGTTTGGAAAAATAAGAGTTGTGTTTATTCCTTGAGCCCTCGGTTCTCTTATATATGGAGAAGCCTATGGGCAAATTACATACGATAGACAAAATGAAAGGGAAATAGGTAAAAGGTACAGTAACATAAAATAAACTTCTACACTCCCCCCTCAAGATGGGGCATAGATATCTATCATGCTCATCTTGGATAAGCACTTCTGGAAGGGGCCCTGAAGCAAAGCTTTGGTAAGAATGTCTGTCGTTTGGTCTCCTGAGCTGACATGGGTTGTAGAAATGAAGCCTTTCTGGATCATCTCACAGATATAATGGCAATCAACCTCAATGTGCTTTGTCCTCATGAAATGCAGGGCTTGAGATGTTGATTCTGCTCAATCTCTGAAAAGCCTCCTCCATGGGAGGAATGGTAGCATTTGCCAGAATCTGAGAAGAAGCACCCTCATATTGTGAATCGAGAGAGGCTAGAAAAACTCCCACCATCGTGGCATTCCGGTATTGTTAGAGCCAAGAATACTTTGTTGTGTTATTCCATGGAGCCCTAGGGTCTCTTATATAGAGAGAAAACCCTTGGGTAAATTACATAGATGTACATAAGATAAATAAGAAATACTCAACGGTACATCACAACATAACGTAAACGTCTACACTCCCCTAAAGATGGAGCATAGATATCAATCATGCGCAGCTTGGAAGAACATCTCTGGAAAGGTCCTCTGAGCAATGGCTTGGTAAATATATCAGTAGTCTGGTTTTCTGAACTGACATGTGAAGTGGAAATCAAGCCCTTCTAGATCATGTCTCTAGTATAGTGACAATCTACCTCGATGTGTTTTGTTCTTTCATGAAAAGCTGGATTATTTGCAATGAACAATGCTGCCTGGTTGTCACATTGAAGATGTATGGGTAAAGTGACATTTACATTCAAATCTTCCAAGACCGCTCGAACCCACATCATTTCTGCGCTCGCTTGTGCCATGGCTCTATATTCGGATTCAGCACTGGATCTTGCCTCAACTGTCTGTTTCTTGCTTTTCCAAGAAACCAAAGAGCTTCCTATGAAGATAGCAAATCTTGAAGTGGATTTACGATCCTTTGGACATCCCGCATAGTCTGCGTCTGCACAAGCTGAAATAGACAGATCTGTGTCTTTTCTAAATAACAAACTTGTGCCTGGGGAAGACTTCAGATATCTCAATATCATATACACGGCTTCCATATGAACTTGCCTGGGCTGCTCCATAAATTGACTCACCCGGTTTACTGCGTAGGCAATATCCGGACGAGTTATGGTGATGTATAGAAGCTTACCCATCATCTCTCTGTATCTTCTTTTGTCCACCTCTTCGGTATCATTGTCATAAAGCCTCATACTTGGGTCCATAGGCGTGCTCGACAGTCTGCATCCAGCCATTCCTGTTTCCACAAGCAAGTCGGTGACATATTTTCTTTGGGTCATCACCATTCCTTGTGCATTTCTTGCAAACTCTATCCCCAGAAAATATCGTATCGTGCCTAGATCCTTCGTAATAAACTGGCTTCCCAAAAGAGCTTTGATCATCTCAATCCCCTGAGCATCATCTCCTGTAACCAGAATATCATCAACATATACCATGACAACGACCGTACCTCTGGGTGTCTTCTGGATAAACAACGAATGATCCGTATTTGACCTCTTGAACCCCTGTCGTTCAATCAGCTGGGAAAGTTTCTGAAACCATGCCCGTGGACTTTGTTTAAGGCCATAGATAGTCTTATGAAGTCTACACACCATCTGAGTCTCCCCTTCAGCTGCAAACCCCGGTGGCTGCTGCATGTAGACTTCCTCCTGTAGATCACCATACAAGAAAGCATTCTTCACATCAAGTTGGAAAATAGTCCACTTACGTACCACAGCAACAGATAGTAGAATGCGAAGAGTCGAGTGTCTAGCCACTGGTGAAAAAGTGTCCAAATAATCCACCCCGTAGGTTTGGGTGAATCCCCGTGCGACAAGTCTGGCCTTGTATCGGTCGAGACGCCCGTCTGCGTGATATTTAACTGTAAAAATCCGTTTGCAACTCACCGCAGATGCGTCCGGAGGAATAGGGACAAAAGACCAAGTCCCTCTGGACTGTAAGGCGCGCATCTCCTCCTCCATAGCTAGACGCCAGTAGTAAATCTTCATGGCTTCTTGATAAGTCCGTGGGATGTCAACCGACGAGACAGCTGCTGCAAACCTCTCAAAATCACCAGTGAGACGATGAAAGGACACTTGAGACGCAAGAGGATAGGATGCACATTGCCTCTTCTGCTTCCTTTTAGCAATAGGATGATCAAGGTCATCTGTCACAGTACTAGCTGGCGGATCCTCCTCCTGTAGTAAAGGTTCCTGCACAGGTGCATTATCTAACCCATTATTAGTGTTAATATCAGAACATACCTGAGGCGTACTGGATGGTTGGCGTGTAGCTTGAGCAGGCCCTGAGCGCCTTGTGTAGAACTTAGGAAATGGTAGAACGGGTGGTGGTGGTGGTGGTGGTGTGGTGGACTCAGATTGACCCAGACTTGGAGGTAGGGGTACATAGACATTAGTATCCGTGGATGTGGAGGAAACTAATCTGTCACCTGCAGGGGAGAAGTACATAACTGATTAACTGGTTCAAAAAATGTAACATCAGCACTGACATAGTACTTGCCACAAATGGGATCATAGCAACGATATCCTTTCTGTGTCCTGGAGTAACCACAAAAACACACTTAACAGCTCTAGGAGAGAGCTTGTCAAGTCCTGGAGACAAGCGATGAACAAAAGCGACAGTCCCAAAGACACGAGGAGTAAGTGAAAACAAGTCCTTGTCACGGAAAAGAACAGAGATAGGGGCCTTTTCCCCAAGAACGGTAGAGGGCATGGGATTGACCAGATAGCATGCTGTGAGTATGGCATCCCCCCAAAAGGCTAATGGTGCACAACTTTGAATAAGTAATGTGCGAGCAATGTCAAGAAAGTGTCGATGTTTTCGTTCCGCAACACCATTTTGTTGAGATGTGTACGCACATGTTGTTTGGTGGATAATCCCCTTCGAAGAAAGAAACCGAGCAAGAGAACGAGTGCAGAACTCCAATGCATTATCCGTGCGCACATACTTGACAGTAGATGAAAAACATTCTGCACTTCATTGATAAGATTTTGGATAACATTTCCTGCTTCAGATTTATTTTTAAGAAGAAAAGTCCAAGAAACACGAGAAAAATCAACTACAACAAGATAAAACCTGTGCCCCTGATGATCTGGGACATGACTCGGACCCCAAATATCTATATGAAATAACTCGAACGGGGAGCGACTGCTCCGACCCTGACGACTAGGAAAGCTCGAACGATGGTACTTCCCTAACTGACATGCTTCACAACGAAATGACAAAGAAGGAGATATCTGAGGCAGGAGGTGACGCATTTTCTGCAGCGGTAGGTGACCAAAGCGAAGGTGCCATGTATATGGAGAAACGGATCCCTGAGAGTAATAAGACGCCAACATAGGAGTGCCGTACCAGACGATAGAGGCCATTGTGCTCAGAACCACAGCCAATCACCCTGCCCGTTAGTATGTCCTGAAAAATGACAGAAGATGGGTCAAATATAGCACGACAGTGCAAATCTTTTGTAATCTGACTGATTGATAATAAATTCATAGAGAATTCTGGTGCATGTAGAACGTTCTGTAAGTGCATGGAAGGCAATAAAACAGTCTCCCCCTGACCGACAATAGGGGAATGAGTGCCATCAGCTATGAGTACGGAGCGGCCAGACTGAATAGCTCTGTAGGACTGCAGGTTATCTCTATCACGGCAGAGATGATGGGTGGCTCCGGAGTCAACAATCCAACCTGAGAGATTATGGTTATGACAAGAGGCAGAAGCACTACCTGAGGTACTGGCAACAACAGATGTACTAGCGGACGCAGAAGCTGCAACGTCAGGTGTATCAGCACCCTCTAATGATGTCTGTGGCATAATGTCTCGAAGCCGTGCCACTAGCTCTTCGAACCTGTGATCGGACGTAGGCGTGGATGGAACCTGAACATGATCAGCTACACGTGCAGAAGGAGGAAATCCATGCTTGGAATAGCATGTATCCTCGAAATGACCAGTTCGACGACAAAAAGAGCATGTTGAACGCACACGACCTCCTCAGCCACGTCCGCTACCTCCTCGACCACGAAAGGAAGACGAACTACCTCGTCCTCTAGAGACCGCCATTGCTGATGGAGATGGAGTTGCGTACTAGAGGGAATGGAGATCCTACTGAGCCTCCTGTAGACTTCCTCCATAGGAGGAATAGTAGCATCGGCGAGGATCTGAGACCGGGCTGCTTCGTATTCCGGATCAAGGGCAGCAAGTAGAACTCCTACCATAGTGACATTGCGAAACGTCTTCTCTTGCTCGGGGGTGGCTGTGAGCGGAATGGTGCTGTATAATTTCTCGAACATCCCACGTAGGGATGTGTATAGAGAATGAAGGAGCCGTCCATTTTGCTTCGTGGTAAAAATATCATGCTGCAACTGCAGCATCTTCGTCTCATTCCGCACTTGAGAGTATGTTGTAGCCAGAATATCCCACATCGCCTTGGCGGTGTGTTGATGAAGGACGTCGTTGGCGATCTCCATCGTGAGCGTCCCTGATAGCCAGACCTTTGCATAGACGTCATCAGCCTCCCATGAGGCATATATTCTCGTCTTCTCCGGCGGTTCATCTTCGGTAAGAATATGCTTCTTACCACATGACTTCATAAGACTGAGGAACTGCATAGCCCACAGTTCATAGTTCGTCCCGTCCATTTTGACGATTGGTGCCGAACCTTTAAAGGCACCTATGGCGGGCATATCAACTTTTTGTTCTGACATATTGCCGGAGAAGGAAAACTAGGGATGATAGACAAAAGAACTGGCGTCTACAAAGACCTTTGTGGATTCAAGTGCATATGTAGACGTTATGCACTTGAACCCGTCGTCGAATCGAGATCGACCGAAGAAGAGGTGCCGCAAAGAGCGGCGGTTGTGGTCGGCGGCGACGAGAGGAGGCTTGGGAAGCCCCGGCGGGAGAGAGGCGGCGCGAGGAGGGGGGCCCGGTGAGAGGTGGCGGGAGGAGGGGCCTGGCAGCGGCTGGAGGGGCCCGGCGAGAGGGTTTGGCGGCGGATGAGGCCTCGGCCTCGGCTGGCGGCTGCGGCGGGGGGGGGGGGTGGAGAAAAACCCTAGATTAGGGTTTTGGCTCTGATACCATGTTAGAGCCAAGAATACTTTGTTGTGTTATTCCATGGAGCTCTAGGGTTTCTTATATAGAGAGAAAATCCTTGGGTAAATTACATAGATGTACATAAGATAAATAAGAAATACTCAACGGTACATCACAACATAACGTAAACGTCTACAGATATGTCTTCAACTGCTCTGGAGTAGCTGTGAGAGGCATGAAGCTATGAAGCCTCTCAAACATTCCCCGCACTGTAGTGTAGTGAGCATGCAAGGGTCGACCATTTTGCTTTATCGTGAAGATGTCATGCTGAAGCTGTAGGATGTTTGTCTCATTCTTTGCTTGTGAATACATGGCAGCAAGAATATCCCACATGGCTTTGGCAGTAGGTTGGTGCAAGACATCGTTAGCAATGTCAGGCATCAAAGTCCTAGACAACCGGACCTAAGCATATGCGTCATTAGCCTCCCATGAGGCATACAACCCTGTCTTCTCCGTTGGCTCGTCCTCGGTAAGAATATGTTTCTTACCCATTGATTTCATTAGGCTCATGAACTGCATGGCCCATAACTCGTAGTTGGACCCATCCATCTTCACAATAGGTGCAGGACCTTTGAAGAAGCCTGTGGTGGGGATTTTTACCTTTCTTTCTGACATGGTGACGGGAGACAACTAGGGTTGTAGACAAGATAAACTTTGGTCTACACTGACATGACAAGGTTTGGTTGCATGTGTAGACTTTACACAACCAAACCCATCAACCAGGAAGCACGGGCGACGGGCCCCTTAGAGAGGAAACTGTCGAACCCTAAGGGAGCGGGACCCTAGGGACGACAACAACACACTTCGAAGGGGGCCTAGGGCACGACGAGCCTAGGAGAGGCGCACGGGAGGGACCCTAGGGCACAGAAGGTGGAGCATGGGGAATCGGGCAGCACGTGGGAGACTGGGGCGGTGCGCGGAGGGGGGTGGGGGGCGAACGGCGGGTTGAAGGTGGAAGGGTTAGGTTAGGGTTTGGTACGAGAGCTCCGGTCCAACGATAAGATGGATGGGACGAATTACGAGCTCTGGGCGATGCAATTCATGAGTCTTATGAAGTCCAACGGTAAGAAGCACATCCTTACCGAAGATGAGCCAGCAGCGAATACGGGGATTTACGCCTCATGGGAAGCTGATGATTCATATGCTAAGGTTTGGCTTTCTGGCACTCTGATGATGGAGATTGCCAATGATGTCCTCCATCAGCCCACGGCTAAGGCCATATGGGATATTCTTGCCGCAACGTACTCGCAGATGAGAAACGAGACCACGATCCTCCAACTTCAGTATGACATATTTACGGTCAAGAAGAATGGACGGTCGTTGCATTCGTTGTATACATCCCTGCGAGGGATGTTTGAGAAGCTTTACAGTATCATTTGAAGGATATGGTTAGATCCTCAAGCGCATCACGGAAGCGTGAGCATCGTATCGAATACGATGAAGAACGAGTAGTCGCACTAGTTGTTCTATGCAGCGAAAATTAAAAAATTTTTATGCGACGAAACCACATGATCCAAGAACACCTCTCGGATCGTTTCGTCTAAACCACAAACAAGTAATAGGATTACCTCTTAAAGCGTGGTTGCGATCGAGTCTCTAAACGAAGAGACCTTCTGTCTCAAGTCCGATCCGACGGCGGAGACGGTTGCGAGTGCGGGGATGAACCACGTGCTTCTCGCAATCCATGTTGATGATCCAAGCGGCAGATCTCCTGATCTTGACACACGAGATCCGACGTCTTCTTCACGAGCAGGGCATGCCGAAGTAGACGGAGATGCACGAGCAAACCATCGGGCAGCATAACGACGATGCCGTGGCGATGGAAAGCCTCTCTAGGGCATCCATGGTGGACGACCACATGAGAGGGAGAGAGAGAGTAGGCGTGTGAAGAGAAAAAGAGAGAGAGAGAGAGACTTGTTGTCTCACATGTTGTGTAAAGAAGAGTAAAGGGGTGCCTCTCCTTTTATAATATTTTGGGATCCATGGATCTCAATCCATGGGACAACACAAATCCAATGGCTCTCATTGATTTTGTTTATTTCAATAGCTAAGATTTGTGTTGGTAAAACCAACAACAATTAATTTAATCTAGATTAAATCTATATTGATAAATCAATATAATTTAATCCTCAAATTAAATCAACTAATATTGGAGATAATGGAAAGAGAGAAAACCTCCTTCCATATACATGGAGTGGACGGCCTCCCTTTCCTAATAGGAATAGGTGGCCGTCCCTCCTATGGAAAGGAGTATCTCGAAATGTAATCTCCCTTGATTACATTATTCCATGTATCTCCAATTTATTACAACAGTAATTCATAATTATTTTGTGAATATTGCAATCTTGCCATTGGAAATTTGTGAATCATATTTATAACCCAAAATAAAATGTAAATTACATTTTCAATTTAATGTCCAATGTGAATCCAATTCACATTAACATTTAATTAACAAATGTAAACTACATATTGCTCTCTCTTATATATTATAAATTACATTTATAATATACATGATTAATATGGATAGGGTTATCCACATTATTCATATCCACGATAATTAAATCACATTTAATCATCTTAGATCTCTATTATCTTGTGCCTAAATAATATGAATCACATTCACATTATTTACATCTTTGATAATCAAATCACATTTAATTATCTAAGACAACTCTCTTTATAATATGAATCGAATTCATATTAATCATGATAATTAAATCACATTTAATTATCCATTTTCTCAATGCTTGGATACTCATATCAACAATGAAATTATCCATGAACTCTTTCAAGGATAGTGCGCTTTCTCCGCGAATATTTGGAGATAAGGACAAGGCGATTGTATTGTTCCACGTATAGTGACTTGGATATTGAGATCATATCTCAAATCCAGATCGCGGGTCTCCCATAGATGCTTGATTAAATCAAGACCGCAAATCTAATCTTCTCATTGCATCTGAATCACATTCAGATCAATGTCCAACATTTGGACTAAGATTAGATTACTTCTCTACCGAGAGGGGTCACTAAAATCCAGACCCGTTTCATCACTCCCTAGGAATGGAAGCGTCATGGTTATACAATCGTTTATGATCACATCACCCTCAGGTATTCCCAATACATGTACATCCTGCATACTGGAAGACTCAGAATAAATCCGAAGTATTAGATCAACTTTATATTGTCTACTTCATGGTTTTATCAGTAAGTTTCTCATTCGATCATTGAGAGTTGGTATTGATCATACACTTTCCAAAAGTGTATATCATACCAAGGTCTTGATCATATACTTTCCAAAAGTATATATCAAACCTACAAATTCAGTCCAGCTTCCAAAGCGAGATGACCGTGCGCATAGAATTTGATTCTTCCCAATATCTCATGAGTGAGCTCATGTCTTCCGGTTCAGTAACTGAACCTGTATGATCCCTTTGAGAGATCGTATTACTCATATGCCCTTATATGCACACCAGAGCGCCGGTGTATAGACCTTGATTAGGTCATCAATCTATTGGTCTGCCAAATGTACATACTTAGACATATAGTAACACATCTGTCTCCGGTCAGAGGATGCGTGCCTGTATCGTGACAGCATACGATTTAGGACTTTGGTTATCTCGATCTCGTTAAGTTAACTCTTTGACCTAACTAATCTGACATCTCCGAATCTCTATTCCTATACAGAGGACCTGCATCAAGAGGTCGGTCAGATATCGGCCTTTAGAGATAAGGATTGCCATCTCCTACTCAGGCTGGAGATCATCTCTTAACAATCATTTGACGATGCTTGATGAGTCCTCAATCTAACTCTTTAGATATTCATCCAAGCACCAGCCTTTATGATTAACAGTTGAACCAACAGCTGTATGATCATCAAGATGGCCATGGTACATAACCCTCATTGTACTACGGGACCTATTATGCAAATTATTCATTCTTCATTTCAGATCAAGGAATGATATTTGCAATAACATTTATTGCATAATGGCTCGTTGTGGGCTCGCATGTCCAACATCATTCCCCTGACGGCGACCCCTAAGCAGCAGAAGATGTTCTGGAATGCTACAATGGTGGGGGTCTTACTAGCAGCACTCGACTCGGAGTATGATGCGGCTCGCTCGCAGATACTGGCGAATACTACTATTCCTCCAGTGGAGGAAGTGTATCGACGGCTCAGCAGGATCACGGATCCTTCTACATCCACTACACCACCTCCTTCAACGATGGTGGCTTCTCCAGGCAGAGGTGCATCTTCCTCTTTTCGTGGTTATGGACCTCGTGGTCGAGGTAGCTGATTTCGTTAGCCATGCACCTTCTGTCATTGTCCGGGTCATGCGGAGGATACATGCTATTCTAAGCATGGTTTTTCAGCATCCGCTCGTGTAACCAAGCACGTGGTGCCTACACCGACATCCACTTCAGATTAGCGGTTTGAGGATCTTGTCACCAGGCTACGAGATATCATGCCTCCTGCCACTACTGACTCGCCAGGAGGTCACTCAGACATAGCAGCTTCAGCCTCTGCCGGCACGTCAATCACAGCTAGCACATCATGTAGCGTTTATGCCTTTTACGTCTTGTCACAGTTCTGATGTTTCGGATTGGATCATGGACTCGGGTGCGACACATCATCTCCGTCGAGACAGAGATAAGTTTACATCCTACAGAGGTTCCACCAGGGATATCGCTAGTAATAGCAAATGGGACTCATTCCCCCATCATCGGATAGGGGGAGATCAGTTTGACACCCTTCATACGACTATTGAATGTTTTACATGCTCCAGATTTCTCAATGAACTTACTTTCCATTAGTCAGCTTACAAAGGATTTGCATTGTCGGGCTATCTTTGACCCCGTCTCTTATTTTTCTGGACATTCTACGGGCAGGGTGATTGGTTGTGGTTGTGAGCAGGATGGACTATATCGGTTGGTTCACACCTCCTATGATGGTGACTCATCTCAGTCCAGTGGATCTGCTTCTCCCTTTACTTGGCATCAGCGTTTTAGTCATCTCCCTCTTCAGAAGCTGCGACATATCTTGCTCCAGATTTCGCCAAAGTCTTCTTTTCAGTGTGAAACGTGTCAGTTGGGAAATCATCACAGATCTACTTTCCCTAGTCGTGAGTCTCGGAGCAGTCGCTCCTCTTTTGAGTTGTTGCATATTGACATTTGGGGTCCGAGTCATGTACCTGTCCACCAGGGACACAGGTTTTATCTAGTGGTCGTTGACGATTTCTCTAGATTGTCTTGGGTTTCTATTGAAAAATAAATCTGAAGCGGGGAATGTAATTAAAAATCGTATCCATAAAGTTCCGAATGTTTTTTCTTCTAATGTGAAAATTGTGTGGACAGATAATGCCTTAGAATTTTACACTGGTGCTCTTTCCCATTTCTTCTTGTCTCGTGGCATTACTCATTAAACAACTTGTGCCTACATGTCTCAACAAAACGGTGTTGTAGAAAGAAACCATCGTCATCATCTTGATATAACTCGGACTTTACTCACCCATAGTTCTGCTCCTCTGTCTTTTTGGGGTGATGTTGTTATTATGGTATGTTATCTGGTCAATGGTATGTCATCCTCTGTATTGGGTGAGAACGTTCCTCTTTCTGTTATCTTTCCCGACAAGGAGTTGTTCTCACTACCTCGTGTTTTTGGTTCAGTTGCTTTCGTCCATCAACTCGCTCCAAGGATTGATAAGCTCTCACCTAGGGATGTCAAGTATGTGTTTCTTGGGTACTCTCGTACTCAAAGAGGGTTACCGATGCTATGATCCTGTAAACAAAAGATATTATGTCAGTGCCGATGTCACCTTCTTTGAGACTGTGATATATTTTTCTCCATGTGAGAGAATGACTTCTTCCACTACTAATGATGAAATTTATGTGCCACCTCCTCCTCTGCGTCAGTCTGATAACATACCTTCTCCCGTTGTGCCGACACCGTCACCACCACCACCACCACCTCTGCAACCAACAATCCCGCCTTTACCGAAATTTTATACTCGTCATCCTATTCCTGCTCATGGAGGTTGTCATTTATCCACCATGCCCCAGGTATGTCTAGGTGATATTACTAGCGATGGGACTGACAATGCACAAGTGTAGGACAATGACATACAGGTGACACTGCTGATGATTTGGATGTACCTATTGCCTTGAGGAAGTCTAAGCGGACGCGTGCGTCCTATCCACTTGCTTCATAAGTTTCATTCCATCGCCTCGCTGGTGATTTCCAGAGATTTGCTATTGCCTTATCTACCATGGAGATACCACGGAATTATCAGGATGCCTTAAAAGACAGCAGCTGGCGGTTAGCCATGGAAGAGGAAATGGCTGCTATGCGGTCTCGTGGTACATGTAGCTTGGTTGTTGTTCCCTCGGGAGCTTCTGTGGTCAGCTGTAAATGGGTTTTTACTATCAAATATAATGCGGATGGCAGCCTTGATCGCTACAAAGCAAGACTAGTGGTACGTGGATTCACTCAGATTTATGGCGTGGATTATATGGACACCTTTTCTCCGGTGGCACGTCATCCCACTCTATGTGTTCTTCTGTCAGTCGTTGTGGTACGTGATTGGCCTTTATTCCAGCTTGATGTTAAAAATTCCTTTTTATATGGGGACATGCAGGAAGAAGTCTACATGCAGCAGCCTCTGGGGTTTGCTGCTGAGGGGGAGTGTCAGATGGTGTGTAGACTTTATAAGGCCATATATGGTCTTAAACGCGAGCATGGTTTCAGAAGCTTTCATATCTCATCCAAAAGCAAGGGTTCATAAGATCAAATGTTGACCACTCTTTGTTTGTCCAGAAGACTCCCAGAGGTACTGTTGTTATTATGGTATATGTTGATGATATACTTGTTACAGAAGATGACATACAGGGGATAAAGATGGCCAAAAAAATTTTAGGCCATCAGTTTGTGACTAAGGATCTTGGTACTCTACGATACTTTCTAGGATTGGAGTTTGCGAGGAATGCGCAGGGTCGTGTGATGACTCAAAGGAAATATATTACAGATATGCTTGTTGAGACAAGTATGATCGGATATCGCCCCTCCACTACTCCCAGGGATCCTAGTATGAAGTTATATGGAGATGATACAGAGGAAGTTGACAAAAGAAGAAATGGTGGGAAAACTTCAGTATATTACTATCATTAGACCTGACATTGCTTTTGCGGTTAGTCGAGTGAGTCCGTTCATGGAACAACCCAGACAGGTACACATGGATGCTGTATTTATGATACTAAGATATCTAAAGTCGATCCAGGTGCAGGATTGTTGTTCAGGAAAGAAACAAATCTCTCCATCTCTGCATGTGCTGATGCATATTATGCAGGATGTCCTAGAGATCGAAAATCTACCTCAGGTTTTGCAGTGTTTGTTGGCAGTTCCTTAGTTTCTTGGAAAAGCAAAAACAGACAGTGGTGGCTAGATCTAGTGTTGAATCTGAGTACAGGGCCATGGCACAGGCAAGCACGGAGATGATGTGGGTTCGAGTCGTATTAACAGATCTGCATATAGATGTATCATTACCCATGCAGTTACAATGTGACAATCAAGAAGCATTATTTATTGCTAATAATCCTGTATTTCATGAAAGGACGAAGCATATTGAGGTAGACTGCCACTATACCTGGGATATTATTCAGAAGGGTTTGATTTCTACTTCCCATGTCAGTTCAGGAGAGCAGACTGCAGATATCTTTACTAAGTCGCTGCTCAGAGGGCCGTTTCAGAAATGCTCTTCCAAGCTGAGCATGATTGACATCTATGCTCCATCTTGAGGGGGGTGTAGAGATATTTCTAGTATTTATGTACTCGTGTGTTATGTTTATTTTCATTGTACCACCTTATGTAATTTACCCATACGCTTCCTCTATATAAGAGAGCCTAGGGTTCCCTGGAATAAACAAGTTCTCATCTTCATTTCCACAAACAGTATCTAAGAGCTTCATGATCCTTGGTAACAAATTCATGACCTAGAAATTCCTTTGCACTCTTTATTCATTGTATGTCATCTCATGTAATAAGTATATCATCAACATACAATATAATAGCAATCATACCTCTGGAGGTTCTTTGTATGAAAGAGAATGATCTGCATTCGACCTTCTGAACCTCTGCTTCTCAATCAAATCTGAGAGCTTCCGGAACCAATCTCTTGAGCTCTGCTTAAGGCCATAGATTGCCTTATGAAGTATACACACTTGTGAACACTCCCCCCAACAACAAACCCCAATGGTTGCTGCTTGTGGAGTTCCTCCTGAAGATCACCATACAAAAATGCATTCTTGACATCAAGTTGAAAAATAGGCCAATCTCGAACCATAACAATTGATAAAAGAATATGTAGGGTAGGGTAGAATGACGAGAAACTGGAGAGAATGTGTGAAGATAATCCACGCCATATGTCTGAGTAAAGCCACGTGCTATTAGTCAAGCCTTGTATCGATCAATACTGCCATCCGCATTTTGCTTCACTGTAAACACCCATTTGCAACTTAATATAAACATCCAGTGGGGGCTAAGACCAGACTCCAAGTACTTATGGATTGAAGCGTTGCCATCTCCTCCTCCATAGCTAGATGTCACCTGCTATATGTCAATGCCTCCTGGTAAGTCCGTGTTATGGACATGATGGACAAAGCAGCAACAAACCTCATGAAATCACACGTCAGACGCTCGAATATGACATAAGAAGCAATCAGATATGAGTTACATGAACGCTTCTACTTCCTAATAGCAATAGGTAAATCAAGATCATCACCATCATTCCTGCCATCAACCTAATCATCAACCTCCTGAGATACCCCATGCTGAGAAACATTATTAGTCCCATCATTAGAACTAATGTTATCAGAACAAACCTGGGGCGTGCTAGATGATGGACCATGAGCAGGAGCAGGAGCAGGTCATTAGTTATATTGATGTGGCAGTGGTGGATCCAGAACAATGGGATGTGGTGGTGCTAATGGTGGTGATGGAGGTGGTGGTAGTTGAGATGTTGAGGAAGGTGGTTGGCGCATGGGTAGAGGTGGAAATAGACCTCATTATCTGAATATGAAGGTGCCAATCTATGACCTGTAGGAGAAAAATGCATGACAGACTCAAAAAATATGTCATTTGTGCTGACATAATATCTCCTGTGTAACGGATCATAACAATGATAACCTTTCTGAGTTCTGGAGTACTTGGCAAAGACACATTTGACAACCCTAAGGTACCGTTCGGGTAACGGGCTAAACTCTTTGGGGAGTTTACCCCCCTTACCCCACATCCCTCTCTCTCCCCGTGGGCCCCACTTTATTCCTTTTTTAAAAAATTAAATAAATCAATTTTACATCATCAATCCTATCGAAAAATAATATATTATACCATCATATCATATAAAAATTATAAACTACTCCACTTCTACTCACTTTTCCAAACTTCAATACAATCACATCACAATAACTGCTCACTTTTTCAAACTTCAATACAATCATATCACTCCAAACCCACTTCTAACCCACCCCCAGTTTAACCCTCTATCCAAATACCAAAATCTAAAAATGGGTTACCCTCTACCAGTTTAACCCGCCTTAACCCGCCAACCAAACGCACCCTAAGAAAGAGCTTGTCAATCCCTGGAGAGAACCGATGGACAAATGCAACAGATTCAAAACCACGAGGGCTAAGAGAGAACAACTCCTTGTCAGGAAAAAATAAAGAAAAAGGAATCTTCTCCCCCAACATCGAGGAGGGCATATGATTAATGAGATAACAAGTCGTGAGAACCGCATCACCCCAGAATGAATGAGGTGCACAACTCTGGATCAGGAGGGTATGGGTGACATCAAGAAGGTGACGGTGCTTTCTTTCAGCAACACCATTCTGTTGAGATGTATATGTGCATGATGTTTGATGAGGAATACTATGATATGATAAGAATTGAGAGGGCACATGAGTACAGAATTCCAGCATATTATCAGTCCTTACAATTTTGACAGATGTGGAAAAAACATTTTGTACTTCTTTAATGAAATTTATTATACATTTCCAACTTCTGATTTATTTTTCAACAAGAAAATTCAAGACAGACGACTAAAATCATCCACAACAACTAAATAAAATATGTGTCCTTGATGATTACGAACACGACTTGGACCCCAAATGTCTACATGGAAAACACAAAAGGAGAGCTACTGCATCAACTGTGACGATTAGGGAAGACAGACTGATGATGCTTCCCTAACTGACATGCCTCATTGTTAAATGACGAGCGGGGTGAAATCTGAGGAATGACTGGACGCAGTTTCTAAAGTAGAAGATGATCGAAGCGCATATGCCAAAGGAGGGGAGATACCGATCCAGTGGAATGGGAGGATAGTCCAGCATACGATGTTTGGACCAGTCGATAAAGCCCGCTCTGCTCACGGCCACAACCAATCACCATGCATGTAAGAATGCCCTAAAACACAAGAGGTGATGGGTTAAATATTGCTCTACAATTTAAATCCTTAGTAATCGGATTGATAGAAAGTAAATTCATTGAGAAATCAGGAGCATGCAGCACATTCTGCAATCGCATAGAGGGTGTCAAGGTGATCTCCCACGTCCTGTGATTGGGGAATGAGTCCCATCTGTTATGACCACAGTCCTTGGAGAGACCTGCCTGTATGCTATGAGTTGATCTCTATCTCCACACAAATGATGTGTGGCGCTGTAATTTATGATCCATTCTGAGATATCTGAACCATGAGAAGTAGAGACATGAACGCTACCTGAGGTACTAGCTCCTACAGTAGCAACAATGTCCGAGCTGTTCTCTGAAGCGGATGAAGAGGTACTAGCTAGTTGTAGACAAGATGTCTCTCAGTCGATACACAAGCTCATCATATCGCTGATCTGATGTGTGTGAAGCTGCATAATGTTGAACATGTTATGTTATGCATGCAGACGCTTGATAACAATGCTTGGAGTAGCATGTATCTTCTGAATGATCAGATCGATGACAATAGGTACAAGCTGGTCTATGACCACGACCACTTGTACCACATGATCCATGTTCATGGAACTATGATGGACCTCCACTTCCACAAGAGGCCGCCATGGTAGGGGAATTCGACGTTGGAGCAAGAGTTGAAATATTGATCTGGCTCAATCTACGGAAGGCCTCTATGGGAGGAATGGTAGCATCAACCAGTATCTGGGAGGAAGCAGTCTCATACTGTGAGTAAAGAGAGGCCACGAAGACTCCAACCATCGTAGCATTCCGGTAATGTCTTCAACTGCTCTGGAGTAGTCGTGAGAGGCATGAAGCTATGAAGCTCTCAAACATCCCACGCAAGGCAGTATAGTGAGCATGTAGGGGTCGATCATTTTGCTTTATAGTGAAGATGTCATGCTGAAGCTGTAGAATTTTTTTCTCATTCTTGGCTTGTAAATACGTGGTAGCAAGAATATCCCACAGGGCTTTGGCAGTGGGGTGGCGCAGGACATCGTTTGCAATCTCTGGTATCAAGGTACGAGACAACAAGACCTGAGCATATGTATCATCAGCCTCCCATGAGGCATACAACACTGTCTTCTCCATGGGCTCTTCCTCGGTAAGAATATGCTTCTTACTCATCGACTTCATTAGGCTCATGAACTCCATAGCCCACAACTCGTAATTCGACCCATCCATCTTGACTATGGGTATTGGACCTCTGAAGACGCTTGTGGTGGGGACATCTATCTTGTTCTCTGACATGTTGTCGGTCGAAGAAGACAATGAATGTAGACTTGACGAAATAATTGTCTACACTGACATAAGAGAAGTTGGTTGCATGTGTAGACTCAACCAACTTCCCTAATGTCTTCCTGACACGGCGACGGCTTCGGCCGCAAGAGATGCGACGGTTCGGGCCGCTGAAGGTATGTCGGCGTGAGGGCAGTCGATAGGAGGCTGCTACGGACACAGGAGGTCTGGTCGTTGGGAGTGTGGAAGGTACATCTGCAAGAGAACAAACCGTGCGACGGGGCCGCAATCGACGGGCATCAGGGCCATGGGTTATGGGCGGCAGGCAGAGGGGCCGTCGATAGCGTGGCTCCGTGCGAGAAGGTAGGAGGTGGGTTTAGGGTTAGGGTTTCAGGTACAAGAGCTTCGGTCTAGGACCGCTGCTCTGATACCATATTGGGAAAAAATAAAAGAATTGTTTATTCCTTGAGCCCTAGGCTCTTTTATATAAATGAGAGGCCTATGGGAAAATTACATGAACCAGACAAGAGGAAAACAAATAGATAAAAATATATAAACATATAAATATATCTCTACAGTATTAAAAAAAGGGAGAGTTATATCAAAAAAAAGAGATGGGTTGCAGTTTAAAAAAATAAAAAAGGGGGCAATTTGTTTAGGGCTCAAATTGGGCCGTATGTATCCAAAAAAATTGTGTTTTGAGAAAAGACACGTAAAAAAATAGTCGTATACAAGGAAAAAATTGTGCAAAAAAGGGAAAGCTGGAAAAAAAGATGAACGGTTTATTTGAAAAATAGGAAAAATAAGTCAGTTATAAACCTTGTTTTAAAAAGCGCGCCTCGAGGCAGTGAGGCATAAGCCTCAAGGCGTTTTTTGACAAAAAGCGCCTCGAGGCTTAAGCCTCACCCAGAAGTTCCGAGGCGTAAGCCTCAGGGTACTGTGAGGCGTATGAGGCGGTGAGGTGGTCGAGGCAAGGCAGAGGCGTAAGCCTCAAGCGCATGTCTTTTTTTTAATTTTTAGGTTATTTACTTTGCACATGACCTTGTTTTACCATAAACATTATACTTTTTTTTGCTAGTATTATTGTTTCAATGTTAAATCTTGCATGTTTCTATAAATATGTCCATACAAAGAGGTTTCTTGAAACAAGTGAAGCTCAATGATCTTGTATACATCATATTCAATTTATCATATTGAATCCATACATACTAGTTCTATTGTACGCAATATACACGATTGTGTTTGAATTGTAATAAAATTATTATACTGCTTGTAAGTTTGCAACTTGATGTTGTTATTTGTTTGTTAATAAAATAGTTATTAGATATACGAAGAAGCACAATCGAAAAGAAACACATGGAGTAAAATAATTATTATGCTTTGGTGTGAATAGTGGAAGCAATCACGTGCCTAATATTAGTTTTCTGAACTTCTATGCTTTCATCACATATGTGTTGTACCTTTTACTAGTGTGAAATTGATTTTAAATATGTTTTTAGTAAGACTTAATATTATTATATATATTTTAGTGTATTTTGCTTAATTTTAATTTTTCTTTTAAAAAATTGAGGCTTACGCCTCGCCTCACATTTCGAAGAAACGCCTCGAACTGCCTCGCGCTTTTTTAAACCTTGGTTATAAAAAATGGAATAGTCGGAAAAAAATGATTAAAAAATTTGCAAGAAAAGTCGAAAAAATGATGATTATCGGCTTATGTGATGTTTTATTTCCCTATTTTTCATGTCTTCTCCCAACTTTGTCGATGTCTTTGTTTTCCTACAAATACGAGAGAAAGGGGGAGTATTGTGTAGAATTACAGGTCAGATTCAGATGTCAGATTCTTCATATTCCAGACCACCCAGATGTTAGACTCTACAGTTCAGTTTCAAACTCTACAGATTAGTTCAGAGTCCAATTTCGAGGCACTCCATATTTGACTGACCCAATTTCTTCGAGTTCTCCAGAGAGAGACTCCTTTTTCAGACGCACATGTGTGCGATCATTTTTGTTTGGTCTCCATCTTTTATTTTTGATCTCAGAGTTTTCATGTGATCTATAGGGACTCCAGAGTAGAGATTCCATTCCCTACGCCATGTGGGCTAGGGTTTTCATGTGGTTTCATAGGGATTCCAGAGGTGAGATCCCATTCTCTGGGCCAATATGGTAGAGACCTAGTTCTCCGACGAGAAGACTTTTCATACTCCATTCTCCAGCGAACGTGGACTCCGACGAGGATGTCTCCATGAATTTTTCAATTCGTCCCTTCAGAGATGGAGCAGTTCTCCACATGATTGTGGCAGGCCAGATAGAGTACTCTGATGAGGAGACTCATTTCAGTTTTCGTGACTATGACATGCACAGTACAGAGCACACCCAGTTCGACTCACACTCCAACCCATTTGTTCCTCCTCACTTGTACAGCATGAGAAGCAACGCCCTCGACAGCCGTCGACAGTTGTGTTTGCATTGGATTGATATTATTTGTAGTGTCTTGTATGGTGAGTTTGAGATTTCTTTTTGTTTGTCCAAGCTGAGCATTGCATGCTCTAGCTTGAAGGGGACTGTTGGAGTATATGTGTTGTGAGTCACTTATGTGGTACTGGTAGATGGGTAAATGGATCCCTCCAGGGTCCATTTAACACATCCAGTGTTTAGTCCTACATCTACTAGTGGTGGAGCTTGGAGGGTTTGTGGAGGCTATATAAGAAGCCCCAGACCTCCTATATCAGACGAGAAAGTTCAATGAATGAATCATACCTTTGAGGCATTCTCCCATGGACTCATCCTTCCCCTTAGGGAGTAGGGTTCCACATAAAAATCTTGATCTTCTTCAATGTTTATTTCTTTATCTTTTATATTAGCTTCCGCATTCGTAGTTTCTAACATAAGCAATTCATTTTTTTTCTCCACAGTAAGTGCTACCCTCTAATTAAAAACAAGACTTTTTTTCCATATTCTGTCATTTTCCAAGAGTTGTGTTCATATTAACCCTAGCCTCTTTATACATTAGGGAAATTTTCCAATGAGCCATGTGGCCATTAGGATTGTAATGAGCATACTCATTTTTATAAATATTTTCTATAATTTTGAGTATAATAAGCGTTTGTTTACAACTTTTATATCATACTCTTACTATTAGCAATCATTTTCACAAAAGACAAACGTTAAATTAATATGAAATTGTCATTAGTAAGAATAGAAAATACATTAGTAATACAAATAAAGATACATCATTTCATATTAATTTAAGGTTTTCTTTTTGTGAAAATGATTGCTACTAGTAAGAATAGGTATAACGTTTGTAAAACAATAAGTATTATACCCAAAATGATAGAAAATGTTAGTAAAATTGAGTTTGCCCATTTCAATCCTAATGGGATAAGGACCCACTGGAAAAATCCTATATAGGCTGCCCTTCAAATGAGGTAGGGGCTTTCCTTGGTAAGGAAAGCCACCCCCAATTTAGTAGAATCATGTTCAAATTTTATAAACGGTAAATTTTACATTGTAGAAAAATATACACTAAATGGTTTGTAAAAAATAGTACCTATTTGTAATTTAACGTTTTCATCCAATATATTAATATTTTTGTAATTTTATCTTAATGTACATGTAATGTTAATGTCCATTATTAAATCTATGAGATAAAAAATGTAAAATATAAAGGAAAATGCCTAAATTGAGGTTGGTTTTCCGTATTCTGGAAAGCTCCTACTTCATTTGAAGCTTCTCCTTATACGCACACACATATAGGGTTAAATTAGTATTCTCCCTGTGAGCATATAAGAGTATGCTCCCACATTTCTTTCCGTAAATTTTCTAGTTTTTTTCAAATGAAACTTGGGGGATTTACTTAAAATAATAAGTGGAATATGTGTTTCAAATTTCGTGTAAAACAGACGTTCTTATGACTTCCATCTGAAGGGGGTCAATTTCAGCAATTTTGAGACCGTTAAAATTTGGCGGTCTTGATGGAGGGGATATATGTCTCGAATCAAGTCGAATTCTGAATAACATCATGGGATATAAACTCCATTAGGTTTCATTTAAGAAAAATAAAAAAAATACGGGGAAAAATAGGGTGGGAGCATATAAGTAACATGCTCCCAAGAAGCAAAGCATACTCGTGTGTGTATATATATATGTGGGAAAATTGTGTATGCCCCCTAGGGGGAGCTAAGTTAGCTCCCCCGCCTCATTTTTCACGTATTTTTTTATTTTTTTTTGAAAATAAAAACTGTGTAAATTCATTATTAAATCTATATATTATGTCACTAAAATTTCATGCGAAACAGAGACTCATATGGCCTCCATCCAGACGGGGTCGATTTAAAAAATCATGTGACCATTGAAAAATGATTGTCTGGATGGAGGTCGTAGGAGTCTCTGTTTCACATGAAATTTTAATGACATAATGTAGGGATATAGTGATAAATATTCACAGAAGAAATTTAAAAAAAATGAAAACATGAAGAAAATGGGGCGGGGGGAGCTAAGTTAGCTCCCCCTAGGGGGCAGGCCCATTTATCCCATATGTGTGTGTACATATATTGTTAAGATATCGTGTTTATGTTTTATGGTCCCTTCTTTGTAATTTACCCATAGAGCTTTTCTCCTATATAAGAGAGCTCTAGGGTTTGAGAATAATTATCTTTTCCTTTCAATTTCTTTCAACATGGTATCAGAGCAACGGTCCTAGACCAGAGGCTTTGCCCTAGTTCTGTGTCCCCACCGATAGCCTCACGTCGCTACCACCGCCTCTGCGCGCCGAGCACCCCACGCTCATGAAGCCCTAGCTCCTCGCTCGAGCACCTCACGCGCAGCCAGACGAGGACGCAGGTCACGCAGGGTCCCTTTCACGTGCACACCCTGTGTGAACGCGCAGGGTCCCTTTTACGCGTCGCGCCTCCTCTCTTTCACAGGCGTGTGCGCTTGAGCATCACAATCTAGGTCTTTCAAACAAGAGAAGAACTCCAAGGCATGGAAGGGGTTGTGGAATGAGTCTACGTCCACAACCACCTTCATTTATGTCCAAGTAGACATTCTCGTCTAAGTTTGGTGATATCCAGTCTATAGAGATTGTTGCCATCATGTCCGACAACAAGTTAGATGTTCTGTCCTCAGGTGCCTTCAAAGGTTTAGCACCCATTGTCAAGATGGATGGAACCAACTATGAACTATGGGCCATGCAGTTCATGAGTTTGATGCAGTGTAATGGCAAGAAGCACATCCTCACTACAAAGGAGCCAAGTGACAAGATTGGGATAAATGCCTCATGGGAGGCGGATGATGTGTATGCTCGTGTGTGGCTATCTGGGACCGTTTCCATGGAGATAGCTAATGATATACTGAGTCAGCCTACTGCAAAGGCTATGTGGGACATTCTTGCAGCGACTTACTCTATTTCAAAGAATGAGTCCAAGATCCTCCAACTCCAGCATGATATTTTCACATCAAAGCAGAATGGTCGTCCTCTTCACACCCTTTATACTTCTCTGAGGGGTATGTTCGAGAGGCTACATGGTTACATACCCTTGACTGCTACACCAGAGCAGCTCAAGGTATATAGAGACTCCGCGATGACTGGGGTACCTAGCAGCCCTTGATCCGGAGTATGATGCAGCTCGTGCCCAGATCCTCACTGATGCTACTATACCTTCGATGGAGGAGGCGTATCGAAGATTGAGCAGACTATCCATATCCTCTGATAGTACCTTACAGCAGCAGACATCTTCAACTATGGCGGCTTCACGTGGTAGAGGCAACCATACAGTATATCATGGTCGAGGAAGTTCCAACCTTGGTAGATGCGGTGATCGAGGTCGATCATGCACATTCTGCCACAGGACAGGTCATTCTGAGGAAACCTGCTATTCTAAGCATGGGTTTCCGGTGTCAGCCAGGGTTGAAGAGCAGACACAACAGACTGGGAGTTTACCTGATCAGAGGTTTGATGAGCTCGTAGCACAACTGAGAGAGATTATGCCTGGCACATCCAGATCCACTGGTTCTCCTTCAGGATCCTCAGAAGTAGCTGCATCAGCACCCGCCTCAGCATCAACATCCATTACAGGTACAATATTTGCCTTTACTACGTGTTATAGGGCAGATCTTTCAGAGTGGATCATGGATTCAGGTGCATCACATCATCTCTGTGGTGACAGAGGTCAGTTTAGTGTTTTTCATCGTGTCAGATCTGGATGATCGGTTGTGATAGCTGATGGTACACATTCCCCCATCACTGGTCAGGGGGAGGTGCAGTTGACTCCTACCTTGAGACTTCCTAATGTTCTTTATGCACCTGAATTTTCAATGAATTTATTATCAATTAGTCAAATCACCAAAGATTTACATTGTCGTGCCATATTTGATCCATCTGCTCTTGTGTCTCAGGATATACTTACGGGCAGAGTGATTGGAACTGACCGTGAGCAAGGGGGCCTTTACAGACTTGTGCAGTCTCCGTATGATGGTGTCTCATCCTTTTTAAGCATTGGGTCTGTTTCTTCGTATATGTGACATCTGCGATTTGGTCATCTTCCTCTGCAAAAGCTGGTGCATGTTCTTCCTCAGATTTCGCCTCGCTCCACTTTCCAGTGTGAGGCCTGTCTGATTGGGAAGCATCACCGGTCCTCTTTTTAGAGTCATCAGGGTCCGAGTAGTTATAGTTTGTTTGAGTTGTTTCATTTTTACATTTGGGGTCCTAGTCGTGTCCCAGATCATCCAGGGCACAAATTTTATCTTGTTGTTGTTGATGAGTTTTCTAGGTTATGTTGGGTCTTTCTTCTCAAGAATGAGTCTGATGCTGGTCCTATTATTCAGTCTTTTATTAATGAAGTAAAGAACATTTTTCTGCAAAGATCAAGTATATACTTTCAGACAATGCTCTAGAATTCTGCAGTACTCAACTCTCTCAATTTCTTAAATCTCATGATATTATGCATCAGACGTCGTGTCCTTATACCTCTCAAAAGAATGGGGTGGTTGAAAGGAAACACCGCCACATGCTGGATGTTACTAGGACTCTCTTGATTCAGAGTCGTGCTCCTCATTCCTATTGGGTAGATGCGGTTGTAACTGCTTGTTACCTAGTGAATCGTATGCCTTCTTCAGCGTTAGGGGAAAAGGTCCCGTTCTTGATTGTGTTTCCCGAGAAGGATCTTTTCTCGATTACGCCTCGTATCTTTGGATCAGTTGCGTTTGTTCATCAGTTTTCTCCTGGTCTTGACAAGCTTTCTCCCAGATCTGTCAAATGTGTATTTGTTGGGTATTCCAAAACCCAAAAGGGCTACCATTGTTTTGACCCTGTTCGACGAAGGTACTATGTCAGTGCTGATGTCACATTCGTTGAGTCTATTATGTATTTTTCTCCCACAGGTGATAGGCTTGCTCCTTCAGAGGATGGAGAAGATATCTATATGCCTCCTCCTCCATCAGTGCTAGGTCCTCCTCCATCACCACCACCACCTCCGCAGTCTCTTCTTTTCTTTCCACAGGTCTACAAGAGATGGCCTCCAGCTCAAGCGCCTCCTCTATCACCCAACACGCCCGAGGTATGTCTTATTGCACTCTGGACGCAGAAGCGAGCACGTACGATGAACCCCAAATATAGGGTGGACTTTGGTTCTCATGTTTCCTTTGAGCGTCTATCCAAGGACTTTGAGCAGTTTTTGTCGACTTGTCCGTTATACAGATACCACGGTCGTATCAGGAGGCCTTACAGAGCAGTCAATGGCATTTGGCAATGGAAGAAGAGATGGCAGCATTACGGTCGCGTGGTACGTGGAGTGTTGTTCACCCACCACCAGGTGCATCTATTGTTGGTAGCAAATGAGTTTTTACTGTGAAGCAACGTGTTGATGGTACAGTAGACCGATACAAAGCCAAGTTGGTTGCTTGTGGGTTCACCCAAACATATGGGGTGGACTATCATGACAACATTCTCCTCTGTGGCGCGTCATTCTACCTTACGGATTCTCATTTCTGTTGTTGTGGTGAGAAATTGGCCTCTCTTCCAATTGGATGTCAAAAATGCTTTGTTGTATGTTGATTTGCAGGAGGAGGTATACATGCAGCAGCCTCCTGGGTTTGCTGCTGAGGGGGAGTCAGGTATGGTATGCTGTCTTTATAAGGCTATATATGGCCTTAAGCAGAGTTCGAGAGCTTGGTTGCAGAAGCTCTCAGAGTTAATTGAACGGAAGGGGTTTGTTAGATCTACCACAGATCATACTCTCTTTGTAAAGAGAGACCAGCGAGGTATTGTAGTCATCTTGGTTTGTGTTGATGACATTGTTATCACTGACAGTGATGCACATGGGATTAAAGCAGCAAAGGACTTTCGTGGACATCAGTTTGTTACCAAGGACTTGGGTATGCTTCGTTACTTCCTGGGACTGGAATTTGCACGAAATCAGCAAGGTATGGTTATGACACAAAGGAAGTATATTACTGATCTTCTATCTGTAACATGAATGACAGAATGTAGACCAGCTTCTAACCTAATTGATCCTAATGTCAAGCTTCATGATGATGGATCTGAGGAGGTGGAGAAGAGACGCTACAGAGAAGTGGTAGGGAAATTATTGTATGTCACTATTACCAGGCCTGATATATCCTTTGCTGTGAATAAAGTAAGTCAGTTCGTGGAGCAACCCAGGCAGGCGCACATGGATGTTGTATTCATGACTCTGAGGTACTTGAAGTCATCTCCAGGTGCAGGTCTTCTGCTTAGGAGAGACACGTCTCTCTCTGTTACAGGGTGTGCAGATGCAGATTATGTTGGATGTCCTAATGACAGGAAGTCTACTTCAGGCTTTATTGTGTTTGTTGGTAGCTCATTAGTCTCATGGAAGAGTAAGAAATAAACTGTTGTTGCTTGATCCAGTGCAGAATCAGAATATAGAGCTATGACCCAAGGTAGTACTGAGATGATGTGGGTCAAATCTGTCCTAACTGATTTAACAATTGAAGTACCTCTTCCTATGCAACTTAAATGTGATAATTAGGCAGCCTTATTTATAGCTAACAATCCAACATTTCATGAAAGGACAAAGCACATCGAGGTAGACTATCATTACACTCGTGATTTGATCCAAACAGGGCTAATCTCAACATCCTATGTTACGTCAGGAGATCAGGTTGCGGATATGTTTACTAAAGCACTGGTTAGGGGTCCTTTCCATCACTGTTGTTCCAAACTGAGCATGATAGATATATATGCTCCAGCTTGAGGGGGAGTGTTAAGATATCGTGTTTACGTTTTTATGGTCCCTTCTTTGTAATTTACCCATAGAGCTTTTCTCCTATATAAGAGAGCTCTAGGATTTGAGGATAATTATCTTTTCCTTTCGATTCCTTTCAACATATACACACACACACACACACACATACACATATATATATATAATGAGGTAATACGACACACCATGTGATATATCAAAGTATACGTTACATAGGATATCATAGGAGCATTCCCAGACTTGTGTTTTGGACCATCATCCCCTTCTCATCGCCTAGCTTCTCCATTCAAGCTTCACCGCTTCATTAACACCCCCCCTCCCCGTGGCATGTCACCCATGTGGCAACACCGCCGACCAAACAACACTCTTGAATCTTTCAATTATCTCAGAATTGATTTTTTTTCTGAAGTCTCAGATACCTGTAGAGGTTTATATATGTTACGATGTACTGTTTCGTATTTTCTATTTATATATTGTAAGACTCTGTAATTTACCCAAGGGTTTTCTCTCTATATAAGAGACCCGAGGGCTCTATGGAATAACACATCAGAGTATTGCTTACTCTAACATGGTATCAGAGCCCTAACCCTAACCTAGGGTTTCCTCCACCCGCCCCCCCCCTTCCCCCCCCCCTCTCCCGCCGTCGGCCTCTCCAGGCTCTCCCGCCGCCGCCAACAGGCCCCTCCGCCCCTCCGCCGGACCTCCAGGCCCCAGCCCCGCCGCCTGCGGGGCCCCAGCCCCGCCAGGCCTTCCAGGCCCCAGCCCCACCGCCTGCGAGCCCTTC
Source organism: Ottelia alismoides (assembly GCA_037367405.1). Classification (NCBI taxonomy): domain Eukaryota; kingdom Viridiplantae; phylum Streptophyta; class Magnoliopsida; order Alismatales; family Hydrocharitaceae; genus Ottelia; species Ottelia alismoides. The sequence continues at coordinate 251,366 of JAZKJV010004851.1, forward strand.
CGGCCCCGCCAGGCCCCTTCCGGCCCCAGCCTCGCCGCCTCTTCTCCGCCGAGGCTTCATCAGCCTCACCGCCGTCCGCCTCGCTTCGGTCGGGCTCGGATCGTTTATGGGTTCAAGTGCATAACGTCTACATATGCACTTGAATCCTCAACGGTCTCGGTAGACATCAGTTTCTTTGTCTATCATCCCTAGTTCAGATTCTCCGGCAGTATGTCAGAACAAAAGGTCGATATGCCCGCCATAGGTGCCTTTAAAGGTTCAGCACCAATCGTCAAAATGGACGGGACGAACTACGAACTGTGGGCTATGCAGTTCATCAGTCTTATGCAGTCATGTGGTAAGAAGCATATTCTTACCGAAAATGAACCGCCAGAGAAGACGGGAATATATGCCTCATGGGAGGCCGATGACGCGTATGCCAAAGTTTGGCTGTCCGGAACACTCACGACGGAGATAGCAAATGATGTCCTCCATTAGCCCACCGCCAAGGCGATGTGGGATATTCTGGCCACGACATATTCTCAGGTGCGGAACGAGACAAAGATGCTGCAGTTGCAGCATGATATTTTTACCACGAAGCAAAATGGGAGGCCGCTTCATTCTCTGTACACGTCTCTTCGTGGCATGTTCGAAAAACTCTATAGCACCATCCCACTCACAGCCACGCCGGAACAGCAGAAGACGTTCCGCAACGCCACCATGGTTGGCGTATTACTTGCTGCCCTTGACCCGGAGTACGAGGCAGCACGCTCTCAGATCCTTGCCGATGCAACCATTCCTCCGATGGAAGAAGTCTACAGAAGGCTCAGTCGTGTACCTGTTCTCTCGAATACAGCAACTCCACCTCCTTCGGCAATGGCAGTCTCCAGAGGACGAGGTAGTTCGTCCTCATTTCGTGGCAGAGGAAGTGGTGGACGTGGCCGCGGAGGACGCATACGCTCTACGTGCTCATTTTGTCGTCGTACTGGTCATTCGGAGGATACATGCTATTCCAAGCATGGCTTTCCTCCTTCTGCACGTGTCGCTGATCATGTTCAGGGTCCCTCAGCATCCACTCCAGATCACAGGTTCGAGGAGCTAGTGGCACGGCTTCGTGATATCATGCCACAGTCATCGTCAGAAGTTGCTGATGCTTCTGATGTTGCGGCTTCGGCGTCAGCAAGTACATCTGCTTCAGCCAGTGCCTCAGGTAGTCCTTCCGTCTCATATCATAACCATGATCTCACAGGATGGATTGTTGATTCTGGAGCCACCCACCATCTCTGTCGTGAGAAAGATATTCTGCGGTCCTATAGAGCTGTTCAGCCTGGTCGCTCTGTACTCATTGCTGATGGCACTCATTCCCCTATCATCGGTCAGGGGGAGACGACTTTGATGCCCTCTATGCACTTACAGAATGTTATACATGCACCAGAATTCTCTATGAATCTTTTATCCATTAGTCAGATTACACGAGATTTGCATTGTCGTGCTATATTTGACCCATCGTCTGTTATTTTTCAGGACATACTAACGGGCAGGGTGATTGGCTGTCGTTCTGAGCACAATGGCCTCTATCGCCTTGTACGGAACTCTTACGCTGGTGTCTCACTGCATTCCCAGGGCTCCGTATCTCCGTATACCTGGCATCTTCGGTTTGGTCACCTGCCGCTACAGAAAATGCGTCACCTCCTGCCTCAGATCTCTCCGAGTTCGTCGTTTCGTTGTGAAAGCCTGTCAGTTAGGGAAGCACCATCGGTCTAGCTTCCCCAGTCGTCAGAGTCGGAGCAGTCGCTCCCCATTTGAGTTATTTCACATAGATATTTGGGGTCCCAGTCGTGTCCCAGATCATCAGGGGCACAGGTTTTATTTAGTCGTGGTTGATGATTTTTCTAGAGTGTCCTGGACTTTTCTTCTTAAAAATAAATCCGAAGCAGGAAGTGTTATTCAAAATCTTATCAATGAAGTTCAAAATGTTTTTTCGTCTACTGTTAAGTATGTGCGTACTGACAATGCTTTGGAGTTCTGCACTCGTTCCCTTGCTCGCTTTCTTTCTTCTAAAGGCATTATCCACCAAACCACATGTGCATACACATCTCAACAAAATGGGGTTGCATAACGGAAGCACCGCCATTTCCTTGATATTGCTCGCACACTACTTATCCAGAGTTGTGCCCCATTATCCTTTTGGGGAGATGCTATACTTACAACATGCTATCTGGTCAACCGCATGCCTACAACTGTTCTTGGGGAAAAGTCTCCTATCTCTGTTCTCTTTCCTGATAAAGATTTGTTTGCACTTACACCTCGGGTCTTTGGCACTGTTGCGTTTGTCCACCGCTTATCTCCAGGACTTGATAAGCTATCTCCTAGGGCTATCAAATGTGTTTTTGTAGGCTACTCCAGGACACAGAAGGGATATCGTTGCTATGACCCCGTTCATGACAAGTACTATGTGAGCGCTGATGTTACATTTTTCGAACCCGTCATGTACTTCTCCCCTACAGGTGACAGATTGGTCTCATCCAAATCCACAGATTCTAGTGTCTATGTGCCTCCAGCTCCAAGCCTGGATCAATCCTATACTCCACCACCATCACCACCACCTCCAATTGTACCCTTTCCTAAGTTCTATACAAGGCGGACAGGCCCTGCTCAAGCTACATGTCAACCATCCAACACGCCTCAGGTATGTTCTGATGTTATCGCTAATGATGGGTTAGACAATGCACCAGTGCAGGAGCCTTTACTACAGGAGGAGGATCAACCGGTGGACACAGTGATGGATGATCTGGATCGGCCCATTGCTCACAGGAAGCAGCGGAGACAATGTGCTTCATATCCTCTTACCTCTCAAGTCTCCTTTCATCGTCTCAATGGGGATTTCCATAAGTTTACAGCTGTTGTCTCGTCCGTTGACATTCCACGGACCTACCAAGATGCCATGAAGATTGATTGCTGGCGTCTAGCCATGGAAGAGGAGATGCATGCTTTGCAGTCTCGAGGGACTTGGTCTCTTGTTCCCATTCCTCCAGGTGCCTCAGTGGTAAGTTGCAAGTGGGTGTTTACGGTGAAATATCATGCGGATGGACGTCTTGACAGATACAAGGCAAGACTTGTCGCACGGGGATTTACCCAGACGTATGGGGTAGATTATTTGGATACTTTTTCACCAGTGGCTAGACACTCCACTCTTCGCTTCCTCCTATCTGTTGTTGTGGTACGTAACTAGATCATTTTTCAGCTTGACGTCAAGAATGCCTTCTTGTATGGAGACCTGCAGGAGGAAGTCTACATGCAGCAGCCACCAAGGTTTGCTGCTGAGGGGGAGACTCAGATGGTGTGCAAACTTCATAAGGCTATCTATGGACTCAAACAGAGTCCCCGAGCATGGTTCTAGAAGCTTTCTCAGCTAATTGAACAACAGGGGTTCAGGAGATCAAATGCGGACCATTCACTGTTCATCCAGAAGAACCCTAGAGGTACAGTTGTTGTTATGATATATGTTGATGACATCTTGGTTACAGGAGATGATGCTCAGGGGATTGAGATAACCAAGTCCCTGTTGGGAAACCAGTTCATTACGAAGGATCTGGGCACGATACGATATTTTCTGGGGATAGAGTTTGCAAGAAATCCACAAGGAATGGTGATGACTCAAAGAAAATATGTCACAGACTTGCTAGTTGAAACAGGAATGACTGGATGCAGACCTTCAAGTACACCTATGGACCCAAGCATGAAGCTGTACGACGATGATACCGAGGAGGTGGACAAAAGAAGGTACAGAGAGATGGTGGGTAAGCTCTTATATATTACTATAACTCGACCGGATATTGCCTTTGCAGTAAACCGGGTGAGTCAATTTGTGGAGCAGCCAAGGCAAGTTCATATGGATGCTTTGTATATGATATTGAGATATCTGAAGTCTTCCCCAGGCACAGGGTTACTATTCAGGAAAGATACAGATCTGTCTATTTCAGCTTGTGCAGATGCAGATTATGCAGGATGTCCAAGGGATCGTAAATCTACTTCTGGATTTGCTATCTTCATATGAAGCTCTTTAGTTTCTTGGAAAAGCAAGAAACAGACTGTTGTGGCGAGGTCCAGTGCTGAATCCGAGTACAGAGCCATGGCACAAGCAACTGCAGAAATGATGTGGGTCAGAGCAGTCTTAGAAGATTTGAATGTAGATGTCCCCTTGCCTATGAATCTCCAATGTGACAATCAGGCAGCATTATTTATTGCCAATAATCCAGCTTTTCATGAGAGAACAAAGCACATCGAGGTGGATTGTCATTATACTAGAGACATGATTTAGAAGGGCTTCATTTCCACTTCTCATGTCAGTTCAGAGGACCAGACTACTGACATATTCACCAAGCCACTGCTCAGAGGACCTTTCCAGAGATGTTCTTCCAAGCTGAGCATGATAGATATCTATGCTCCATCTTGAGGGGGAGTGTAGAGGTTTATATATGTTACGATGTACTGTTTCGTATTTTCTATTTGTATATTGTAAGACTCTGTAATTTACCCAAGGGTTTTCTCTCTATATAAGAGACCCGAGGGCTCTATGGAATAACACATCAGAGTATTGCTTACTCTAACAATACCACCTTGGCAAGTCGCACGAAATGAGATCATTGTAGTCATGCTTATTGTATGCGATGATAATAAGCATTTAGTAAGAAGAAATTAGCACGAGTACTTTGCAACAAGGAAGTTTCCACATTCTCTGTTTGCCACCAAGGATCTCAAAACCATCATCTACTTTGAAATCTTGCAAATGGATAAATATATACATTCTTTTTGCTGAAGTATATTGCAAGACTAGAATGACTAGTCTTTGAATCCATGTATGTAACTTAAGGACTTTTTCTTCATTTTATGGATGTTACACAATATAGAGTTGTAATACAAAAGTTACCTTACCGGACAATTAGTCATCTAAATGCAACATTTGTGTGAGATGTCTCAATCAGTTTATGTAGAAGCTCAGGGAGGTAACTAAGAAGGTGTATGTCTGATTATGAGATATTTAAAAGTTCTCTTGATAAAGATCTCTATTTTAAAATAGGCCCTTCAACGTTAATACGTATACTGATGCACATGATGGCAAAAGATCTACCACATTTTTTTCTAATCTTGTCATGAGGAGAAATGAGAAGCAACAAATTTTCTCCTAAAAGTGTTGAGTCTAATATCTTGCTATGGAATATACTGAAGGGATCTTAATGAACTAGGTCGTTGCACATGAAGGCAAAAGCTCACTACATGTTTTTCTAATCTTTTCATGTGGAGAAATAAAAAAGCAATGAATTTTCTCGAGTAAGTGTTGAGTATAATCTTGCTATCAAACATGCTGAAGGGGTCTTGTGCCTTGCATCCTGGGATATGGGTCATATCAGAGTAACACATTATCAGACAAAATAACGAATAAACCAAGCAAGTAATGGACCTATAGGTGAGCAATGGTCTCTCATGAAAGAGGCCTCCTACAAGAAGTTTTATCCACATGATGCATATGTGGTTGCATGTTGACGAGATGTCAAATCCACGCATTGTCTCTTCTAAAAAAAACCACACACGGTTCTCCTCTCGAACTTTGGACAGTCGCATGCAATTGGAAGTCCTTGAGAGGAAGGAGCATGTGCATGCACTACGAGAAAAATGACTAAGGTTTCTACTTGAAACCCTATGATCGTCTACCTCTCAATAAAGGGGGTGGACGGCCAAAATAGTAGGCAGTCCAACTCCCGACCAACTGCCTGAACCAGTTTTTGAGTTGGGATTCTACTCTCAAATAAATTCTTGATTCCAAGATTTCTTAAATTCTCTAATTCAAGAATCCTGAAGGCTGAGATCTTGATTCTTTGATTTCAATATATTCGAATCCTATCAGTAATCTACATGCGCAACTCACATAAATACTTGGAAATACTATTAAAAAGTTATATGCATGTGTATAATGTTTTTTATGAGATTAAATGTAATAATCACGGGTATTAGCTAAAGTGACGGGGCTTAGATATGCTGTGACATCAATGTGAGCAGTTGTGGAGGGGGAGCTCACAGTGGTGGTGTTGCGGCCAAGGATTAAAGGGTTACTGCACAATGGATGTTTGTTCACAAAGGATGACGAGCATGTTTGCGAGAGGTTGAACATGGGAAAGTGGTGCCTCACCCTCAAGGGAAGCGAAGGAAGATTATGGGAAGAATGGTGATACAAGGTCGATTCCATCACTGGTGAAGGGCGCATGCCCTAGATTGTCTCAATAGAGGTAAGAGGGACTGGTTGTGCTTCTAATCAAAATGACGGAGATGATGCTCAAAACTGTGGTAGAGCTTAAAACAGTAAGACAGATTTTCTCCGATGAGCTAATCCACATGAGTTTGCAAATGGTTGTTCTTCTCTGACAGGCTAAAACCTGGCAATGGAAGGTGCCGAAGATGGTTGATGGACGCACTCAAAGATGCGACGACTTGGTTAGCCATCCTGGCTTCTCATTGACTGAGTTTTCACACGATCTTGTTTTTCTCTCTTGTTTCCTTCTTTATCTTGTTTTTTGGATCTCTTTCAACTTTTTCCTTGGATCTGGCTTCTGTTGAATTTGGTGACACATGAGATTTGTAGAAGATGTAGAAGTGTGGTTGGCGGCGGCATCAAAGGAGACATCTAGGAGGAAAGGCGGAGAGGAGGCTTTGGGATTGCGAGGAGAGGGGCCATGAAGATGGAGAGAGGGGTGGATTCCAGCCTTGGGACGGTGGGGTTGGGACCAATGGACTATAGATGCAGAGAGCCGAATGTGTGTTGGGAGGAGGATGAAGGATTTTATGGTTAAAGATATAGAATTAATGGTTTTGTAATGAAAAGATGACATAAACACAGCATTGAAATCGCTCATAAAAATCAGGTGCTACGCTGTGAATTTTGAAAGTTTAAGTACTACATTGAATTCGAGGGTAAAATTCAAGAACTTTTATGTAATGTACTCTACGTTGTTGCTCTAGCTCGTAATTGGCCACCGGACTCTCTGTATAAAGGGATCCAAGGTTCAATTCTACAATCCAAAAACTTATTCTCAACAGGAAATTTATCTATTTTCTTGCTTGATGCGTAAGTGATGTAGGAAAATACCATCATTTCGGCAAGTTTCCTTAAAATGAATAATAGATAAATGGAAAATAATCTTTTTTTGCATATATCATATTGGTGCTAAATCAGTAAATCTTAGAGAGCTTCCTGCCTCAAATGATATATTGAATAATGCAGGCTACATGGACCCTGAATATATGATAACACAGGAACTGACTGAGAAAAGTGACATATACAGTTATGGTGTATTGCTGTTGGAGTTGGTGACTGGCAGACGTGCCATTCACGATAATAAAAATATTGTCGAATGGTCTCAAAAATTTATGGCAACTGATTCCACTTTACCAGAACTGGTTGACCCATCGATTGCAGATTCCTTTGACATGGAACAGATGCGTGTTCTCTGTTGGATAATAAGGTGGTGTACGCAGAGAGAAGGTCGAGCAAGGCCGTCTATAAGACAAGTGCTTAGAATGCTTCATGAAAGACTTGATCCTGTCTGTAACGAATTTGCCGAGCCAGTGGATAATGAAGAAGGAAACTATGTTGGATTGCGGTTGAAGAAAGGCAAGTTTCACTGTGCTGACATGCTTCCTCACAGTGGGGATGCTAGATGTCTCATGTCATCTTCTAGCACAACGAGATCTTATTGCAGTAGAAGCTTCTTGCTTGAGAGTGGTTCGCCACAGTCGCCTCATGCCAATTTCTCAGGTTGAAGACTTTGATGTCACCTGGCTTGTGCTTACCTCAGTTGCCACACTATTTATAAAAAATGAAGTGGTTGCTTAAACATCCGGTACAGAGACTTCCCTGTGCCATTTATTTAGTAAACATCAATTAGTCTAATCTGCTTTTGGTATTTCTTTCCCTGGTTTCTTAAATTATGTTTCATTCTATTTTTTATCTTTTTCTTTCCTTTTTTGGAAACAAAAGATCTTTTCTTTATGGATTTAAAACTTCAGAACATCGGTTATGTTGTTTTTTTCATCTCTGTGTAAACTTGTATAGAAAGCTCCTTTCTACAATTTTTGGCTGAATATTCAGTTGTTGTGAACAACTCATGTGAACTCGGTATTAGCTTTAGTTTAATTTAAGTACCATAGGGTTTTCTTATATTCCACTTTTCAAACAAAAGTGCAGTGTGTACACTATTTATAAAGGAGATGGTTAAACATATCCATATCTGAGATCAGATGAACGTGTAGCCTTCAACGCTCTTCCTCAAGTTCGACATTTTGGCACATGCGATATGATGGGAAGGCCTTTGGTGAAGATATATGTTAGTTGACCTTAGATTTATCAAGTGAAGATGGTTGTCTTGCATCAATCTTTTCCTGAAAGAAAGCAATCTCCTACAAGCTTGATTGTGTCATGTGGTACAACATTGTTGGCAAGATTGATGGCAATGTCTCCAAAAGAATTGCATCTGCTTGCATCCCTAATAACAAGGTACGAAATATCGATATCGTATCGATATCGTGCCGATACGACATCTGGATGATATATCGACGATATGTCGTCGAAATATCGTTCATATCGACACACTTTTGTGAATGAAGGACTCGAAAAGAATGATATATCGTCATATGGATATCGATATATAGGCAATATATTGTGATATTTCCTACCATGTCTGATTGTCAATCACATTATTCTAATAGTGCTCGGTCCAGTCTTCATTTCCTTCCATTGGGTGCAGGTGCGAGCAAACTAGTTATGCTCCCACACTGTTAATTTGTTTGTTTGCTCTTTTCCGTGTTCTTTCATTCTTCAATGGGTCACCCACAACATTATTTGTCTCTGTCAGCCATAATGTTACCTTCTCTAGAGCAAATATGCCAAAGTCTTTCAGTATCTGATACTTAACAAAACTCCCCACCCCCGCGAAAATAGGTGGAATAATAAGGTGATCCTTAAAGAAGGTAACATCCTTCATGAAATATGGGCGGTTTTTTGGTTAGTCAAGACATTTTAGACCCCTTTCATGGTATGGAGTACTCGAGGAAAATTAGGAATATTAAGATGATCCTCAAAGAAAATGACATCCTTCATGACAGTCATGCCACCTTTTCGAGGGTCAAGACTTCTAGGACCGCTTTCATGGTATGAAGTACTCGAGGAAAACCCTTTCGATCTTGGTTGGTTCTAGTATGCCCGTTCGACGGTAGCTTTTGAATAACATAAGTGCGCCTAAAAAATTATGAGACAAACAAAATTGAACCCTTGGAAGATAAAGAATCAAATATGGAGTACACCTCTTATGCATTTGTGAGGACACAGGATTAATCATGAAAGCACTTGTACATTTAGTGTCTGAAAAACGATATCGAGGAACATATCCAACATATCTCGATTCTTGTTCTTCATAACCACTTTTTATTACATGATATATCTACATGAGTTTTATGAGCATAATTTATTATAATACAAGGAGTTCACATATGAAACATGATTATTTTTGTGCAGACTTAGTAATTTTTTCGAATGATTTTAGGGATCTATCTTTTAGTAAAAAAATACAAATATGTATATGTAGCTATAACTATCATCATTTTTTATGCTCAGGCTAACCATTAAACTTTTGTCCCCACTTTCCTTACCAAGATTTCTTTATTAAATGAAGCTCCTTACATCTATTAACAAATTGACTAGACTTTTTGTCGTAGCTACAATTTTGGTCTTGATTCAACTTTGTATCCTTGTTTCCCCAACATGAAAATTGTAATATTTGTTAAATCTAAAATGACATTTATCAGACATTTGAATGCTCGACAATGTATGATTTTTTTGGATTTTTATTTTATCATATGATTGACTATAAAATAGAAATAGTATTTTAATTTTATGCTTTCTTATTTTTAGTTAATTCATCTTGTTTTTAAAAAAAATATGAAAAAAAATGCAATAGGTGCATCTCATCATATGCCTCGATATATATAGAAAGCTCTTTGAGATATTACATCTACAGGCAAAATATCGTGCAAAAACCATTAAAAATTTATATATTTTTAAAAATATAAAAACAAATGGTATTTTAGGAAGGTATTTAGATATAGTTTAACGGAAAATGTTCTTGGGATTCTATCCACAATTCTAAAGACATAAATCTATTTCAAGATATCCATTGTTTCCCTTATCTTTGGCTTTTAATTTTGATTTTTACTTGAATTTATTTATACCTTTTTCCTTGTTAAAAAACATCCAAAAAATCAAAGCTCACTATCCAAAAATATTGTTTAGATAATTTTATTATATTTTCTACCTATATTTGATATTTGAAAATCATTATTCTCCCTCTCTTTATTATATATAGTTACATATCTATTATAATTATTTTATATTATTATTATTATACTTAAAATTAAATTTAAAAATAAAAAAAATAAATTGATTATAAATTTAAAATTACCCTAAAAAGATAAAAACACATAAGCATTTAGAGTCTTAGACATATACTTACAACTCGAAGACTAGACCCTTGATTGCATATGCAATTAGCAAGTTGTTTTCTCTTGTTCGACCTAGGTACACTTGCCTAGTAAATTAAGTGTTGAAATAATTTGTTTGATGAATAATCGAGTAGGTGGTACATTTGACATGTTCTACATAGACACACTAAGTGCTTATCAAAATGGTGTTATTACCTAGGACAATTCAATCCAAGCTCAAAAAATGAGGAGTTGAAAAATTGAATCAATCCAAGCTTTGTACACTGGCAATCGATTTATCACAAGTGGTAGATGACCGAGCCTTTAGAACTTTAGGCATTGGTGCATTCCCATCTTTCTCTTATAGCATGGACATCTAAAGACTAGAGTAGTGGGTTGAAACAATGCTTCGAATAAAGGATAGTGTGCTGGCATTTAATTGTTCAATCTAAATGGGTGCCACTAGAACCATCTACTTAAAATATTCACTTTTTCTCTCATCCACCAAAAAAAGTGCAAATACTTAATGCCCATAATTGGAAAAACCTATCAAGAGAATAAAATCTAAGCATTTATCGATGATGTAGAGCAATTACATTACAAAGATAATAAATTTTTAGCACATTGGTCTAATGCATGCAAAGAGAAGAGTTGCTTACGCCAGTCAAGCTTCAACAAAGGATATGTCTACATTGATTAGGATCCATATATCATATTTCTATTTGCTAGCAAGACTTGAATTTGGAAGAAAATACTCACTTCCACAAGGAAAGAGTTGCTAGAGAGAGGTATCTAAGGGTGCCAAGGTGGTTGAATGGCAGTGTGTATCCTTAAATGGGAAGGACTAACATGACGCATACTATTGATGATTTCCCAATTTAAAGAGTATGTTAAATATGAGCTTGTGGATTGAGTTGGCTTTTGAGGCAAAATGGAATAGAGACTTGTGGAATTTGGAGTTTGTTAGTCTAAAATCCTAACTCTAAGGAAATTCCAATACATTCCTCCACAGGTCTCGTCAAGCTCATTTTTTATTTTTACAAACATGAACTTGATATGGAATCCATACATTCTCAATCCATGGGTTTGTTCAAGCTCGATTTTTATTTTTACGTTCATGAACTTGATATGGAATCCAATTCATTTTAGTTTCATTCACTCATTCTGTGAATAAATGTTAGCTAAAGGACTAGCAAAGCTTAGTATAATGGGGTGATGATTCTAGGTTTCCACCTAATACATGAAGATTCTGCTTAAAACCTTAATAAAACCCGCATTTATGTCCTAATATTACATTGTTACAAATAAATAAGCACAAAATAAATAAGAAATAAGAATGGATAATTATCACATAAATAAGCACAAAAAATAAATAAGAAATATTTTCAATAAAAACTAAGAATCATGAATAAAACTTTCCATTTGTACATATTCATGCGTATATATGTTGTGCAAATCCATGTTAATTTCTAGTCAATTCATGTGAACTCAAATTGATGTGAATTTTCAATTCAACCCATGTCCGTATTGTACACAATGATTATACTAGCTCATGAAAAAAACTATAAAAAAATACTATCTTGCATGTTTTGTTAATAAAATCAAACCCTAATTTTTTTGTCTGACTATATTAAAGCCAAAAATCTCATGCATATAATCACGTATAGATCTTTATTCACCATTGAAACATGTTCTCTAAATTATATTTCACACAATACCACTTTCAAGTTTTTGGTATGTGAAAGTTAGGGTTTTGTGTTGTGATTGCTATTGTACAATTGACTTGATCAGAACACTATCATCTTAGATACAATACAGTACATCATTTTTCTTTAATTATTTTTGCCTTTATTTTACTATTTTGTAATATAAGTAACTATAAAAAAATAAAAAACTTAAAATATCTAAAAATACCAAGAAAATGATTAAAAAGAACCAAACAGTATATACTATAATATATTGATTTTCAGGGATTCTCTCCATTCATGTAGTCCCTCTTCATCCTTACATTGTGCAACAATCAACCTATATTTCACAGTAAGAGGTGTCACTGTTTGTAATAGCGATCCTTATATCTTGTTAGCAATCAAAAGATGGTCAAAAGAAAAAATCTCTATTTTATGTGGCGTCTTCCTATATCTATGAATTCCATTGGATCTAGAAATAAAATATTGGAAGAATCTTTTTTTATCATCCAATATCAATAGGTTGATTGTTTCACTCATGCGTCGTCTAGAGGAAAAAAATGAATTCTGAGAGATGTTTCATGGATTCGCAAGAGAGTACTTGAGTTCTCTCAACAAATAAAAGGAATCAAAAGTGTATCATGCCTAAATATAACTGGGGTTAGAAATGGTGGGCAAACAAAGTCAGAAAGATGATGGATTGATTCTATATGTAAGATATTAAGACACTAATAAATTGCTAGCTGCCATTGTAATCACCTTCGTCATATTCACCTAGTGATGTGCATTTGATTAGGTTGGGTGGGCAAAAATTATTCAATTTGGATTGAATAAATGGCACCCATCACTTGACCAAATTAAATTAGGTTGAGAAGTTTGGGTGACTGATTGGGTTGTGTGAAAACCAAACTACTGATGTGAAAGCCTTGTTAATTAAAGATCAAATAGTCATGGGGCCATTGATATATGAAAAATATGCCAAATTAAGCATGTGTCAAGCTCGATAGAGAAGAAGGTTTGAGGAATAAAATTCAACATAGATGAAGGCTAGGATATATTCAAGTTGACATGGAGGTGTTCAGTTAAGGCAAAGGGATTTTCAAGAATAATTTGTCACCTGAAGTGAATTGGGATTGGAGCATAGTGGTGTGGTAATAAGTTCATGTTCTCTGTTGTTTTAGTGTATATTGATCATATTAAGTATGATTGAAAAAATACATTGAGTACAATACATAATAATAATTGAAATAATATTTAGTGAGATAAGGGTGGTTAAAAAGTTGATAGCTTGTATTAGAGAACGTGAGTTGCACATTAATAATATATAAGAGTTTAGAATTCTTGCCATTATATATTAAGTCTATATCCGTTGGGTTGGGCGGGACTATTACCTTATTTTATCCAAAGAAATATTTTGGATTATTTGGGTAGGTTGGGTAGAAGACATTAGAAACATTAATTGACCCAATACATGTCAAAGGACTATGGTTTGATCCAACCTGACCCAAAACCCAAATAGCCCAAACTATTTTGACACGTTTTCAATGATTTGGTTGAGTTATATGAATGGACCCATATAGTGTCCACCGCAGTCTGCAACTCCACCCACAATCGCATCTTCCCTCGATTCCTGTTAAAACACAAGCTTGCGGAAAAGCTCCACAGAGCTCAATTCAGCTTCCTACTTCTCGTTGCAGCTTGAAGCGAAGACATAGTGCTTCAAGCACTAAGACCCCTTTATTGACCATCTACACGATACTTCCAGGTTTCGCCTTTGTGCTACTCTTCTTCTTTTTCTTGTTTTCTTCATCATGTACCTCTCCATATATTCGTCCCTTTTGTTTCTTTGTTGTGTTTCCACTCTCTCTTCTCATTTGTGTACACAATCCATCATCATATCAATGCACCTTCTCTTTCTCACCCATGTGCTTCTATTCTATCCTTTGTATCTCCTACCTCCAATAAACCATTGAGACTGGAGCTAAAGGCTCCTTTTCTCCCACCGCTTAGGAACCCCCCTTCTATTTGCCTTCGCTCCTTGGCTTGACCTTTGACCGAGAGAGAGGTGCTCGAGTCGTGCTTCCATCTTACAAGACCCTCGAAGCAGCAACCACCTTGGAACTACGATAAAGCTCTAATGCCATTAACCTCTCAAGCTAGTCAACAAGAACAAAAATAAGGAGAAGGTCCAGCCTATAGTTGTCATCGGATCAAAGTGTCACATGTCCATCCAAATGTTGATTCTCTATAAGTGGCGCCTAACAAAGTAAGTAGGGTAAATTACAAAAAAAAAGCTACAACTATGTGTTGATTCCCAATTAAGGGCCTCGTCTTTCAAATGTTATAAATAATTACGTGGCAACGCCTCATAGATAGCTCGCCACCATACGACTCTAGCGTAATCCTCCATCATTTGATGAAGCCAGAGACATTAGTCTTTCTTCTCTCTATGTTGTACCCATGCCAACATCATGGACATGCCTAGCACATGACTATGTGTTTTGTGCTTATACCCGTAGGCAATTTGGAACTTGTAGAGAAGAATTTTCACTCTCTATTAAGCTTTCATGCATATACTAATATTGCAACCACGTCGCTGCATTTGAGGCTTAATTACTAATTTCAATGGCATTGCATTTTTCGTTTCACGATCTATCACATGTTAAAGTTTGAGATTTTCTGAACCCATTTGAATTATCTATGAATTAATGATTGAAATATGCCAAACTAACTTGTTTAATTCAAAGTTATTCATATTATATCAATTTGGATTTTTGATATGTTATGGATATAAGGTGCATAAAACTTTTGTAGAAAATTCATCGGAAATATTCATTTTTGGAAGAAAGATCTTAAAAAATATTCATTTTTATGCACTATAAAATGTTATTGGTGAAATGCATCTCTAGATTTTGTAGGTCTCTAATTGCAATATTATGAAATCTAAAAGTGTTCTCTATTAGGCATTTCAATGCGCGACATTGTATGATTTTTGGTAATTTTTATTTCATCAATTGCTTGACTAAACATCAAAATAGCATTTTATTTTTTTTCATTTTTTTTTTGATTTTTAAGTTGATTCATCTTGTCTTTAAAATTTATGAATATCTTATTCTCTATTTCTTTCTTGTGTGTGTGTATATATATTATAACTATTTTATTATTATATTTAAAATTAAATTAAAAATTATACTTTCGAAAAATAGAAATTTAACTAATAATTCAAAAATACTCAAAAAGACAAACTATATATGCATTTATACAAACACTTGTGACTGGCAGATTAGAGACTTAATTGCATGCCCAATCTAGCAGGTTTTTTCCTTGTGTTTGACCTAGTTATAGTTGTTTAATAAAATTTAAGTGTAATTTTTAGTTGTAGTAGACATTAAAGTACCCCAAAACTTATCTTTACATATTAACTCTATTTTTAATGAAGCAGCCTTTATTCTGAAGAGAATTTTATTATAAATACAATAAAGTGGGTTTGTTTATTTTAAGTTCATATGGAAAATGTGTGAAGGTTCAGATGTTGATTTTACGACCTTTTGTTCTTGTTGTGCATGATATCTATGCATAATATAATTTGAGATAAATTTTTATATTTTACTATACAAGATTGTAAACAACTTTTAAGAAGAAAATAATTCATTTTAAAGCGAACTTGATTTTAAACAAAATAGTAGAAGATATATACAATGTGAATAAGGTGCATATGTACACTTGATGATCTATATTTTCGAGATTTTTATATATTAGGGTCCTATCTCCCTCTACTATATTCTCCTTTCGATCAGAACAATATTGACCAGGTCTCGAGATTTATTCTAAATACAATAAAAGTGAGTTTAATTTATTTTGAGTTCATATGGAAAAGATATAAAGGTTTATATTGGTTTTGTTTTTTTGTTCTTAGTGCATCATGATATCTATGCATTATATAGTTTGAGATATATTTTTATATTTCAGTATACATTATTATAAATATGTTTTAAGAAGAAAATCAATAAGTTTAAAGTAACTTGATATTAAATAAAATAGTAGAATATATATACAATGTGAATATGATTTATATGGATACTTGATGATCGATATTTTTGGTATTTTTATCTATTAGGATTGTATCTCCCTCTATTTTATTCTCTTGTCGACCAGGTCAATATTGACATGATCTCGGAATTTAGGATCAATATGTACATATTTACATCCTTCTTTTCTTCTTTTTCTTTTTCTTATTTTTATTCTTTTATATTGGTATAAACAAGAATGAGTATACAAAATTGACGAAATTGTAAAAGTCACTAAAATTGGAAGATGGATTTGGGAGAGTACATATTTTGAGGGAAAATATCATCTTTTTATCCCTATATTTTAAGCCAAAATCATATATTTCCAATTCCCATATAATTTTTATATTTTCATTCATATATTTTCTTATCGTTCTAATTTTATTTTACATTTTTTCCATTCGTAAAACCACCAAGAAATACTTGCAAAACCTCAAAACTCAAAAAAGATCTCCCCCAATGTTTATTTATGTTTTCTTGTATTTACTTATTTTAAACCATAATATCCCTTCTCTTCTCTTATCTTTTTATGTTATCTATATAATAATTATAATATTATATTATACTATTATATTTAAATTAACTTAGAACTAATTTTGAAAAATGTGAATAAATGAAATTTTAAAATTAATTTAAAAAGTTTGGAGTTAAAAAAATGCAAAAACACATAGGCTTCTTTGCATTCACTAATGACATATCTAGATCGGGTATTTGATCTACACAATTAGCTAAATGGGTTTCCTCCCTAAGTTCAACCCGAGAGCTCGCCCAAGTTAATATACATTCACTTGTGCTTTCGCCACACTTATATTTTTTATTTAGATCTAGTAGTTGGTCCATACTATACCGCCACATTAATAGCTTGTTCTTAGCATTTGGTCTATTTACTATATCAACATGTCTTAGGCTAAATAACTTGCTTACAGCAACAAGAAGAGAGGCAATTTTCAATTTAAAAGTTAGTTATATTTTTCATCACTACCATTATATAAAGGATCGACTATATATTAATATGAAATTCAATAAATTTATAGAGATATTTTTAGGACATAAAACAATCACTAACATCACATATTATTCATATCAATAAATATGTAAATTAAATAAGTAAAATTAATATTGCGATTAAAAGAGTTAACACAAGGGTACTAGATGAGAAGAAGGCCAACAGAGAGTCTACAAGGTAGGCATCGGTAGCAGGCGACAACATTGACAATGAGGAAGATAGCACGCGGCGATGTCGATAGCAAAGAATACTATAGGATAGGTGTCGATGGTGAGGGAGATTGTGATATGCAATGTCGATGGAGAGGGAGACTGTATGAGGGTAAGGGTAGCAATGAGGATGTATGAGGAGGGGAGACTCGAGATTTGGTGAGTAAGACAAGTGAGAAAGATTTGATCGGGTTAGATTTTTCAAGGGGAGCGATAGGGATGGTTAAAAAATCACCCCCTCTATTAATTACAAGAAAAATGAGCAGTGGGGACAAAAATATGCCTACGGACTTGGAGCTTGTGACCACGGAATTGGCTATGGTCACAGCACTTCATGGCATATAATCGTAGCTACAAGTCTCGTCGTGAGAGTTCCTTGACCATTAATATTTCGTGGCCATTACAAGTAACTACAGAAATTGTTGTCGCTATAATTTTGGGATCAATGTCCACTTTTCATTTTTGAATATTGGCCATGGAATTTGTCCATAGAATTAGTGGCTACAGAATTATCATGGCCACAAGTTTCCGTGATCACATTTTGTGACCACAACTCATTTTTCTTGTAGTAAAACAATGAGAGTCTTCTAGAGATTGTCCCCTTTGGACTTAAAGAAACAACATAGTCATCACTTGAGGATAATAGAGGGGAAGAGGGGATGGACATCACTCAGATGTAGTTACACACATCTCCTATAATCAACAAAGGCAACATCGATATAAGATCATTATTCTATGTGAGGATGACGACCAACCCATCTGATTTGTTTAAAGATTGTGAAGGTAATTGTAAGGCATCTAGACAACTGTAGGCGTGGTCATGAAATTAAGCATCCGGTCCATTTCCATTTGGGGTGCTTATTCAAAAAGGAGGATCACTAAGGTGATCATCCCCACTAACATGCTAGATGAAATGGTATTAATCCCTTCTAGCTTATAAATGAGATGCCAACAATATTCATCACAATTAGAGTAAGGAAAATACTCGTGGTCGTTTTATTTTACTATCTCTTTATATTTGAATACACCTTCAGAAAAATTAAGGCAAAGAGCGGTATGCTCAAGTTGCATATGACTAACTCCTATATTATTAGGTATGCTCAGTTAAATTTGTCCTGTTATATTTATCCATGCATATTCAAGTTTCAAACTCTAAAATAAATTTTATTGTGAGATGATTAGGTACATTTTATTATCTATTTAAAAAATTATAGGATCTAACTACGAGGATATGTTCACAAGATCAAGTACACGCTTTTATGTGGAAGTCTTAAAAAATATATATTACTAGGATATGCATTATTTCCTTTGTAACTTTGTATTGTAGAATATCAACAGGTAAAGGAACAAAAATCATCCAAAGAATGCACTATAGATCAAATAAAATGAGATGAGGAGGAAGAAGAGAAGGATATATCATATTATCAACAACGATGAGATAAGTGCTCTATAAGAGAAAAGGAAAAGGTGGAATTGTAAGTGGTGCTTTTTTGTTCATACTTCTATTCTATCTTTAATATGTCTCTAATAAAAAAGCCCTAGAAGGGTGAGATTAATAGATATATGAATATACATACCAATATTCCATCTACTATAATTGCTACATCTACAAATTTACGAATGAGAAGACTGCCTTGGAAGGGTTAGAATCCATATCACGTATATGCATATTTTAACAGTTCTCTTCACAAGTCAAAGAAGTATTCTTAAGAGCTAATGAATCATGTTTATTGTTATCATTATATGTTTATGTATGTACTTTACGCTTTCTCATCCACCATTAACTCATGATAATATTTATTTTGTTAATGTTTTAGTTGTGAACCAATAATATAATTGGGAAGGAGGTTTCACTTAAGCTTCATAGTGAACGAGGACAACTCTACTTGTATTATGGTGAGATGATATTTGAATACTTGGTAATTGATAAGGGTAGTTTTTTCATGTAGTATGATCAATATGCACTTTTATAAAAAAAATAAGAGATGACCATAACATAAAAGCACTTTTCTTTTGGGTTTTATAAGTTATCGCTATTATTCTAATATGCTCATATATGTCTAATTTGTAAACTACGTTTCCTTTTCCTCTTTGCTTGTGTGTTTAGCTTTTTACGACCAACTCTATTGTAATTTAGCTTATCAAAAAAAATTTCTATAGTTTACTTATAGGTTGTTTGCACATTTGTCTTGTTCAATAACCTTAGTGAAGGGTGGTATTTTCTGTCTGATATTTTCTTGAGTGCATGCACCGATATATGTCTCCTGGATTTGTATATGTTTTCTTTTTATTGTTGAAAATCATGTTCACTTATAATTACTCTGAAATTACAAGGATTAAGAGATGGTGGTCTAATTGCAAATTGATATGCATTTGTTACCCCATACAATATTTATTCATCTTCTACATAAAATGGGAGGAGTTTTTCTGTAGAGTAACTCTTCATTTTATATTGAATAATTTATATTAAACATGTATCTTTACTTTTTAAAACTTTTCTAGGGAATAGTATTTTGTAATCGAATGCAAGTTTCTTATGATGTTAGCATCCTCAAGATATTTAAGGAGATTTATATATTTGATGTGGAGATGTCATAAGTAGAAGGATCAAGAATGTGAGAAATGTGATAGGTTCAAATTCGAAGATTGTTTCATGGTGAAATGATCAGATACATTCTTTTCTTTATGAGTCGTACTAAAAACTTTATTATTAGGGTCTGCACTATTTTCAGTTACATTGTATCTAAGAATATGTCAACAAGTAAAAGGAACAATGTAACACCCATACCCTAAAGATAGTCCCACATCTAGTACTCACAAAGTGTGAGAGTGGGTTATAAGTGGAGAGGATTACTACTTGACAACTTGGGCTTAAAAATTTTGGGTGGTTGTTAACAGGTTCAATTGGGTCCGAACCCAATAAGTTGTCAAGACCAGTTTTCCTCGATAACGGATCAGTTTTCCTCGATAACGGACCAGTGACCTAAACCCGGGACATTACAAATGATATCAGAGCCATGTTCCCTCTGATAGTGGAAAATGCTACTCGAGAGGTGGAGCTGCCCCTACAAAGAGGTTGGAGGAAAAGGCTACCTGGAACGTGCAGCCACCATTGTCACTGAGAATAAGTGATGGGCCATGTCGCAACGAGGACATTGTGAATATAAGTTGGGGAGGTTATAACACCCATACCCCCAAAGATAGTCCCACATCTAAAACTCACAAAGTGTGAGAATGGGTTATAAGTGTTGGGATTACTACTTGACAACTTGGGCTTAAGCATTTTGGGTGAACCCAACAAATTGTCATAGTCAGTTTTCCTCAATAAGGGATCAGGGACCTAAGCCCGGACGTTACAAACAAACGGTATCCAAATACTTAATATGATATATTTAGAATAAGATGAGGATGAAAAGGAAGGAGATAAGAATATACCACTATTAGCAACGATGAGATGAATTGTCTAGAAGAAAAAACGGAATGAAGTATACTTGTATTTGATGCATTTCATTCATATCGCCATTTTATCTTTAATGTGTCTTTAATAAGAATAGTCTTATTAAAAATTGAATAAACTGTAGAATACCAATTAACTTTATAGATATATTTATCTTTTATCAATCTTTTTGACTTTTTTGAGGATAGATTCTCTTGCTTAATAGAAATTTTTATCTTGAAATTATGTATCGAAATATATCTTATTAATGGCATGTACGTGTATACGAACTTTGTACAATACATGAATGGTGTTACTCTCGCCAAAAAAGGGAGAGAAGAGTAAAAAAAGGGAATAATGTTAATAAAAAAATTAGAGAAGAATTAATGAATTTAAATTTCTACCAAAGCTTAACTCGTATTGATTTATTTAGCAAAATGTTGATTATGATAACTCTCTAATGGTACCATTTTAGTATTATTGCTTATTTATATATTATTTATTTATGTATTTATATCATTGTTCGACTGCATTTTTCTTCTTATATGGTTCAACTATCTATGTTGTGTTCTTTTATACACTTGAACTTGATAATGATCATTAAAGGAACCGAAATAAATGAGATTAGAATGATGAGGACAAGAGAAAATGGACTCACTACAAAATAATATAATAATGAAAGAGGAGAAGAGGAGATGATGAACTGAAAAGAGAATGATATAAAAGTGTGTGTGCATGCAAATGTGTGTGTTACATTGTGTGAGCGTATTCTATAAATTGTGCGCACATATATGTATGAATGTGTGCATTTGTGTGTGTGTGTGTTTCAGTGTGCAAGTGTGTCTGTTGGTTGTGGGTTTCATTTAATTTCATGTGTGTGAATGATGTGTACGTGTGTGTGTCGGAGTTTGTGTATGTGTATGCTAGTATGTTTATGTTTTAAAGTCGGTATAAGGGAGAGTTTTGTGTGTGTATGTGTGTGCATCAGAGAGTGTATGGTGTGTGTGTGTGTGTGCGCGCGCGCGCACGCATGCATGTGCATGTGTGTATATTAGAGATTAAATGCGTGTATGGGGTGTGTGTGTGTGTGTGTTAGTATACTTGTATGTATTAGTGTGTGTGAGTATGTGTTAGAATGTATTTATGCATTATACTGAGTGCTTGTGTGTTTTTTAGTGTTTGTGAGAGTGAGAGATAGATAAATAGATAGATAGAGATAGAGTTGTAGTTCTAGAGAAGTATATGAGAAGCAGAGAGAATGGCATAAGAAGAGGAGGAAAATTTTAAAAGAGAATGAGGATGATACTAACTGATAAGAAGAGGGGTACAATCTAAGAATGGGGCTCCAACTTGGCATATAATATATTTTCAGGTAGTTATAGGTTCAATAGTGGCTTTATACTAGGTTTTACATGTTTGATGAACTTTGAAATCCCAATAAACATGTATAACTTTTTCCTTGTTCTCTAAAATAGGCGAGGACATTTTTCTTGCCAAGCCCTTACTAAACCTTCGCTAATCTGGCAAATTGGAGAACTTCTTGTCAGGACTTGATGAGCACCGATCTTGTCTCCTTCTAGCTTGCAAGGGCTTAGTGAGGGCAAGTCCTCTCCAAGGAAGGCTATAGTCCAAAGTTTTAACAAACACAAGTTATACAACACGTATGCTCGCCAGGAGGCTTTGCGAGGGCTTGGCTAGGACTTGAGTGCTAGCAAATCATACATTTTATTGTAGTAGCAGTATGAGTAGAAGGGATGGGCATCGGTGATTGTACCCTCAGGTCACTAGAGGGGGATGTTTTCCTGACAATCGTCCCTTGTCATATCAAATGGTACGATTATCTTCTATCCATACCTAGTATCGTTTGCCTTGACATATGTTCTTGTATTGGATAGATATTGTGCTCAATTTATGCATATTTATTTTATTCAGGGTGTACATTTGTATGATTGGTTGGAAGAGTTAGTGTTTAAGAGTAAATAGATTATGGCCCTAGGATCAAGATTAGGTCAATTTATAGACTAGCATGAAATTGGGCTATAGTTACAGTTTTTCAAAATTCTTCAGCAAAATAGCCATATAATATATATATATATATAACAACGATATTATTTGTTGTCAAATAATTATTTTATACTTGATATTAGCGATGATTGGTCAAAATTGAAAACTAGATTTAGGTAAGCGTCGTTATATGAATAGTTGCCATTGATATAACAATAGATATGACATTCGTCGGTACTATCAAATTTAAAAAGCCATTTTTGTAATGAATAATGTCATCTATATATTTAATCATGACTAATTAAGTAAGTGATTTTGAAAAAAAAAAGTCACTACAACTCAATTTTGATGCAGGGTTCAATGACTCACTTTTAACCTTTTTTATTTGTATGATATTAAAAAAAATACCACATATTTTCTTTTATTTATAATCATATATATATCTAATATAATATTTATACCTTATAAGCTTCAACTAATACATTCACAGTTAACTTATCACCTAAGTTTTGTCCAGAAACTTATAGTAAGAAATATGTATTCAAACGATATTTATTACCCTTTTATTTAGATCTGGAAATGGATCATAAACCTATGTTTGTATCCATATTCAACCATTTGCATCACCACGTGTAGGCTTCCCTTGCCTTCAAATACCAAGTTCCCTCCATTCCCACATTCACATCACCGCATGCACAAAACTTTCTTTTTTCGTTCTCTGATCCGCGTCTCCAAGTATTTTCAATGGCGGAAAACGCATTTTTTGACGACGATTGTTCTCCATCCCGGACTCTGCAGCCCTCACCCATCGAAAAATGGAGACTCGGTAAGCAACCCCTCGGATCTTTCTCGAATACTCCTACCGTCGGACTGCCTCCTCTGTCTCAGAAGCGGGCGAGGGACGGTGCTCCGAAGGAGGGGAAGGAAAACGAGCTAACCGGCGGTAACAACGTGGATTCCGGTGAGCAAGAGCCGCATATTCTGAATGAAAGGGAGAGGAGGAAGAAGATGAGGGAGATGTTCGATAATTTGTACGATCTCCTCCCTCATCTCCCATGCAAGGTATAACTTCCAATACTGAGCTGGACAAACTTGTACGTCTGTATCATCATATAGAGTTGAAACGTTACTTTGATCCTAAGATTGTTCTTTTCCTTTGTTTTTTCTTTCTTTTCATTGGATCGCTCAGGTGGGAAGCGTTTCCTTCCCTCCTTGTTCGTCACCATGAAACGTCTCGGATAAAAAAATGGAACCCACGGACCAGAATAGGCAACAAGTTGCGAGGGGTTTCGTGTTCATTGTAATGCATTGACTGACTGTTGTTGGAGGATTAAATGAGATTGACATAATATCACTTCATACTCATTCCAAATCTCGACCCATTCCAGTCTCAGCACCTGTACTGATGAAATATATCTCGTCTTCTTCATCGCAGATGGATAAATCTACCATTGTGGAGGAGGCGGCGAAGTACATACGCTCACTGCAACATAGGCTTCACGTCCTGGAGAAGAAGAAGCTCGTAAGGATGCGCCCTAAACTTGAGGCCACCGGCGTGTCCTCGAGAGAGGCGTTCATGGCGGATATGGGAGCGGCAAGCAGCAGCGCGTCCGTAGTAAAACCGGTGCACGACAGCGAGGGGATGGTGACGTGGACATCGCCGAATTTAGTGGTGAGCATCTGCGGGCATGAGGGGCACCTCAGCGTGTGCGGACCGCGGAAGGCTCGCGTGCTCACGGCCGTTATGCAGGTGCTGGAGAAGCACAGGCTGGAACTTGTGGGCGCTCAGCTGTTCTCCGACGGCAACAAGTGCATGTACATGATCCACGCCCATGTAAGTACGCTCTGCTCCCTCTTACATGCAATCCGTCTCTCCTCTACTATGTGTCTTGCACCTCAGAGAGGATCCTCTGCTACCTGCTATAGCTCAGGGTTCCGATGGATGGGGATTCGACGACCCTTACAGGGGGCTGACTATCCCCGACCTCCGATGAGGGCCGCCCAACCTCCATCCAACGGATCTCCTGCATTGCAGAAGATGCTGCTACAGCAGGGGGATCTGTTCCCCTTGCACCTAATTGAAATGGGTGGGTTGTCTTCTCCGTGGTTATTGTGTTGGGGTGCGGGTGTGTTTTTTTGTGCAGTTTCGGATAAATTTCATTTTAAAGATGATCGGAACTTTTAACTATTAAGATAAAATAGTAAATAAATGTGGATTTAAGCAAAATTTAGAGGATATATAGAATAATAATCTAAGATTAAATTTATGTGGTTGGATTTTTGGAATGAAAATCGCAAAAAAAAGATTACAACACATATATTGTAGCAGAGGATCCACATTCATTATGTCAATATCATCCAAGGGGTCTGGATCCTTTGGTGTAAAGCACAGGTGTTGTAATTGTGGAGAGTTGCTCGATCACCATCCAAGACAGCATCCAAGAATACTGGATTTGTTGCACATTGTCGAATCGGGACGACTACGGAGGTGATCATGTGCACTCACAAGGTGAGATGCACAGTCGTTGTGATGACCGCTCACGACAGTCGACTAACTTAGACAACAATCAACCCACAACAAATAATAAAGACAATGCAAAACAAGTGGAGTCAAAATTTATTATAAACCTGACTAATAAATGTATATAGCATGCAAGTCTGGGTATGGTGTCAAACATAAGAAACACACAGGTGTAGCAAGTATTATTTATTGTAAAATAATGTATGTATGTATGTATGTATTTTCATATGTACATTATTTAGTGTTTTATGGGTTTGTAATTATTTAATTTTTATGGATTTTTTATTTCTATTTTTAATTTTTTTTAATTTTTATTTTATATTTATATTTTTTAAATTTATTTTTTATACATAATAAGTATATATAAGTATGTATATATTTATATAATGTAATATGTATAAGGGTTTAATGTGGTTGCCCCTAAGGGGGGGGCTAACTTGGCTCCCTCACCCCCATTTTCTCCATTTTTTATTTTTTTTTTGAAAATTTCTTCCATGAATATTCATCACTATATCCCTATATTATGCTATTAAAATTTCGTGCAAAACAGAGACTCCTACGGCCTCCATCCAGACAATCATTCTTTTAGCGGTAACAGAATTACTAAAAACGACCCCGTCTGGATGGAGGCCGTAGGAGTCTCTGTTTCACATGAAATTTTAATAGCATAATATAGGGACATATTGATGAAAATCCACGGAATAAATTTTCAAAAAAATAAAAAAATGGGGAAAATAGGATGGGGGAGCCAAGTTAGCTCCCCCTCAAAGGAGCAGCCCTGTTTTACCCTATGTATAATATAGATAATATATATAATAAATATAAAATAAGAAAATACAAATAAAAATACTCCTTTTAAATTTTTAAAGGGTTTAAAATATACTAAGGGGATTAATAATAATTAATGATAATATTAATTATATATAACAATATATGTATATAAGTACATTATAGGGTATTCTATATATATGAATATCGCTGTATATAGTCAAAAATTATAAATTAAAAC
Source organism: Ottelia alismoides (assembly GCA_037367405.1). NCBI lineage: Eukaryota > Viridiplantae > Streptophyta > Magnoliopsida > Alismatales > Hydrocharitaceae > Ottelia > Ottelia alismoides. The sequence continues at coordinate 277,809 of JAZKJV010004851.1, forward strand.
ATTTGTGTGTTTTTTGTATTTTCTTTAATTTTTCAATTTTTTTGGTGTTTTTTTCTAATTATTAACTATTTTTAAATTCAAAATATCCTAAATAAGAGAATATTCAAATAAGTCAAAATGTTTTGAGATCTAAAAATATAAATTAGGTCAAATATTTCTCAAAAATATTTTTAATATTTATTAATATGTATATATAAAAATACATGATAGAAAACTAATTTTTAAAGATTTTTGAGAATTTTTTATAATTTTTTATGGATTGTCAGGGTTTGTATTTTTTTAGTTTTCTTTTATATTTTTATGATTTTTGGCCTATAGTGATAAAATACAATAATAAACAACATCTAATTTTTTGGAATTATTAAAGAGTTTTTATAATTTTTTGTATTTTTAAGTTAAATAAGGAATGAACGTGCTCTTTTCATTTTTAATAAATAGAAAATGCAATAAAAATGCTAAATAAAATACATAGCATGGATGAGCATCTTATTAGGCATTTTCATATATTTTTACACAATTTTGGGAACACGAGAATTATTTGTAGAAAATGAAAAGGCAAAATTAAAATTATAGAAGCCGGTAGGGTATCATTGCAATATAAAACAACTGCTGGTTGTTTCTTGCAAAATACCCAAAGTTTTCCAAATTAAATACAAATTGTTAAAATAAATTGCAAACCTAAAGGGGTACAAGTGAAATTTACCCAACTCACGTGGGGGCTACGTAGCTAAGCAAGTAGTAGACCAGCTTGTAATATCCAATAGATATAGGGTTTCGTTGCAATTTTCCAATAACTTTTACAATTATTTAAAATAATACAGAACAATTTAATAAATACAAAAATAGCGAAGGGGGTCTTACAATTTTACCTACTTAACGCCCCTTGATTCAGTTGGTCGTTGACTACCACGTGGAGGATCCTATGGTGGATTGATGACGTTGTTTCAGCTTTAACGGACAAACGGGATTAGAACTAGCGATTGATTCTTGATCCAACTACGTTCAAGGGTGTTAGAAGAACACCCAATAAAACCAGCGAGCCGAGCTTCAATTGTCGATTTCTCCTTGCTCCATCTGTCGTTCCTTGCTCTGACAGTTGCTGCGGGTTGATGGGGCTGCGATGAGCTCCATATGGTGCTGACGCAGATCTGGGAGGAGTTCAAGCTTCATGAGACCTGGGGGCATGTTCCTCTTCGAATCGTGGCTCCAGGTGATGTTCACCAAAAGTTCCAGTGGCTCGTAGTGAGTCGCCACGACCAAGAAATAGAGCTACAATGCTAAGAAATCGGGAGGGTGGTGAGCTTCAGGCGAACGATGGTGGACGAAGCTCGAATCCTCACATCCAAGACAGATCCAGGTTGATGGGAAAAGGCCAATAAATCACAGGGGATCGGAAAGGGATGGAAGTCGGGTGGAAGGATGGTCGGAGGATACTTGATTTGGCATGGAGCTCAAGCTCCAGATTCAAAAGAGGGTTACACATTAAACCTAATCTAATAATCTAAAGATGATATTAAAGTGCGTAAATGAAATGTTGCACTAAATGTTACCTAGAAAAGACGTAAAAAGGGCCTCGATTTGACATGGGGGTCGAAGAGGCAAATCCGCCGAAGAATTTCTCCCGCGATGATGGATCAAGCTCTGGCGAGCTTCCTCCTCACTGTATAAGGGCAGGAGATGCTCCTTGTCACCGTGCTCCTCCTCGTTGCACAATCTGAGAGGCTAAGTCGCTCTTAGGAGTGATCAAATCACAAAATGGTGGAGATGGTTGAATTGTTATAGAAGGGGATACGATGAGTTTCAAGGAGAGGTGGCATGCAATGGCGTGGGGATTGGTGGAAATTCGATAGTGGGCGAAGGTGGGGGATGTACAAGCTATGGAAGGGTGGTGTTCTAGAGAGAAATGGTGGAGTGGAGGAGGCGTGCAAAGAGGATGAAAAGGGGGAAGAAAGGAGGTCTAACAGGGCGGCCAGTCTGTAGCTATTCTGATATGAATCCATGGAAACCTTCTAAATATAGTTGGTGTTCATATTTTTAAGAAATGATAAATCTTGATTTCCTAAAAAATATTTCTATACAAGATTACATAATATGTAGCCAAATCATTTATGTCAGTATCCCCTAAGAACACAATGTATGGCCTTTAACTCTAACTTCAATATCTCAATTGTTGGAAAATGCACAAAGGCACATGTAAGTTCTCATAGTAAACATCTTGTTTATACCAGATTCTAATATAGATATTTCCATCCAAAGTAGAAGCAGAGTCATGTTGATCATATGAGCAGAAATATTCATGGTTTCACTACAAAAGGAACTGGAGTATTCATGGTTTCACTACAAAAGGAACTGGAGCCTTGTCTTAGAAAGTAGATACCCGATTCTATACATGAGGGTCATGCTCATCCTCTCAGCAACAACATTCTATTGAGGAGTCTTTGGTGGAGTTTTTTTTATGTTTATTCCTATAGGACCTGCAATACATGTCAAAGGGTCCCACATACTCTCCATCATTGCTACTGCATAAGCACTTTATCTTCTTTGTTGTCTACCTTGTTGGACATGCGAGCCCACGACGAGCCATTATGCAATAAATGTTATTACGAATATCATTCCCTGATCTGAAATGAAGAATAACTAATTTGCATAATAGGTCCCTTAGTACAATTAGGATTATGTACCATGTCCATCTTAATAATCATACAGTTGTTGGTTCAACTATTGAATCATAGAGGCTGGTGCATGGATGAATATCTAAAGAGTTAGATTGAGGACTCATCATGCACCGTCAAATGATTGTTAAGAGATGATCTCCATCCTGAGTAGGAGATGGAAATCCTTTCTCACATAGGGTGATATCTGACCGACCTCTTGATGCAGGTCCTCTGCATAGGAATAGAGATTCGGAGGTGCCAGATTAGTTAGGTCAAAGAGTTGACTTAACGAGATCGATATAACCAAAGACATATATTGTATGCTGTCACGGTATATGCACGCATCCTCTGATCGGAGACAGATGTGTTACTATATGTCTGAGTATGTACATTTGGCAGACCAATAGGTTGACGACCTAACCAAGGTCTATACACCGGCTCACTGGTGTGCATATAAGGGCATATGAGTAATACGATCTCTCAAAGGGATCATACAGTTTCACTACTTAACCGGAAGACATGAGCTCACTCATGAGATATTGGGAAGAATCAAATTCCGTGCACGGTCGTCTCGCTTTGGAAGCTTGACTGAATTTGTGGTTTGATATATACTTTTGCAATGTATATGATCAAGACCTGGGTATGATATATGCTTTTGGAAAGTATATGATACCAAATCCCAATGATCAAATGAGAAACTTATTGATAAAATCCTGAAGTAGACAGTATAAAGTTGATCTAATACTTCGGGTCTATTCTGGGTCTTCCAGTATGCAGGATGTACAGGTGTTGGGAATACCTGAGGGTGATGTGATCATAAACGATTGTATAACCACGATGCTTCCATTCCTAGGGAGTGATGAAACGGGTCTGGATTTTAGTGACTCCTCTCAGTAAAGAAGTAATCTGATCTTGGTTCAAATGTTGGACATTGATCTGAATGTGATTCATATGCAATGAGAAGATTAGATTTGCAGTCTTGATTTAATCAAGCATCTATGGGAGGCCTGAGGTCTGGATTTGAGATGTGATCTCAATATCCAAGTCACTATACATGGAACAATACAATCGCCATGTCCTTATCTCCAAGTATCCGCAGAGAAAGCGCATTATCCTTGAAAGAGTTCATGGATAATTTCATTGTTGATATAAGTATCCAAGCATCGAGAAAATTGATAATTAAATGTGATTTAATTATCATGGATAATATGAATTTGATTCATATTATAAGGAGAGATATCTAAGATAATTAAATGTGATTTACACTACAAGAAAAAGCAGATTTTACTACTACAATTGTAGTAGCAAAAGAGTGGTAAACTAGTTGCAAAATGGTAGCAACACAAGTTTGCTACCACATGTGGTAGCAAATTCTGTAGTCGCGCCGAAATGGTCGCAAACTCTTTGAGACCACACTGTGGTAGTAGTTGTAGTCGCAGTAATAGTCGCAAGTAGTCATATTATAGTCGCAAAGTAGTGGTAATTTTTCAATAATTTGCGATCATTTAGGCATGACTTTACGACTACTAAGGGACCACATATACATGAGGGCATAACGACCTTATGGAACTTGTCACAGTTGTTTACTACCATGTTGGCACTACTTTGTTACCACTTTATTCCTATAATTCTACCATAGTAGTAGCAACGTAGTGCCATAGTAGTCGCAAATTCTGATTATAAAAGAAAAAAATAATCTAAACATGGTCCTCCCTAGGATTTTTATCCTGTAAATATTGAACAGTAATATAATACTTTCGATTCTGACTGCTTATACCATCAAAGAAATCATCACAAAGTAGAAACACAATTAACATAGAGACATGCATTCAAAATTATAATGTGCAATAGTTCATGCAGAGCTACATTTGTCATACATATTAAAAATAAAAAAGACAAGACTCGAAGTTTTATAACATCAAATTTAAAAGATAAAATAACTAATACAAAGGTTTCTTTTTCCTCCACTTGGTAAACACACTATCTTTTTTGGCCTTGCCTTTGTCCTTTGGATTTTCCTTTCTCTTCTTCATATTCTCCCTATGTTCTGAAATGATAACCCCCTTCCTTTGTGATACCCTGTATGCCGTGAAATCGTCCTCGTTCTCCTCATGGTCGTCAACCTCCTCCTCATTTTCTTCATCTTCTTCATCTTCATCGTCATCCTCTTCCATTTCCTCATGATCAAGTCTTGATTGCATTTTTCTACAAAGCACAAAAGGGATATTTAAATGCTAGAAAAATAATTCATTTATTAAACTACGATCTAAAATTGTATGATTATGAAAATGTTAGCTACATACCTCAAATGGTCAATGGCCTTAACAACCTTGTTGAAAGAGCCTAAGTTTGAATGAATATCATCCACCTTATTCACCAACACACTCACTGTCTGTGTGAGTTGTACAAACTCAGTCTTGGATACATCGGATGTCGGCATGTTGCATGTTGAGGGTGTCTCAAAAAAACCAGATGCTCCATTAGAACTAGTAGAGGATGTGAACTTAGGTGGCAAACCACCCAAAGTTTGCCTTCTATTAGGCCCCACTTCACGCTCACTGATGACTTCTTTCCATAAACTATCATTGAAGTCTATTTCTTCATCGGAAATGGAAACACCAAACTTGGCTCTATACAGGTCCATGTAACGATCCTACAAATTATTTTTTTAGTTTAATATGAAAGAACTAAAAAATATATAAGTGATAAGAAACATACCAACACCGCCTTTGATTCAAGTGTAGCCCAATCCCCTCCACTTGTATGAGTCGCAGTCCACCATTTGATAAACGTTGGAGGACGTTTATCAGCTCCAAGCTATAATGCCAACATAATAGTCGTCAATACAAATTTATAAATGACAATGTAAAATCAAACTTTGTGATTTATACATACCAGTTCATGCCTCACAGTTCCATGGCTCTTCGATCCACTAGTTGATCTAATACTCTGTTTCCCTCTATTTATCTTCCCTGCTTCAGACCTCTTCTGAAATTTTTCTTGAATGAAAAGGTCACAATAGCGACTCCACCTTGCTGGAGTGCACCACGATGGCGCGTATAATTTTGCTCTTTCCCAATCTTCCGCACCATCCAGCTTCTTGATTGCAGCTTTTCTTGCCCTGTAAACATTGTCCTTTACTCGGTCTGTTGCTAGCTTTACTAGAGCAAATCGATACATTTCTTTTGTATGACTAGGTGGTAGCGCATACAGGTTCTGCACATCAAGTTTTAGTTACAAATAATTATTTTCAAAATAACCAATAAATAACACCACGTAATGAATCTTACATAAACACCATTTAAGATCCGCTCTTGTTCCTCTGGAGTCATGCAACTCCATCTATAATCCGAGCAATCTTGCATAGCTCTAAAGGCCTTCGTGAGTGCTTGGGCCACAGCATGCTGATTATCAAGTGTGTACCTGAATTTCAAAATTACTTATTACAAATAAATAAGCATGATAAATAAGCAAGCATATATAGTAATTAAAAGAACTGTTTATAAAGTAGATACCCATCTGGTAGAAATTGCAAGTACTTCCGAGGATCTTGAGTTGGGGGCGGGACTTGACTTTGAGGAGTGTCATGGGGCTGGGAAGGACCCTGAGTAATGGGTGGACCTAAACCTAGTGGAGGAGGTTGAGGAGGAATCTGAGGTTGGCCAGGACTATGATGATGGGTAGAGGATTGTGGAGTGGGCTGGCGAGAGCGTGTAACACTTGGAGGTGTTCCTGCCAACGAAATGTAATGTGCATATTGCGAAGGAACTTCTACACCAGTATCAAGCATATAGGAAACAAGCCTTGCGACATCTTCATTGTGCTCACCTATTGTAGAAACAAGCATGTAAGAAATATAATTAATTTTAAAAAAAAATACTACTACAAGGAATCATACCATCGATGTCTGGAGTATGTCGATCTGAAATACAATCATCATCATGATGCGTTCTGCTCCCGCTCCCTCTAGAACCTCGTCCACGCATCATACGCATTTCCTGTAAGGATCAACATAACATGATATGAAAAATTAAGAAAGAGATACTATAGATAAATAAATTATTAAACTTCAGTTTTAATCAACTTACATTGATATTATGGGTATACTGTTACATTATGTGGTCGCTCAAAGTCTGGAACAAGTACAGTTGACGAGTCATCTATATTCAGTTGGTCATTAGAATCGGTATAAATGCGTGACATCTTCTTTAAAACTGTAAAACGATCATCTCTTCTTCGCTTTTTTCCCACTATTGGAACATAACATATCTGATCAACTTGTGAACTAAGGACAAAAGGTTCAAATCTTCGAATATATTTTCGGGCAATGACATCTACAATATCATGTATATGGTCAACAACCACACCATATTGTGGATCGTACCAGTCACAAGAAAATAAGAAGAGCTTATTAGGAGGTGGCATATGATATTCAAGCTCAAGAACCTCCTTAAGAATCCCGTAATAATTCAAACTATCCTCACCATAACATGATCCTTTTACCATAACACCAGAGTTGTATGTAGTTAAGCTTGTAGTTGTATCGACACAATGAAATCTACATCCATTGGCAAAAAAACCACCGTACGACATCACCAAATGATTTGGACCAAGTGATAGGTCATTAAGCATCTTGTGTTTAGGATCTGCTGGATCAATCAACTTTACACGCTCTTTAAACCAATTTGAGAATTTCTTCCTGAATTCATCCACAACTTCATCTTCAGTAAATGAAGGATTTTCTACCATTAACTTATCCCTGAACTCCCTACAGTTAGAGAAAATTATTTTATGAACTGAAGATCTTAGCATTAAAAATAAATTGAATAAAATGTATACTTACTCTGCAAATGGTGTTACTTCATCTGTATTGTCTAGAACATAAAGCTCAGCAGCTTCTTTCTCTTGGGTGGTCATCATTCGTGATTTTCCTTTTTTAAAAGGTCGACCGCGTGTTTCAAAAATAGAGAGGCCAACAACACGTTCATTTTCAATGTACTCATTACGCATGGGACGATTATGAATGGTTTCAATGTCGTCAGACAAGTATCGAGAACAAAAGTTGGCCACCTCTTCGAATATGTACTGAGCACTTATTGAGCCTTCAATCTTGTTCTTATTACGTACCTTCCTCTTCAAGAAAAACATATACCTATTACCATGTCAGTTTACATTGTTAGACAAAGTACACTAGATATACTATATTAAATAATATTAAGGCCATACCTTTCGAAAGGGTACATCCAATGATATTTGACCGGCCCACCAACTTTAGCTTCGTAGGGAAGGTGCACCATTAAATGTTCCATCGAGTCAAAAAAAGCAGGTGGAAATATCTTCTCAAGATTGCATAGGATAAGAACTACATTCTCTTCAAGTGTTGCCATATCTTCAACTTGTAACTTTGAAGAGCATATGCATTTAAAGAAGTTACTCAACTCCGTTAATACATCATGTACTCCCTTCGGTAGTAATCCTCTAAAAGCAAGGGGCAATAGTTGTTCCATAAATACATGACAGTCATGACTTTTCATACCCTTGAATATGTTTTTCTTCAAATCAACAAGTTTTGAAATGTTAGACGAATAGCCATCTGGCATTTTTAACTTACTTGCCCACTCACATACATCTTTCACTTGATCTTTACTTAAGCAATATTTTGCCTTCGGCATATGAAAGCGACCATCATCAGATTCTACCAACCCTAACTCAGGACGTGCACAAATCATCATTAAGTCTCTACAAGTATTCTCTGTATCCTTTGTCTTGCCCTTCACATCCAATACTGTATAAAATACATTATCAAAGACATTCTTCTCTATGTGCATGACATCCAAATTATGTCTGATGAGCAAATTAGGCCAATATGGTAGTTCCCAAAAAATGCTCATTTTAGTCCAGTTGTGGCTATCTCCAAATCCAGGAAGAGGTTGTATACAATCATCAGAATCTTTTAACTGTAGCAACCTCTGCAATATTTCAAATCCTGATAACCTTATTGGTGGATCTGAATCATCAATTGTATTTCTTTTGAATGCCATCTTTTGTTTCCTATATGGATGATCTTTCGGCAGGAACTGCCGATGGCAGTCAAAGAAGCATGGCTTGCGACCATACTGAAGTTGAAATGCTTTTGTTTTTTCCATGCAATATGGACAACTTCTCTTCCCATGCGTGCTCCAACCTGATAGCATTCCATATGCTGGAAAATCACTTATGGTCCACAACAAGCCCACTCTCATCTGAAATTTACTTTTGCTGATAGCATCATAAGTTTCCTGACCTTTATCCCAAAGTTCCTTTAATTCATCAATTAAAGGACGGAGATATACATCCAAATATTTTCCCGGAGATGTTGGACCAGGCACAAGCAAAGATAAGAACATGTATTGTTTCTTGTTACACAACCAAGGTGGAAGGTTGTATGGTGTAATAATAACTGGCCAACATGAGTAATCTTTCCCCCGACCATGTGGATTAAACCCATCACTGGACAACCCAATTACAACATTCCTCTTATCCATGGAAAAGATGGAGGATGAATCCATCAAAGCACGCCAACAAGCTGAATCAGAAGGATGTTCCATATAATCACCACGTGCATGATCTGCATGCCAAGTCATGTCCCTAGCTGTTTCTTTGCAATAATATAGCCTCTGTAAACGTGGTGCTATAGGAAAATAACGAAGCACCTTCTGTGGAACATTTGATTTCATATTGGGTCTGAATCGAGGTTCTCCACAATCTGGACATTCAGTCGCATTCTTATATTCATCTCCATAGTATAAAATGTGATGGTTAGGACAAGCATCAATTAACTTGGCTGATAATCCAAGTGTACCCATCATTGTTTTGATCTTGTAGTAGGATCCTGGCAAACATTATCCTCTGGAAGCATTCTTTTTATGATCTTAATCATGGCATTGAAACTAACGTCAGTCATATTATATTCAGCTTTTATCGTCAACAACTCTGTAACAGCTGATAGGAGTGAAAATGTCTTGCAACCTTCCCATAATGGTTCCTCTGCCTTCTGTAAGAGTTCAAGAAAGTCTTTAGATTCCTCATGGATTTCTTCATCATCACAACCCTGCATAGAAGGATCTAAATTAAAGCATGATGCATCCATCACCATCTCAACAAAAGGATTGTCCGGAGTCTGAGATCTCTCTTCGTAAGTAGTACGTGTCTCTCCATGCGCATACCAAGATGTGTAATCATCGACAAAACCCTTCGTGCACAAGTGTCCTGCCACAATGTCTCTAGCTTGTTTCTTCATCAATTTGCATTGCATACACGGACAAATTATCTTCCCATCTACATCAACTATTCCATCTCCTTGGGCATATGCAAAATTAAGAAAGCCTTCTACACCTAGGAGAAATGGCATGCAAATAGATCCATTCACTAAACGATTGTACATCCAATTCCTTGCCGCATCCATTGTTCTACCTGTAATGCATCCATAATAGGTAATTAGACACATGATTTGATAGAACAAAAGATTTTCCTCTATTCGATAACATACTCACATCTAAATCAATATGCTTCCTAAATTAGGTATATAATATAATCGCATTCAGTCCGTCCCATCAAGCATGACGATTTGATCAACTAACATTAGCATTAATGTACATACAACATTATGATATAGATGACTTTGTTTGCGATCATTGTTGTATTATTTTTGCACAGGACAACTATGCATTTGTTGTCCATATCCTATATGTTATAGGACTACAAAGTCATATTATATGTTATTGTTGTATTATTTTTGCACAGGACAACATTATGATATAGAATTGAATTTTTGGATTTTTAAGGATTTTATAAATTTTTATAAAGGTTTTTAAAGTACTTTATGGTTGTCTAGTTGATGTTTAATGCCTCAAGTTTATACTTGTCATTTTTTCTTTGACATGAGTTTATACTTGTCAAAGTTGATGTTGATGTTTAACGCACCTCCGCCCGCCTACCCCCGTTGCTGCCCGTCGCCCTCCGTCATCGTGAACGTCCCCACCGCCTGATGTAAGCTCCAAGATCGAACCCACCTCCTCTCCTTACTTTTTTTTATTAATCTTAGCTGTTAGATCACTGATTGAATAGATTAACTCAGTCATCTGGTTGAGTTAATAAATTAAACTAATAGAGAGTTATGGGTGTAAAACGGAGTGGTTATTCATTGTCTTGGGTGTAATTCGTGATTATCGAGAGTTCCTGAGGTAATTACGAAATTACTTAGAATTATGGGTGTAAATATCCCTATATACTTTGTTTCCTAATGGCAAATATGCTTGTTTTTATTTACACTAGTCTGAAGTTTGATGGGTACGTCATGGATGCTTTTGTTATTATTCTTGGTCACGATAATACAGGGAAAGTGAAATCTGCGAGGGCTACTTATTTAAAGTTTCCAATATTTAGTGTTTGGTACATATGTCAATTCCAGTCCATGGGGGAAAACAACTTGAAAAAAGTGCTAAATAATAATAAAAACTCTCCGATGCTTTGCTTCTTTTTTATCCTATACTTCCAACTCTTTCCCATTTTCTATATTTATTGTTTTTTGAAAGCCGACCAACACCAACCTCCACTAGCATGTTCATGTTTGCTAAGTTGTCTGTACTGTTGAGAAGAAAATATATTAGAAACTGCACAGAACCCTGGAGTTAGCATGTTGAGTGTGGTGCCACAAAATTGTAGGAGACAATCCACAGAAAGATATTAAATATATCAGAAACCACATAGAACGTAAAGTTAAAAGGATATTTGTAGTTGTAGGCAAAGAAAATAGAAAAGGAATGACAGATTATATAATTACACGATTTAATTATAGTGTCTTATAAATATTATTTAGATTTACAACGCTCTATTTTGTATGGTGCAGCATGTTTGCTCTTCTCGCTCTATTTAATTATAGCTTTGACTAATATAAATACATATCACTTGCAGAATTAGTTTGACTAATATACGGTTTTTCATTGACTAAAAGACATGGCAAAATATGAAAGTTAAGATTCTGAAAGTTAAGAATAAAAAACGGCAGAGAATAAGCCGAAATGGCACAATCTGAAAGTTAAGAATCTGAAAGTTAAAAATAAAAAACGGCAGAGAATAAGCGGATTATGACATACAGCAAGAAAGTTAAGAATCTGAAAGTTAAGAATAAAAAATGGCAGAGAATAAGCGGATTATGACATACAGCAAGCTGGTAGGAGGGTGTAAGGCCTCGGATCCAATCGAGGACGGCAACGAGAAGGTGATTCGGGTGCTGGTGGCGGTGGGGTGAAGGCGTTAGGTGTTGGTGACGGCGGGTATAAGGGAAGAATAGGGTTTTTACGGGAGGGAAATGTGAAAAGAGGAGGGGAAAGAGGAGAGATAAGCGGTAGGGAAAAAATCAAAAAAAGGGAAGCCCGCTTCAAATTTTAACCTAATCTCTCTCTCCAGTAACAAAGTCAGTGCACGGTCGCCTCTCCGTGACAAATTTATACCCGCAACCTTTCTTTTTCTCCAATCTCCTCCCAACGATTCCGAATGTCATCAGTAATTATTATCAGGCTATCTTTTATTCTCATTTAAAAATGACTTTGCATTATCTCAATATATATATAATCGTGTTTCTTGAGCTCTCTTGGACGTTGCCAGTTCCTCATCTCTATCCCATCATTTATATTATTCTCTCTAACCCAATCAAATTTATTTTTTATTACTAATTTGTAATGAATATAAAACAATGATCAATAGTTTACATAATATTATAATATTATGATTCACTAATATCAAGTAAAATGAAATATTTATAATATTTTATTGATATGATTATACATTTGTAATGACATTTTATGTGCATGTATTATAAACAAGACATTCATTATAGATTTAACACATCAACAAAAATTACCTAAGGCAATAAATAATTTGAATGGTCGTTGCAATATTTTTTAATATAAATATATACTGACGAATATTATTCGTTGTGAAATTAACTTTTATTCTTGTTATATTGGTTGTTGAAGGTTTATGTAAAAATTGTTTATCTTTTGACATATTCGTTAAAAAAATTGGTATTAATTATTGATAAATCTACAATGATTAGAAGAAAAAGTCACCAGATAATCGTTGTTATACGATCCATTGATAATAATATAGCAATGAATAGGATATCCGCTGGGCAAATATAAAGATGGAAGTAGTGAAAAATATTCATATATTTAATTACGATTGATACGACAACAAATACAAATTATTATTCATTGACTTAGATCAAATTTGTTGTAGTATAAATTTATCCATAAATTGTTTTTAAAGTAGTTATTTGGTTCATACACATTTCACTTTGATAATACGTTTCAATGTTTGGCTATGCACTTCTATTATATGAATCTTGTATGCTTAATCTCTAATTAGAACTATGCTCAGTCTGAAATCTCACAGGCAAAAAGGCGCACAAGAGCGCACCTTCACAGGGCGCACACGATCAGTTCCCTGGTTGCTACTATTTTGTGGTACCAAATATAGTCCCAATTTTTGCTACCACAAAATGCGAGTACATGTAGTAGTAACATAGTCTAAATATAATAGGCACTAAATTGTGGTAGTAACATAGTCGCAAAATAGTGGTTGAAACATTGCCACGAAAAAGGCACCGCATGTGGTAGTAAACTTATAGTCGCAAATTCTGCATTTTCTTGTAGTGTTAATTATCAAAGATATGAATAATGTAAATGTGATTCATGTTATTTGGGCACATGAGAAAAGAGATCCAAGATGATTAAATGTGATTTAATTATCATGGATATGAATAATGTGGATAGCACTATCCATATTTATCATATATAGTATAAATGTGATTTATAATATATAAGAGAGAGCATATTGTGATTTATATTTGTTAATTAATCATATTAGATGATTAATTGAAAATATAATTTATATTTTGGGTTGGGATGTGAATGTGATTCACATTTTTTCAATGGCATGATTGTAATATTTCACAAGATAATTGTGAATTGTATTTGTGAAATAATTTACAACAATTGTTGTTTTAAATTTGGAGATATATCATGAGATAATGAGATCTCATGAGACAATGAGATCTCATGAGAAGAGTGGTCGTCCCCTATTTTTAAGGGATATGGTTTATCTCCTCATTATCTCTAAGGATAATTAATTGATTTGATACGAATTTAAATATATTGATTTATCGATATATATTAAACTAAATTAAATTAATTGTTCCACTGAAAGAAACACAAATCAATCTCAACCATTGATCGTGTGTTGTCCATGGATTGAGATCCACGAACACCCAAAACCCTATATAAGAAGAGGCACCCTTGCTCATCAAAAAAACATATGTTAGATTATTATAATGAATGCTCTCTTCTCTCTCTACATGTCATGTGCCTCTCTCCATCTCTCTCTTATGGCCATCCACCATGGAGCCTTTGAGAGAATCGACATCGTTGTAGCATCGTCATTATATTGCTGGAGTTCTTACTCATTGATCTCCATCTCCTTCGGTGCATCTCACTCGTGAAGAAGATGTTGGATCTCATGTGACGAGATCAGGAGATCCACCACTTGGATCATCAACATGGATTGCGGGAGCACGCAATTCATCCTCGCGCTCGCAAGCGTCTCCTTCGTCGGATCGGACTTGAGATAGGAGGTCTCTTGGTTTAGAGACTCGATAGCAACCACGCTTCAAGAGGTAATCCTATTAGTTGTTTGTGGTTTAGATGAAACGATCTGAGAAGTGTTCTTGGATCATGTGGTTTCATCACATAAAAAATTTTAACTCCCGCTGCATCAAGCAACTAGTGCAACTAGTTGCTCCCGATCGCATTCAATGCGATCATCACGCTTCCGTGATGCGCTTGAGGATTTTTCTCGTATCCTTCATACCTCTCTTCAAGGGCATGAAAATTCTTGAACACAAAAGGACCTAATCTAACCTCTCTAAGATATATACACATCGCTTCCTTAAAATTTCCCATATATGTGATAAAAGTACATCTCTGAGGGTTTGTTTGGTACGCGGGTTAAGGCGGATTAAACTGGTGGAGGGTAACATGTTTTTGTGTTTTGGTGTTTGGATAGAGGGTTAAACTGGAGGTGGGTTAGAAGTGGGTTTGTTGCGATAGGATTGTATTGAAGTTTAAAAAAGTGAGTAGTTTTTGTGATGTGATTATATGCAGCTTGAAAAATGAATAGTTATTGTGATGTGATTGTATTGAGGTTTGAAAAAGTGAGTAGAAGTGGAGTAGTTTATATTTTTATATGATATGATGGTATAATATATTGTTTTTTTATGGAATTGATGATGGAGAATTGATTTATTTAATTGTAAAATATATATATAAAGTGGGGCCCACGTAGGAGTGAGAATGGGTGGGGTAAGGGGGCCTCTACCCGAGCGGGGTCTGAGAGATCTAACCTCTTGAGGACCACATAAATATATGTGAACTAACTCCCATACTTATGTCTTCTTAGAGTGTGAGTTACTTTTGAATGTAAATCTTGATTGCTTTCTGATTAAGCAATGAGCACATCATTCTATCTTGACTTTCTTTGAACCTGAAAGAAATTACCTCTCGATCAAGATGTACATGTCCTTCTCGCTCATATGTCTCAACCTTCGACGCTACAATTTAATTGAATTTTCATCATCAATTGCATTGACAATGCATGCTTAAGTAATGTAATCTTGGAAACCAATGCATGCATAACATAGAAGTCATTTTTACACTTCTTCCCCTGAGACACAAGTAACATACACTTCGTAAACTTTCATTGTCGATGGCCAAATATGTTTCAATCACCTTTATCATTAAGGTCTCTCGTGAGTATCAAATCAAGATGCATATCAAGAATGTGCATTACATCCTCTAACTTCAAAAGGACTATAGTAGCAATCCACAAATGACATCACCCCGTGCTCATAACTCTTGACAAGGAAGTGTTTCCCTTGCCATTTTAAGAATATCAAAAATCACTGAATGTATAAGATGTGAAACACATTGTGGAGGTCACATGTAGGGCACATGTAGGGTTGAACCACTAGCAAGTAGATAGAAAGTGTCATCTCCAACTACATGCATCATATCCATGTCAGATACAATGAAAAACTCATGCTCAATAATGATGGCAATAAAATTGTCACCCTCGTCGTTCTTAATCTTGCTTTCCCCCTAATTTCTCTCTTTTATAATAGAGGCTATATTTCTTAGTGTGGTCATTATTCTTGCAATGTGATACCCTGCATCATTATATTAGGATATGTGCTTACTGTTTCTTTGATCTTTCCCTTTGTCATTATTGAATTTTCTTCTCATCCTGCTTTTCGTGACTAAAATCTTCAATTGTGATTAAGAATCATGAGTGTTTCTTCTCATTGTTTCATTCAAACTACTAGCATTAGCAGTTTCTAAGGAAAAACCCCCTTTAGATGCGGAGTTGGTGAGGAAAATTCTAGATGTCTCCCAACCGCTTAGAAAATTAGGAAGTTGCAAAAAACCTACACCTTCAACTAGCTGGAGGAGTAGCAAGAAAACCTAGAACTTCATCTTCAAATTTTAAACATGATTGATAATACCTATAAATTAGATTAATCAGTTTGGATGGAATAGAAGTACCATCCTTGATTTTAATTGCATCGATCTCTTGAGTATAAAATAACTTGTTGTTTACATGTCTTCGAAGCAAGCATGTTTCTTTAGTTTGGACCAAAGTGTTCATCTACAAGCCATAGTTTGAATGTGATTGTACACATTCTCATGCATAAACTATTGAATAAATCCACAAACTTCATTCTCAAAGTCTCATTCATCATTGCTCTTGGATTCACACTTACTTGGTGGCAAAATATAGAAGACACATAATAACAAATATTTCATTGTGTTTTTCCATAAAAATATGTTCGGTCCCATTTAGGTCAATCATCCTAGTAGTGTTTTATACAATTTTATCAACCATGTCGTCTATGATAACACTTGTTGGGAATGCATTCCTTCATAAAGTTTGAATCATGTAAAGCACAAAATTGATAAATGGGTCCTAGATGATATGTCAACTCCAAAATAATTACAATCACAAATAAAATCCAACCAAACAAACAAGCAACCACAGATGCACAAGTAAAATTTTATAGAGAATCCTTAATGTGAGGGTCAAAAATCATGGGATTGATAGAAACCCAAAACTAAGTAATATAATTGATGGTTATAACCCATGAGGAGTTAGACAAAATCATCCCTCTCTATAAAGACACAAATAAGCATAAATGTGGATGCTTTAAAGCAAGCTTATCCCTAAAATCGTCAGTGGATTGAGACTTTGAAGTTGTACAAGTCCAAAAATATGGGGCGTGGATGCGCTTCGACCTCTTCACATGCTAAGAGAGGCCAATGAACAAACTCCTCTCTTCTCGCTCTCTTTCTCCTCTTGATTTCTATAACGAGTTTGATGCCTTTGGACAAGGGTCATGTGTCCTTTATATAGGGGGATGAACATAATAGAATGTGGATTCATGAAATCATAAATCCCATAATATTAGGATTAGAGTATTCATATTCCTAGAATGTATTTTTTTTTAAAATTAAGACTTAAAGCAATAATTAGGACTACTCTCATTGTCTAGTTAAGGGTTGAGTTTCCATAATGAGGATGGGGAAATACATTAGATCCTAATAGATTTGAAGATCTATTTGGACTCAGATTGTATCCTAACCCATCTCTTAAGCACGATACATTTTTTTAAAGAGAAGGAGTGGACTCCCAATCTGGGATCCACTGCGCATAATGTATGTATGTGTGTGTGTGTGTGTGTGTGTGGATGTGTGTATGGATGTGTGTATGGATGTATGTATGCATGTATGTATGAATGTATGTATGGATGTATGTATGCATGTATGTATGCATGTATGCATGTATGCATGTATGCATGGATGCATGTATGCATGTATGCATGTATGCATGTATGGATGCATGCATGCATCCATGCATCCATGCATCCATGTATGCATGTATGTATGTATGTATGTTAAGAGAACTTACAGGTATAAGGGCTTGTCATACCTTACATTACAAAATAGAACCCCATGCTCTATATAGTGCCTTGCAGTGTGCAATCATATTTTCAGAATAGAAAGTTTGCCCCTTAAAAATGGCATCATTCCTACCGCACCAAATCGCCCAAAGAATGGCGAACAAGTAAGACGTATCCCCCCCATTGTCCCCCGCATTCGGCTCTGACGCAACTCCAAAAATTTGCCATATTGTCCACTCTTATCCAAGCAATATCTGCATCCCTCCACACACGCGTTGAGAGCGGACAAGAAAAGAAGAGATGGTCCAAATCCTCTGCCTCCTGTCCGCATCTATCACATATGCAATCTCCACACCCAAAATATGTCCACGGCGACTCTTAGTTAAACCCTCCCATTGCTAAGCAGCCATATGAATACCTTTATCCTGCTGGGCACTCTCTTCCAAATGATGTTGGCGTCCAGTCTTGTGTCACCTCCCCCTTGCCCGTCCTCTCCCATGAAGAACCGGTGAGCCTTTTTGACTGTGAACCTCCCATCGCCCCAAACCCAATGGTCCCGCCTCACCGCTGGACCCCCGACTTACGCCAACTCACTCCATAATCTAATTAGATCCTCCATCCTGCGGGAAGAGAGTAAAGCAGAGAAATGGAATTGTCAGTCGCCATGATCCCACATATCGCTAGCGACAACCTCTTTCCTACTTGTTAAGCTGAAAATCCCTGGAAATATCTCCTTCAGCACGATACATAGTAGAACCAGTGACATGGCATCCCCAACGATGGTCGTTGAGATCATGTATGCATTGAGATTCAAAGTCCTCTTTTTTCGCTTTGAGATTAGAAGCCCTATTTGATTTCAAAATTGGATAATTTTTGCTTTGGAATTCCCATCATGCTCCCCTTGAGATTTGCGGCTAGTTTCTTGTGAGATTAGTTTGTATGAGCATGGGGATACTATATAAACCTCTATTAGATTAACCATTTGAATCATCTACCATACTTCAGTTCTTCCACCATATTGAGAAAGATCGAACGGAACACAATTTCAGGCGAACTTGTAAATTTTGTATGTGATTTATTTTTTCATGCTTATCCATATGTTATTTCTGCTCCCCACCTCTATGGGCGAAACACAGGGAAACCCATCCAATAAAATCCCATGCCATATAAAGCCGAACAGAGAACATGGCAGTTTCTTGAAAGGAAGGGTCGTCCATGAGGGTAGTTTGTAAGTGCAATGGTCCAGTGTCCAATTTTAGGGGGGTATTTTTACATGTTCTTCAAATTTTAGTTAAAATTGTATTTGTCCTATTGGACTCTTAAAGAATTGATTTTTTGGTGAAAAAACTCACAAAAAATGGGTTGTTACAAAATCAAATTTTCAACGAACTAACTCACCGAAAAATGAGCTCTTATGGAATCGAGGGTGAACAACTCAATGTGAAAGCCCAAAATTTAATGGGATTCCATAAGAGCATATTGTTCCCCAAACAATTATTAAGGGCTCATTCTTTTCTTTTACCTAGGGTCCACGAAATGTCAGTAACGGCACTGTTGAAAGGACCGTAAAGCCAGAATATATAGTCAAATTCTCATAAATCAGAACTTTCTATCGGATTTCTTATTCGAAATTGGCTGCTTAAACAATGATTTGATGATTTTCTATGCATATAAATAAATAGTTAGAAAATTGAAACATCCAGTTTTGTATTCTAGTTGCCTTAAAATATGGTGCGCTTCGGTTAAGATTTGCTCCATATCATAATTATTAAATTAAAATTTGCTGAAATAATATGCAGGTAAATGGGCTCCCGGATCAGCTGGCAAAGGCAGCCACAGTCGAAGAGACCTTCAAGATAGCTGCTGATGAAATTTTACAGTGGCTTTCCTCCTGATCAGCTCTCGCGAGTTCCTGAAAATTTATGGCAGAGATCATCTTCCGACGGCGGCTATAGAAATACCACCAGTGATTTTAATGCGAACTTCGTTTATCTTCAGTACATTTTGCCTTTCTCCGTATTTCTGTGGAATATAGTACTTGCGGATCCAGTATGTTGTCTGCATGCTTCTTTTTAATATATAGTTTTGTTCAGGATTTTGATCTTTATGGCTTTTAAAATATATTTTTATATTGTTTGTCATATAATTTTCTTCGAAGTTTGTTTGGATAGAAAGGGTGGATTGGAGGTAGAGATGCAGATGGTTATGGATATATCATTATCCGGTCTACTACTGCCACTGCAAAAATAATGATCTGTCGCAACGCATAATTTAACTTCGTTGTCGTATCTTCTGATGGTAAATTTATGACACTGAATAGTGTTTTGTTTCGGAGTTGTTTTCTACTGTGGTAATCCGCGACAAGTCATATACTCATTGTTATGGGTTAATATGACAAAGATTATTTTAGTTGACTTCTTTGTCAAAATGTTAAACTCATTCCCTCAAATATAATCCCACATTTAAAATTCACAAAGTGTTAAAGTGGGTTATAAGTGGTGGGGGAATACTACTTGACAATTTGGGCTTAAACATTTTGGATGATTGTCAATGGCTCCATTTAAGTCTAAACCTAGGGATGTCAACAGATCGGGTTTGGGGCGGATATTACTTTTTCCAAACCCATATCCATTTATAATATCACTACCCATACCTGCCCATTTATTAAATGGGTAATTTCTAGCAGATACTCATATACTCGTCGGATACCCGTGTACCTAATGGGTACCCATATCTTCGACATGGTAAATCTTAAGTTGTTTATAAATGTATGCAAGATTTTCACAGATAGGCGAAATAGAGTGAGATCGTGTAATATGGATTCATAAAAATGTGCAATATATAGAGAATATTAAATGTTTATATATGCTAAGTGTTTAACTCTTTTGTGTTGATAGTTTTATTTATTAAAGATACAAAAAGCTAGTTATGTAAGAAAAAATGCAACACACACATCTAAACATATATATATAGGAGTGATCCTATGAGAGCCAAAAACCTGTGAGAGCATGAGAGCATGCATTCTGGACCACATGATCCAACCAGGAGAGAGCAGACCAGGAGAGAGAAAACAGAATCATGTGATCCAGAATGCATGCTCTCATGCTCTTACTTTTTTTTGCTCTCATAGGATGACTTCTCTCTCTCTCTCTCTCTCTCTATATATATATATATATATATATAATTCGGGCTTGGGGTAGGTTCGGGTTAGGGTACCCACAAGGCAATCCCAAATTCATACCCATACCACATGGGTAGTCAATTCAAAACTCAATCCCGTCCAAAAGTAAATGGGACGGGTTTCGGGTCCTTAAATGAGACGAGTTCGGGTCGGGTACCCAATGGGTAGACCCAGATTGACATCCCTATATAAACCCAACAAGTCGTAAAGGTCAATTTTCCTCGATAATGGGCTGGGGACCTAAACCCGGGACGTTACAAATGGTATCAGAGCCAATTTCCCTCTGATAGTAGAAAGCCTGAGAGGTGGAGCCACCCCTACTAAAGACAGGAGGAAATGGCTACCCGAAGCGTGTAGCTGCCATTATCAATGAGAATAAGTCATGGGCCACGTCGCAACGAAGACGTTGCGAATGTAAATGGGGGAGGTTGTAACACTCATACTCTCAGAGATAGTCACACATCTAAAACTCGCAAAGTGTGAGATTGGTTACAAGTGGTGGGGAACTACCACTTGACAACTTGAACTTAAGCATTTTGGGTGATTATCAACGAATCCATTTGGATTCAAACTCAACAAGTTGTTAAGGTTAGTTTTCCTCGATAATGGATTGCAAGACCTAAGCCCGGGACGTTGATTTTTCCTCTCAAAAAGCTCGTACAAATCATTTTTTTCTAATTTTTAACTCATAACTTATTGTTTGATGCTCTTCAATAAAAAAACCATAGTTCTTTGTAAAATTTAAAGAATATTTTTTTATAAGAAACTTCATATTTTAAAAATAATTTTTTTATAAGCCCCTCTTTTCTCTTTTGCCCAGGGCCCATGAAATGGCATGGATGACATTATTCCAACTTAGTCGATGTCATATATTTCGACTAGTATGGGAGAAAGAAAGAGTATTGTACATAATCACATGTATGTTTTAGATTAAGATGACATATTTCAGACCCGTCAAATTTCCAGACTCTACAGATATTCAGACTCGACGTCATATTGGTTCTGAGTCTTCAGTTTCAGACACACACATTTATGCGGTTTCCAGTTTGATGTGCACATGTTTTCCATCATTGTCTGTGGTCCCCATCTTTTGTGTTTCAGCCAGAGTTTTCACGTGATCCATAGGGATTCCAGAGTAGAGATCTCATTTTCTATGCCATGTGGGCTAGGGTTTTCATGTGATTTCATAAGGACTCCAAAAGTAGAGATATCATTCTCTTAGCAAGTATGGGAGAGACCTAGTTCTATGGCGAGGAGATTTCCAGACTCCATTCTCTAATGTTCGTGAACTCCAGTACGAGATCCTTCCAAGGTTTCTTTGAGAGAGAACCCACTTTGAGAACCTATGAGAGAGACCCATCTTCAGAGATCTACGCATGGATAATTAGAGACGTTCTTTATTCGGCTCTTTCACAGATGGAGCAGTTATGCACATGTTGTGGCGGGCCGCGAGCCAGAGTTCTACATGTAGAGACTCATTTTCAGTTGCAGTGACTCTAACAGGCACAGTACAGAGCACATGCTCTTTGACGAGGAGCTACAGTTTGACTCACGCTCCAGCTTGTTCGTCCTCCTCACCTGCATGGCATGAGAAGCAGCATCCTCGACAACAATCAATAGTTGTGCGCATTGAATTGACATTATTTGTAGTGTCTTGTATTGTGAGTTGAGATATCGTTCTAGTTGTACAAGCTGAGCACTACATGCTCCGGCTTGAGGGAGAGTGTTGGAGTATTTGAGTTATGTATCACTTGAGTTGTAGATGAGTGAATGGATCACTCCAGGATTCATTTACCGCATCCAAGTCTTTAGTCTCACATTTACCAGCGTGAGATGTGGAGACTCAATGAGGGCTATATAAGAAGCCCCTCACCCTCTGTATCCAGTGAGAAAGTGCAATGCATACATCAACCCTTTGAGACGTTTGATGAATCTCAGATTCATCTCTAAATCTCATTTATTAAGCTCAAATCCCTCAAAATCATCAGCATTTCTGTATTTATTCTGCATAATTAGCATTCATGCATGTTTTCATACGAATTGCATTTTAACCATTATTTGACGGCCCAAGAAGTGTTGGAAAGAGATCATACAAAGGGATCTTAGTTTTGTGGATGTAAGCCCGGGATTGGCCCAAGATAGATATGAATGGAGGTGAAGAATCCATGTAGTCGACCCTACTTAATTATGGGAAAAGGCTTTGTTGTTGTTGTTGTATTTATGCACAAAATAAGAAGCCAAAAATCCTAGCCAAAAATGATTTGTAAATAGCCTAACTTCCCATATTTTAAACTCCTTTGCACTAGCTCGAATGACCCAAAACTATTTCCACTGTGTACATATCACTAACAAGAATAAATGAAAAATACAAAAAAAAATAACTAACCCAAATAAGTAGACCAAAAACCCAAACCCTAGTTCTAGGATTTCCGGACTAAAAACCTCATATCTTCCTCGTCAAGTATCCATTTTAATCCTACTCACTTTTGAAGTAATATACATTCAATTACCTTCAAAACAAGGCCAAGTTCAAGTGATTCGGAGCTAATCTGTGAAAGTTGGGTTTTGGGCCTCTTTTGTACATTTTATATTTTAGCGGTTTTTGACCCATTATTTTATGTACATAATTAATCTATTTTAGTTTATTTCTTTTTTATTTGTCATCTTTGATAAAAATGTTAATAAAATACGTAAAAATCTAAATCCAAACTGAGCTTGAAATCAAGGAAACGAATTGAGTCCAAGTCTTCACTAACCAACTGTACAAAATTGGTCTTTTTCATATTTTATTTTATTTCTTCTACTTATAAATTAATAAAAATCCAAAAAAATTATATTAATGTGTAATTATTTATCTTTTATTTTATCATATTTTTTTCGAATTTTTACCTGGTTTAAAAATTACATAAAAAATATAAAACCCAAAAATCAAGGTATTCTATGTACATGGGATACCCCAAAATTTTACTTTGTGCAATTGATCGAATTTGATGTTATTATCTTTATAATATTTGTAGATATCATCGAGACGAGCAGTTTTTGTGAAGAGACTTTTTTGATCCGAGGTCATTTGCTATTTATTTTTAATTTTACAAAGTATTTATTTTTCGGATTTTTGTGGTGCTGACACGTGGCAGCTCCTGGAGCTGCCACTTGTCAGCCATTTTTTGGATCCTTTATTAATTAGATTTTATTACAAAAATATTAATTTTAAAAAAAGTAAAATAGCCGCACGTGCAGGGCACGTGCCTCCCTCGCACGCGCCAAGCACGTGCGCTGCACCTCTTCCCCCGAAATCATTACCACGTGGCGATCTCCTGGCCGCCCGATCTCGGCCGATCGGACGGCCGAGGATCTTTGTCTTCCACCCGCACCTGTCCCCTTGGAACCTCCGTCGCTCATCTCCACGATTTTCGTCGAAGATCTCTCGCATCACCGCATCTCAATCAGACCCCCTTCCTCTCCGTAAATCAGCGCATCCTCGATCGAATCCTCCCATATCTTCCCCATCGAGATCTCCGAGCATCAGATTCCCAAATCATCTCGACTTCCATCTCTGCAACCCCCGTCGACGTCCTATTTAAGAAGCTTCGCCGCCCCCAAATCAACCAGCCACCGATTTCCGCAGTTGAGAGAAGCGCCCAGCTCCAGCTGGTGGTGACAGCACCGTGCTCCGACGATCGACCTCTGTGAGGCGAGATCCAAGGTAGCGAAGCCTTGCCGCAGACCGCCCTCACACGAGCTGCTTCTGCTCCAGCTACCTCTATCAAGCCCTACGACGCTACACCATCGCACAACACCGCAACGTTCATCTTCGTCTCAAACACCTCCACCCATTCCAGGAAGGCCCCCGCCTTCGCCTTCTCTGACCACGACTTCAACTCCAGGAGCTTCCAGCTCCAATCACTCCGCTGGGAGGCCCTCCTATGACCGCCAAAGCTTCCAGGAGCATCGCTGACCTCCCCCACCCTCGACACTTCTCCACCGCTACGCCGCCGAGGGCCAACCCGAGACCTCCCGCGTATGTGTGAGGCACGTGCGTCCCGGGGGGGACGTCAGCCACACGTCACCCACGGGTCATGTGGCACGCTTGTGCCGGTGGGTAAATTAAAAAGGGCCCCCGGTCCTCCCTCTATTTGCCACCAAGTCCAGCTCCAGAGGGCATGTGCCACGCACGTACCCCTCTGGCTATTTTGCAGAAGATCCCCTCTGGTTCACGGTAATTAAACTTAGGTCCCCCGCTGCATTTCTTTATATTTATTGTATTTATTATTATTTACATAAACACCCCTATGTTCCCAGTAATTTTAGACCTCTACGTGACTTTATTTTATTTATCCAAAAATAGCATGATGTTTGTCATTTAATTCTCTACAACCTGATATATTGTGGA
The DNA here is from genome assembly GCA_037367405.1 of Ottelia alismoides. Lineage (NCBI taxonomy): Eukaryota > Viridiplantae > Streptophyta > Magnoliopsida > Alismatales > Hydrocharitaceae > Ottelia > Ottelia alismoides. The sequence continues at coordinate 303,086 of JAZKJV010004851.1, forward strand.
CATTTTTATGATCATTGGTTAACATATAAATAAGTATTTTGTGGAAAATTGCATATTTTGCTCATCTTGCGCTTTAAAATTTATATTTGATTTACCGTTGTCTAAAAAAATTCGAAAAATCATAAATTGTAGAATTAATTGTGCTTGGCATTGTGCCCAAAAAGAATCGCATTTGCATGCATAGATTGCCCTGTAAAAATCATTTTGCATATTTCAGTGTTTGATTTTTAATAGGTATTGAAACTAGTATTTTCGAGATTTAGAATTTTTCTGAGATCAATCACCTAGTGATAGATCTTAGATAATTTTGTTCCTTGAAAATAATTAGGTTAAGTATTTATTATAATTATATATTAAAATTCATTTTGTTTGCATTTAAAAATTCGAAAAAAAATCATATTGCATCTAAAAATTCCAAAAAAAATAAAATGCATTCATTTCACCATATTTTGCATCGTGCCCAAGTTTCATATTTTTCGGACATCGTTTGAATGTAATTGACCTTTTAGTCCCTAAAATAGGCCAAAATTGCATATCGCATCCTTTATTATATCAAAAATTACAAAAAAGACCTCCTCGAAAATCACGCATAAATTTTGGTAGACAGAATTCTAGGTTGTTCCTTTGCCTCCTTGTGTTCGACTTTGGGACTTGTCCATGTAAAATAAACATAAAACCGCATTCATTAAAATCGACAAAAATTTTGTGTGGTTATTTTCTTGACCAATTCTGATTGCTGCCTACAATAAAACGCCGAATCATTTTTTTACGCATGATCAAATACATATTTCACATCATTTTATCCATTTAACACAGCGAAATTCGGAATCGTCAGATGGCGTCGTTGCCGGGGAGGCAAACGGCTTAGTTTTTGTCTTGAAATTTTTTTTCGGTTTTCCGCATTCAGGTAGTCTGACCCTCGAATTTTTCATTTTAAATTCCATTTTTTTCTGCAATTTATTTCCAGTATTTATTTTTCTTATTTTTGATTTATTTTTTAGTCACTCTCTTACACAAATCTCTCTTATTTTTCTTCCGAGGTACCCGGCGTACGTGGAGCGATTTTTCAAAAACCGACGCATCTTCACCGACTTCCGAAAAAGCTGCAAATAAATTAAGATCGAGTAGAGTCGTGAGAGAGCGTAGAGTCTAGGTTTTTTATTCCTCCAAACTCTTAAATTTCTGTAATTAATTGTTCATTTATAGCGGTGTCCGTTTGGACTCTCGCATATGTAAAAAGACCTTGAACTCTTTCTGTGGTGTGTCATGGCATGCTTCACTCTCCAGTGAGGGTGGGGGCCGACTTGAGTGACACTTAGGATAGACCTGCACATATGGCTTTTAAAGTATTTTAAATTTTTGATTGTGCTCGTAGGATCTAAGGCCACACTGCACTTTAATCTAGACGCACATAGATCGTTCAATTTAGCCAAATTCAACTCAATTCTTACCCGCTAATAGAACTTTCTAATAGGTGCAATTTTTCATCGGCTTGCATCCATATAGAATAATTTTTTTCCAATTCTGTATAACATCCCACATGGAGATTTCGAGGATTCACTGTAAGTCTTCTAACTGAGCATACATCATCGTTTTTTGCGTGCATCGACTTTTCCCGAATTTCTCCCTCTTGTTTTATCACATATTAAAAGGAAATTGGGACTGGACGGTAGACGTGTATTTCTACTCACTTAAATTCTTCAGTGATCGTCTAATTAAAATTGAGACTGTTAAATATAGCCGATTTCAAATTAACCCATAAAATCGAGAATTTTTGCGGGAGAGCAACCCCAACCTTGGATGCTTTTATTTTTCTGAGTGAGCGAGAGACGATACTTAAGGCTAGAGCCCAAAAGTCGGATTTTCATTCAGACTACTGATTTTAAAAACGATTAGCTACTTCTTAGTGAGGATACGGGTAGCCGGTAAACGGTTCGGACTTCCTTAGCATAGTGGGTGGTTTAAAGGACACTGCGTAAGGCTCCGTCCTTAAGTAACACGGGTAGCGGTTTTACGGTCCGTACTTACACCTATATTGGCTGAAAGTAGATGCAACTAATCGTAGGAATTCGGGACAGTCTTTAAGAAAATTTCTGGCACCAAACAGCTCGCTTAATTATTTTCCAAGATTGTCTTGTTACTAATTAAAATTAAAAAGAAAATTGTCGAACTCTTACGGCTTCATTGTGTGAGTTGGTGAACTCGGGGTTTAATTTGTGTTTGCATTGGTGTGTCTGAACCGATATCAAAGACCAAAAGACGCACATTTGATAAAATCTCTTTTGACTATCCCGTGAAATCATCTCTCTCATTTCTTTATTTAAATCTCATCATGGAACTTTTTCATAAAAATCATTGCAGACCCGACCCATCCTTCCTTTCAGCTCTTTCAAAAATAGCCAAATATTTATCTGAAAATCCATCAGAGCTATATTATAAAAATGAATTCGTATCAGTTAGACCTAAAACACCTCCTCCAACTTCCACAAGAGAGTCTTAACCATCAACAGATCCAACACCCTCTACAAAATCCGATCTATTTCATGAATGACAACCCTTTGTATTCGGACCAGATAAACCAAGAACCAATTGAGATCTCCACTTCTTCATATGTCAATCCATTCTACTCCGATCATACAATTCATCCTTCATATTTGGTAAATGTCAATCCATCATTCATGGGAGATTATAACCACATGATCGAACTCAACACTTCTTCACATCTCCCGTCTTCCCCACCATTGAACATGAATGAACAACCATCATCTTGAATTGACCATGACAACCCCCTCTTCAGACATGATACTCATATAGAGGATTGGACTGACCACATAAAAACACACCAATCCTGTATGCTGACTCCACAATATCAAGGTCCGACTACTCGCGTTCAAAGGATTGAACTCTACTCGAACCAACTCCACATGCCTGAACCATATGAGCAGCCTGCTTCCATAATTTTTGAGGAGAAATTTTCAGAAAATAATGATTATATGTCGGATATTCCGAGAGACTCTTCTCCTAACACATACAGAAAAATGGAAGAGGAAATTATTGAATTTCAAAAACACACCCGACAGATCATGTAATGAGTCATGAAAAGATTTTGAAGGATGATATATCGAGGATGAATAAAAAATTTGATTTTATGGAGGATAGATTTCGAAAATTCACCGATCAATTATTTTCAATCTCTGGTAGCTCGGACATTAAAAGGAATGAGGAAATGATTAGATCTAATATTGAAAATTTTGAGGATATTAAAAAAACCTAGGGATGATTCTGACATAGACACTTCTGCATATTATTCCCCTAGAAATGACTATGCCTCTAACTCTTACTCTGTACATCACAACTCCTGCTCATCTGAGAACACACCACATCATCACACCACATAGGAAACACCAAAAAAATTGGAATATTTAAAAACCACAAAAAATTGAAAATTTTAGAAAAAATACATAAAAATAGAATCTGAAGAAGATCTGAAGAATTTGGATCATGCTTTACGGGAAGCACTGGAGAAAAGATTAGTGTTTGAACTTCCTTTTATACCGACCATTGAACACTTCTCCGACCTTAAAAGTTTTATAATGGACAAGTTAATGATGAAAAAGTCAGGCAGGATCAGAACAAAGATTGAAAAGATATATTTTGTCAATGCCCTCCTCCTTGGTGTTGAGGAGAAAAACCAAGAGCCGCATAGTGAAGCGGTTGTCCAGATTTGATTGCATGATCAAAGACACAATTTTTACCCATGCTCGGATTGATGACGATTCATCAATCAATATCCTCCCGACCTCTGTATTTCATGAACTTAAACTCGGACCGATCAGGAAGATACTAGAGATTGTTCAATTGGCTTACCGATCAATAAAGCGGTCGAGAGGAATCATTTTCTGTCATCATAAAATTCAAAGGTGCTCTATTCAAAATAGAATTCACGATCATTGATTTGAGCATCAAGGAGAATTCACCCAGTTTCCAATTATTCTCGGAAAGCCATTCTTAGCATTGACTAAGACAATTATCGATTGTGAGACTCGGGAAATCAATTTCACAGCATTGGAAGCACTTCGATCTGACACAGTCTTTGAGTAACCACGATTTTCTGAGGTAACCCACGAAGTCCCCGACAACCGCAACCATGAAGCGGTAGAAGAGCCCTACCCAGTTGCTACACCTGACATAGTGGTTGTTGATGATACTATTGGTTTAGAGAATCTCCCCCCTGCTCCATTCCTAGCTGCCCTCACCATGGAGAATCAAATATATGAATCACATGATTTAGAGACTTATGCATGGGCACACCCTGGTCAACCTATTCTGACTACATGGATTACATCAACTTGACACAGGAATGCTCCAATGTCAAATCAATTAAGAACAAACACGCAGGACGAACACCGACCAAGGAGAAGAATTCCAATGGTTATTCATATGGGTACTCAAGTGTACTGACACCTTCACGAAACAAGAAAAAGAAAGTCACCTTTGACCTTTCGGAAGAGGAATCAAATGACGATCCCTCATCAGGTCCAGAAAAGGTAATCTACATGAGTGAAGTCTGTTCGGCAGCTCTAAAACCATATCTTCGCAAGGATCCAAAAATCGATTCTCGTTGGACAACTCATGTTCCTAACTACTATTCATCTAAAGCTGACGCTCCTTCCCTCTTCAAGTACACTGGAATTATTTCTTATGAGCTGACTAAAACCGGTACTTCTGAGTATTCATCCGAGGACAAACCGCTTGACCCTAAGAAGGAACGAATTCTGAGGAGACAACTGAAGAAATAAAAAGACCAGAATATCTGGAGTGTGTCCACTTTTAAATACTATTCCTCTGAGGATAATTTCGATGATGGATATCTTTCATCTGACTCAAACACTTCATCTACTATCCATCATGATTTTTCTGAGGATGACACAGATAATAGTTAGGAACCCTATGCTTCATCTCCGTCTCATCATTACGATCTCCCATCGCAGGATCACAAAAAGATTAGCCGAAAACCGCCTTAATCATCAGCTACCCACCCTCCCTCCTGACCACATTGGTCTCCTTGTACAGCTTCTTCCTCTACCTAGGCCAATGCCTAAGTATTGGGGGGACCGATGCCATCTGTATATACCATCCTTCTCCTATCTTAGGGTGACCATAGCTTAAGTATAGGGGGAACCGATGCCCATCTGTTGATACTCTCCTCATTCACATACCCGATCACTTCATTTTTCCCGCTCTTATTCTATACTTAGATTGTTCACAGTCTAAGTATATGGGGGCATATATGTAAATCTTGTTCTTTTTCTATTCTTTTTTCACTCTCTTACGCTTAGCCCGAGCTATATCTTCTTTACGCTTCATGTGCTCTGAGGGCACATCACTCGGTAAGTATAGGGGGGTCTGTATATATACTTCATATATATTTTACCCATATATCGTACTTGAGCGTAAGTCTATATGTATTTACAGGGTGGGTAATTATTAAAAAAAAAGTTTTGCTACTAACACTGATTATGCCCAAAATTTTGAAAAAAAAGGCTTCTTATTCGTTTTTGCATAAAAAAACAAAAATCTCTTGCATAAAAAAAAAAGAAATCACAAAAAATGTGTCTGCATTTCACACACCTTCACTTCATCCACGCATCGCATTCATTTGCATCTGTGAAAAGTCTTTGGGATTTGAACCGAGTTATGAGCAAAAACTGAGAGTGGTATGGGCTTGACCTTAATCCACCTAATTTTAAGAGGAACTTCACCGAGAAATAGGATTTTAGAAGCTTCAGGTCTTTGACTTAATTCTTTGAGTTTCACATGACAATGTGCAGCGTTTGATTCTTAGTGTTTAACCTGGTCTCTTCATTCTGGGTACAACTCTTGAATAGGGAATTAATTTGTACTCTCGCACTATGCACTTAGCTCAACTCAGACGGGATGTTGGAAGATTGTATGAGTTTCTTTTCTGATGGCGTGGAAATCTAAAGATCGGAGTATGGGTTGAAATAAAGCTTTCGGAAAAGGGATGGACGGCTGGGCACAATTTTTTCTAATATCCAAAAAAAATGTACGGAAATAAAAAGATTCTATATCTGTAGGGGCACAACAAGATCCAAGCAGAACCACAAAAAATTCCAAATACAAGGAAGTATTCTACCAAATAAATATATGACCAAAAAGGTCCAAGCTTCAAAGAAAATCTGCAGATCTTGGTGGAGACTCGGCTACACTGGCCATCTTCACAAGGAGAGGTGACTACACTGGTCACCCTCCAGTTCTTTTCTCCTTCTTCTAACTCCTCCCCTCAATTCGATTGTGAACACAGCGCGACCGACCTTAGAAGGAAATACCTGACTCCCCGAGGACGAGTTACTGGAGAGGAGGTTTGCATGGTAGTCCGACATTCTGGTTGGGAAGAGCTAAAACCTTTCACACACATGAGTCGATTGTTCAATGTTCATAGGGAATGCTTTGGGAAGATGATTGATCTAAGATGACTTCTGAGCCGAACTATAGCAATGATGTGTAGAACTTGAGGGTTGTTGATTTTAAAATTCTAAGTCTCACAGAAGTTCCGCCAAACTATTAATCCAAAATGTCGAGTCTAGTTTTATTTTCATCTTCAACTCATGGTCTTGGTATGGAACCCAATCTCATTTCACCTCATGGCATTTCTTTTTGATGCTCAGGGACGAGCATGGTTTAAGTATCGGGGGATGATGAATCTCAGATTCATCAATCTAAATCTCATTTATAAAGCTCAAATCCCTCAAAATCATCAGCATTTATGCATTTATTCTGCATAAATAGCATTCATGCATGTTTTTGTACGAATTGCATTTTAACCATTATTTATGCTCAAAATAAGAAGCCATAAATCCAAGCCAAAAATGACATGTAAATAGCCTAACTTCCCGGATTTTTAACTCTTTCACGCTAACTCCGAATGATTCAAAACCACTTCTACTGTGTACATATCACTAACAAGAATAAATGAAAAATACAAAAAATAACTAACCCAAGTAAGTGGACCAAAAACCCAAACCCTAGTTCTAGGATTCCCAGACTAAAAACCTCATATCTTCCTCATCTAGTATCCGTTTCAATCCTATTCACTTTTAAACTAATATACATTCGATTACCTTCAAAACAAGACCAAGTTCAAGTGATTCGGAGCTTATCTGTGAAAGTTGGGTTTTGGGCCTTTATTGTACATTTTATATTTTAGTGGTTTTTGACCCATTATTTTATGTGCATAATTAACCTATTTTAGTTTATTCCTTTTTTATTTATCTTCTTTGATAAAAGTTTTAATAAAATGCGTAAAAATCGAAATCCAAACTTAGCCTGAAATCAAAGAAACGAATTGAGTCCAAGTCTTCACTAACCAACTGTACAAAATTGGTCTTTTTCATACTTTATTTTATTTCTTCTTTTTCTTAATTAATAAAAAATCAAACAAATAGATTAATGTCTAATTATTTATCTTTGATTTTATCATATTTTTTCGGATTTTACCTGGTTTAAAAATTACATAAAATTATAAAACCCAAAAATCATGGTATCCCCCACGACTTCGCCTCCGCCTTCGCCTTCTCCGACCACGACTTCAACGCCAGGAGCTTCCAGCTCCAATCGCTCCACTGGGAGGCCCTCCTACGATCGCCAAAGCTTCCAGGAGCATTGTCGGCCTCCCCACCCTTGTCACTTCTCCACCGTCGCACCGCCGGGGGCTGACTCGAGACCCCCTGCGCACGTGTGAGGCACGTGCGTCTTGGGGGGGGGGGGGACGTCAACCGCACGTCATCCATGGGTTACATGGCACACACGTGCCAGTTGGTAAATTATAAAGGCCCCCCGATCCTCCCTCTATTTGCCACCAAGACCAGTCCAGTCCCTCTGGCTATTTTTTAGAAGACACCCTTTGGTTTGCGGTAATTAAACTTAGGTCCCCCACTGCATTTCTTTATATTTATTGTATTTATTATTATTTGCATAAATACCCCTATGTTCCCCAGTAAGTTTAGACCATACATGACTTTATTTTATTTATCCAAAAATAGAATGATGTTTATCATTTAATTCTCTATAGCCTGATATATTGTGGACATTTTTATGATCATTGATTAATTTATTAATAAATATTTTGTGAAAAATTGAATATTTTGCCCATCTTGTGCTTCAAAATTTATATTGATTAACTGTTGATCTAAAAATTCCCGAAAAATCATAGATTGTAGAATTAATTGTGCTTGACATTGTGCCTAGAAAGAATCGATTTACATGCATAGATGGCCCTGTAAAAATAATTTTGCATATTTAGTGTTTGATTTTTAATAGGTATTGAAACTAGTATTTTCAAGGTTTAGAATTTTTTTGAGATCAATCACCTAGTAATAGATCTTAGATAATTTTATTCCTTGAAAATAATTAGATTTAGTATTTATTATAATTAAATGTTGAAATTCATTTTGTTTGCATATAAAAATTCAAATAAAATTCATATTGCATCCAAAAATTCCAAAAAAATTACACTGCATTCATTTCACCGTATTTTGCATTGTGGCCAAGTTTCATATTTTTCGGACATCGTTTGAACATAATTGACATTTTAGTCCCTAAAATAAGACAAAATTGCATATCACATCCTTTGTTGCATTAAAAATCATAAAAGAAGACCTCCTCGAAAACCACACACGAATTTTGATAGACATAATTCTAGGTTGTTTATTTACCTCCCTCCTTGTGTTCGACCTTGGGACTTGCTCAAGTAAAATAAACATAAAACCGCATTCATTAAAATCGACAAAATATTTTGTGTGGTTATTTTCTTGACCGATTCCAATTGCTGCCTACAACAAAATGACAAATCATTTTTTTACGCACGATCAAATACACATTTCACATCATTTTATCCATTTAACACAACGAATTTTGGAATCCTCAGCGTTCTCCCGTGATTTCATCCCGCTCCTTTAGTAGTAGGGTCCCATGTAAAAATCTCCATGTTCCAAGTTTATATTTCCACATTTTATGATCAATTTATCATTTTGCTTCAACATTCTTATTTTCTAACAGTAGGGGATGGGAACATATTGGATACGGATCGAATATGGCTATTTCCATATCCATATTTACTTAATGTCCATCGAATAGGATCACATATACATATACGAATCAGATATGAATTTAGGAAACCATATCCTAACATAATGAGATATGAATTCATATCGAATAGTCATCGAATATGAATTTGAACTGAATAAGAGCGGGTATGAATCGGATAGATGCCAAGTATAAAGTGATTTAAAAAGATACCATTACAATACGTACGCTATAATAGAAATATTAAGTCAATTAATCAAAGTTATAGTTGCAGATGAACAACTCTACATATATAGTCCTCAAGGGGTTGAAGCTTACTTGAGGCTTCTCATATTATGATCTTTATGAAGTTGTTGAGGCAAAGAGACGTTGTTGTTGTCAGAGATCTTTGGGATGCATGGACTTGGATTAGCTTAGTTATTTACTAGATATGATATTTATATATGTATGCATATTTATATTAGTAGATTATTTTGTATTCGAATATTCAGATCAGAATCCGAAATCTTTTTACTGTTACCATATCCATATTCAGATTTTTTTACAATATTCATATTCGATCCAAGTTCGATTGATATTCAAATATGGATATCTATATTTGGTATTTTTCGGAATATGGTAAGCAATATATTTAGATATATCTATATCTGTTTTCATCTCTATTTTTTGTGATATCAGTTACGCTCCTACTTTACTTTAATGAAGGACAAAATTATGAATTTTGTATGAAGTTAGGGGCACAACTGATATTAAAAAAAAGAAGATGTATAACTAATATCACATGAGTTAAAAAAGAATACAAGTGATAAAAACTTTTTTAGTAAATATACTATTCGTTGGGAGATAAAAAAGAAGAAGAAAATCTATACTCTATACTAAAGTTGGGTTCTCCCAACTTTAGTCCTTGCAGTGACAGGTGGATAGGCCAATTAGGGACCTTTGTCCCTCTTTCCTTAGGCGTGACTCCTTTTCTCCTCCCTCTGTTTACATGATATATCTCTCTCTCTCTCTCTCTCTCTTCTCATCCCTTATTTGCTCTCAACCCAACATGTGGCTCTCCCCGGTCTCCCTCCGGTACACCCCCGTCCCTCTCCTACCGTTTCCTATGCTGTCGAGAACCGAGCTTCTCTCTCCTGTAATATCTCTCCCTACTCCCTCGCCGCCCCCTCCACCCTCCCTGATGCCCTCCCCAGTCGCCCACTCCCCCGACTCCCCTTCAAGTGTAGGCTTTCACAGATCCTCGCAACAACTTGCTGCTTCAAGTTCTTAGGGCGCATCATGCTGACGTTCGTTGAGGCCTCTCTTTGTGTTCGGTATTGTATGATCTTCTCTCCGGTTTTAAAGATATGAATCTTGATCTTAGGGTGAGTGTTTTTCCAAAGCAGACGAGCAGTCTTTAAATATGTATGAAGCATTTTCGGCTCTTCTCCCACAAGCGTTAGCCAGTGGAGGTCTGTACCCCAGCAGCTGCCTCTACACCGCATCGGACCACCAATCATCCTCCACCCTCACCCCGACCTTGAACCATTGGCAGAAATTGCAGTAGATAATCTTCCAAGCTCGATTTGGGTTCGATCGTCGACAAAAATGGTCAGATAACGATGGTACACGTCCCGGTCCTCTGTTGGACATATGAGCCCACGGCGAGTCATTATGCAATAAATGTTATTGCACATATCATTCCCTGATCTGAAATGAAGAATAAATAATTTGCATAAAAGGTCCCTTATATAGTACAATTAGGGTTATGTACGATGGCTATCTTAATGATCATACAACTGTTGATTCAATTATTGAATCATAGAGGATGGTGCTTGGATGAATATCTAAAGAGTTAGATTGAGGACTCATCAAGCACCGTCAAATGATTGTTAAGATGTGATCTCCATCCTGAGTAGGAGATGACAATCCTTTCTCACATAGGCTGATATCTGACCGACCTCTTGATGCAGGTCCTCTGCATAGGAATAGAGATTCGGAGGTGTCAGATTAGTTAGGTCAAAGAGTTGACTTAACGAGATCGAGATAACCTAAGTCCTATGTTGAATGCTGTCACAGCATAGGCACGCATCCTCTGACCGGAGACAGATGTATTACTATATGTCTGAGTATGTACATTTGACAGACCAATAGGTTGATGACCTAACCAAGGTCTATACACCGGCGCGTTGGTGTGCATATAAGGGTATATGAGTAATACGATCTCTCAAAGGGATCATACATGTTCACTACTGAACCGGAAGACATGAGCTCACTCATGAGATATTGGGAAGAATCAAATTCCGTGCACGGTCGTCTTGCTTTGGAAGCTTGACTGAATTTGTAGGTTTGATATATACTTTTGGAAAGTATATGATCAAGACCTAGGTATGATATACGCTTTTGGAAAGTATATGATCGATACCAAATCCCAATGATCAAATGAGAAACTTAGTGATCAAACCCTGAAGAAGACAGTGTAAAATTGATCTTGATCTTCGGGTTGACTATGGGTCTTCCATTATGCAGGATGTACAGGTATTGGGAATACTTGAGGGTGATGTGATCATAAACGATTGTATATCCATGACGCTTCCATTCCGAGGGAGTGATGAAACATGTCTGGATTTTAGTGACTCCTCTTAGTAGAGAAGCAATCTGATCTTAGTCCAAATATTGGACATTGGTCTGAATAAGATTCAGATTCAATGAGAAGATTAGATTTGCGGTCTTGATTTGATCAAGCATCTGTGGGAGGTTCGTAAGATCTGGATTTGAGATAAGATCTCAATATCCAAGTCACTATACGTGGAATAATACAATCGCCCTGTCCTTATCTCCAAGTATCTGCGGAGAAAGCACATTATTCTTGAAAGGGTTCAAGAATAATTCATTTGATGAAATTCATATCCAAGCAAGAAGAACTTGATGACTAAATGAGATTTAATTATCAAGCTTAATATGAATATGATTCATATTGTGAGAATGATTATCTAAGATAATTAAATGGGATTTAATTATCAAGGATTAGAGAATGTGGATAATACTATCCATGATATATGTGTATTATAAATATGATTTATAATACATATATTGAAGAGAGAGAATCTATGTAATAGCATTTGTTAATTAATAGTGTTGATTGGATTCACATTAATTAATTAATTGGAAATGTAATCTACAAATTAGTTTGGGTTGTGAATGTGATTCACATATCTTCGATGGCATGATTGAAATATTCACAAATTAATTTGGAATTAATTTGGTGGATATTATTGCAATAATAGTTATTGCAATTTATTAAGAAATAATAAGATAAAATAAAATGAGACAAAATAACCCCCTATAATTTAGGGTGGTTTGTTGACTCCCTTTTTTGTTGTCATATTGTCTCTTAATTAGTTAAATTAAATTCTGTTGATAATGTTGCAACATATTTTAATTTAAATTAATGTTGTTGGTTTTAACCAACAACAATCATAGCCATTGATTTTACATGGACCAAGCCTGGCCGTTGGATCCATGTGTCCCATGGATTGAGATCCATTGGACCCTAAACTAATATAAAAGGAGGGCTAGGGTAGATTTCCAAGGCACAACAACATTAAGAGTTGTACAAGGTTACAACTCTCTCTCTCTCTCTCATATTCTCGCCCTCTCTCTTTCTCTCCTCCAAAAGGATGTCCGTCCATCTTATGTAGAGAAAGGAGAGACCTTCTCGGCTTCGCCTTCGACGACTCAAGGATCTCCTTCTTCTTTGGAGTTGCATACTCTAAAGGAAGACGACGGATTTCGTTTGACGAAATCAGGGGATCCATTGCTTGGATCTTCATCGAGGATTACGGGGAGGTACGCGACTCATCATCGTGCCCGCAAGTGCGTTCTTCGTGGATCGGACTTAAGACAGGATGATCTCTACTTTGGGATCTCACGATCACAACCACGCTTCAAGAGGTATTCCTTATACTTGTGGTTAGATGAAACGATCCGAGAAGTGTTCTCGTGATCATGTGGTTTCATCTTTAGTTTTAAAAATTTTAATTTCCGCTACATCTAGCGACTAGTGCGACTAGTTGCTCCGATTGCATACGATGCGATCGGTACGCTTCTGTGATGCGCTTAAGGATACCCAATATCCTTCATCCTCCACGAGGTACCGATGCAATCACTGAGATTATGATATTCCTGCCTTGTGCGCGCCATGCCCTCCAGCTATTTTCTCTACATTACAGCCCCGAGCATGCTCTCAAACTCATATTGAAGACCATCGGACATCGAGTCATCGTGGCTTGATCTGAAGCACTTCCGGGATGATCGAGCTTCAAACCATCCCCTTGAACGAAGATCTGAGGATTATCGCATAACCACGTCTTGAAGCAGTATCGAGATCCGCCGCCTGGAATTTTCATTGTTGGGGAAGAACAAGTTGTTGAATCAAAATGTACAGATACCGCATGATCACATAAAGCAAAAGCACCATCAACGGCAAGGATCCAATGCACCGCTTAATCTCCACCAATGGCTAACTAAGCGAATCACGTGATCTGCAATATCGGGACAATTACACCATACTCCATGATATTATTGGTATTACATATATGTACTCGACGAACTGAATCCTGTGAATTGCCACGTGAGCAGTTGTGGATTTTATAACGAACATCCCCAAAATTTGTGATACTGAAAAAAAAGGTCCCGTCGGACCAGCCTACACGTTAGACGTTGATGCTTATTTAGCATATGTTATTTATTTGGCTTAGACTCTAATTTGTGGGTCGAAATGGAACTTAAAGCATTTTTGATGAAATTTGAGAGGAAATGTCACGTTGAAGTGGACAAACTCTGTTTTGAGATAGTATGTCCCTAATATTCAATTTTTTACTTTTAACATAATTTTCCATCTTGGAAGCTGGATATTATGTCCAACCTCTTCATATAATAATAATGATGTATTAGCTTGATTCAAGTGATTTCTAGATTTTTTTAAAAGCCACGAGCACCCACCTCCTTATATTACGTGCACAGGAATTATATCACCTAATTACAAAAATTCCCATGTATGCGGCGTAGTAAAAGAAATATTGTATTTAATTGCGTATTAAATCAAATTCCTAATATAATATTAGAGCTACGACGGACTGAATATCAAATCGAGTTGTGCATAGCTGACATCGTCGCATGGAGTACTATGCAATTTGCTAGAGAACGAGGAACTCATACTCAGCTCTAGATCAAAGAATCATCATTTGTCCTATTGAAAAAATAAAATAAAATAAATCATAACAGTTGGATTACATCGAATCGATGTCATTTGATCAATAGGAATGAGTTGCTATTAGCCGTTAGATCCATTCATCTTCCAGTCGTTCGATTGTAGCGTTTAATACTTCAGGCTACGACATGTTAACGTACTTGCAGTGTTTGATATAAGTTGACCACTTAATCTAAGCCATAAGCCGTTAAGCCAAATCATATGCTCCTCACGTGTTTGTTGTGTTTTACAACAAACACTCAAAAAGATCCCTTCATCTTTCATCCGTTCGATTGTTAGCTAGGGATAAAAACATATCAGATATGGATCAGATGTGCCTATTTCTATATCCGTATTCCCTTCATCTCTATTGAATACAAATACGGATACATATATGATTCGAATATATATTACGGAAACCATATTCTTAAAATACGGATTGAAATTTGAATAAGATATTTTTTTGAATCTGACTACACATGGAATAAAGAGGGGAACTGAATACAGATCGAATAAAGAGCAAATCCAATTTAGCATATCCATATTCGTACCCGGAAATTTTTTACAACTATATCCATATTCAACTAAAATTTGGATACAGATTTCCGTATTCAATTAATTTTTAATACGAGAAGTGGATATTCAGAATTATTCATAGTCGTTAGGCTGAGGCAATTCAGGATTGCACCAGACTGACGATCTTGCCCTATGAAGATGAGGTTGCGAAGCACCATGCATCCTTGGGATGAGACATAAGCAGGGGATGAATGCCGTGCGGTAAAACGAGAAAAATGAGAGCCTCTCTTAAAATAGGTCATCCTCTTGTGCGAGATGTCATAGATCAAGACGAGCATCTGCCACCTTCGTGTGCTTTGATCCTGCAAGAGCAAGCAAAGCCTTTGATCCTGCAAGAGCAAGCAAAGCCTCTCGCTTTCACGCCCGACCACACCTTATGAACGTACATGCAACAATTGATTTAAGTCGACTCCTTAATCGAAGTTGTAAGCCATCGATGCCAAAACACATGTTCCTCACGTGTTAGTTGACTTTTATGAACAAACACTTGAAACTCCTTATTTTTACATTTAGGTTCGCTTTGTTGGGATCCTATAAAGTGCCACATGTGTGCTGGGCTTTTCACGTATTCATCTCACGATGTTTTGCTAATTCATGTGCGCTATTATACTTTTCCATTATTACATATTTTCTCTCTATATTGATAATAATTGAATATAGTATAAATTCTATTTTATATATATAAAAAAACATTACATACATATTAATATATCAAATACTATATCAATCAATTCTGAAAATGAAAATTATTTTCAATTTTTAATAAATAAAAATTGTGCATAAAATTATAATCAACTTTAAAAATCCTTAAAAATTCCAATAAATAAGTAAAATTTCCAAAAAAATATTAGATAGATGTTATATTATATTAAAACATTTCCAAAATAAAACAAAAATATAAAGTAAAAATCTTAAAAATACAAATATACTCCACAACTTATAAAAATAATAAAAAACTGCATAAATATGATAAAAGTAAGCACCACGTGTCATTTGAAAAGTTTTTTAATTCTTTACATATTAAAAAATATAAAAATATTTTATATATCTGACATATTTTTCTTTTCTCATATTTGTATCTCATATATTCTTGCTTCTTATGTAATAATATCCTTTATATTTATAGTTATAACTATAAAATTATATCTAATAATAGTTACATTTATATAGATCGTACATTTCATTATAATTATGTTTGTACCTCATAATACACAAGTCTAAATAGTTTCTTCAAACTAAAAGGTAACTACGATCATAACAGAATTACATGAACTTATCTGTTATCTGAATAATTAAATAATGTAATTGTAATCAATTAATTCAATACATAATATTTTAAAACAACGTTCTTCCAAACCGCTGCGTAGCGCGGATATAAACACTAGTTTGGGTAAAAAGAAGAATCTTTTCTTACATGTTCTCCCTCCGACACATGAGTTCCTGCGAAAAGAGCGAAGTCAATGATCACGTAGATCCAAACGATGCTTTTGCCATCTCCCGCGTCATTATTCTATGTTCGATGTTCCCATCGTGCTCACGCTGGTAAGTACAAACCCCCTGAATCGAAACCCTCTGGCTCCTCCATGACCAAACACTCCCCATCCCCCCCTCCTCCATGGAGATTCCCCGTCCTCAGGGCTCCCCCACTACGCAGCATCTCCCGCGCCCCGCGCGCAAGGGCGCCAGCACGAGGACTTGGCTCGTGCTTGGGAGCGGAAGCGGAGGTTCCCACGTCGAGGAGCTGGGGAAGCACGCCATCATGAAGAGGACCGGGCTCCCCGCCAGGGATCTCAGGATTCTGGATCCCGCCCTTTCATATCCCTCCACGGTGCTCGGCAGGGAGCGGGCCATCGTCGTCAAGCTCGAGCACATCAAGGCCGTCATCACCGCCCAGGAAGTCCTCGTCCAGAACCCTAGGGACCCCCTTGTCGCGCCCTTTGTCAGTGATCTTCTCGTCCGTCTCACCGCCGGTGGGAAGAATAGTGCTGCTTCTACGGTATGTTATTTCACATCAGCAGCTCAAGAGCTGCGTTAGGACACATGTTTGTTGTTGTAATTATTTTTGGAGACTCCGGGCCTGTTCATTAATGTGAATTGCCATGGTTGCTGCTTACCCGCAGCGTTTTGGTTACTACAGTATTGCACGATAAGAGTTGCCGCTAGACAATGCCAAAGAAAGGGGCTAAGCTGTCAATCAACTTAAACTGCATGCAGTAAGTAGGGATGAAAAGAATTAGGCACCCTATGAAAATAGATGTAACCATATCCTTATCAATTTTAAAATATGAATAGATGTTATGAACATCGATGGATAAAAAAAAGGTGTTATTAATTACCATCTGTATTTATTTCATAGCAAATGTATCAACAATGGTGTTGAAGCCCTAAAGGCTCGTTACACACAATTATAAGCAGGTCCAGAACAATATCTATATATTAAAACTGATATATAAATATAGGCATGAGTATGTAAATACAAATTCTGATTTTTTTGAAAGGAAAAATAGTGAGACGTAGATGAACTGTCCATCCAAAAATATTTCTATATGCTCACAAGGTTAAATCATTACAAAGATCAAAAGGTTGCTGGGCTTTTGGCATGTTCTACCACATTCTCCACATATATTCTCTCATCCTGAAAAATAGCCTCATTCCACGCTAGCCACATTAGCTACAATGACCATAGTATATCCACGGTCCAGACCTTGCCAGCTCCAACCCCATGTCTCGATCTATTAATAGACTCCTCAAAAGCAACCATGTCCGATGTCACCATTGGGTCGATTTGGGCTTAGCTTTCGAATCTTTCGATCCATCTTCTCCACCATAGGAAACCGACCAATTTGCCTCAACCTACCACCACCAAGTGGCAATACCCAAATACGTAATCGGGAGCCCATGGCTGTGTTCGAAGGGATGGCGCACAACTCGTCACCTCACTCTTTTTCGTCTTGAAGGGAAAAAAATGACTTACCATGGTTGATCCACAACCCCGATACCATCCTACATAACTCATCACCTGCCTAAATGTCGGTTTCGGTCACCATTTCGGTATCGACCAAAACAGAATTTCGATGGAATTTCGGTCATTTTTTGTACTAGGACCCCCATATTTCGGTCATTTCGGTCGAATTTCGATTTCGACTGTATATCGATATTCGACAGAAATTCGACCGAATTTCGCTGAAATTTGAGGCCATATTCGCCTCACTCTTGTTCATCCCCAAGGGAAAAAAGTTGATTTATCATGGTTGATCCACAACCTCGATACCATCCCAAACAACTCAAGAACGAGGGCCACCCCTTCCATTAAACTGATGTCACCCTCCATAAAAAAATTATCACCATCATCTTGCATGATAGACCCAGAAACAACACCAATACTAACCAGCTAAAAACCACCATCCACCACCCTGGTAACCATTTTGGCAAGAACATGAAAAAAGAACAAAGTGCAATGATGCCAGTGGGAATCCATGGCGAACACTCCTCAGCAGTTGCAAAAATCCCCAATATATGTTCCATTCACAAGAACAACTTATGAAGATATCATCACATATCTTTTCATCCATTCAACCCACTTACAAAGAAAACTCCTACGATGCAATAACGTCGAAATTAGCATCCAATCCACACAGCCACATGCATTGGAGAAATCAACTTTCCAAAGAAACTCTTAGTCTTCTCTCGCTTTCATTCAATAATAATCTTTGAGGACATCCTACCCTATCCATCACATATCTGTTAAGGATGAATGTTGTTTGCATGGGATTAATAATGGAACCAATAACCGAAACAATCTGCTAGCCAACACCTTTGCCCCAATGAAATATACGACATTCGACAAAGTAATATGCTGCAAGTCCTCTATTCTCCGCACCACATTTTTCTTTGACAAAAGGAATAAAAGATAGCAATTTAGCCTCTTAAATATGGTTCATCACATCTCCTCGACGACATGGAAAACCTCATGTCCAACCAAATCCTAGAACTCCCGAAAGGAAAAAATGTCGGATAGCCATCCGAACCTGTGGGCCATCTGCATTCAGATCAGAAACCACCTTTCTCATCTCCTTCAAAGAGAAAGATCAGGTCAACTCCTCAACCCGCAACTTAGAAGGCCATGGCATATCTCTGCCCTCTTATATGGAACCACATCTTGGAACACATCGAATAAGCTCAAGGATGTGATGCCTCATTCATCACCAACTTGCAACTTAGAAGGCCATGGCATATCTCCGCCCTCTTATATGGAACCGCATCTTGGAACACATCGAATAAGCTCAAGGATGTGATGCCTCATTCATCACCAATGGTCCACTCCCCTTCAACACTTGTCCATTTCAGTAGAGTACACCATGTTGTACCTCGTCCGCCCTCTCGCCACAAAATGGAAGTACCAGGTGTCTGCATCCCCTTTCTTCAATCATATTTGCATTGATTGTTGTTGCTAGTCAATCTCTTTTTCTTATCCTCCAATAAAATGTGGTTTTTAGCCACACCCCACTCCCCCCCTCTCATCCTCTGAGAACTCTGGTGAGACCATGGCTAATCCATGTACACAACCTCCATCTTGACCTCCTTCCTACATTGCCCTCTACGATCGTAAATCTCCCTTTTGAACAAAATAACAAGCATCCTACATAGAGCCCTAAGTCTCTCAACCATCCTCTTCGACGCTGAACCATCCACTATCTGACCTTGTCAACCGAGCAAGACATTATGATGAAAGCCCTCATCCTGCCACCACGAAAGCTCTTAAACTGACATAGGTTGTCTGGACGGGGATCATTCCTATATCCCGGTAGATAGGAGTATGGTCTGAGTGTGATCTGGACAAAGACCATACACTCACCAAAGGAAAGCTCTCAGCAACTCCACTTAGCCAACAAAATGATCCAGATAGGACCTTGAAGAGGTGTTTCACCTAATATACCACGAGTTCATATCATATAAAATCTCCACCGACATCACCCCCCATAAAACCCTAAAAAAATGAAACATGGTTCATCCCTTCCCTACTATGTGAGTGGTAAGCCTTAAACACCATGACATTAAAGTCATCACCCCTCATCCATGTTTAATTTGGAAAGCGAGATCTTACCAATTGGAGTTCATCCCACATCTCTGTCAAAACATGCTCCCCTGGCAAGCCATAGGTCATAGAAAATGAGAGGATAAAACCATATGATCGCCGCAACAACTGAATAAATAGGACCAGAGTAGCACACATTGAGTCCACTATCTCCAACTTATTGTTCCAACTAACCACAATGTCGTTTGAAGCATCCATCGAAGGATTTGCTGAAACCGAGGTACCCGGGATTCCGCTACGACTCTTCACAAGAACCTGTTCCATGCCTCCAACCAAAAGTAAGCCATATCACGATATATCGACGATATATCAATATCGACATGTGACTGATATATCGCCAATATGATCGATATTTGCCCTTGCCATTTACTTCATAAAATCGGACTGATTTAGGCGATATGACGTCGATATATTGACGATTGAAGTAGTCGGTACCGATATCGATATTACCTATCTTGCCTCCAACTTCATCTCTGCTGACACACCGCGTCCGCCTTCCAGACCTCAAGCAACATACTTTCCTCTCGTATGGTTGCCTAAGGCCTCGAACATTTCAAAAGATTTTTTTAAGACGAAGGAGGGTGTGGTCCCTAGAAAGGAACCCACCACAAATGTATTCGATTAGAACTTAGCAACGATTACAACCTATGGTTCTTACGTAACCATACCAAAGGGTTAAAAAAACAGAAAAAATGCATGTTTTGCCACATAAGCACTAAAGCTCTAGAATGACCCAGCACATTGCCGCATACGAAAGTATTATTATGTAAAATCTTCTTGTTTCTCGCACACCAGATGGCCCACAATAGGGCAAAAGGAACGACCACATTCTCCTGCGTGTTGCCGCATGCCGCCCTCACCGCCCTCCACTCCAGTAAGATTCACTGTATCTTGGCCTAAGCCAAGACAAGTCCGCCTGCTCCCAAACCTCTCGTGACGAAACACATCCAAAAAAGAGATGCTCTGAATCTTCCTGTTCGATGCCGCATCTGTCGCAACCGATGTCCTCGCTTCCAAGTATCCTTGCCCTACTCATCTTTGAGAGTAGTCGCCCATGCTGCGTCAACCACATGAAGACCTTTATTTTCATTAGAACCTTGCTAGCCCAAACAATCTTGTATATCCGGTCTTCTTCCCCCTGCTGTGTCCCTTGCAACCTACAGAAAAATTTGTATGCCTTCTTCACAGAGAAGTTCCCATTTGCCCACACAAAGTGATCTCTGCCCCCTCCAGGGCCCTCGACATCCGCTAGGTCTCCCAAAAGGGCCACAACCTTCTCACACCTCTGGTCCGATAGAGCAGCCACGAAGGTGGGGCACTAAGATCCAACCGACCAAAAAAGGTGCACCATAGCATCTTTGTTGGGTGCAATGACATACAGGAGCGGGTACTTGTCCCTAAGTATGCCCTCACCCAACCAGTTGTCTTCCCAAAACGAAATTATGCCCATTTCCTAGTACTGGTCGAACCATCTCCTCCAACTCTGGCATGACACTGGACAACCCTTTCCAGAGAGAAGACGACCGCCTGCAGAACCCCACTCTCCACTTATCCTTGATTCCGTAAATGCTTCGCAACACGTTGCAGACTAGGTCCTCCGAATTACCCTAGACTATGATGGCCCACTTCGTCATGAGGGCCTTATTCATAAACTCCAAATTTTGGACACCTAGGCCTCCCAGCTTCTTAGGCTAAGCCACCGTGTCCCAACCAATCAGGTGCAGTCTCCCACCCTTCTGTTTTCCATTCGATCAAAAAAGCATTTCATTAGCCCTTCCATTCTTTTCCGCATTGCCACAGGCACCAACCGCGTGAAGAAGAAGAAATCCGGTAGTGCAGAAGGAACATGTTTGAGAAGCACCATCTTTCCGCCCTTGGTCAAAGTTCTAGCCTTCCACCCCGCCAACTTACTCTCTATCTTGTCAATCATCCCCTTCCAGTCTCTCACCTTCAGTTGACCAACCACTAGGGGGAGGACCAATAGGTGGTGGGGAGGGATCCTTTCGGGCAATACAACAACCGGCAAAGGACACTTGTCTCCTCCCTCATGACGCCAAAAGGGAAGATCTTCGACTTCTCCCTATTCAACCTCAGCTCCGACACCTCACCGAAAATCTCCTTGATGCTGGAAGCATTTTTCGCATGCTCCGGATTTCCATCAATAAAAAGAACTGTGTCATCCGCATACTGTAGAATGGGGATGGAGATGCCCTCTCTTCTGTAACCCTTGCAGAATCCATCCTCTGTTGCCAGCCTCATCATCACTGCCAGCGCATCTGTCACAAATGACAAATAGCGCATCTGCCAACCTCATCATCATTGCCAGAACATTTCAAAAGATGAGCTTCATCTAGCAACAAAGGTGGGTGTCCATGCCAAATTTATAACAACACAACTTGCCACCTCTGCATGCTTCTCCATGCTCTCAACCTTGCCACTGGGATGCTTCATAGGGTCCACAACATCACATTTTGAGGAGGCATCATCAACATCATCGATCCCTCCCATCACAAAGTGAGGCAACAAGGGCAACATCAAAATCTCACTAGAGGTCTTGGTGAAAACGACACCCGACAATGTCATTGCAAGAAAACAACCTTACAGATGGGTAAGGAAAGCGACGTGGGACATCAAGAAAGGCTGGCCTCTAATATCTTTTGGTCCTTGAAATGTTCCCCGTATAGGTCCAAAATTGCAAGACGGAGCATAAAAGAGTGTGCTACCATTAGAGTATGCATCATATGTAGAGACGGGTAATTGAATTCCTCCAGAGTCCAATTACCACATCTAATGTTTAATCCCACATGTACTATTAGTGGGACTTCGACCAGTCTGTGGGGCTATATTAGAGTCCCACACCCATTGTTTCAGTTGAGAGAGAGAGAGAAACAATACATAATACCTGGCCCTTAGAGGCCTTTTACCATGGTTTCTTGCCACTCCTTACGGAGTAGGGTTCCATGTTAAATCCCAGTGTTCTTTCCATTGTTCTTTATTCTTATCTATGATACGCTTCCGCATTATAGTTTTCTACATAGTATCAGAGCAGGTACGATTCTGAGCGTTCTTGAAGATTGAGAACAAATGCAATTTTGGATTGAAGATTATTATTATTCATGTTCGTGATTCCTTCACGGTCAAGTTCTAGGATTTCTTTTGAAACTCTAATTCTTCATCGATGCCAACAACTATCAGAGCGGGTTCGATTTTGGTGATTTGTTCATGAAGATGTTATTATGTTCTTTGATTATGTTAGAGATCTTTTAATATTCAAGATCATTCAGTGTTGGGAAAAATAAGAGTTGTTTATTCCTTGAGTCCTAGGCTCTCTTATTTAGGGAGAGGCCTATGGACAAATTACATATGGTAAACAAACGAAAAGAGAAATAGATAAAAGATACAGGAACATAAAATAAACTTCTACGCTCCCCCTCAAGATGGAGCATAGATATCTATCATGCTCATCTTGGATAAACACTTCTGGAAGGGACCTCAAAGCAAAGCTTTGGTAAGAATGTCTGCTGTTTGATCTCCTGAGCTGACATGGGTTGTAGAAATGAAACCTTTCTGGATCATATCACGGATATAATGGCAATCAACGTCGATGTGCTTTGTCCTCTCGTGAAATACATGATTATTTGCAATGAATAATGCAGCGTGATTGTTGCATTTTAGCGACATGGGAAGATGAACATCTATATGTTGATCTGTCAGGACTGCGCGAACCCACATTACTTCTGTACATGCTTGGGTCATAGTTCTATACTCTGATTCAGCACTTGATCTCGCAACTAATGTTTGCTTCTTACTCCTCCATGAGAAAAGTGACTCCCCAACAAATATAACAAAGCCTGATGTAGACTTCCTATCTTGTGGGCATCCTGCATAGTCTGCATCTACACATGTTGATATAGTAATAGTGCCCTCCTTCCTAAACAATAATCCTGCACCTGGAGATTACTTAAGATACCTTAGTATCATATGTATACCATTCGTGTGCACCTGACGAGGTTGCACCATGAACTGGCTCACTGTGTTTACTGCAAATGAAATATCCGGTCTGGTACTAGTAAGATAAAGGAGCCTCCCTACCAGTTCCCTGTATCTCTTCCTGTCAACCTCCTCAGTATCATCATCATGCATCTTCATGCTTGGATCCATGGGTGTAGAAGCAAGTCGACATCCAAGCATACCTGTGTCACTTAGCAAGTCAGTAACATATTTTCTCTGAGTCATCACAAGTCCTTGTTGATTTCTAGCAAACTCCAATCCCATGAAGTATCTAAGTACTCCTAGATCCTTGATAATGAATTCACGGCCCAAGAATTCTTTTGCTCTTTTTATTCCCTGCATATTATCTCCTGTAATAAGTATATTGTCAACATATACCATAATGACAATCGTACCTCTGGATGTCCTCTGTACAAAAAGAGAATGATCTGCATTCGACCTTTTGAACCCTTGATTCTCAAACAAATCTGAGAGCTTCTGGAACCAAGCTCCCGGGCTCTGCATTAGGCCATAGATTGCTTTATGAAGTCTGCATACCTGTCTACACTCCCCCTCAGCAGTAAACCCAGGTGGCTGCCGCATGTAAACTTCCTTTTGAAGATCATCATATAAAAAGGTATTTTTGACATCCAATTGAAATAGATGCCAATCTCGAATCACAACAATAGATAAAAGAATCCGTAAGGTAGAATGACAAGCAACATTATAAAACATGTCATGATAATCTATCCTATACGCCTGAGTAAAACCACGAATAACCAATCGAGCCTTGTACCTATCAATACTGTCATCTGCATTCTGCTTCATTGTAAAAACCCACTTGCAACTCACAATAGATGCCCCTGTAAGAGCTGGAACAAGGCTCCAAGTACCTCTCGACTGAAGAGCATCCATCTCTTTTGCCATGGCCATACGCTATCTACTATAAGTTAATGCCTCCTGGTGAGTCCGTGGAATGTTCACATCGGATAGAGCAACTACAAACCTCCTCTCCTGTCAGACGCTCAAAGGTAACATGAGAGGCAATCGGATATGAAGCACATGACCTCTTTTGCTTTCTTAGTGCAATAGGCAAATCAAGTTCTGCATCAGCTGTACCACCATCCGTGTCATCCCCTACCTGCTCCTGCTGAGAAATGCCATTAGTCCCATCATTAGAATTAATGTTATCAGAACAAAACTGGGACATGCTTGATGATTGACCATGATCATGAGAAGGGGCAGGTTGTCGACTGTAGTGGTGTGGTAGAGGAGGAACCAAGGAAATGGAAGGTGGTGGAGGTGGTGGCGGTGATGAAGATGATGGCGGCAGTGGGGATGGTGGTGTAGGTGTTGGAGCTTGCTGTGGTGCATACATGGGTGGAGGAGGAATATAGATTTCATCAGTTGTGTTTGATGGCACCAACCTGTCACCAGTTGGAGAGAAAAACATGGCTGACTCAAAAAACGTGACATGTACACTGACACAGTATCTTCGACGTAACGGATCATAGCAACGATGCCCCTTCCGAGTTCTAGAATACCCGACAAAAACACAACTGACAGCCCTAGGATAGAGCTTATCAATCCCTGGAGACAATTGGTTAACAAATGCAACGGACCCAAAGACACGAGGAGTAAGGGAGAACAACTCCTTGTCAGGAAAGACAAGGGCGAAAGGTATCTTCTCCCCCAACACAGACAAGGGCATGCGGTTAATGAGATAACATGCACCGAGAACCGCATCACCCTAGAATGTGTGCGGAGCACAACTTTGGATAAGAAGGGTACATGCAACATCAAGAAAGTAGCGGTGTTTTCTCTCTACGACACCATTCTGTTGGGACATGTAGGCACAAGACGTTTCATGGAGAATGCCATGGGACGAAAGAAATCGAGATAACATATGAGTACAGAATTCAAGGGCATTTTCAGTTCGTACAATTTTGACAGAAATCGAAAAAACATTTTGAACTTCTTTAATAAAATTCATAATAGTATTGCCCGCTTCAGATTTATTCTATAACATGAAGACCCACGACAAACGACTGAAATCATCCACCGCAACTAAGTAGAACCCGTGTCCCTGATGATCGGGAACACGACTTAGACCTCAAATATCAATATGGAAAAACTCAAATGGAGAGTTACTGCTCCGACTCTGACAACTAGAGAAGACATACCGATGATGCTTCCCTAACTGA
This sequence comes from Ottelia alismoides, assembly GCA_037367405.1. NCBI lineage: Eukaryota > Viridiplantae > Streptophyta > Magnoliopsida > Alismatales > Hydrocharitaceae > Ottelia > Ottelia alismoides. Next base: position 329,286 of record JAZKJV010004851.1, read on the forward strand.
TAAGCTTCACAATTAAACGACGAGCGGGGTGAAATTTGAGGAAAGACTTGACACAATTTCTGAAACGGAAGATGACCGAAGCGCATATGCCAAAGATAAGGAGAGACAGGTCCAGTGGAATGAGATGATGCTCCAGCATAAGGTGTATTGACCAGTCGATACAACCCGCCTTGCTCACGACCATGCCCAATCACGTTGCCCATGAGAATGTCCTGAAACACAAGAGATGATTGGTCAAATATCGCCCAATAATGTAAATCCTTAGTAATCTGACTTATTGACAGTAAATTCATTGAGAACTTAGGAGCATGAAGCACATTCTGCAACTGCATATAAGGTGTTAAGACAATATGTCCCTGTGCTGTGATGGGAGAATGAGTCACATCTGCTATGACGACTGTCCTTCCTAAGGAAACTTGCTTGTAGGACGTGCGTTGGTGTCTATCTACACACAAATGATGTGTGGCACCTGAATCTATAATCCATTCTGAGGTACCTGAACCTTGATAGAAAGTATAAGTATGAGTGCTACTTGAGGTACTAGCTTCTGCAGTAGCAGTAACGTCCAACCTGCTCTCTGAAACAAGTGAAGGAGTACTGATTGGAGGCATGATATCTTGCAATCGAGACACAAGGTCATCATATCGTGGATCTACTGCATGTGTAGCGTCTTGACGCTGAGTCTGTTTTTCTGCACGGGCAGATGCTGGGAAACCATGATTGGAGTAGCATGTCTTTTCTGTATGACCAGTTCGATGACAATAAGTACAATGTGATCCACAACCACGACCACCCCTGCCACGTGGTCCTCGCCCACGAAACTGAGATGGATTGCCTCTTCCACGAGAGGCCGTCATAGTAGACGAATTGGCACAGTGGACGGGCTCGAGACGTTGATTCGGCTCAATCTCCAAAAATCCTCCTCCATGGGAGGAATGGTAGCATCCGTCAGAATCTGAGATGAAGCAGCCTCATACTGTGAGTTAAGTGAGGCTAGAAAAAGTCCTACCATTGTAGCATTCCAATATGCCTTCAACTGCTCTGGAGTAGTTGTGAGAGGTATGAAGCTATGAAGCCTCTCAAACATTCCCCGCAATGCAGTGTAGTGAGCCTACAGGGGTCGATCATTTTGCTTTATCGTGAAGATGTCATGCTGAAGCTGTAGGATTTTTGTCTCATTATTGGCTTGAGAGTATGTGGCAACAAGAATATCCCACATGGCTTTGGCAGTGGGTTGGTGCAAGACATCGTTAGCAATGTCTGGAATCAGAGTACCAGATAACCAGACCTGAGCATAAGCGTCATCCAGCTCCCATGAGGCATACAACCCTGTCTTCTTCGTTGGCTTGTCCTCGGTAAGAATATGTTTCTTACCCATCGATCTCATTAGGCTCATGAACCGCATGGTCCATAACTCGTAGTTGGATCCATCCATCTTCACAATAGACGCAGGACCTCTGAAGGCGCCTGTAGCGGGGATCTCTACATTGTTATCTGACATTGTGATTGGAGAGAACCAGGGTTGTAGACAAGATAAACTTTGATCTACACTGACATAACGAGGTTTGGTTGCATGTGTAGACTTTATACAACCAAACCCATCAACTTGGAAGTGCGGACGAGATGCCCTTTAGGTAGACAACGACCGAACCCTAGGGGTGGTGGGACCCTAGGGCACGGGAGGCAACATGAAACCCTAGGGGCGACGTGACCTTAGGGCACGAGAGGCTTAAGGAAGGCCTAGGGGCTGCATCACGGGAGGCACGGGAGGCCTAGGGGAGGCCTAAGGGCGGTGCGTGAGGTGGCCGACAAGAGAGGAGCGCGCGGGGATGTCGGCCGGTTGAGAGGAGGGGCGCGACCAAAGGACGGCACGCGTGGGGCTTGATGGTGTAGGGCTAGATTTAGGGTTCGGTACGAGAGCTCCGGTCTAGGACTACCACTCTGATACCATGTTGGGAAAAATAAGAGTTTTTGTTTATTCCTTGAGCCCTAGGCTCTATTATATAGGGAGAGGCCTATGGGCAAATAACATTTTTTTTTGAGGACCAAAAGAGGGGGTAACACGCTATGGTGCCCTCCGAGTCTATATATGGGCAAATTACATACGGTAGACAAACGAAAAGAGAAATAGATAAAAGATACATGAACATAAAATAAACTTCTACATTCAGGTTCAGGAAAAATAAGATTTTTCAGAACCCTAATTGTGCGCTAAGATGATGGTTCGATTTTAGGTACTACATGAGATCTTGTGAGTTTTGAAGATCGATATTGTTCTGAAGGTTAATGCATAGTTGATCTCCAGTTTGGTTTCTGCACACATCTCTTTGTGCACGATTCCTGATGCATGATTCCCAGGTGACGTAATCAGATCTCTCGTACGCGCTGCCATCATACGCTATCTCCAAGAACCCTAGGAGCGAATCTCATTCACTACATCGTGCCAAAAGAAAAAACTTCAGAAGAAACTATTTGATTTGTTCTTGGTGCAATCTTCAGCGCCACCCCAGGCGCAGGTGCAACCACCCAAGCAACGACACAATCCAAATCGCTCTAGAGCACCTCGAATCTTACCAAATATGGCTCTAGTTTGGAGCCCCTCCTTACGCACTTGAAGTTTTGTCCCAAGATCATGGGTTCCCAACAGAACCCAAGTTACATCATGAAGAAGAAACAAAGCAAATGAACCCTAATTTGGGTTCTTTCCCCAACGACAATGCTCACATGCTAAAACAGAGGGTTCCCCATGATGGGAACGCTATTCCTTCTCAATATCTTCAATGCGGCTGCGACCTCTTCTCCCAGTCACATCTCTAGGCTTTTTCTCCTCCCACAGGCGATCCTCTAGGCGCTACACCTCTGCCCAGGCAACACTCGAGGGGGCAGTGATGGAATCTCCAGGTAGCGCCGCCGCCCTCTCCCTCGTACCTCCAGGCAGTGCTATTTTGGGTCCCCCCAACGGGAACCCTACTTATCGAACCATGAGCTGGAGGGATGATGCCTCTTGTTAAGTGGGGCTTTCGTTTGGACCTAAATTTGGGCTCAATGGCTGCAATTTTTTTCAAAGAAAAAGAGAGAAGGGGGAACCGATTATGGAAGTAAAAATAATTGTGTGTGTCTAGTGGGGGGGTCCATGCCCTATTTGGGCCTTGTTTTTTTGAAAGGGGCCAGAAACAAAATAAATGGTTGTAAGCTTTGGAAAAAAGGCTAGCATACAAAAATAGAGGGAGAGAAAAGGCGTACGTAGAAGATTTTAAGGAAAAAAGAGTTGGCTATTAAAAAAATAGAGGAAATAGTAAAAAAACAACAAATTCATTTGAGATTGTTTTTTCCCATCTTGAGTTCTTTTCCCAACTTGGTCGATGCCATCTATTTCGACTAGTATGGGAGAAAAGGAGAGTATCATGTAGAGTTTTACAGATCATATTTCAGACTCTACTGATTGTCAGATTCAGACTCTTACAGATCATATTTCAGACTCTACAGATTGTCAGATTCAGACTCAGACTCTACAGATTGTTTCATAGTCTACAGTTCAAGGCGTACATATGTGCATTCATTGTTTGAGAGGTCCTCATACTTGATCTGGTCGACTCATGATTTTCATGTGATCCATAGGGACTCTAGAGTAGAGATCCTATTCTCTGAAGCCATTCTGGGGTTAAGGTTTTCATGTGGTTTCATAAGGACTCTAGAATAGAGATCCCATTCTCTGAACCAGTATGGGAGAGACTTAGTTCTCTGACGAGGAAACTTTCATACTCCATTCTCCAGCGTCTGTGGACTTCGAAAAGGATATTTCCACGCTTTCTTCAGTTCGGCGGCTTCGACCCTTCAGAGATATGGAGCAGTTGCAGGCCAGAGTTCTCCATGCAGGGACTCATTTCAGTTTTAGTGACTCTGATAGAAGCAATACAGAGCATACGTTCTCCTACGATGACACCTAGTTCAGTTCATACAACCCTTTAGTTCCTCCTCACCAGCATGGCATGAGAAGCAACGTCCTCAACAAGCGACCAATAAAATATGTGTTGAGTTGATGTATTCCATAGTGTCTTGTATCGTGTGAGAAAGTAATTTCTTTTTATTCGTCCAAGCTGAGGATTGGACGCTCCAGCTTGACTGGGAGTGTTAGAGTATGCGTCCATTGTATAGATGGGTAATCAGATCCCTCTAGGGTCCAATTACCACATCCACAGGTTTAGTCCCACATTTGCTATTAGTGGGACTTCGGACTTTCTGTGGGGCTATATAAGAAACCCACGCCCATTGTATTGATTGAGAGAGAGAAGCAATACAGAATACCTGACCCTTAGAGGCATTCTCCCGTGGTTTCATCCCGCTCCTTACAGAGTAGGGTTCCGCGTTAAATCGCGGTGTTTGATTCTTTATCTTTGATACGCTTCCGCATTATTGTTTTCTACAATTACATTCACCGAAGGTTGGAGATCCAATGCATGAAGGATAAGCGAAGAAGGTGTTGCTTAGAGAACCTCCTTAAGGGGTGCAACGTGAAGATATCCCAGTCACACAAGCACACTCAAGTAGCCAACACATCTGAATATAAGTTCGGAAGGAATCCAAGATCCATAGGGCACTTGCACCTCGAACAATTGGATATGAAGAGCAAGTCTATTACCGAATTAAGGTCTGCCTTATTCGCACCAAAGGATGCCTCGACGACCCATGCTTAAGGCATCAGGGAAATCGTCCTTGAAAAGCATAGCAATGGAGTCTGTCAGTTCAGTGGGGTTGGCGACTCCTAGACTAGCGTACTAATGGTAGCCTTGGAATACTGGCAGAGGCGAGTTCTCCTCCACCCAAAGACAGAACGAGATCCTTCTAAGCAGGACAATCTCAAAACTAGGTGCAACAGAACAAGCCTTAATTACTACCACACCATCTATACCCATACCTGACAAGAGTCTGTTAGAAATGAGCTCAACCACTTCCCCATCCCCTCGAGCATAATCTGGAAAGAGTCCAAGCAGCGTGAGGTGAAAGGCATGCTTAAAACATGGAACTAGCGGCATAAACTAATCACCTCAGCACCATTGTAGAATCGTAGGCATGCCATAGGATGCCAAAAGTCAATGCATCCAAGACCAAGAGCACGAACTCTTGTTTAGGCAAAAGACTTCGTATGCAGGCTGACATGGGTTCCAAAGGGACCACATCTCCAATAAAGACCATAAGAAAAATGTGCTGAAGGCATCTTCCACAACCTCTAGGAGACACTACAAGATACCAGGATAAAAATAAGAACACGAGGATCAGTCCCAACTTCACATCAATAGGCGGTTCCTGATGACACAAAGGAGTCACCGTAGGAGTTGATGGCATTCGAGGATGTTGCATTACATTGGTTGAAAGACCCAACAACTGCAATGAGGACTCCTCTATCCCCGGAAGCTCTCACGAAAACTTTCGAGGATACTATTTCTACGCATCTTGCACTCTTGAAGAAGATGGTCCCATGAATTACATCGATAACACCTATACCCCTCTTTGGACCACATGCACATGCTCTGTATGCCTACGATATAGAGCAACCATTCACTCATAACCATCATCTTTTTTCGAGTATGACAATAACCTTGTCCCTCACAAACCCTCCATCTCTCCCCGCCCATGGGAAATCACAATAGTGGCAGCAATGGGTGTCTGACGAGAACCCCCCACATCCTTGGTAGGGATCCACAGTCATCTCTCATCCCTCGAGAAGGAAGAACACCACATGCGATGGCCCCATAGTTGGTCCCAAGCACAACAACGGCTCAGAAAGCGTAATACCTCCAATTGAGAGCCCCCATCACCTTTGCCTTCTCCGCTTTCTTTAGAGTTATGGAAGATATTTTCTCATGATCTTAGTGCCACTAATATGACTAAATGCGGATATCAAAGTGATATCCATATTCCTGAATTTTTTATATGGATATGGGAAATGAATGTCACTATCTATTTAAAATGAATACTGTAGTGGATTGGATACACACATATGTTAGGATTGAAAGTCATCATGATTGAGAATCTTCAAGAGCAGTCCTACTCCTAACACAATTTAGTTGTATTTGTGTTGGAGAAAATGAATTGCTTGATTATTCATGAGACCCCAGGGCTCTCTTATATAGGAGAAAAGCCTTGGGTAAATTGCATGAGAGGTGTATAAAGATAATAAAATAAGAAATAACATCAAAGATGTACAACTATTTCAACACTCTCCCTCAAGCTGGAGCATAAATGTCTATCATGTTCAGCTTGGAATAACATCTTTGGAAAGGGCCTCTAGTAAGAGCTTTGGTGAATATATCAGCCATGGAAGGCCGTATCGATATCGATATCGTGTCAACATGATATTTCGACGACATATCAGCGATACATCGTCGAAATATCACCCGTATCGACGCACTTTTGTGAAGGAAATGCCTGAAAAAGAGGATATATCGCCATATCGATACCAATATCGGTCTCGTCTCGATATCGATATATGGGCGATATATTGTCGATATATCACGATATTTCCTTTCATGATATCAACAATCTGATCTCCAATAGAAATATAAGAGATGGATATGAGACCTTTTTGGATCATGTCTCTGGTATGGTGGCAATTCACTTATATATGCTTTGTACATTCATGGAATGCATGATTATTTGCAATAAAAAGTGATACTCGATTGTCACATAGAAGCTGCACAGGAAGAGGTACATCAACTGCAAGATCAGTCAAAACCGTCCTCACCCACATCATCTCTGTGCTTCCCTGAGCCATGGCCCTGTATTCGGACTCTGCATTAGATCTAGCAACCACTGTCTGCTTCTTACTTTTCCATGACACGAGTGAGCTGCCAACAAAAATAGCGAAACCAGAAGTAGACTTCCTGTCCCTAAGGCATCCTGCATAATCTGCGTCTGCACACGTTGTCACATCAAGAGAAGTGCCTCTGCTGAATATAAAACCATTTGCTGGTGAAGACTTCAAATATCTCAAAATCATGTAGACAGCATCTATATGAACCTTCCTGGGGTGCTCCATGAACTTGCTCACCTTGCTCACAACAAGGGATATATCTGACATAGTGATGGTAGCATATAGGAGCTTCCCAACCAGCTCCATGTATCTCCTCTTATCTGTCTCCTCAGTGTCATCATCATCCTACTTGGATCCATAGGAGCAGTAGCAAGCTTGCACCCTGTATGCATGTCTCTAATAGAAGATCAGTAACAAATTCCTTCTAGATCATCACAAGACCATGCTGGTTCATGGCGAACTCTAATCCAAGGAAGTATCGAAGATTGCCAAGATCCTTGGTCTCAAACTGCTGACCTATGAACTCCTTGGCCGCCTGAATGACCTGTTCATCATCACCCGTGACAATAATATCATCAACATAGACGAGAATATCAACAATACCTCTATGTGTCCTCTGAATACAAAGTGAGTGATTCGCAGTGGACCGAGCAAACCACTGATGCTCTATCAACTTAGAAAGCTTATGAAACCAAACTCTCGGAATATGCTTCAGGCCGTAAATCGCCTTATGGAGCCTACATACCTTCTGAGACCCCCTCAACAGCAAATCCTGGTTGCTGCTGCATATAAACCTCCTCCCGTAGATCTCCATAAAGAAACACATTCTTCACATTAAGTTGGTAAAGAGGCTAGTCTCGTGAAACAACAACTGATATGAGAATACGTAATTTCGAGTGTCTGGCCACCGGAGAGCAGGTATCCTGATAGTTCACTCTGTAAGTCTGGGTGAATCCACATGCTACAAGCCTTGCCTTGTAACGATCTACACTGCCATCTGCCTGCTGCTTCACTGTAAAGATCCATTTGCACCCTACAATAGATGCACCTGGAGGGGTAGAAATAACACTCCAGGTACCATGAGACTGCAAAGTGGCCATCTCCTTCTCCATGGCAAGTCGCCAATTGCTATCTTGTATGACCTCATGATATGTTCGTGGGATAGTAATAACTGAGAAACCCATAACAAACCTCATGTACTCCTCTGAAAGATGGTCCAAGGAAACATGCGTAGCTAGAGGATACGTGTCACAGTTGCGACGTGGCTTCCCCAAGGCAATAGGTACATCGAGGTCATCAACCTCTCTGTTCTCTGATATCAGCTCCTCCTGTGTAATATCCTGTGGATCAAGCATAGCACTAGTGCCATCAGTAGAAACAATGTGTTCACTACATACCTGAGGCGTGTTGGATGACAGGGAAGGCGCAAGAGCGGAGGGGCGAGTAGAGGGCCTGCGAATGTAAAACCAAGATAGGAACTGAGTCAGGGTAGACAAAGGTGGATGGGTGGAGGTGGAGGTGTCTGAGACTCAACATGAGGAGTTGTTGGTGGAGATAACAGAGGTGGTGGAACAAAGATATCCTCACCAGGGTCAGCATTAGACAACATGTCACCTGTAGAAGAAAAATATATAATAGACTAAAAAAATGTGACATTAACACGCACATAATATTTTTTCCCAATAGGATCAAAACATCTATACCCTTTTTGGGTATGAGAATAACCAACGAATATACATTTGACAACTGTATGAGAGAGCTTGTCACGATCATGAGTAAAATTATGGACAAAAGCCACATATCCAAAGACTCTGGGAGTATGGGAGAACAAGTCATTCTCGGGAAACACAATCAAGAAAGGAACTTTTTCTCCAATGATATCATGCAGTTCACCAAGTAACATGTAGTGAGAACCACATCTCCCAGAACGGATGAGGAGCTCGACTCTGAATCAAAAGAGTTCTCGTGACATCCAAAAGATGATAGTGTTTACGTTTAGTAACACCATTCTGCTGCGAAGTGTAAGCACACGAGGTCTGATGAATAACACCAATAGATCTGAGAAAGTCTGTGAACCCCGAGGATCCGGGTACCCGTTTACGCTACTTTTGCGGCATTTCATTCGCTAAAGATCGCACAATTTACAGAAGAACGGGGAAATTTTTCACGCTGAAGCTACATATGACATCCACAATCATAACCACAAGCTAATAGAGACAAATGTCACCAAAATTTTATTTCATTAACTTTCATTTATTTTACATGTACAGTGTCTGATAGTACATACAGTATATCCCAAAAAAATCTGACTGAACAGAAGAGAAGCATAATACATTATCAACCGAACCAAAAACTGAAACAAAATAAACTATACCGTCTAGTATAGACCCTTTCTCCTGGAACCATGAAAAGCTACTGATCAGCAGACTGTTTGCCTGCCAAACATGTTAGGAAGAAAAGGCGTCAGCGGGCGCTGGTACTTCCCATAAACTTATATATATATATAAATCACTGGCATTTAAAATGTTCAAAAGTAACAAGTAGAAAGGTGGGACAAATGCAATTTACATCTACTTGAGTAAGTAAAAAGGTATTCAGGTTGTTTGAAGCTATCTCTCATGATTGCCCATTAACCCAACATTCCTATATATGGCATATTTATATTTTAGTTGAATATTCATGAATGTATGAGGGTAAGTATATATCCTTATTTTCTTCAGAGATCATGTTTGTGAGTGATGATAGACGAGTTTGAGATTGGAAAGGTTTCTTGATTTAATTAGATTCTTAAGTCTAGTGGATAGTCTGTGGTCTTGGTTCGTGTGAAACCTCACACTATGACTCTAAGACTTGGGAAATGTCTTAGGGTTGGGGTGCCTCCGTAGGCATGCGGTGTAGTATAATGCATCCTAACTAAGTTCCCAACACGTCCACTAGCTTAATGAGATTTCGAATCAGATTATGGTTACTTCCATTTACTCAACTTTGATGGTGATCCTTCAAACCTCAAGTGCAACTCTCTAGATTTAACTCTAGATGATGTTGATTTAGATATGGATGATCTGGATGTAGAATCGTCAAGTCTGTTGGCGAAAGAAAAACTCAAGCGGTGAAGAAGCCAACAAAAGGGCTCCTCCGTCTCGCCATCTAATTGGAAGCGCGGTCCAATAGAGGGATAGGTCTACTCCCAAACTACGCCACTGAGACGGGTGAGAAAGACTTCGCGGAAAAGTCGCTCTAGAAAACGACCCGACTAGTACGGGCAATCGAGCTCGTACGTAAAACTGAAAAACCGAGGATCCCCCGCCTGGGTATCCTAAACAACGGGTCAACGGAATGGTCTCAAGTCGGGATCCCAACGAGGCGTAAAAACACTGCGAGCTCGCATAAAAATCGAAAAGGGACTGGGATCCTAGACCCGTGCACTTTGGCGGCCGCTGCCCAAACTGGACTTCCTATCTCCCGCCCAGTTGAGGGTCACCGCGCCCTCGCACAGTCAAGTGTAAGATTCACCGTGACCGGCATAAATATTAATCATCATTGATTCACGAACATCTTCACTAGTTGTTTATTCATCTCTTTCTTAATCCATCGTATGATCAATCATGCAGATCTAGATCTATAGGTTAATGATTTTATTGACATAAAATAAAAGACTGAACCAATCTATGGTTAGTAGATTATACCTTAGAAGATTATTTAATAGTCAAATTAGTCATAATAAAGTTGATCTGAAAGATTTAGAAAATACTATACTCTAATTATCTTAGCTAATTGTTGATATATACGGATTTTGAATAATTCAACAAAGATTTTAAAATTAGTCAGAAGGACCAGTTGATCACTTTAATACCAAATCTTTAATACTATAACTGTTAGTGACTTCACCATGACTGTCAAAACTAAAAACTGGAAAGTAATTGCAACATTATAAATTTTAATGATCAAATCTACCCGCTCTAGCAAATAGCGTGTACTTTGATTTAGATGACCATTGAATTAAACTGAATACTTACAGTTAAAAAAAATAATCAAAGACCTGAGGATTTGAAGTAACAGTTCATACTATACAAGTTTGCACTATACTTCTTATATTGACAAGATGCATAAGGCCAAACTAGAGAACTATAATGGAGACACTAAGTAATGTGGGGTAACTAAGACTATAAGCAGGATAATAATTATACATATGAAATGACAAGCATATGATCTAGTTGTTCATATGCATTAATTATACGTGCCAGAAGACTAAACCTACAAGTCACAAAGTAGGTAAATGACCGTGGCAAGTTGATTAAACTTCACCAGTGCTCTGGTGGTTCTAAAACCAAGAGCTGATGTTGACAGCCACATTGTGTTTTGTGGTACGACATGATAACAACAACAAACAAAAAAAATGCTATTAAGTCTGCTTGCGAGGAGTCAAGTTATTACCTATATCTTAACCTTATTTTAACCTAGATTGAATCATAACATGTTGCAGAGGAGTGTGTAAAATCAACAGGAACGGAGACCCATCCAAGCATTTTTCTTAAAAAATCTATAGTGGCCCTTGACCATGTTAAGACTTTGTTGTAAGAGTTCGGCTCAACTACGAACCTACTCTCTGTGTTATTTTTAAAGGTAGGCTACGCCCATTTCATCCTCAACTCCCCCCTTTTTTTTCCAGATTAACACAAGAACTAAACCATCAATATTTTTCAAGACTTGTTGGATTTTTGGAGACAAATTTCCAGCAACTAATATATATAACATACTTGAGAAAGGGAAGATTAAATCCATATTGTCCAAGTTCAATTAAAATCATAATGCAAGGGTCGTAGGATAGTCTATACTAAGATCTGATGCTTATACTCGAATTAAAAGATGGAATTGAGTCATGAAGAACAAATGAAAACTGCATGCATGGCTGCAATTGGAGAGGGGGGATTGTACATATGATCAGCTCAATGGGTATGCATGGCAGCAAGAGAATGGGTAAGGAATGTACATGTACAAAAATATCAAGTTTCATATACATGCATGGCAGTAAAGAATGGGGAAGGAGGTACCTCTCAAGATTTCTCAAAAATTGAGATCTAGAAGCATGTTGAAGGGCATGCAACAACTTGATTGCTGCTGTACATCAACTCAAAGGGGAAGAATGGAGTTCTTCCAACAATAGCAGCTGCAAGAGGAAAAGTTGGAGCTTTTTTAAGACCGCAGCTGCAAGAGGATGGGTTGGAGCCTCTCTAGCAGTTGCTGGACTGCAGCCGTAGACGAGGGCAAGGGTTTCCTCGGTGAAGTTTGAAGAGGGAAATTGGGGAAATTTTAAGTAGAAACGAAGGGGCTTTGGGGCTATATATACAGAAGAGAAGGGGAGTTAGTGTTGACATGTGGAAGATGGATTGCATGCCAAATGGTAAAAGAGAACCCAAGTGGCTGAGCAGGCAGTCTGCTCTAGCAGCTGTCAATTTGAGAAAAAAATTATTCTCTTTTTTTTATCGTACAGACTGTGGCTGTAGTTTTTTTTCATTTTTTAATAAATTCTCCTTATTTGAATTACTTAAAATAGACCGTATGCGCACCTCAAGCTTCCGTTTTTGACGCGAAATATCTCGAATTGATCGTCTCAAAATGACGGTCAATATGAGTATAATATTGCTATACTTCCGATCGGGTTTGAATCCCCGAAATTTTCGGATACGGTTTTTGTTTAAGATTAAATTTTATGATTTAAAAATATCAAACGACCTCCGATTGAGGAACGGTCGATTCCGTTGGTCTTCTTTCGTCGAATCGGATTTTTAGGCAGTCTCGATTCATTTTGCGGCATCTGAATTTGCGTCGCGGCTTTTTCGCGGCATGCATTACGATGCGACCGATTTTCGGTCGATTTCGTCCGAACGACTTTTGATTCACGATCAGTTGATCGTTTTAGGTTGTTTGGTATTGACCAACAACTTTATTGGGTTCATCGGACCCAAATCGGGTCGGCTCGGTCTAGGCGGATTCTGGATGTTACAATTATAAAAACCTCAAGGGAGTCTCGTCCTCGAGACTCGAGTTAAGGTCATTAGGTGTTCTTGTTTGGATTTCATATGGCCATAAAAACCTCTAAGGATTTTGAACCCATAAAAACCTCAAAGGGAAAACAAGCCATATATTTTAACATATATCTAATTACAAAAGCTTGTTTTGCTTATTACATTAGAAAAGCTGCGGGTATCGTGTCCGCATGTCGGCTTTGGTCTCCCATGTCGCTTCCTCGACGCCATGTCGGTGCCACAACACCTTGACCAATGGAATCTCCTTGCTGCGAAGCTTCTTCACAGCATTGTCAAGTATCTGCACCGGCTTCTCCTCGTATGTCAAATCAGGCTCCACATCAAGATTCTCGTAGCTGATGACGTGTTGAGGGTCGTGCACATACTTCCTCAGGTTGGATATGTGGAAGACATCGTGAATCGCTGATAGATATGGAGGAAGGGCTACTCGGTAGGCCACTTTCCCCACTCTCGCAAGAATCTCAAACGAACCCACATATCGCGGTGCTAGTTTGCCACGAACACCGAATCTCTGTATTCCCTTCATGGGAGATATACGGAGGAATACCCAATCTCCAACCTATAATTGATAGGAATGTCATTAATATGAGATTAAGTTTATTTTGTAATAAAGGAAAGAGAAGAAGATTGGATACTTGAAATTCTAAATCTCTTCTCCGACGGTCTACATAGCTCTTCTGGCGGCTCTGTGCCGTCAGAAGCCTCCATCTCACAGGATCAACAGTTCTCGCGGTCTCCTCCAAGAGATCCACGGAATAGAGAGCATGATCACCTACCTCCCGCCAACTAAGAGGTGTGAGGTATCTCCGCCCGTATAGGGCTTTGAATAGTGCCATGCCAATACTGGAATGATAGCTGTTGTTGTACGTGAACTCAACCAGTGACAGATGATCCTTTCAGGTCCCTTTCCACTCTAAGGAGCATGCGCGAAGTAAATCCTCGAGTGTCTGTATGGTGCGCTCACTTTGCCCATCTGTCTGTGGATGATATGCAGAACTCATCTTCAGTTCTATCTGTAGTGCTGACATGAACTGATGCCAATAGTGTGATGTAAATCTCGAATCCCTGTCAGATACCACCTCTCGTGGTATACCATGAAGTCTAATGATATTATGCATATAGAACTTGGCCAATCTGGATGGAGTGTAAGTCGTGTTGACAGGTACGAAATGGGTTGACTTGGTCAACCTATCAACAACGACCCAAATGGAATCATAGCCACCTGGTGTCTTCGGCAATCTCGTGACAAAATCCATAGAAATACTCTCCCATTTCCACTCGAGAATGGGGAGAGACTGTAGTAATCCTGGTTGTCTCCTATGCTCGGCCTTGACCATCTGACAGGTCATGCATCTGTTAACATGTAGCGCCACATCGCGCTTCATTCCATCCCACTAGAAATGTCGACGCAGATCTCGATACATCTTCGTGCTACCTGGATGAATAGATAACCGTGAACTGTGTGCCTCATCAAGTATGTCTCTGCGTAACTGTTCGTCGTCGGGCACAACGACTCGGCCTTCCTTCCATAAAATAGATTCTACCACAACAAAATCATCAACCTTGTCCTTGACAACGCGCATGTATCTATCTCGAATCCAAGGATCTGTCTTCTGACCTTCAACGATACGATCCCATAAACTGCTAAATCGTGGAGGCACGGCGGTAGAAATGGATGCGCTCTCCTGAGGATGCCAATCGGTCAAAGATGCAAGCATATCCCACGTGTATAACCAGTTCGTCGTACCCTCTGCATGCTCTCTTCTGCTAAGTGCATCGGTCACCACGTTTCCCTTACCGGATGGTAAGAGATCGTGCAATCATAATCCTTTAGTAGCTCAAGCCATCTGCGCTGCCTCATATTCAGTTCCTTCTGATCAAAGATGTACTTCAGACTCTTGTGATCCGTGAATATTTCGAAATTCACTCCATAAAGATAGTGGCGCCAAATCTTCATGGAAAAAACAACTGCCGCCAACTCCAAGTCATGCGTGGGGTAATTTCGCTCGTGCGGTCTCAACTGCCGTGATAGCGTAAGCAATCACCTATCCTCTCTGCATTAACATTGCTCCTAGACCTCCTCCAGATGCATCTGTATAGATTGCATAGTCCTGAGTGCCTGAAGGAAGAGCAAGAATAGGTGCCGTAGTCAATCTCTCCTTCAGTGTACTGAAGGCCTGCTCACAAGAATCGTCCCAAATGAATGGAACTCCCTTATGTGTCAATCGTATCAAAGGGCGAACTATGCGTGAAAATCCGCTGAAAAGCATCTGTAATAGCCTGCTAATCCGAGGAAACTCCGAATCTGTGTAACTGTCTTGGTCTGCTCCCAAGACATAACTGCCTCAATCTTCGTAGGATCAACTGCGATGCCTGCTCAAGAAATGACATGTCCCATAAATGAGACCTAAGATAACCAGAACTCACATTTGCTCAACTTGGCATATAACTTGTGCTCCCGTAATGTATCCAAGACAATCCGTAGATCATTCGCATGATCCCAATTATTCCGTGAGTAGATGAGCACATCATCGATGAATACTACTACAAATTTGTCCAAGTATGGACGGAAAATCCTGTTCATCATATCCATGAAAGCTGCAGGTGCATTGGTGAGCCCAAATGGCATCACCACAAACTCGTAGTGTCTATAGCGCGTCCTGAAGGCAGTCTTCGGAATATCAGACTCTCGAATCCTCAGCTGATGGTAGCCTGAGCGAAGACCGATCTTCGAGAAAATCGAAGATCCCTGGAGCTGATCGAATAAATCATCGATACGTGGTAAAGGATAACAGTTCTTCACCGTTTTCTTGTTCAACTGCCTGTAATCGATGCATAACCTAATGGATCCATCTTTCTTCTTGACAAATAGAACTGGAGCACCCTAAGGTGAAGTGCTCGGTCTCATGAATCCAGAGTCAAGTAACTCCTGTAACTGCACCTTCAGCTCCCACAACTCAGCTGGTGCCATACGGTAAGGAGCCATCGAGATCGGCTGCGTATCTGGTAACAATGTGATCTCGAACTCGGCCTCTCTCTTAGGAGGTAATCCTGGTAGCTCATCAGGAAACACATCTGGGTATTTTGATACTACTCGGATGTCCTGTATTATCGGCTCCTGATCAGATACCTCCCGAACAAATGCAAGGTATGAATCACAACACTGATCAACAAGTCGCTGAGCTCGCAACAATGAAATGTACTCCGTGGTGGAGTCATGTACAGTACCCTCAAAAGTAAACTCGGGTAAATCTGGAATCTTGAAAACAATCGTCTTCCTAAAACAATCAACTAGTGCATGATAAGTAGATAGCTAATCCATGCCCAAAATCAAGTCGAACTCGTCAAGTTGTAGAAGTAGACAATCTGCGATCATCTCATGACCGCCAATCAGTACGGGCAAGTGCCTGACTATCAGAGAAATGACAAACAACTGGCCACCTGGCCTTCGGATGTGATATGGAGAAGAGAGAGTCTTTGCGACTCTACCTAAAGAAGCAAGTAGTCTCGAAGCAAGAAAAGAATGTGTCACACCAAAATCAAATAGAACATGAAAAGGTCGATAAGAGTAGTCAGTATGGCTAGGAGACTCTCTAGAGTACTGGACTCGCTTGTTTCCCCCGTTCAGGCGACTTTCATTAAGGGGAGACAAATATCAGACTGTATCGCTGTTGCGTCGGAATTGGTGGCGGATTGGAAAGCCTCGGGGCGTCAAGGGGTGCTTTGGAAAATTGATTTCGCAAAAGCTTATGATAGCATTGATTGGGCTTTCCTGTAGTCGGTCCTCAAGAGGCGCGGCTTCCCGGAGAGGTGGATTTCATGGATGCGGAGGTGCGTGACTACCGTCTCTTTTTCTCTCTTGCTCAATGGAGGATTGGAAGGGGGGCGCTTCCAACCGCGACGGGGCCTGCGCCAGGGATGCCCTCTGGCCCCCCTTCTATTTGTTCTTGTTTCGGACGTCTTGGCTTGTATGGTGGATCGGGTTGTTGCTGCGGGCCTCTCCAAGGGATTCTCCAAGGGGGCATTTTCCGTGCCTCTAATTCAATTTGCGGACGACACTTTGTGCTTTATTGAGGGGGATGATTCGGAGGTCGCGGCCATGTCGGTGACTCTGGATCTCTTTAGCGATTTATCCGGGCTGCGCATAAATGGAAACAAATCTAAGCTTATTCCTTTTGGCCTTTCGGAGACTGAGGCGTTGATTTTTGCGAACATTCTGGGCTCTTCTTTGGGGAGCCTTCCGATTGATTACCTGGGCCTTCCTTTGGTGGTTGGGAGGCCAAGACTTAGGGATTGGAGTGTGGTGGTTGAGAAGGTTGAGGCGAGGTTGGCAGGTTGGCGCGCGACTCTCCTCTCTAAAGGCGGTAGGCTGGTTCTTCTTCGATCGGTCCTTGCAGCCATTCCGGTGCACTTTTTGTCGACTCGACGTCTCCCTGCTGGGATTTGCATGAGACTTGAGTCCTGCTTCAAAAGATTCTTATGGGGGAAATCGGGTGTCGTTGGGAGAGGTATTCACCTGGTCGCTTGGGAGGAGGTGGTGAGGGAGAAGAAGGCAGGGGGTTTGGGGGTTAGATGCCTCAACTTGGTCAATGACGCGTTCTTCCATAAGTGGGCAAGCAGGGTGTGGGGAAGAGATGAATGTTTCTTTATTGAGATTTTGAGGGCGCTTCATGGGAGGGAGTGGGTTGGCGAATTTGATTTGGGGGTGGTGCGTGCGCGCTCTCCGTTCTGGCGTGGTGTTCAGGAGGTCTTCTTGAGGAACAAAGCGTCCTTCAAGCCTGTTTTGGGGGATGGCCGTGCCTTCTCCTTTTAGAATGACAACTGGTTGGGGGGGAACCACTTTCGGTCCGGTTCCCTTGCCTCTTTGCTATGGCGGAGAATAAGGATGCCTCCGTCGCTTGCTGCTGGGTGAATGCGTGTTGATCTCCTCGCTTTTTTGGGAACTTCTCGGATCAGAGGTTCTTGGATTTTCTTGCTTTGATGGATGTCCTTGCTCATGTGGATTCGCCTTCTGTGGGCTTGGATCACTAGACGTGGAGGGATGGTGGCTTCTCGACTCGGAAGGCCTATGCTTCATTGCTTGATACTACGCCTGATCGCGCGGATTCTCTGCTGAGAGACTGTGGTTTCTTCTGGACCTTGGGCCTGCCGTTGCGCATTGTCTTCTTCTTATGGCTCGCCCGCAGAGAGAGGCTCTTGATGCGTGATCGTTGTTCAAGGTTGATGCCCTCGATTTCTAATATTTGCGTGCTGTGCGATTCAAATGTGGGATCCCCGGACCATATCCTTTTTCTCTGCCCTATGGTCCAGGGGCTTTGGGCGGACCCCCTCGTGGCTTGGGTGCAAGCTTCTGATATGGAGAACTTCTGTGATTCTCTCTTCTTCAATAGACATATGGCTAGAAGGCGGCTCTTGGCACTGGTGGCATGTTTATGGTCGATTTGGCTTAGTCGTAACGAGACCATCTTCTCTGCACAACGCTTTTATCTGGAGAACATGCTTTCTCACGCGAGGGCTTTGGTGGCGGACTGGAGTGCTGCTTAGTTTTCTGTTTCCCCTCCCCTTTTCTTTTCTTTTTTAACGCCCAGATCTGGAGGTTTCTCGCCTCCCTCACTGGTTTGCTCTTTTTTATTTTCTTCTTTGTATCCCTGACTTTCTTTCCTTCTAATATTTTGGGGTGAACACCACTGAGTGTATCCCCCTTTTTCTTGGCTTAAAAAAAAGAGTAGTCAGTATGTGTGCTACTTGGGTAGTCATCTCCTGGCCTGGTCAGGATGACATGGCTCTGCATGAGAACCATTTTTAGTCATAAAAATACCACATGCATAAATTTATCTTATCTGCTATTTCTTTTCTTGGGATATAATATGAAAATTATTGAAATTGGTGACATCAGCGGTAATTGAATTCGAATGTCATATTTCCCTTCTCGAACTCACGACAAGTCGGAAGACTGTCGCTATCTGAGACTTAATGCGATCGAAATTGAAATATTGCGAATGTACGTATTGGGGTACCACTGCTCTGATACCAAACTGTGAACCCCCGAGGATCCGGGTACCCGTTTACGCTACTTTCGCGACATTTCATTCGCTAAAGATCGCACAATTTACAGAAAAATGGGGAAATTTTTTGCGCTGAAGCTACATATGACATCCACAATCATAACCACAAGCTAATAGAGACAAATGTCACCAAAATTTTATTTCATTAACTTTCATTTATTTTACAACATGTATAGTGTCTGATAGTACATACAGTATATCCCAAAAAAATCTGACTGAACAGAAGAGAAGCATAATACATTATCAACCGAACAAAAAACTGAAACAAAATAAACCATACCGTCTAGTATAGACCCTTTCTCCTGGAACCATGAAAAGCTACTGATCAGCAGGCTGTTTGCCTGACAAACATGTTAGGAAGAAAAGGCGTCAACGGGCGCTGGTACTTCCCATAAACTTATATATATATATATATATAAATCACTGGCATTTAAAATGTTCAAAAGTAATAAGTAGAAAGGTGGGACAAATGCAATTTACATCTACTTGAGTAAGTAAAAAAGGTATTCAAGTTGTTTGAAGCTATCTCTCATGATTGCCCATTAACCCAACATTCCCATATATGGCATATTTATATTTTAGTTGAATATTCATGAATGTATGAGGGTAAGTATATATCCTTATTTTCTTCAGAGATCATGTTTGTGAGTGATGATGGACGAGTTTGAGATTGGAAATGTTTCTTGATTTAATTAGATTCTTAAGTCTAGTGGATAGTCTGTGGTCTTGGTTCGTGTGAAACCTCACACTATGACTATAAGACTTGGGAAATGTCTTAGGGCATGTTTGGTTACAGGGTTGGGCAGGGTTTGACAGGGTTGGGTACTATTCACAGGGGTACTCCCTCCTCACAGTTTACTATTCACCCAACCCACCCAACCCAACCCAACCCTGCCCAACCCTGCAACCAAACAGGCCCTTAGGGTTGGGGTGCCTCCGTAGGCATGCGGTGTAGTATAATGCATCCTAACTAAGTTCCCAACACGTCCACTAGCTTAATGAGATTTCGAATCAGATTATATTTACTTCCATTTACTCAACTTTGATGGTGATCCTGCAAACCTCAAGTGCAACTCTCTCAGATTTAACTCTAGATGATGTTGATTTAGATATGGATGATCTGGATGTAGAATCGCCAAGTCTGTTGGCGAAAGAAAAACTCAAGCGGTGAAGAAGCCAACAAAAGGGCTCTTCCGTCTCGCCCTCTAATTGGAAGCGCGGTCCAATAGAGGGATAGGTTTACTCCCAAACTACGCCACTGAGACGGGTGAGAGAGACTTCCTGGAAAAGTCGCTCTAGAAAACGGCCCGACTAGTACGGGCAACCGAGCTCGTACGTAAAACTGAAAAACCGAGGATCCCCCGCCTGGGTATCGTAAACAACGGGTCAGCGGAATGGTCTAAAGTCGGGATCCCAACGAGGTGTAAAAACACTACAAGCTCGCGTAAAAATCGAAAAGGGAATGGGATCCTAGACTCGTGCACTTTGGCGGCCGCTGCCCAAACTGGGCTTCCTATCTCCCGCCCAGTTGAGGGTCACCGCACCCTCGCACAGTCAGGTGTAAGATTCACCATGACCGACATAAATATTAATCATCATTGATTCACGAACATCTTCACTAGTTGTTTATTCATCTCTTTCTTAATCCATCGTATGATCAATCATGCAGATCTAGATCTCTAGGTTAATGATTTTATTGACATTACTTTATAAAAGACTGAACCAATCTACGGTTAGTAGATTATACCTTAGAAGATTATTAATAGTCAAATTAGTCATAATAAAGTTGATCTGAAAGATTTAGAAAATACTATACTCTAATTATCTTAGCTAATTGTTGATATATACGGATTTTGAATAATTCAACAAAGATTTTAAAATTAGTCAGAAGGACCAGTTGATCACTTTAATACCAAATCTTTAATACTATAACTGTTAGTGATTTCACCATGACTGTCAAAACTAACAACTGGAAAGTAATTGCAACGTTATAAATTTTAATGATCAAATCTACCCACTCTAGCAAATAGCGTGTACTTTGATTTAGATGACCATTGAATTAAACTGAACACTTACAGTTAAAAAAAATAATCAAAGACTTGAGGATTTGAAGTAACAGTTCATACTATACAAGTTTGCACTATACTTCTTATATTGACAAGATGCATAAGGCCAAACTAGAGAATTATAATGGAGACACTAGGTAATGTGGGGGTAACTAAGACTAGAAGCAGGATAATAATTATACATATGAAATGACAAGCATATGATCTAGTTGTTCATATGCATTAATTATACGTGCCAGAAGACTAAACCTACAAGTCACAAAGTAGGTAAATGATCGTGGCAAGTTGATTAAACTTCACCAGTGCTCTGGTGGTTCTAAAACCAAGAGCTGATGTTGACAGCCACATCGTGTTTTGTGGTACGACATGATAACAACAACAAACAAAAAAATGCTACTAAGTCTGCTTGCGAGGAGTCAAGTTATTACCTATATCTTAACCTTATTTTAACCTAAATTGAATCATAACATGTTGCAGAGGAGTGTGTAAAATCAACAGGAACTGAGACCCATCCAAGCATTTTTCTTAAAAAATCTATAGTGGCCTTTGACCATGTTAAGACTTTGTTGTAGGAGTTCGGCTCAACTACGAACCTACTCTCTGTGTTATTTTTAAAAGTAGGCTACGCCCAAGTCATCCTCAACTTTTGCCTCCCCCCTTTTTTTTTCTAGATTAACACAAGAACTAAACCATCAACATTTTTCAAGACTTGTTGGATTTTTGGAGACAAATTTCCAGCAACTAATATATATATATAACGTACGGGAGAAAGGGAAGATTAAATCCAAATTGTCCAAGTTCAATTAAAATCATAATGCAAGGGTCGTAGGATAGTCTATACTAAGATCTGATGTTTATACTCGAATTAAAAGATGGAATTGAGTCATGAAGAACAAATGAAAACTGCATGCATGGCAGCAATTGGAGAGGGGGGATTGTACATATGATCAGCTCAATGGGTATGCATGGCAGCAAGAGAATGGGTAAGGAATGTACATGTACAAAATTATCAAGTTTCATATACAAGCATGGCAGCAAAGGATGGTGAAGGAGGTACCTCTCAAGATTTCTCAAAAATTGAGATCAAGAAGCATGTTGAAGGGCATGCAGCAACTTGATTGCTGCTGTACATCAACTCAAAGGGGAAGACTGGAGTTCTTCCAACAATAGCAGCTGCAAGAGGAAAAGTTGGAGCTTTTCTAAGAGCGCAGCTGCAAGAGGATGGGTTGGAGCCTCTCTAGCAGTTGCTGGACTGCAGCCGTAGACGAGGGCAAGGGTTTCCTCGGTGAAGTTTGAAGAGGGAAATTGGGGAAATTTTAAGTAGAAACGAAGGGGCTTTGGGGCTATATATACAGAAGAGAAGGGGAGTTAGTGTTGACATGTGGAAGGGGGATTGCATGCCAAATGGTAAAAGAGAACCCAAGTGGCTGAGCAGGCAGTCTGCTGTAGCAGCTGTCAATTTGAGAAAAAAAATTATTCTCCTTTTTTTACCGTACAGACTGTGGCTGTAGTTTTTTTTTCATTTTTTTTACTAAATTCTCCTTATTTGAATTACTTAAAATAGACTGTATGCGCACCTCGAGCTTCCGTTTTTGACGTGAAATATCTCGAATTGATCGTCTCAAAATGACGGTCAATATGAGTATAATACTGCTATACTTCCGATCGTGTTTTGAATACCCGAAATTTTCGGATACGGTTTTTGTTTAAGATTAAATTTCATGATTTAAAAATATCAAACGACCTCTGATTGAGGAATGGTCGATTCCATTGGCCTTCTTTCGTCGAATCAGATTTTTAGGCGGTCTCGATTCGTTTTGCGGTTTCTGAATTTGCGTCGCGGCTTTTCTGCGGCATGCATTACGATGCGACCGATTTTCGATCGATTTCGCCCGAACGACTTTTGATTCACGATCAGTTGATCGTTTTAGGTTGTTTGGTATTGACCAACAACTTTATTGGGTTCATCGGACCCAAATCGGATCGGCTCGGTCTAGGCGGATTCTGGATGTTACAAAGTCAGACAACTGTAAAGTAGAAAACTCCAAGGCATTGTCATCGCGATTAAATTTCACATTAGTAGAAATAAATGTTCTTAATCTCGATAAGAAAAGATTTAATAACAAGATCAGTTTTAAACTTATTCTTTATCAGGAAGACCCAAGATAATCTAGAGAAATCATCAACAACAACGGTATAGAACCAATGTCCCTGATGATCAGGAATACGACGAGGACCCCAAATATTAAAGTAAACCAATTCAAACAATTGACTACTGTGACGACTCTAACGACTCGGAAAAGAGGAATGATGGTGCTTCCCAAGCTGACACACCTCACGCTCCAAGGTAGTATGAGCAGAGATCTGTGGGAGGTCATCACACATCTTCTGCAGAGGAAGCTGTCCAAAGCGAAGATGCCACTTGAAAGGAGAAACAGATCCAGAAGGGATAATAGTAGCACCAACACACGGAGGCTGGATAACTCTGTAAAGTCCTCTCTTTTCACGACCACATCCAATCACCCTGCCCGTGGGTATGTCCTGAAACACGAGAGAAGAAGGATCAAATATGACACGACAATGTAAATCTTTTGTAATCTGGCTAATAGAGAAAAGATTCAACTGAAATGCTGGAGCATGTAAGACATTCTACAGATGCATCGAGGGAGTTAGAACAATTTCCCCCTGTCTAACAATGGGTAGATGAGCTCCATTGGCAGTCACAACTAATCTACCAGGAGGGATAGACCTATAAGAAATAAACTGTGCTCGATCGTCACGTATATGATGAGGTGCTCCAGAGTCCATGATCCAATTTAACAAATCTGAACTGCTACTACTGGTAAGTGCATAAGCAATACCTGACGAACTCTAAGAGGCTCTAACATGTATGACATTTGAAGACCCTGAGTCGAAGTGGTAGGAGTAGTCATTATCTCTCTCAGTCTGGAAACAATATCTTCAAAACGTGCATCATGAGCCGGAGCAGGAGTAGGCGTAGGCTCGGTCTGCTCTGCAACCCGGGCAGATGCAGGATACTCATGCTTCTGATAGCATGTCTCCTTAGAATGACCAGGACAGTGCCAATGTGACCATGGGCCATGCTGACGTCCTCTTCCTTGATCACATGGTCCTCAGCTGCGAAATTGTGAAGTATTCCTTCTGCCACGAGAGGCTGCCATAGTAGAGGGAGTCTGAGCCACAATGGTAGATGAAGTTGTGATTCTGCTCAAGCTCTTATTGACCTCCTCCATTGGAGGTATCGTCTCTCTAATAAGTAGTTGAGTACGTGATGCATCGTACTCAGAGTCAAGAGATGGCAAAAAGACTCCTGTCACAGTGATATTCCGATATGCCTGCTGCTGCTCAGTGCTAGTAGTAATTGGCATGAAGCTATGCATGTCTCTAAGATGCGAGAAGTGTGCATGAAGAGGTCGACCATTCTGCTTGGTCGAAAAAATATCAAACTGCAATTGTAGAAATTTTCTCTCATTCTTTGCCTGCCCATAAGTGTCTGCTAAGATGTCCCACATAACCTTCGCTGTGGGTTGATTAACAATATCATTGGCAATCTCCGTGGTAAGTGTCCGAGAGAACTAAATGCGAGCATAGGCATCATCTTGCTTCCAAGAAGCATTAGCCTCAATTTTGTCCATCAACTCTGAATCTGTTAGAATGCGCTCCTTGTTATGGCACTGCCTATGGGTGCGAAACTGCATGGACCACAACTCATAGTTGGTCCCATCCATTTTCACGATGGGGAGCTGGGCCCTTGAAGACACCAAACGATGAAAAAAACATCACCATTGTTTTCTGACATGGTAACACGAACGTCGATACCCGGAACAAACTGGGGTTTAGACTGATCTGAGTGAGTCTACACAATCATATGGAGGATTGGTTGTATCTGTAGACTCATACAATCATCGTCATCACTTGTTGTAGTCTAGGGTTTGAATACGTGATTTATATGTTGAAAATCACGAAAAACGAACAGAATCAGACCTAGCTTCTTGTTTGCTCGGCCAAACTGCAGCCGACCCGCGAAAGAAGAATTAAATCGGCATTGGGCTAGGTTGATTTACCAACCACAACTGTTGCTATGTAGCCATTGGGCGGCGTGCTGCTGCCATATGGAGGGCAACGTGTTGCTGCCGCACGGGGGGGGGGGGGGAGGGGGTGCCGTGCGGGAGGTGGGATGCCGCATGGGGAGAGAGATGCTGCACGACGACGGAGGGGGGGGGCTACCACACAACGAACTGCCGCCGAAGGGGGGGGGGGCTAGCGGCGTAGGGGGAAGGGGGAAAGGGGGGGGTCTGGGGAGTGTAGGGTTAGGGTTGGTGGGATATGAGAAACCCGGTATAGGACCTTTGCTCCGATACCATGTTGGAGAAAATGAATTTTTTGATTATTCATGAGGCCCCGTGCCTCTCTTATATAGGAGAGAAGCCCTGGGTAAATTGCATGAGAGGTACATAAAGAAAAGAAAATAAGAAATAACATCAAAGAGGTACAACTATCTCAACAATTCTATGTGGAGTCCTTTTGAGGAAAACATTATAGAATTGTACTTGGGCTATATATAAAGCAGATGGGGGCATATCCTTTACACCACCACAAGAGATCACAATAAGAGAGAGAGAAGAGGAAGAGATCGAGAGAATGGAGAGAGTTGTATTTGTTCTTTTTTAGTGAACTTTCTTCTCCAGTAACCACAAGAGGTGATCGACTATTGTCCTATCATATTACTCATTCTTCATGTGCTTTCATATTGGTGGTTTATTGCATGTTCCCATTCGATTGGTTGCACCCCTAAAAATTGTTATCAGAGCTGACACGATATCAACACTTCCGTAATGACTGGTATCATAGCCATTTTCGATGTTAATGGGAGGACATGATGTAACTTGTTTACATTCTTCAAAAGTCATGAAGAAGCGACAATTATGATAAACTGCCGAAATCATGATAATATGGTGTCTGATCCAAAGATTTAAGAGTCCAGATAGAGGATTTTATATGCTTCGGACAAGTTGGATGGTACGAATCAAGAAGTTTCTACTCTGTGTTTCGACATCTTTGTAAAGTGGTCCAGTTTGAAACGTTTCGAGGTGATCAATAGAGATCCAGTCCAAACTAAGTGCTGAATTTGTGGTCGAGAAAAATCACATTACACAGTGTAGATCTGATGGTGAACACATGAGTTGTGACATGTGGTGGAGCTCCAACCATTCCCAAGATAGCAGTACGAAGAGAGCAACAAGTTATTGGCATCTCTATTGCAAAGGCGCGCAACAAGGAGAAGCAAATATGTTCGATCTACCAGAGGACGATGGCACAATCTCTAATCATGAAAGGTGTGTGATGCCGCATCGGAAGGCACATCACTTAGTTGCGAGAATGTACCCTAAAGGTCATGCATTGAGAGCACCCATCGACAAGTTCGACGCCTAGAGACAGTGAGTTTCGGCAGAGGAGGCTTGCAGATGATGTGTATGCTCCAATGGAATTTTAGACGATATAGAGACCATGATGGAATTCAACTCAAGGGGGTGATTGTTAGGAATTCAACTAAAATAAAGAGATTGTTCGACTTGAGAGCCATTAGGATTGAGAATCCTAAAAGGATTGGAATACTAATCTAATATAATTGAGTTATATCCTATGTGGAGTTCTTACGAGAGAGAGAGAGAGAGGGAGAGCGAGAGCACGAGAGAAGAGATGAAGAGAGCGAGAGAAAGGAGAGAGTTGCCCTCGTTCTTCTTTTTAATGAATTGTATTCTCCCGTGATTGCGAGAGATGATTGACCACCATCACATTATATCATCTCATTCTTCACGTGTTTCCCTAATGATGATTAATTGCACATCTGCACCGGGTTGCTTTTATCCCCCGACAATCGGTATCGAAGCTAAGGTGATAATGATTCTTCTGCCACAATTATTCATATCCTTTTTCGTCTGCAATAGTAAGTCATTACGGAATTTCTACAGCCCTTGATGCCCAAACAAACATGGACTAGAATCGATTGGAGTGAGAGCGGTATTCAGTCCATTGTATCGATTATTTTCACTGCCCCGTGAACCATATTTGAGATGGCATCATCTTATTTAGCAATTTTGGGTCTCCATCTTCAACATGCCCTTCCATTGGAGTATGATATTCCACGTTTGCACCATCCAGATAAAATAGTTGAGATTGCACGCATTTGAATGTTCGTTTTGTTCACAGAATGTTTCTTTAGTATGGAGTCCAGATCTTTTTAAATAGGATTGCATCAGCCCGACAAAAGTTTTTTTTTGCAGATGCCGCTAACTAGTGAACCGTATAAGCATGCTGGCGAATCCTCTCCATATCATTCATCCGGTATTGATGGCAGTACAGCAAAAGCTCCATTTGGAATTTCCTTAGACAAAGGAAGCTCTACGAACTTAGCTATGAAAGATGGGGACTTTTCTAAAGTTGAGGGAACCAGAGAACTGCCTTTTGAATTCAAAGCACTTGAAGCTTCTCTTGAATATGCATGTCGTAGTCTTGAATCAGAGGTATAATTTCTTCCCATTTAATGTTGTCTGAAGATAGTGTTTCACTATCATTGAGCTTTTTTCATAAGTTTTTCCAAAGAGGTCGTAATTGAATCTCCAAGATTCTCACATAAAAATAAATTTTCCGGTCAGTTATATGAGTTTGGGTACACAGTATAAGGAAAAAAGAAAGCACGATATGGATACAGGTGTAGATGATCTGGCATTTGGTTTCTTTTTGCCGTTGATTGAATATTCTACAATCAAGAAACATTCCAGTTGGGTGTTTATCTGTGAAATTTGATCTTCATATTAATCTCTTCTACTAAAACCATGCTACTTATAGTGGTGGTACTCACTTAAATGGTCTGGTGGTAGTGCAGTGCGCCTACCACCCAAAAGATCAAGGTTCAAATCCCCCATTGTGAGGATTGCATTAGGTAGTCGACGATCAATGTAAAAATAGTCGAACATTTCAACATGGATTTGATCAAGAATCCATGTAGATGATCCTACTTATAGTAGGGGAAGGTGTTGCCATTTTTTTAATACCATGCTCGATAATTAATATCTCATTTTGCTTATTCACAGACGTCCACATTAGAGAAAGAAGCTTATCCAGCTCTGGATGCATTGACATTGAAAATCAGCACCCTTCACCTTGAGCGTGTCAGGCAAATAAAAAGCTGTCTAGTTGCAATATCTGGACGTGTCCAGAAAGTAAGCATGCCATATGATAATTCCAATTTTTTTATGGATACCTCATTACATTCCAGTTTTTGGCTGATTGCTGGTCCCCCTAAATTTTCCTGACTGTTAAGCCCTGTGCTCTATTTTGTAATAAATGGTGAAATTTTTGGACGCATATCTTTACGATGAACAGACTTTTCCTTTCAAATAAATATTTTAAAATAAAACTGCATTAAGCATTCCATTCATTTAGGTTTTCCCAGTCATTGTTGCTCATACATACATTTATTTTCCTATTTAGCTCTTGAGGTTACCTTCTATTCATTTAATTAACATTTTCCTTTCTATTGTCCTTTTTTTTCTTCCAAATGTCATCTTCTCCTTTTTTCGATTATTTGCAATAAATCCTAAAAATGTAAAATCCCAAAGGAGTGAAGGCAGATCAGCCTTGTTACGTGATGTACTACTAGAGCATACCTAGGGAGGTGTTTCTTAAAAGTAGAGGGGATAAAAAAACATTCATTGGACATGGAATGCCGCTCTAGGGGGTCATTATCCTCGACTTATGGCTATTGCCGATCCAAGGATGCTCTCGTTCGCCAGGTATGGATGCATACCTCGTTGTCCCCATCTTTTGCGGCAGAGTTTTCAGAACAAGAATGGAGGATTTCATGCGTCTGCAGAATGAGTTGGCTTGTTATACCATCCCAACTATAGGAATGGATCACTACAAATGGTCGGAGGAGGGATTTAGTGTGGAGAAAGCGTATTGTTTCTTTGCGAATGATTAGATGACACATCACGAGGATATTTTGCGTAACACAAAGATTATTTGGGAGCAAGATATCTCATAGAATCAAGACATTTCTCTGGTTGGTTGTCCACAACTACATCCTTACTAAAGAGCATCGGGATAGGATCCTGCAGATTGGTGACAGTTTATGTAACAAGTGTGGTGTTGGGACTGCGGACATAGACCATTCATTCCTCAGATTTGAGAGCTCGACCCAAGTGTGGCGGTCGGCAGAGATTTCGTGGTTGAGGGTGGACAACGGTTCCTTCTTATGGATATTCATTCATCACACCGTTGCAACTCTTATGAGGGCAACTCTCTACTGTTTGCGATTCTTCGGGCCATTTGGTGTGCTAGGAACGATTCATTTTTCACATACAACCTTTTTACTCATAAAATATTTTAGAACATTGTAGGGCCTTATGCTCAGCCTGGTCATATGTACTTTAAGCTCAGTTTTATACGATATGCTCATTTAGTCGATGAGTTGCTTTAGTTATGCTTATATGAGAAACATGTGTGATAGGAGAGAGTAAGTTGAATTATTTTGTGATCCTAGAACTCTCTTGTAAGGTGAGGAAGAGTCTAAGGTTTTGGAGAATATTACTCTAAGCACCCCTAGGAAGATAGCCTATGTTTTATGAGGAGATTAATTAAAGCCCAAAATTCAAAAAGGGAATAGAACATAGGCTATACATAAAGTCTTTCATACTCTCCTTGAAGTTGGCACACATGCATTAGTCATGCCCAATTTAGATATTGGAAAGGAACCCTGTTCCTGAGTAAGTGTCTTCATGAAGATACCAGCAAGTTGTGGCTTGGATGAAATGCGACATTGTAAATTTGTAATCTTCCCTTGATGAACTAAATCTCAAATATAATATTGAGTGCTATTTTGTAAACCCTAACCCTAGGGGTATCTGGTCGACTTATTATAAGAGTTGCATCCCGTTGTAATCCTAACCCTAGGCATCCCCCTATATAAGGAGCCATGTGGTTCTCGCCTTATTATAATAAAACTCATTTTAAATTTCAACTTGGTATCAGAGCGGTTATTTACCCTCTTTATTGTTGTGGAGGAACAGACAGTGACCGATGACGAGCTTGATCGGAATAACAATGCCTGAGACGACAATGACGATGAGGAAGTTGGAATGATGATCGATTCAGCTTCCAGAAGAATTTTCTTGAAGCGCTAAGAGAGATACTTTGTTTCAGGATGCCTTGCTTACGGATGCAGAGGTTGTCGGTTCAGGTCCTTTGCACCTTTCGGATCCTGGTGCATTGCGCTCTGGGGCAGACCGGGTCCTCTATCCGAAGTCATAGCACTTGGATCAGGTGGTACATCTTATGTTATATCCTCTACATTTGGATCCGTAGGTCGACCGTCTCCTTTCAGGTCTGGAGGTGGGCTTGGTTGGTCCTCTTGCAATAGATCAAAGGCGATTTGGATTGCGGATCCGGAGTTGGAGCTCGTGAGGACCTTCGTCCTGTCGATGGTGGAACCCACTCCGTGTTTTTCATTGTGAGGAGTGATGTTGTTGCATCTGCTGGTGTTTCTGTTATGGGGGAAGTCGAGCTCGACGGAGGGGTTTGCTCAGCCGCGGGAGATGTGTAGGGACAATGATGACGTGATTGGCATGGTGACAGCTTCTGTTTCTCCGTACTTGCAACATAGTGGTGCCGCAGGTCTTAGGTGACAACGCTTTTTGTCTAAATCGTGGGGTTTTCGACCTTTGGGGAGATGGCTCTTGGGGATTGGACCCCTTACGCTCTCGCCCTCAAGGTTGGGGAGCAATTAGGCTGTCACGAAGGAAGAAGACATGCTTCTGTGGATGTACTCTTTCATGGAGAAGCATGCATGCACGGTGCCTTGTACGACTAGAACCGCAGAGCGCTCATGGAGATTTGCTACGGGTGTTGTTGGAGTATTTGTTATGCGTCACTTATATGGGAGATGGGTAAATGGATCACTCCAGGATCCATTTATCACGTCCAGTGTTTTAGTCCCACATCTACCAACTGTGGGATGTGGAGACTCGGTGAGGGCTATATAAGAAGCACTACATGCCATGTATCCAGTGGGAAAAGCAACTGAAGCATCATCCCTTTGTGGCGTTCTCCCGTGGTTTCATCCTGCCCCTTAGGGAGTACGGTTCCACGTAAAAATCTTGGTGTTCATGTTTATCTTTCTGTTCTTAATGCTCTGTTTATCATTCCGCTTCCGCATTCATATTTTCTAACATGGTATCAACGTGGGTCGATTCTCGAGGGTTTCAAGATCTTTGTTTTTTGTTCTAGATACGAGATTCAATTCTAGGGTTTCTATTGAAGCCCTAAATGTATTCTTGAAATTTCTACATTGAAGATTATTTTTTTGAGATCATGTAAACTAGGGTTCCCGAACACGAACCCTAATCTCAG
The DNA here is from genome assembly GCA_037367405.1 of Ottelia alismoides. Lineage (NCBI taxonomy): Eukaryota > Viridiplantae > Streptophyta > Magnoliopsida > Alismatales > Hydrocharitaceae > Ottelia > Ottelia alismoides. The sequence continues at coordinate 360,706 of JAZKJV010004851.1, forward strand.
CAGCAAAGTTGGTTCTCCACTCCAGATCTCTAGGGTTTTCTAAAACTTGAGATCTACAGTTCGTGAAGATCGCGGATCCATCATTCGAGCCTCTTGACAACATCTTCCAACCCTAGCCGCATCGTGCGATGCTCCAGGAAGCACTTCAATGGTCCCAGGCTGGCCCCTGCCCAGCATTGGCGGCTTGCGAACTCCAGGGTTCCCATAGTACATGGGTTTCGAACCCTCGCGCATGGGTTTCGAAGTAGGCAATGCCTCTCCTCCCAGGCAGCAACATCACAGGCTGCTGTTCTCCATTGAGGGACAGCTACCGTCGACGAAGCTTCAGGCTCCAGGCTGTGCCCTTACTCCAGGCGGAGGCACCTCCTCGATCAATGTTGTAAAAGTCTCCCGACTGGCTCGACTAATAGGTCGGACTAGTCTAGTCTATATGGTCGATCAAGTATTGAGTAAGTCCGACTAGACCGATTAGTCGGTCGATTTTTGCATGGAGATACCATTTTTTACTTTTCATAAAGCAAACTTGTTCTAATATGCTTAATATTTTATTTAAATTCGGTTACTTCTTTTCTTTCTTTATGATAATATAAAAATGTACAAATTCTTGTAAATATATAAGAAAATATGTATAAAAATGATTTATATATTTAAAATAATTAAAAAAATTAAAATCGATTATTGCTCGACTAAATCCGATTAGTCGTCCGGCCGCCGATTAATCCTTAGTCAGTGACCCAACTGACCAAGTACCGATTTTTGCAACCTTGTCCCCGATCTAGCGATGGCAGAGCCACATATCCTCCGTCCAGGCGCATGACGGAGCCACCCTTGCTCCAGACGATCTCCAGAAGCCCCCTCTGATCTACAGGCAACATGCAGCGGGGTTCCGTCGCGCCGCTCCTCCGATCGCTGCACCTCATCTCATCTCTTTGAAGCTCCATGCGGAGTTCGATGCTCCAGGTGAAGCATCAATGCCTCCAGGCGATTCCCCCTTTCCAGGCCACACAAAATCTTTCCAGGTGAAACCTCCTCAGGCGACACCGTCACTTCAAGAGCCTTCGGGTGGCATCCTCACTTCGCGATGCCATCGCTCAAACGACGAGCTCCGTGCGCGAACATTCTCCATCACAGGTTGCCAGTCCTCCTTACAATGGCGGCCACTCTACTTGCGATGGAGGTCCTCCAGTTGCGGCTACTAGGGCACGAGCACCCCTTTCTTCCAAACCCATCGGGGGCGGCATGCATCGTGAGAAGGGTTCCCGGATGGGGAACCCTAAATAAGAGGGGGGCCGACTTTAAAAAATGGCCGTAAAATTTTTTTGAACGGCTTATTATAAAAAAATGTGACAACTATTTAAAAAAAAGACGGAGAAAATATCTAGGGAAAAAAGGAAAGCCGAAAAAAAAGAATGAACAGCTAAAAAATGATTAAAAAAGGATCTGAAAAAATTGATATCAGCTTATGTGATGTTTTGTTTTCCCCATTATCTTTCTCCCAACTTTGTCGATGCCATTGTTTTCCGACAAGTCTGGGAGAAAGGGGGAGTATTGTATAAAGTTACAGGCCATATTGTCAAATATTCCAGATTCGAGATTCAGATATCAGAGGCCAATCAGATTTTCAGACTATACAGTTCTTTAAATTTCAGAGTCAACGTTCATGTTTCGAGTCTTCAGTTTCAGACACGTACATGTATGTGGTATTCAGTCAGATGTGCACATGTTTGCCATCATTGTTTGTAGTCCTCTTCTTTTGGTTTCAGCCAGAGTTTTCATGTGATTCATAGGGGATCCAGAGTGGGGATCTCATTCCCTATGCCATGTGGGCTAGGGTTTTCACGTGGTTTCGTGGGGACTCCAGAGTAGAGATCCCATTCTCTGTGCCAGATGGGAGAGACCCAGTTCTTCGACGAGGAGACTTTTTTAGGCTCCATTCTCATGCGATCGTGAACTCTAGTACGAGATCCTTCCGAGGTCCCTATGAGAGAGACCCATCTTCAGAGATCTACGTATGGATAATTAGCGACGTTCTTTATTCGACCCTTTCAGAGATGGAACAATTGTCCACATGTTGTAGCGTGCCAAAGTTCTCTGTATAGAGACTCATTTTCAGTTGCAGTGACTCTTACGGGCGCAGTACATAGCACTTGCTCTCCGACGAGGAGATTCAGTTTGACTCACTCCAGGCGTTCATCCTCCTCACCTGCACAGTATGAGAAGCAACATCGACACAACAGACAGTTGTGCCGTTGAGTTGATATTGTCTGTAGTGTCTTGTATTGTGAGTTGAGATTTCTTTCTATTTGTCCATGCTCAGCATTGCATGCTCTAGCTTGAGGGGAGTGTTGGGAGTATTTAGTTACGCGCCACTTACATGGGAGATGGGTAAATGGATCACTCTAGGACCCATTTACCACATCCAGTGGTTTAGTCCCACATCTACCAACTGAGAAGCCCTACACCCCATGTATCCAGTGAGAAAAGCAATAGAAGCATCAACCCTTTGTTCCGTTCTCCCATGGTTTCATCCCGTTCCTCAGGGAGTAGGGTTCCACGTAAAAATCTTGGTGTTCACATTTATTTTTCTTTCTTAATGCTCCTGTTTATCATTCCGCTTCCACATTCATATTTTCTAACAGGTGCTACAAGAGGTATGGGGCATCAACAAAGCATGCATATGGGTAATGTGGATCTTGGGCTTTGGAGGAGTGTGTGAGCGTTATATCACCACATGGGGCTGGCTAGTATTCTTAATGAAGTTATTAACTTGGAACATAAATGGCTTATGGAAGAGGGAGAAGAGGAGGGGCTCTTCGTGATCTCATCACATAGTCCAAGGTAGATATTATTTGCTTCAAGGGACTAAAATTGCTCTGAGACAAGCAATCTATGTGGAGGGATTTTAGAGGTTCATTGGCTATGGAGTTTCTGTTCTTTTTTCTTTGGAAGAGGTGACCGGGGTTTGGCTATCGGCTGAAAGGAGGTATGAGTTCCTGGGGATCGCGATACCACTAGAGGATGGTGAATAGTACAACTGTTAATCAAACAGAACATGTTCGCGTTCGAATAGGGTTCATTCGACAAGAGTTTGAAAAAGTTCGTTTGTAGCTTAATGAATCGAACATGAACAATAAATTTTAGTTGGGTAGCTTAACGAATTGAATATGAACTTAGTATAAGTTTGTTTGATGATGCTCGTGTTTGATAACATTATATATATCCATATATATAAATGTAAATTGTTTTTAGGGATTTTATCACTTGTGCCCTCTTAGATGTTGCAATATCAGTTATGCCCCTCATTTTTTGGAATATCAGTTATATCCCTGATTTCTTCCACAGTCATCACTTGTGCCCTTCTGTTAGTTTGGTCGTAAATAAGTTGAACTAAACCCTGTTTTTTTCAACCCATCGAGTGTTAAGAAGGGCATTACTGCCTAAACCCCTCTCTCCTTACCCTTCTCCACCCCTCTCCTTCCCCACACTTCATCGGAGCCACGCCCCATCTCCTCCATCCTTGTATTTGCCCCATATCTTTCACTCATTGATCGAAAATGCAAGTCTCGAATCCCATCCTTCCCTTGCAGGTAACTCCAGCCAGCACCACCTGAAGCCCCTTAGTAGCCATGCTTGCTTAGCCTACAACACCCTTCAAGCAGCAGATGCTTCAAGCTACCAAACACCAAGTGTGGAATCAAAAGTGCATTGCATTAGTCTTCAAGTTGCTCTAGAAGGTAACGGTAAGTGCATGAGGTCGGAGAAACCACGCCCCCAACCATTGACTCCTCGTCCTCTGAACGAAGCAAACTGTTCTCTAACATCATGAAGCAACCATGACAGAGGAGGTTTGAGATGCAAGTGTAGACGGTATTGTGATTATGCTTAAATAGCTATATGGATTTTCCATTGGAGGATAACAACTCTAAAAAAGCCGACTGAGCAGTGAGGTCAACACGAAAAATGCCAAACATTAGAGCGTTCTTGTATGCCAGCTGTTGCCTAATGTTGGTGCTTAGAGGTAGTTAATTATGGACTTTCTTGAACATGCCCATCAGACCGGAGTAGAAAGAGTGAATTGGGTGACCAATGCTAATCGAATCGAATAACTTCGAATCTATTAGGATTCAGATTCAATTCATTTAAAAATTTTCGACTCTGAACTCGAATTGAATTTTAAATGAATTTTCGAACTTGAATTCATATTCCATTCATTTTGAGTTTCGAATATTCAAATTCGATTCATTTATTTCAAACTTTATTTCTTATTTGAGACATCAACTCTTATATAAATTACTTAAAGATAATATATAATGTAAAAATACCTAACTTTTATGGATATTATATGTCTTTTGCAATCTAAATATAATTTTTTCTATGATAAAATAAATATATAAATAAAATATAATTATATAAGGCTTATTAAACAAATATAATATTATTGAAAAAAGGTGAACCCATTATTTTTACCATTGTATGTTGAAGCAAGATAAGACCAAGCTCTTATAGAAAGTGTACAAACTGGTCTTATTATTTGAAACAACAAGAATAGTAACAAACAACTTAGTACTATAGAATCACTTCATGCATCGTGATGATCATCGTTATCTTAAAATAACAATCATGAATTGCACATGATTTTCCAATTTTCAATATACATAGGACAACACTAATATGATGGTGATAAGAACTTATAAATTTATTAGATGATGATCATTGTCATTTTAACAATGATAGTCATCATTAGAAACTGTCTTGTAAGGATAACAATAAAATAAGAAGAAAATGGTGAATACTTTGATGCACCACAAACTAGGACATCAATGAAGGAGGGACTCGACGTAACATGTCTATCGTATTCACGTGCAAGAAGAGGGAGTACAACCATATATCGTATGATTAATGTGGCTTTTATAAATATTGAAAAGGAGAAGGGAAAATGTTTGGTAGGCAATGTGGTAATATGGAAATAAATGCTAATTGAAGAACTAAGATAAAACTTGTAAATATATGTTATTTCCTACTAGACTTTCTGGCTATTAACATTGTATATCGAAGTAAGATAAGGCAAAGCTCTTATATAAAATTAATGTAAACAGATTTTATTATTTAAAACAACAAAATAGCAACAAATAAGTTAGCACGATAAAATCGCTTCATTCATCATGGTGATCATTGTTATCCTAAAACAAAGTTTTGAATCACACATGATTTTCAACATACATAGAACAACCAACATGATGAGGGACTTGTAAAGTTGCTTATTCATGAGGTCGTAGGGTTCTCTTATATAGAGGAGAAACTTGTTGGACAAATTACATTATGCGGACAGAAAGAAAAGAGAATACATAAAAAGAATAAAGATAACTAGTATCTCAACACTCCCCCTCAAGCTGGAGCATAGATATCAATTATGTTCAACTTGGAACATCTATCGAATGGCCCTCTGGATAGGGCCTTGGTGAAAACGCCTGCTGTCTGTTCTCCTAAGTATATATGAGAGGTGGAGATGAAATCCTTCTAAATCAGTTTTCGAGTGTAATGACTATCTACCTTGATATGCTTGGTCCTCTCATGGAAGACTGGATTGTTGGCAATGAAAAGAGCAACCTGGTTGTCATATTTGAGGTACATGGGAAGAGACACCTCAACAACTAAGTCAGTAAGAATGGAGCTGACCCACATCATCTCTGTATTCTTATGTGTTATAGCTTTGTACTCTGATTCTGCACTAGATCTGGCGGCCACAGTTTACTTCTTGCTCTTCCATGACACCAATGAACTCCCTATGAATATTGCAAAGCTAGAGGTAGACTTCATGTCTTTGGTATACCCTGTATAATCTGAATCTGCACAAGCTGTGACTTCTAGGGATGGCCTCTGCTAAATAAAAGATCAGTTCGAAGTGAGGTATTCATATACCTTAGAATCATATGAACTGCATGTCTACGTTGTTCCATGAACTGACCTACTCTGTTAACTGCAAAGGATATATTTGGCCTAGTGATGATCATGTATAGGAGCTTCCCAACGAGCTCCTTGTACCTGCTCTTGTCTATCTCCTTAGTATCATCATCCTATAACTTCATGCTCAGGTCCATGGGAGTAGTGGCAGGCATGCACTCTGCCATGCTCATCTCAGAGATATCTGTAATGTAGTTCCTCTGGGTCATTACAAGACCTCGCTGATTCATGATGAACTCCAGTTCAAGGAAGTAATATAGACTGCCAAGGTTCTTGGTTACAAATTGCTTATCAAGGAAATCCTTAGTTGCTTTGGATGCCCTGCACATCATCTGTTGTAAGAATGGTATCATCAACATAAAATAGTATGACAACCATACCTCTCTGAGACCTCTGAACCAACATTGAATGATCTGTAGTCGATCTCACGAATCCATGTTGCTCTATAAAGTTCGAGAACTTTTGAAACCATGCTCTTGGACTTTGCTTAATGCCACATAGATTTATGAAATCCGAAAAACCTTTCGTCACTCACCCTCAGCAGCGAACCAAGTTGTTGCTGCATGTATACTTCCTCTTACAAGTCACATAAAGAATCACATTATTCACATTAAACTGATATAAGCCAGTGTCGTGTCACTACAATAGAGAAAAGGATATGAAGTGTAGAATGATGAGCCATTGGAGAAGTATCCTGATAGTCCACCCCATAGGTCTGGGTGAACCCACGAGCCACAAGCTTAGCCTTGTAGCAATCCACACTGCCATTTGCTTGGTATCTCACTGTGAACACCCACTTGCATCCCACAATAGATGCTCCTATAGGAGCTGTAACAATAAAGCGACCATCTCCTCCTCCACGTAAAACACTAGTGACTGTCTTGTATTGCCTCCTAATATGCCACGGTATCTCCACGATGACAATTCCATGACAAATGTCCTGAAATCCTCTGAGAGTCACCCTAAAGAAACATGGGCTTTAAGACAAGAGGGTAAAAACTGACGCGACAATGCAAATCCTTAGTTATCTGACTAATAGAATGTAAATTCATTTGAAAATCCGGTGCATATAACACATTTTACAGGAGTGTGTATGAGAACAAATGAACCTCCCCCTATCTTGTAATGGGTAATGAACTCTGTTTTTAGTGACGATCCATCTAACAAGAATTATAGATCTGTATGGACTGATTTGTGCTCTGTCTTTGCACATATTGTGGGAAGCACCAGAGTCCATGATCTGCTATGTCATATCTGCCCTCTACAACTGGTAAATCATGACTATACTTGAGGAGTTCGAAGAAGCCCTAGCAACGGGTGCAACATTTAGGGTCCTGTAGTGATGTCGACTGTAGGAGTCACTATCTCCCTCAGATGGAGGACATTGTCATCAAGTCACGAATTTGCAGTAGTCGGACTATTAGGAGGCTCAATTTGCTCGGTCACACGAGCAGAGGTGAGATATCCATGCTTCTGATAGCATGTATTCTCGGAATGATCAAAACGATGTCAATAGGTGCAAGGACCACATTGACATCTGCCTCTACCACGGGGATCACACTCACTGAACTGAGTGGAGCCTCCCCTAATACAACCATCTTTTAGGAGGTCTGTGTGGTAACCAAAGGCGGAACAATAATTTTGCCAAGTCTTATGCATGCTTCCTCCATGGGAGGAATGGTTGCACATGTAAGAAGTTGTTTGCGTGCTTCCTCATACTTGTGATCAAGAGCAACCCAAGAAAACTCCAACTATCGTGGAGTTCCTGTACTCCATCTGCTGCTCAGTAGATGTGGTAACAGACACAGAGATGTGAAGCTTCTCAAACATGCCACGAAGCAAAGAGTAGATAGTATGCAAAGGACAACCATTCTGCTTGGTCGTGTAGGTTTCAAATGTGGCTGAAGATTCTTGGTCTCATTCTTCGCTTGACCATATGTGGCTGCTAGAATATCCCACATCTCGTTTTGCACTGCGAGAAGGTTACGAACTGTATGGACCACAACTCGTAATTGATCCCATCCATCTTCACGATGGGAGTCGGTCCCTTGAAGGCACCGGACAAAGAGAATACACCACCCTTGTTTTTTGAGATGAATAAAAAAGGAGGCCAAACAGAACTTGACTAGGGTAGTCGATCGATCTGAGCAAGTGTACCAGATCATATAGAGGATTGGTTGTACATGTAGACTCATACAACCATCCTCGTCAATCCTTGATCTGCGCTCCCGGCCTTTGTCGAGGTGTCTTCAAGGGTTGCATTTTCCTTCTGGAGGTACATGACGAGGAGGAGGTGGCGGTTGGCGATCGACGGTCGGAGATGGGGGGGGGGGGCAGATGCTCAACACGAATGGCTCGGAAGGTGTCGGACCGTCTTTCGAGGATTTTCAAAGGGGGTGCCATTTTGGGAAGGCAGCGTTCCTTGTAGGCCAAACCACAATGCGAGGATTGCGGGTGACCTAGGAAGCCAGGAATTCTTTGTGGAGATCTTAGCCCGATCGTCGACGTAGGCTAGGTCTCTCAACTGGTCCAGGGCTGGCAGGTCATGGGTGGCATGGTCGGATCCAGGCTGGCGGATCTTCAAACGGATGGGGGGACTCAAGCCACGTCTATGCATGTAAACTGGGGACGGTCTGATGACGGCTTCAGACTTCGGGGATCCTAATCTGTTGGTGTTCTGTGATTCGATTCTGGTCTCGGCTGAATGCTTCTAAAGGGAGCATGTTGTCGAGGGCTAGGTTGGGTCGAGGCGCTGCCCGGTTGGCTTCTAGGGGTCTTCAGGAGCGTCATAGGAGGCTTCGAGAGCGTCGGAGTCTCCTTGTGTGGCATCTGGCAAACGTGCGACAGTTTGCCCGGCCGGTATGGAAGCCATGCGCTCTGATGGGTTGGGGATTTTGATGGACCCGACCTTGGATCACTTCAGGATGCGGATCGGGATGGTGGTAAGGTTCCCACCGCTGGTCGCTTCGGATGGCTATATCGAAGGCTCTCCTTGAAGGAGAGAAGGAGGCGGCACCGAGCGATGATGGTTTATGGGAGGCTGGAGGGTCTGGGTGGGAAGGAAGCAACTGGGGGGGGGGGGGGTCAATGGAGCGAAGCTGCTGGGGGGCGGTGAGGGGAGTTGGGAGGTGCCACTGCTGAGGTGGGCAGCGAGGTAGAGGTAGGGGTTGCTTCGAAGGTCTGGAGAATGAGGCTTTAGAGTGCATGGGGCGAAGGTCGCTGAAGGGGTGTGTGTTGGTAATTTAATTAATCTTATAACCTGGAATGTAAGAGGGCTGGGGCAGGCGGAGAAAAAGAAGAGTTGTGGGTCAGTTGTTGAGAGAGTAAAGGGCAGACGTGGCCATGTTGCAAGAAACAAAGATTGTGCGGGAAATGAACAAGCTATGGAAGCACATTGAGGGGAAGCAAATTAGGGGGTTTACAAAGCAATTGCGTCAGATGGGGTTGTAGGTGGGATGGTGACGAGTTGGGATAGGATAGATCGAGCTTTAGGAGGAGGTCATGCGGGGTAATTTTCACTCACACTTCTGTTGCAGTGTGAGGCAGACGGGCTGGGTTGTTGGCCACTAATGTTTATGACCCTAAGACCCTTACAACAGGCTCAACGGTGGCAACTTCGTAGAGGAGTTGTTCTTGACTAGAGCCTAATTCCAGAATGTAGCTTGGGTCATTGTTGGGGATTTTAACGTGACATTGCGGCCAGAGGATTGACCTGGTAGCTGTGGTAGGAGGGATAGTAGATCGGTGCAACTGAATGGGATGATCGAGGAGCCCGGCCTGCAGGTGCTTGACATCGTGGGATGCAGATACGCGTGGAGGAGCTCGAGAGTCCATGTCTCGATTGGACATGCGGAGAAAAGAAGAGTCGTGGGTCAGTTGTTGAGAAAAGAAGAGTCGTGGGTCAGTTGTTGAGAGAGTAAAGGGCAGACGTGGCCATGTTGCAAGAAACAAAGATTGTGCGGGAAATGAACAAGCTATGGAAGCACATTGAGGGGAAGCAAATTAGGGGGTTTACAAAGCAATTGCGTCAGATGGGGTTGCAGGTGGGATGGTGACGAGTTGGGATAGGATAGATCGAGCTTTAGGAGGAGGTCATGCAGGGTAATTTTCACTCACACTTCTGTTGCAGTGTGAGGCAGACGGGGCTGGGTTGTTGGCCACTAATGTTTATGACCCTAAGACCCTTACAACAGGCTCAACGGTGACAGCTTCGTAGAGGAGTTGTTCTTGACTAGAGCCTAATTCCAGAATGTAGCTTGGGTCATTGTTGGGGATTTTAACGTGACATTGCGGCCAGAGGATTGACATGGTAGCTGTGGCAGGAGGGATAGCAGATCGGTGCAACTGAATGGGATGATCGAGGAGCCCGGCCTGCAGGTGCTTGACATCGTGGGATGCAGATACACGTGGAGGAGCTCGAGAGTCATGTCTCGATTGGACAGATTCATGATGTCCATTGAGGCACTTGAGGTTTTTCCTCTGACGGTTGCACGAGAATTGCCCATGGCGTACTCAAATCACACAACGCTTCTATCTATGGTTCTTGGGGGAGGAGCCGTGTCTTCGTTTGATTTTTGGATTTTAGAAGGCCTGACTTTTTGAAGAGGGATTTCGGGAAGCAGTAGAGATTTTTGGGCTGGTTGCAGGCAAGATGGTTGAACTTAGAAGATTTCTTGCAGCGTTCAACAAGGCGAACTGCGTTCGGCGACGGGAGAGAAGTAGGGTGCATGAAGAGGTCGACATAATCGATATGCTTAAGGATGAGCAGAGCCTATTGGAGGTAGAGATGATGGAAAGAAGCGCTCATTTGAAAGAGATTTTTAGCAAGGATAAAAAGGAGGAGGTGGCTTGGAGGCAACAAGTTAGGCAGAAGTGGTTGAAGGATGGAGACACGGATACACATTTCTTTTACATTGTTGCGAGTGGTAGAAGGCGCGGGAACATGATTCAGTCGATCTCTACTGGCGACAAGGTGGTTGAGGGGGATAGCGTGGTGGGGGAGGCCATGCAGTCTCATTTTCAGTTGGTTGATAGGAGGCGTACGCAGTGTTGCAATAGTCGGCCGACTATCCCGAATAGTCGGTCCGATTATGAGGTGCGGTGGGGTACCCGACTGAACAAACCTCCAGTCGGGCAATAGTCGGCCTGACTATTCGACCGACTGGCCCGACTATGAGGCCGACTGCAGTTTGACTTTTCATTTTTTTATTTTTTTATTTTCAATTTTCAATATTTATAGGTTACATTTTACCATGGTATCGCCACAAATGTCAAATTCTATATGTCTATTATATTGATTGCTACTTTTATCTTGGATTCATGTTAAATAATGACCATATATGTATAAAAATATAAGAATATATGTATTATAAATAATTTTTATATTAAAAAATACAAAACCGAATAATTCTGAATAGTCGCCCGAATACCGATTATTCTCTATTCAGTGACCCCTCCGACTGAATACCGAATACCGTCTTCTGCAACACTGGGCGTACGTGGGCAGGTTGGGTATGGCTGGGAAGGGGAGTTTCATGGCTTTCTAGGATGGGGGCATAAGGTTTGTTGAGTATTTTTACCGAGGAGCCAAAAATGGTGTGCTTTCAGCTGAATGTAGACGGTGCACTGGGCCCGGACGTTTTCCCTGTTGGATTTTACAGAGAATTCTGGGATATGGTGAAGCAAGAGATCATGGAGGTGCTAGAGGAGTTTCAGGAGGGAAACCGTGGACTTGAGCGATTGAACAAGGCAACTATCTTTCCCATACCGAAGAAAGATTCACCTTCCAGGGTTGAGGACTATAGGCCCATAGCCTTATCTAATGCTATTTATAGCATTATCTCAAAGATCATGGTGAACGGCTAAAGGAGGTGATTGAGCGGATAATTTCTTGGGAACATGCGACTTTTGTGCTCGGAAGAGACATGACAGATAGTCTGGTCTTGGCTTCAGAGATGGTGACGAACCAGAAGAGATGCAAAGCCAGAGGCGTGCTTTGGAAGGTGGATTTTTCCAAAGCCTATGACTGTGTTGATTGGAGGTTCCTGTGGGAATCGTTGGAAAAGAGGGGGTTCTCGGGTTTGTGGATCGTGTGGATCAAGCGGTGTGTGACGACGACCTCACATGTGGTGTGGGTCAATGGTCGACTGGAAGGGGGTTTCTCTCAGCCCCAGAGGGGTATCAGGCATGGATGCCCTTTGGCTCTGCTTCTTTTTGTCATTGTGGCTGACACTTTAGTTGTGATGATGAGGGCAACAGATGGTGGTTGGTGCTCGGGTTATAGGAGGGATGAGATATCCATTTCGTTGTTGCAATACACAGATGACACCACGTTGTTTATGGGAGCATAGGAAGAGAAGATTCGATGGGTATCTTTGATCATGAATATTTTTGGTGACATTTCGGGGCTTCAGATAAATAGAGACAAGCTGGTTGTGGTTCCGTTTGGCCTGTCGGAGCAGGAGGCACAGATGGTGGTGGAGCTGCTAGGTTGTCCTATTGCTACCTTGCTGATCACTTATTTGGGATTACCATTTGTTGGGAAAAATAAGAGAGAGTTGTTTGTTCCGTGAACCCTAGGCTCTCTTATATAGGAGAGTAGCCTATGGGCAGGGAAGGACATATCGATATCGACAACATATCGATACAATGTCGATACCGATATATCGCCGATATATCGGCGATATATCGATACATATCGCTGAAACCCGGTATCCATTAGGCATTTTTCTCCTGTCGATACCCGATATATCCATATCGGTGATATATCGGTGACCTGTCGATACCGATATATCGCCTATATATCGACGATATATCGCGATATGGCGATCCATGCCTATGGGTAAATTACATAAAACATTCATAAGAACATGAAATTAAGAAATAGTATCGAAACAAATATATCTCTACACTTCCCCTCAAGATAGAGCATAGATGTCGATCATGCTCAGCTTGGACGAGCACTTCTAAAAGGTCCTCTGAGTAAGGTCTTGGTGAAGATATCTGCAATATGATCCCCTGAGATGACATGAGACGTTGAGATAAAACCCTTCTGAATCATATCATGTATATAATTACAATCAACCTCGATATGCTTGGTGCGCTGATGAAATGCTGGATTATTTACAATAAATATATCATCCTTATTGTCACATTCCAGTACTATAGGAGTGGGATCCTCTATACATAGATCTGTAATAACAGCTCGAACCCACATCATTTCTGTACTAACCTGGGCCATAGCCATATATTCAAACTCAACGCTAGATATGGCTACAACAGTTTGCTTGTTGCTCCTCCATGAGACAAGGGAATCTCCAACATATACAACAAATCCAGTGGACTTCCTATCCTTTGGGCACCCTGCATAATCTGCATCTACACAGTCTAAGATGATGATCTCCTTGCCTTTTCGAAATAGTGGACCTGCACCATGAGATGATTTAAGGTACCTGAGTATCATATGTATAGCATCCATATGGACCTGACGTGGTTGCTCCTTGAACTGGCTCACCCGACTAACCGCAAAAGAAATATCGGGTCTAGTAATGGTAACATAAAGGAGCTTTCCTACCAGTTCTCTGTATCTCCTCTTATCAACCTCATCAATATAATCATCATATAGTTTCATGCTTGGATCCTTGGGTGTGGTGGGAGGTTGACATCCAAGCATTCCCGTGTCACTTAGCAAATCAGTGACGCATTTCCCCTAGGTCATCACTAGCCCTTGTTATTTTCTAGCAAACTCCAATCATGGCAAATTCACGACCTAGAAGTTCTTTCGCCCTCTTGATTCCTTGTATGTCATCTCCTGTAATAAGAATATCATCAACATACACCATAATAGCGTTCATACCTGGATGTTTTCTGCATAAAAAGGGAATGATGTGCATTCCAACATTTGTACCCCTGTTTCTCAAACAAGTCTGAAAGCTTCTGAAACCAAGCTATTGGACTTTGCTTACGACCATAGATCGCCTTATGAAGTCTACACTCCTGTGAACACTCCTCCTCAATAGCAAATCCATGTGGTTGTTGCATGTAGACGTTTTCTTGAAGGTCACCTACAAAAATGCATTCTTTACACCTATCTGTAATAACAGCGATCTCGAATTACGGCAATGGAGAAGAATCCTTAAGGTGGAATGGCGAGCAACCGGTGAGAATGTGTCAAGATAATCCACCCTGTATGCCTGTGTAAGCCCTCATGCAACCAGGCGTGCCTTGTATCTGTCGATGCTACCATATGCATTGTGCTTAACCGTAAACACCCATTTACAACTTATTGTAGACGCGCTAGTAGGAGCTGGAACTGGGCTCCAAGTGCATCTCGACTGAAGAGTAGCCATCTCTTCTTCCATAGCCAAACACCATCGGTTGTTCTTCAGAGCCGCTTGATAATTCCGTGGAATGGCCACGACTGATAATACAACTGCAAACTTCCTGAAATCGCTAGTCAAACAATCAAATGAGACCATGGATTTTATAGGATATGACACATAACAACGTTTCTGCTTCCGAAGTGCAACAGGTAGGTCTAAATCTGCAGCTTCTACATCTGCTCCCTGGAAAGAATCCTGCTCAGGTAGACCATTAGACCCGTCATTAGAAACTGTATTATCAGAACATACTTCATGCGTGCTTGATGGTGAGCGGTGACCATGAGCAGAAGCAGGCCGACGGGTATAATAGTGTGGTAAAGGTAAAACTGGGACTGATATAGGAAGTAGAGGTTGTATTAGTGGTGGTGATGGAGGTGGTGGTGGTGGAGGTGTGGGAGGTAATGGTGGTGGTGGTGGCATATATATGTCATCATTAGTGGCTGAAGGCATCAACCGATCACCTGTAGGGGAAAAATACATCACAGACTCGAAAAAGGTGACATTGGCACTGGCGTAATACCTCCTGCGCATTGGATCATAACACCTGTATCCTTTTTGTGTCTTGAAGTATCCAACAAAGACACACTTGAAAGCTCTAGGAGAGAGCTTGTCAATACCTGGAGACAACTGGTGGACGAAGGCTACGGAGCCAAACACTCGAGGAGTGAGTGAGAACAATTCTTTTTCTGGAAATGCAAGAGAGAAAGGCATTTTCTCACCCAAGACTGATGAGGGCATGCAATTAATAAGATAGCATACCGTTAGAACAACATCGTCCCAAAAGGAATGAGGAGCACGACTCTGAATGAGAAGTGTCCTATTAACATCAAGCAAATGACGATGCTTTCTTTCTGCATTACCATTTTGTTGGGAAGTATAGGCACATGATGTTTGATGAATAATTCCCTTGGTGGAAAAATAATTGGAGAGATTATTAGTGCAAAATTCCAAGGCATTATCAGTTCTTACAATTTTCACAGAAGCAAAAAAACATTTTGTAGTTCAGTCAAGAAATTTTTTATAACATCTCCAACTTCAGATTATTCTTTAATAAAAGACCCAAGACAGACGGAAGAAATCATCAACAGCGACTAGATAAAACATGTGCCCCTAGTGATCAGGAACACGACTGGGACCCCAAATATCTAAATGAAACAACTAAAAAATGGAGCTGCTGCTCCGACTCTGACAACTGGGAAAGGCAGAGCGATCATGCTTTCCTAACTGGCATGCCTCACATTGAAAGGACGCGTGAGGCGAGATCTGAGGCAGAACATGACACCGTTTCTACAGTGGGAGATGGCCAAAGCGCATGTGCCGCATAAATGGTGAGGTAGGTCCAACAAATAGTGAGGAGATTCTGGCGTAGGGAGTTTGAATTAGGCAATAGAGACCTCCCTGCTCACAGAGTTCGAATTAGGGCGGAACTCTGATACCATGTTGGGAAAAATAAGAAAGTCTGTGAACCCTAGGTTCTCTTATATAGGAGAGTAGCCTATGGGTAAATTACATAAAACATTCATAAGAACATGAAATTGAGAAATAGTACGAAAACAAATATATCTCCACACCATTGATGGCGGGGCGCCCCAAGAAGAGGGACTGGGAGGCTCTGTTGGAAAAGTTCGAGAACAAACTTACAGGTTGGAAGGCTAGGATGCTATCAAGGGATGGGAAGTTGATTTTGTTGAAGCATGTCTTTTCAGTTATCCCGATATTCTTCTGTTCTACGAGGTTGATGCTTGCAGTGGTGGTTGCAAGAATGGAGGTGGTGATGTGCATATTCTTCTGGTCAGACGGGAGGCAGAAACAGATGTTCACCTGGTGGATTGGAATAGGGTGGCGACGAAGAAGGGTGGGTTGGGTGTGGTTTGGCTAGCAGAAATGAACAAGGCTTTCATGGCAAAGAAGGTGATGTGCTTATGTGGGAAGTCGGAGGATTTAGTATGCAGGGTGTTGAGGAAAATCTATGGGATATCCATGTCGAGGGAAGTGGTCGTGGGGCAGCTTCCGTCGTCATTGTGGAGGGGTATTTCGAAGGTTATTCATGAGATGGCCAGTTAGTTAAGCCCGATGCTTGGGGACGAAGAGACTTTTTGGTTCTTGCGGGATGATTGGTCAGGGGAGGAGGTATTGGGGTCGCGATTTCCTCGGTTAATGCTTCTAGTAGAGGATAAGGATGTGGCAGTGCAAAAGGATGGGAGCAGGGAGTGTGGTCTCTGGTTTTTTCTTCGGGGCCGTCGAACCAGAGGGTGGGGGACTTCTTGGCAATGCAGGCTGATCTGTCACTGGATGAGGGCCCTTTGGCTGGAAGGGATTACTACGCTTGGGGTAACGAAAGATTCTCGGTAAAGAAGGCTTATAGGTTCATTGTAGAGGACGTGGGGGAGGTGGAGGAGATGGTTGGAATGGACGTGCAAATCATATGGAGAAGCACATGCCAAACCAAATCTAGATTTTCTTATGGTTGCTCAGGCTTGGCAGGCTCCCCACTAAGGAGCGCAGGGGAAGATGTTGGGGGGTGGGGGACGTGGTGTGCAACAGATGCGATCGACAATGGAGGAGATGCATCATCTGTTCTTTTCGTGTCCTCTCGGCTCAGATGTAGAACATGGCGAATTTATCTTGGCTTGATGGTAGAGATAACTCGAGCTTTTGGAGGGACATCAGATCGTTGCACGGTTATGGCTACGGGGACTCTGCGTACCCGTTTGCATTGATATGGGTTATACGGTGTGTGAGAAATGAGGTCATTTTTGGGGGAGCATGATTCTACTCATAAAATGTAATTGAACATTGCCGGGCTTTAGTTGTCGCTTGGAGTTTATGGCTCGTAATCATGTTTACTAAAATTTAATATATATATATACACACACACACACACACACCTTTTTGGTGGTGGGTCCTAAATTGGGTTGCCACCCTGTTTTTGTTAAAAATAAACATCCGGAAGCAAACATGGAAAAAGATAAAGAACAAAGAAAGAACAACGGGATTTTAACGTGGAACCCTACTCCGTGAGGAGCGGGATGAAACCATGGGAGAAGCCCTCAAAGGGGCATGCTATGCATTGCTTTTTCTCAATGAGTACAGGAGGTCCGGGGCTCCTTATATAGCCTTCCCAGAGCCTCCAAGTCCCACCACTGGTCCATGTGGGACTAAACACAGAATGGGGTAAATGGATCTTCTTCAGAATCCATTTACCCTCCTACAACTCAATAGGCGCACAACCACATACTCCAACACTCCCCCTCAAGCTGGAGCATGCAATGCTCAGCTTGGACAAACAGAAAGATACTCAACTCAACGCTACAGGACACTACGGACAATATCAACCCAACGCGCACATTGCTGCAGTCGAGGACATTGCTTCTCATGCCGTGCAGGTGAGGAGGATGAACGGGCTGGAGTGTGAGTCAACTGAAGACTAGGAATCTGACCATCGAGTCTGAACTTGCGCCTGAAGTCTCCACGTCGGAGAACTAGGTCTCTCCCATCTGGCTCAGAGAATGGTGCACTGCTCTGGTGTACTATGATACCACATGAAAACCCTTGCCCTCAAGGGAATGGTCCTCTGCTCTGGAGTCCCTATGGCTCACATGAAAACTCTGGCCTGACCACAAGAATGATGGGGACCTCGAACTGATGATGGCAACATATGCTCATCTGAAAAATGACCGCACACTCGTGCGTGTCTGAAACTGGAGTCTCTCTCTGGAGATCTCGAAACTGGGCCTCATCATGGAGTGCCTCGAACTTGGACTCTGACCAATCTGTCGAGTCTGATCAACTGCGCATCACACCTGTGGACTCAGAATCTGAATGTCGAGTCTGAATCTTGCGCACGAAAAATCTTCATCGGTAGAGTCTGGAAATCGGCTGGTCTGAAGAATATCTGAATATGGAATCTGGATCATGAACAGACCTGTGACTCTACATATACTCCCCCTTTCTCCCATACTTGTCGGAACATGAACATCGACAAAGTTGGGAGAAGGGGAAAACAAAACATACTTGCGGCTTTTCATCATTTTTTTTAAATAAAGCCATCACATTTTTTTAAGCCGTTGCAATTTTTTTTACGGCTTTCTCAAAACAACTCTTTTTCTTAAACTTGCGTACGGCTCTTTTCTTGTACGCGCCTCCCTTTTTTTATCGGCCCACTTGGATCCAACTCTCTCCTTTTTTTTCTCCTTTTTTTTCTTTTTTTTAAACACAACCCATTGTCGCAGCCCCTTTCCCTTTTTTTCTAATAATGGTAGCCTTTAGGTTCCCAAGTGGTTGGGAACCCTCTCTGTACATAAAGGCTGCCACCCCCTTTTTGCAAATTCTCTGTTCATAAAGGCTGCCGCTGGGATTCAATAATTTTTTTTTATAAAATCAAACCATCGGGCCTGTTAAGGTTCCCCTGTTGGGACCCTTGACCCAAACGACGCCACCCCCGACATGGGGCTTCTTCTTCGTTGCCCGAAGGTGCTGCCGATGGGTGCGCCGGGGCCGAGTGGAGCGCCGCCGCCTGGAGAGAACATCGCGCGCTCTCGCGCGCTGCTGCTGCATCGAGCCCCGTCTGTGGGCTTGCTGGAGATGGATCGTCGCCAGGTCGAGCGCCTTCTGAAGGGTTCTGATCGCCAGGTCGGTGCTGCCTGAAGCGGATGGCCAGATTTCCGATCGCCAGTGGCCTGGAGTCCTGTTGCGAGGGATTGCCTGAAGTATGGAAGAGAGCGAAACTTCTGTGCTGCAAGGATCATCGCGGAGATGTGCGCGGGAGACAAGAGTCTCGTCGGCGCTGCTGATGGTGCCGCGTCGGTGGCACAGATGCGCGGGCTGTCGCGCCTCGTCTGGGAGCATGGCGGCTTGATGTAGGGAGACGCAAAGGGGTCCAGGATCTTCACCGTTGCAGATATGGACAACTACAGGCCCTGTAGCAACAGGAAGCGGAGAAGCCCAGCTGGAGGGCTTGCGCACCATCGTGAGATGCGGCTAGGGTTTGCCGCTGCTAGCCAATACGGGCAGGAATTGGAATCTCTGGCTGAGAATAGGGTTCAAGAAATTGAGCCCTAGAATCTGATACAAAACGATTCTTATACAGAATTCTTCAAGAATAAAAACCAAACTGGAATCTCAAACAAGTATCGAACATAAAATCCCCGAAGATCGAATCCGCTCTGATACCATGTTATAAAATATGAAGAATGCGGAAGCGTAACATGGAAAAATAATAAAGAACAAGAAAGAACGGCGGGATTTTAACGTGGAACCCTACTCCGTGAGGAGCGGGATGAAACCACGGGAGAAGCCCTCAAAGGGGCATGCTATGCATTGCTTTTTCTCAATGAGTACAGGAGGTCTGGGGCTCCTTATATAGCCTTCCCAGAGCCTCCAAGTCCCACCACTGGTCCATGTGGGACTAAACACAGAATGGGGTAAATGGATCTTCTCCAGAATCCATTTACCCTGCTACAACTCAATAGGCGCACAACCACATACTCCAACAGTTTTCATTCAAAAATCCTTGAGTTGCACTAGAACTGGAGAAAGTGTTTTATTGATATGAAATCACTTTTTTTCAATCAAAATCAAACCACGCAGCAGGTCTAGGCAATGTTGGAGAGGATGAGAAGATCTCTAAGGTGCCTATCAGAGGCCTTGGGGGGCTATAGGGGGTCTACGAGGGACCGACAACGGTTGGGTGGTGCCATGGAGGGCTAGGCAGTGGCGGCGATGACCACCAACGACGACGGCACGGAGGGCTGTTAGGCGACGCTGCAACCCACCATGTTTGCTGCAGTGACGTATGAGCCCTCTGAGAGGGGGCGTGGGGTCTGCGGCGGCACAGAAGCCCTTCGAGGCGGTGTGAGGGTTGGTGGCAGCGCTGCCAGTGGTGCGTGGAAGAGAGAGAGAGAGGCAGCATCGCATACATGAGAGGGGCGATGGGTGGGGTTAGGGCATGAGGTACAGAACTTCGATCTAGGACCGTCGCTCTAATACAATGTGGAGAGAAACTAATGAATTGTTTATTCTTGAGGATTTTCTTATATGGGGGAAACCTATTGGACAAATTATATAATGTAGACAAAGAAAAGAGAACACATAAAAATGATAAAAGATAACTAATATCTAAAAAATAATCAATGTAATCTTGACAATTATAGTCGTCATCATGGATTGTCTTGCAAGGATAACAAATAAAACAACAAGAAGAAAATGCCTGAAGGAGACTTGCGAAGTTCAACGGCATTAGGGCGACTTCGGGGGCGATGCTAGGGCGAGGTCAGGGGTTTGGCGACGGGCCTTTCCTCAGCTGGAGTTTACAGGAGGCAACATGGTTATCCTCGGAAATGGCGATGTTTCCCTCGGAGGCGATGCTGAGAAACACTAGGGCTCGCTCGAGCAGAGGCTTCGAGCTCTTGGCTCGCTCGGGCGAAATGAGTGGGCTCCTATCAAGTGAGGCTGAGGCTTTTTCGAGCGATGCCAGGGGTCCGTCGGTGGGGCTCTGCTTGTCTGGAGCTCGAAAGAGGGTGGTGACGGGGACTTCAATGGAGATGGAGGCGATTCCCTCAGAGACGCTGCGGGTGAGCGGCGCCAGGGCTGCGTGATTGATGCGAGGATTTCAACGACACCTTCTTGGCCGGTGGGGTTCCCATGGTGTCCGGGGTGGGGGGGTGTTCCTCTAGCGAGGATGGCTGGGGCTTCGCGACGAGTCTCGATCTGTCGGGGGGCTTCAACCTTTCGTCAACGTCGATGGGTTTTCCCGTTGTTGGGGTGCAAACAATGCGGGGGGGGGGGGGGTGATGGTCTCGCTGCATGACGACTTTTCGAGGGGCATTGGGGGCCTTGCAGGTGGGTTCGGGCCTCCTTCCCAGATCGGATGGGGTGGGCTGAGCCGAGGTAGTGGGACCCGTGACTGGAGGATCTACAGAGTGCGGTCGGCTGGCAATTTGGCAGTGATAGGGAGCATCGAAAGGTGGGTTGACGTGTGGGGCAGATGCGGAGGAGGGAAGATTGCTGGGACGGATGCAAAGGGCTGGCAGGTGGTCTTACCGAGGAGGGTGGCAGCTCCCCTACGACAGGCTGGGAATGAGGTCGGTTCACGGCGATAGCTACCATCTTGGCAGTGACATGAGTTCCATTTCGCCACACGGGGGGACTCTCGGAGGTGTTTCAAGTGTGGGGCTCATGGTCACCTGGCAGCGGTGTGCAAGGACACGGTGACATGTTTCTTCTGCGGAGGGGTGGGACATCGCAGGAGAAGCTGCCAGTGTAGTAACGCGGGCCTGGCGATGTGAATGCAATAGAAGGAGCTCTAGTGGCGGAAAGATCCATAAGTGGAGAGACAACTTTATAGCTCCCTCCACAAGCGATTGACCCTCTGGAGGGCGTCCTAGTGGGTGTTTGTGGACATTTGAGATATTGCTTGCATGCGGCTATGGCGGAGATTGGGCAAGTGGGCTCAACTTTTATAGGAGAGGTGGTTCAACTCCAGGAGGATGTTGTCTGTACTTGGGGACTGTCCGTTGGGGAGGTGGCCTGTTTGCCGCGGCGGTTGCCGGGTGGTTTGGTGGTGTAGAGTTGACGCCTCACACGGGTGGTTTTATAAGATCTTGAGGTTGAAAGGTGTGCCCCTTCGGGTGCAGGGTGTGCAATCGGTGGAGGTGCTACTTGGAGGTTTCAGGCCAGTTATTTCCATCTTGAGTTTGGGCCTCTCTAAGGGGGAGGATGCTCATGTGAAGGTGGAGTTTGCTGCGAGGGCAACAGTAATGCCCTCAGAGTTCTGATGAAGATTGGTCATGGGAACTTTTAGGTGGAGCTGGAGGAGTGTGTACCTTTTGTGGCAAAGGAAGAGCCAAGCGGCTTCGCGGGTGAGGGTGCGCAAAAGAGGGGACTGGAGGTGGACCCCAAGGCAGATTCTTGTATGGGGGAACCTTTTACCGAGGAGCCACGTATTTTGGAGGCAGGGGAGGGGTCGCGGTCTGTGACAAGGAGAGTGAGCATGGCGCCCGACTCCTGTCTTGGTGTCCTTGTTGCTTTGGAGCAGTCTCCACAGTTTGGATCTGGCTATTTGATTTTACCTCTAGCATCTGGAGGGGGCTCAAACCCTGTTTCTTTGGCCCGGTTGTGTGGGAGTGAGGTCGTCTCTGGGAGGGTGGCGGTGGACCGGTTGGTGGAGGTGGATCATGGAGCATGGTGCGTGCTTCTCAGCTCAATGGAGGCGGAGTCATTGTTGGAGTCGGTGGTCGGAGATTATACGAGGTCTAGGAGTGACCTATTGCTGTGACCGATGCCCTCATGGAGATTTGGAAAGAGGTAGAGGAGAAGAAAGTGGAGAATGTCAGTGTTCGACACTTTGAAACGGGAGGGTGGATCGTAGGTTTCGACCTCGAGGGAGGAAGACCCGCTTGGGAGGAGAGGTCTGGCGAGGGAGGTTGTGGGGGCGCTAGATGGTGAGCCCTCGGTTGGGAGCAGCGAGGGCAAGCTGTGCTTGGAGGTAGGGCATGCCCTATTGGACTGCGTAGGTGTGGTGCCACCGACGAGAATTGCACGGGCTGATTTATGAAGAACCTCTCATGGAATGTCAGAGGTGCGGCGAGAGTGGAGAAGCGAATGGACGATTTGGGACCTATGTGCAGAGATGATGGTGGACATTGTGTTACTGCAGGAGACAAAGATTTCTCAAGGTTTAGGTGAGTATGTGGCTCGTTGGGACGTTCCGCCTGAGTAAATTGAGGGCGTTGGATGCCTCGGGGGCTTTATGAGGCATGACAGTGGGCTGGAGCGGGGACAACTTTGATCATGTGGAGGAAGTGAGCAGGTGGAGGCACTCTATCTCAGTTCTTTTGCAGCGAAAGGAAGATGGAGTCTGGTTGATGGTGACGAATGTGTATAGGACACAGACTGGCCCAACGATGTCCGAACTAACTAATGACTTAGATGTGCTCCATGGGAGATACTCGGATGAGGTCTGGACTATTGGGGGAGGGGGATCTCAACGTGAAGCTATATCTAGAGGATAGGCCTTGTATGCGCGGAGGTGCCGATGCGGGTTCGTCAGAGTTGATGAGGTTCATTACTGAGGAGAGCTTGCATATTTTTGATGCGGGTGGGAGTTGCTACACTTGGAGAAACACTAGGTCGAGGCCACGGATTGATCGATTCTTGGTGTCTCTAGAAGCGGCGGGATTGTTTCCTTTAGCAGATGCGTGGGCTCTGCGTTGGGCTCACTCCAATCACAACCCGATCATGTAGTCCTCCAGGGAGGATGTGAGACCACAGCCTTTCTTCAGATTTGTGTGTTCGTGGTTGATGGAGGTGGTGGAGCACGTTGTTGGAGGGGTCGACCCTCGACGATTCTGGTTCGGAAGTTGGTCTTTCTGCGGAAGCATTTAACTGAGTCCAAGAGATGCATCCGTGAGAAGAGGCGGAGTGTGAGGGCCACGACGCAGGAGGTCATCTCTCGACTGGATGCAATGGATGACACGAGGGAGTTGTTGGTCCATGAGTTGAGGAAAGGTGCGCCTGTTTGAACTAGGTGCGGTTGGAGGATAAAAAGAAGGAGGTTGAGTGGAGGCAGAGGTCGATACAGAAGTGGGTACGGGAGGGGGATAACAATACACGCTTCTTTCATTCCATGGCCACTGGCAGAAGGTGTCGCAATTACATTAGGAACATTGAAGTGGGCGGGGTGCAGGCAACGAGTGACACAGACATTGGGCGACATCTCACATTTCGTAGCAGCCTCCGGGAGATCTAGAGGAATGGGCTAGGGAAGGCATGAGCGAGGTGTGGGGTATATCTCCACCCAGGAGGCTGAGGGCTTGGTGGTGCCTATTACGGAGGAAGAGGCTAGACAAACTTTGTGGTAGTTGAATGCGGATGGGGCACCAAGTCCCGATGGTTTCTCGGTGTGTTTCTTCAAAGAGTTCTGGGACTCTGTGAAGGAGGAGGTGGTTACAATGTTGCGGGAGTTCGAGGGGGGCAACTAGGGCTTTGAGCGCCTGAACAAGACGCTAGTATTTTTGCTACCCAAAAGGGAGAGAGCCGTTCGTGTGGAGGATTTCAGGCCTATCTCATTGTCCAATGTGATCTACCTTCTCGTTGCTAAGGTCCTGGCGAACCAGTTGTGGGGGGTCCTGTGGGGCATCATCTTGCCTGAGCAGACAACTTTTGTGCCTGACAAACAGATGACGAACTCTTGGGGGCTGGCCTCGGAGTTGGTGCTAGATTGTAAGAGGGAGAAGCAAAACGGGTCGTTTAGAAGTTGGATTTCTCTAAAACCTATGACTGTATTGATTTGTGTTTCCTTTGGTGCTCGTTGCAAAAGAGAGATTTCCCTGGCTGAAGGATTGGTTGGGTGAAGAGGTTCGTCACAACGATGTCGTATTTGATGCTTCTGAATGGCAGACCGAAGGAGGTTTTTTTTCCAACCACATCGGGGGGTGCAATAGGGGTGCCTGTTGGTATCACTGCTCTTTGTGATTGTGGCTAATGCGCTGCCGATTATGAGGAGGCTGGCTGCAACAAATGGTTTCTATGCTGGGTACATGAGAGGCGACACCTCCATCCCCATCTTGCAGTACGTAGATGACACGATGCTTTTCATTGACGGGGACATAGCATGTGAGGCATGCTTCATGCATTATGGATATATTTGGGGAGGTCTCAGGCTTGAAGTTGAATAGAGACTAGTCAAAGGTCATCCCGTTTAGCGTCATGCAGGAGAAGGCTCGGGTTCTTTGCCGTGTGTTGCACTGTCCAAAGGGATCTCTCCCGACCACGTAGTTGGGACTCCCTTTGGTTGCGGGTTGATTGCATGTAGTGGATTGGAAGGTCGTGGTTGATAGGTTGGAGAGTAAGGTGACAGGTTGGAAGGCGAGAATGCTCTCCAAGGTGGAAAGTTGGTCCTCCTTAAGCATGTTATGTCCGCTATCCCAATTTTCTTCTTCTCCACATGGTTGATACTTGTGGGGGTGTAACAGAAGCTGGAGAGGATAATGAAGCATTTCTTTTGGACAGACGAGAGGCAGGAGGGTAGGGGACTGCACCTAGTAGACTAGGACACAGTCACGTTGACGAAGAGGGAGGGAGGCTTAGGGGTCCACAGGATAGACCTCACGAACAATTCCCTGGTGGTGAAATGGGCCCTTAGATTCTGGGGAAAGTCTGATGATCCGGTTTGCAAGGTGTTGTGTAGCATCTATGGGGTCAATGGTTCGTTGAGAGAAGATGCGTGTAGATGGTCGTCGTCGCTTTGGAGGGGAATGTCTTCTGTGTTGCCGGAGATGGGTGGTCTTGTGAGATCGTTGCTGGGCGATGGACATGAATTTGGTTTCTAGAAGGCGATGGTTGGGGCTGGGTTTTTTAGTGAGAAGTACCCACGACTCTTCGCCAATGTGGGGGACAGGATCGCATCGGTGCATCAGAGCTGATCGGCAAGATCTTGGTGCTCCACCTTCACTGTTGCTTTGTCGGACCAGAGATGCGACGAGCTCGTGGCCCTCTTGGGGGATTGGCGAAGTTTGATGGCCCCGACGGAGGCATGGACCATTTTGCTTGGAAGGATGGGAGTTTTTCTGTAAGGAAGGCATATCGGGCTTTCAGCAGGTCGCGCAATATGCAGCAAGAGGAGGCCTCTTGGGACTATAGAATTATTTGAGCTAGCAAGGTTCCTGTACAGATCAAGGTCTTCATGTGGTTGGTGAGGTGCATGCGGTTGTTTTCTAAGGCACATAGGGCGACGCTGCTGAGTTATGGAGAGGTCCTTTGCGATAGATGCGGATTTGAGAAGGAGGATTCTGAACATCTATTTTTTGAGTGTTGTACCTCGATCGCGGTTTGGGAGCAAGCGGATGTGCCTTGGATTTGCTCGATGGACATCGAGTCGTACTGGCG
The DNA here is from genome assembly GCA_037367405.1 of Ottelia alismoides. Taxonomy (NCBI): domain Eukaryota; kingdom Viridiplantae; phylum Streptophyta; class Magnoliopsida; order Alismatales; family Hydrocharitaceae; genus Ottelia; species Ottelia alismoides. The sequence goes on from JAZKJV010004851.1 coordinate 386,934, forward strand.
TTCGGTGAGAGCGTCTTGTGGGAGCTCTCTGGAGGACGCGAATGGTCTATTTGTCATACTCCGAGCCATTTTATGTGCAAGAAATAAAAAAATCTTTCGGGTCGTCCTTTTATATGTGAGAGGGTGTTGGGGCATTTTAGAGCACCGGTGAATTTATGGCTAAACATGTAGCTTGTTTGTTTCTTTTGTAACTTATCTGTACTAGTTTTCTAATTTGGTGGAATAAAGTTGCGGTGGGTTCCAATCTTGGGACTTCATCCTCGTTCTTCTAAAAAACCAACAAAACAAGAATGTGGAGGAGGAATACTTTGATATACCACAAACAACGATAGCCTTAAATAGAAGTCAGCGTAACATGAGTTACATGATTATTGTATTCACATGCAAGAAGAGGGAGTTCCATATCTACCTTATGATTGATGGATCATTGATAAACTTTGCAAAGGAGAAGGGAAGAGATGTGATAGGGAATCAGGGTACATATATTTAAAAATAGGGAACATACAATACTAGAATATCGGAACGTATCCAGTACTAAAAAAATAGAGTAGAAATTAGTCATAAAGTTTAGTAGGAAAGAACATATATTTAAAAGGTTTATCATAATTCCAACCTTATGCGATACATACATACATATATGTGTGTGTCTGTGAATGTACATGTGTGTATATAACTATCAGATCTAATCAAATTCATGTTAATTTAGATTCACTTCATTTGGGAATCAAATTCACAAGTTAAATTCATATTCGATTCATTTTACTTCGAATCGATCTTTTCCGAATGAATCACAATCGAATTGGAATGATTCAATTCAATTAGCACCCTTAACGACCATCCTGCTTGGTCATGGGCGTATGTCGTTGCAAGAGTATCCCACATCTCCTTTGCAGTAGGCTGATGTTTGATCCCGATTCTCGCTAGCAATCTCTATCCTTGGAGTACATGATAACGACTCTCGGGTCCAGACATTGTCTTGCTTCCACATTGCAATATCATCTGCTGTATCGCTCGTCTTTGGTTCCACCATGATGCGTTCATTGTTGTGGATCTCCATGATGTTCATGAATTATTTCACCGACAACTCGTAGTTTGTCCCATCAATCTTAACGATGGGACAATACCCTTGATGGCTATAGGAGATGGAGTAGCATCTACCTTGTTCTCGATTATGACAATGACGAACAAAACACAAGAAAGACAAAGCCGTGCAAGAAAAATGAATCAAACTTATCTACACAAGCATAGTTGGGAGGTTGTGTGTGTAAACTTAGATGCATAACACTCCTGTCACCCTTGTAGGTTCTCTAAAGGCCTCGAGGTTGGATTTATATGATCTAATTCGGACCGGCTGTTCAAAACGCATGCTCCAATGAGCAAAGCGGTCGTTGGAGGGCAACCTGGAGTATTAATGATGCGAACGACACAACTGATGGTTGCTTCAGATGCAGCTGGAGTGCTGCCACTGCTGTGGTGGGTGTGCACTGCTGCTGCGCGCAAGAGCGAGAGGGGATTGACGGTGGTGTAGGTTTTCAAGAAGGTTTCGGAGCTTTAATCCAACCCTAGAAGTGGAGAAAAGTTTGCCTGGTTGGGCTATATATTGGGCAGACACATAAAAGAGAAGGAAGATTGTCATACTATAAACACACTATAACGCAGTCAGTACAAAAGATTTACTTTCTATTACTTCTACTTTAAATAAAACACCGATAAAAGCATCGATCTTGAGATAACTTGGTAAAGAGACATATTCAGTGTTCATAGTTGTGCACGGAAACAAAACATTGCTGTTAGCTTATAAAGTTTTCCATATGTTTTTCATGGAAATTTCTAAAGTTGCGGACCTCTATTTTTATTAGGTTAGAGACGAACTTGAAAATCTGTTGGATGATGACATGGACATGGCTGAGATGTACTTGACGGAAAAGCTTAATAGGCATGAGGCAGATGAGATCTCTATGGACCAGATCGATGGCGATTCTAGTGAACCTGATGAATGGTAGAGTCTCTGATTCCTATGCGTAACTATCTTTATCAAATTCTTCTGTGTAAATTTTGACCTCTAAAACTTGCGGCCATCAGTACTGTGGCCAAAACGTTCAAGAGACTGCATATATAGCCACAAAACCTCTAAAAAAAGCAGGAAACTTTTCTGATAGCCATGAAACAAAGCGTTGTGATTCTTGTTGTATTGCACATAGAAGGTGCTTACGTATACTGCACAAAGAAAGTGCTTAAACAATTACCACATGTTCCATTTTTTTTATTTCTCAACATTGTGGAATTTCGTTGTTTCTTTGAGTTGACTGGTAACAATCTTTCAGTGACGAAAATGTAACAAATAAAGACAGAGGAAGTGTTCAAAGTATCGGTTTCTCCCCAAATATTGAGGATTTGGAGATGTTATTAGAAGCATATTTTGTGCAGATTGAGGGCACTCTAAACAAATTATCCACGGTGAGTTATTTATGCCGCACATCTTACATTATTTAATCCGTTAGAAGTGCCCAACTTATTTACCATATTTTGTTTGCTGTGGCGTTATTGTCATGTGGTCATGCTCTTTTTTATTTGTCAAAGGGATATGGGATACGGGCTTTTATGGTCATCTCTTAGGGATGCAAGGCATTGTTTTTACTCAACAACTTCATGGACGACTTCTTTCAGCAGTAGTCTCCCGTTTCCGTTCCCGAATAATAAAAAAATATAGTGATGGGAAAAATGGCAGACCCCTTCTAAAAGAAACGTAATATTTTGTGGGATATGTATGTATGCGTGTGTGTTGTGTGCGTCCATGTGTACGTACTACGTGTGCACATGCATGTGTGTCCAATATTATACATACTAGGGAGCATACTCGCGCTTCGCGACGGATTGTTTAAATTCGTAATAATACTGATAAAATATATGAAGCAACAATTAATAATTTAGCTATTTTTTGTATAGAAGATTAATCTAAATATAAAAGAGAATATTGTACATAAAATTAAATAATCGGAACATTACTAATTCATATATATATATATAATGGTGTATTTAATTTCACTATTATTATCATTATATATATTAGCAGATACATGGGGTTAAACTATGACATAAATCTATAAAAAAATTTAATGTTAATAGTTTTATTATCTATCTATCATGATCATGCAAACAACCTCAAAAATCAATTTAGTGATGATGGTGGTGGGAAAATTTTAGTATGTATCATTATTTATTCAATAAATGCAAGTTTCCTCTTCCCTAGAAATTACGACTAACATCTAAAGGTATTTATCTCTCTTCTCTAGCGTACCTTTCTTATTTCAAACATGGAGGTTAATGATTTTGTTATATATTTTTAAAATTATATATGTTAGGCATTGAATTAACATGCGATTCAAAGCTTAATATGAGGATAGTTAACTTCGATCATGAAATTATAGCCGCACTCTGTTGGGGGTTAGTTTTTTTAATTTTTTATTAGTGAAATCTCATGTCTAAGATTAATATATTAAACAATTAAAATAATACCATTAATTTGAAGTTATTTTTTTCAAATATTTTTTAATATATCCTTTATTTGTAAACTAAATGATTAATTCTAATGTTATCTACTGTTTATAAAACAAAAAGGATGATAATATTATTCATTATTTATATTTGATAAATATGAATTTTTGATCCATAATATTTTGATTTTAATATTATTTTTAAAAAACGTAAATATTATTTTAGATAGGTAGTATGTATTTTTATATCCAAATACGAAAAGGTATGAAATAATGATAAAAGAGATAAAAACATGTAAATTTCCACCCATTTTATCATTTATTGTAATTAGTTTTATTTTTTAATTATTCTTATATATATATATATATATATCTTAACCCTTAAACACTGATTGACTTTTAAAATATATATTTTGATAAAATATATATCAGGAATATACCATATTAAAAAAAATTATGTCATGTATTTTATGTTGTGCATGATACTAATCGTTCCTAATTATTTTTGTGTCAATTACTATTTAAATAATATATATCTTATGATCATGATTTATATAGACATAAAATTTAATATCAATTAAATATATATCATTTGGGAATCAAAATTACAGAAATCTAGTATTACATGTTGAATTAATTATCAATATGAAGTCATTTTAATATACATATGTAATTACTTTAGCTTTGCAATTGCATTATAAAAAATAAAAGAATAGATATAAATAAGGAAGAGTGGAAGAAAGACATGAGAGGGTGCTTTTAAGTTTACTAAATATCGAATAGAGAGAGTGTCTTAATATAGGATGGAGAGATAGTGAGTGTCCTAATATAGAATGGAGAGATAATGAGTGTGGATCACAATTGAAATAAAAAAGCCAAGATGGAGAAGAGGGAAGCCAGAGCTGAAGCCACATGGTTATCATGGGAAAGAAATTATGTATTAGTATATGTATAGATTTATTATTTATAATTTAAGTTATTTTCAAAATACATTATTATATACTATTAAAAACTCAAAATTAAATCATTTTTTTATTTTAAAAATACACAGTTATTGGATTATTTTAAATTGTATTAAATATTAAATTATTTGTATTATATAATATGTATATATTGATTCTAAATTAGTTTCTAATCTTGAATTAATAAGATGTTATTAAGAATAATATTCATGCAATAGAATATTTATAATTAGTTTATTCTGCATAATTCATTTGATATAAAAATCTACTTCTTAAAAATTATTACATATGAATGATGTCAAGAGTAGTTTTAAAAAATTACAATTGTTTTTTCATGTCAAGAGCAGTTTTATAAAATTAAAATTACTTTTTTTTCAAATTAGTAGATTTAAAAGGAAAATAAAAATTTTAAAAAGAATTTTATAGTATACATTTCAAATTTTAGAAAGGATATAAATAATTTATGCCTTTGCCTTTATTTAATTAATATTGATATATTAGTAAAATTATTTCTTATTTATAATTTATGTTACTTTAAAATAAATTATTATATTATTATTTAAAATTTAAAATTAAATTAGTTTTCCTTTTTATTATTTTAAAATACATAGTTATTGTATTTTTTATTTGTATTAAATATTAAATTATTTGTATTATGTAATATGTATAAATCGATTCATAATTATTTTCTAATCACTAATTAATAATATGTTACAAAGAATAATATCCATGAGATAAAATATTCATAATTAGTTTATTATACATGATTCATTTGATATAAAAAATCTACTACTTAAAAATCATTGTATATGAATAATGTCAAGAAAAATTTTAAAAAATTACAATTAAATTTTCATGTCAAGAGTAGTTTTAAAAAATTAAAATTATTTTCCTCCAAATTAGTAGATTTAAAAGGAAAATAGAAGTTTTAAAAAGAATTTTTAATATATATTTCAAATTTTATAAAAGATATAAATAACATATGCTTTTGACTTTATTTAATTAATATTAATATATTTCTTAATTTGGAAATAGAAAAGGAGAGACATAAAACGTGCATTGATAGAAAGAGAAAATTATTTTTTGCTAAAGTAGTAGATTAAAAGGAAATAGAGATTTTAAAAATAATTTTCTAATATATATTATAAAATTTGTGAAGAATATAAATAATATATGCTTTCATTTTTATTTAATTAATATAAATATTGTTCTAAATTTAGAAAGAGGAAATGAGAGAGAAAGGGAGGGAGGAAGAGAAAATGGAGAGAGAGAGAGAGTTAGTGGGGAGGGAGGGAATATGAAGAGAGATATGGGGAGTAATCGAGTGTGAAGAAAGTGGGAAGGAGGGATATTGTTTGAGAGAGAGAGAGAAATAGGGAGGAGAGAGGGAGAAAGAGAGAGATCGAAGGGGAGAGAGTAGAGAGAGAGAAATTAATGCAGAGATGGGGGCATTTCGACCGAATTGGGGGGAGAGAGAGGAAAGGAGTGGGGGAGAATGAGGGAACGTGGACACATGAGAGGAAAGGGGAGAGGGGGAGAACAAGCGTAGGAAGGACCACGTGTCCATCGTGGAAGAGATTTAGGGGAAACCCAGGTTTAGTATATATAGATCCTCACGTGAGTTATAGACTTATAGTGCTATATTTTTTAATTTTCTACATAAATATAACATTTATTGTCAGGCTCCTATTTCCTCCTCATCGTTCCTCCCCTTTTCCACTTAGCCTTCTTCCATCCTTCCCGCCACCATTCATCTCCAGAGAATGTATTTACAAAATTTGATTGGATCACCTGAAGGTTCATCAGTTTAGCAAGATATCGGTAGTAGGTTAAACAAGCTGGACTTGTGACATCATCAAGATGCCAGTATGCTCATGGATCGGGACACAACATCAACAACAACAAGATCTTTTGCCACATTAAGTATGGTCAACTGCATGGATTTTTTGCCTTCATTTAGATTTATTTTGAGTCATTTTAGATCTAAATAATTAAGATCCCTTCGGATAATCTCCTTCCAACACTTCTCGGGCATTCTTCTCCCTCTCATAGTCATCTCAACATCTCAAATCTCACATCTTCTAATTGGTGCATCAGCATACCTCCTTAGCCAAGCCACCATAAGCGATTCTCTGTTATATTATCATCTATCAGAGTTACACCAACTTTCCTTCTAATAACATCATTTTGAATGCAATCATTCGTGTATGACCTTACATCCACTATAGCCAAGGTTCAGGAAAGCGGTATGTGTATGCGTTCGAACTGGTCACCGAATACTGATTAAGCGGTATGCGGGGGCATATGCGGGGTATATGTGGCTGTAGCAGTTTTCTATTTTTTAATTTAAAAATAAAAAATATCTATGAATAGCATTACCAATGAAGTTATCTATCTAAGTGGAGTTAAAGAAGATCTAAGAAAAATGATTCATGTTAGATAGGTGTGCATATATGCTTTTAATTGCCTCATATTTAATCACAAAAAAATTTACAATAAAAACTTCACATTATATGATTTGTAATAACAAAACTTCAATACACAAACATGCACTACATGAGCAAAACCTCAATCGGCATATATAAAAAATATTCGACGATATTGCATATACTCGTGAAAATAATACATGAGAAAAATATAAAACATTGCATATACATAATGGTATAATGCATTGCAATTGTATAGAATTGCATGTGATATTCTAGCAATTGAATGAAGAGTCAAGAGTTACGGAATTAAGGACCTGAATGAGAAGATTCAAAAGTTGGAGCTACTGGAGCAGTATGCAGGGCATATGAGGGATATGCGGGGCATATGCAGGCTGCATATGCGAGGAGGGCGCATAATGCACTTATTCAAGTAATCGGTGTGGTCTGCACGCCGCACGGGCATATGCGGCCGCATATGCGGCCCGTGCGACCGATTTAGTGAACACTGACTATAGCATTTTCATTTCTGTCACTATCATTCTATACACATGTCTATGGTTCACAGACCAACATTCATATTCATAAAGGATAATAGCTCTCGCGGCTGCTTTGTAATACTTTTCTTTGATTTTCAAAAGAATTTTCTTATCACACAGAACAGTAGAGGCCCCACTCCACTTTAGCCAACTTACATTTATTATATGAGTAACATCTCCATCGATTCCCCATCATGTTGCAAAATAGATCCCAAGTTTTAAAGAATCTTTTTTCTTCTAAATGTTATCTTCTCCTATCTACACCTTGTTTCCTTCACCATTACTTCCATCAAATGTGCATCTATATTTCTTGTCCTAGTCCTACATTTATGAAATCCTTAAGTCTCTAAGGCATATCTTCAATCCTCAAGCTTCTTATTTACTCCATCTCTAGTTTATTCAACCAACATAATATCATCGGCAAATAACATACACCAAGGTATCTCATCCGCAATCTGACTAGTCAGCTCATCCATAATTTAAGTAAAAAGGAATGGACTTGTAGAAATATTTACATATTTTATGTACTTGTTTTATCATTTTTATTTCTATGTACTTGTTTTATGTATTTGACCCATAGGACTTTCCTCTATATAAGAGAGCCTAGGGTTCTCAAAAATAATAAGCTATTGTTTTCTCCCAACATGGTATCAGAGCGACGGTCCTAGACCGGAGCTCGTATACCCTAACCCTATCCCCACCAACTGCCCTCCTCCTTGGCGCCGCCAATAATGCCACCTCTCCCTCCTGACGCTGCCCCTCCTCTCGGCGTCGCCCCCTCCCCTCCCGACGTTGCCCCCTCCCTTCCCGGCGTCGCCCTTCCCAGCGCGTCGCCCCCTCCCAGCGCGCAGACCCCCCTCCCAGTGTGTCGCTCCCTCCCAGCGCGCCACCTCCTCACAGTCGCGCGCGTGCACCACCACATCTAGGCACGCGTGTGCCGCCACCTCTTGGCGTGCTTGAACCTCGGATCTTCTTGGGGTGATGGATTCGATTGCATAAGTCTACATATGCAATTGAATCCTCACATTTTGTGTAGACATCTCTATTTGGTCTATGATATCCCCGTGATTTCTACCCGAAAATATGTCAAACAACCAAGTTGATGTACCCGCCACAGGTGCCTTCAGAGGTCCGTCACCAATTGTCAAGATGGACGGGATGAACTATGAACTCTAGGCCATGCAATTCATGAGCCTCAAGAAGTCAAACGACAAGAAGCATATTCTTACCGATGATGAACCGATGGAGAAAACAGGGATTCACGCCTCTTGGGAGGTGGACGATGCATATGCTAAAGTCTGGCTGTCAGGTACATTGACGATTGAGATCGCCAATGATGTGTTATATCAGCCCATGGCCAAAGCCATGTGGGATATTCTGGCCGCAACCTACTCTCAGGCACAGAATGAGACCAAGATACTCCAGTTACAGCATGATATTTTCACGATCGAGCATAATGGAAGACCTTTACACTCACTGTACACATCCTTGTGCGGAAAGTTTGAGAAGCTTCAGAGCTTCATGCCTCTGACGTCTACTCCTGAACAACAAAAGACTTATAGGAATGCTACCATGGTTGGTGTATTCCTTGCTGCACTTGATCCATAGTATGATGTTGCCCGCTTTTAGATCCTTGCAGAAGCCACTATTCCTCCAATGAAGGAAGTCTTTCGTCAACTTAGCAGGATTACTTTTCCGACTGCTACTACTGGTCAGACCTCTTCAGTATTGGCAACATCTAGAGGCAGAAGTGATTTTTCATCTTTTCATGGACACGGACCATGTGGTAGAGGGGGTCGAACCCGTCAGCCATGTACTTATTGTCATCGTCCTGTCCATTCAGAGGATACATGCTATTCTAAGTATGGTTTCCCCGCATCAACGCGAGTAGCAGAGCAAGTCGAGTCTCCTTCACCGTTGACTTCTGATCAGAGATTTGATGATCTTATTGCCGGACTTCGAGATATCATGCCTCCTGCCTCATCTCCAGGAGGCCAATCAGATGTAGCAGCTTCAACTTCTGCTAGTACTTCTGCCTCTGCCAGTACATTACGTAGCCCCTATGCCTTTACCTACTGTCATGGATCTGAGATTAAAGAATGGATTATGGACTCCGGAGCAACACACCACTTATGTGGAGACAAAGAGCAGCTAACAACCTATAGACATGTACCTCCAAGATAGACCGTAGTGATAGCTGACGGGACTCACTCCTCGATCACAGGACATGGGGATATTACCTTGACGTCTTCCATGTGTCTACAGAATGTGTTACATGCTCTGGATTTCTCTATGAACCTGTTGTCTATTAGCCAGTTTACAAAGGATTTACACTGTCGAGCGATATTTGACCCATCTTGTTTTTAGGGCATCCTTACGGGGCACGTGATTGGGTGTGACCGTGAGCAAGACGGACTTTATAGGTTGGTTCGTACACCTTTTGCAGGAGCTTCCCACTAGTCATCCGGATCAGTCTCTCCCTATGCGTGGCATTTATGTTTTGGTCATCTCCCTCTTCAGAAGATGTGTCATCTTGCTGCAGATTTCTCCTACTTCATTTCAGTGTGAAGCGTGTTAGTTGGGAAAGCATCATCGGTAAACTTTTGCCAGTCGTCAGAGTCAGAGCAGTAGCTCCTTATTGGGTTGTTTCATGTCGATATCTGGGTCCAAGTCATGTTCCTGATCATCGTGGACATCGTTTTTATCTGATTGTTGTAGATGATTTTTCTCGTTTATTGTGGGTTTTTCTAATTATATTGAAGAATAAATCTGAAGCGGGGGATGTAATAAAAAAACTTTATTAATGAAGCGTGAAATGTTTTCTCGGCATATGTGAAGTTTGTTAGGACTGATAATGCGTTGGAATTCTGCACGGTCTATCTCACAGTTTTTGTCTTTCTGTGGCATAATTCACCAAACTTCTTGTCCTTATACATCTCAGCAAAATGGTGTTGTTGAGAGGAAGCATCAGCATTTACTTGATGTCACTCTGACCCGTCTTATTCAAAGTCGTGCACTACACTCGTTTTGGGGAGATGCGGTCCTTACCGCATATTATCTTGTGAATCGTATGCCTTCGTATGTCTTGGGTGAGAAAATTCCTTTCTCTATGGCTTTCCCTGAGAAGGAGTTGTTCTCTCTTACTCCTCGTGTCTTTGGTTCGATTACATTTGTTCACCAATTGACTCTTGGTCTTGACAAGCTCTCTCCTAGTGCTGTCAAATGTGTGTTTGTTGGTTATTGCATGACACAGAAAGGGTATCAATGCTATGATCCACTATGGAGGAAGTACTATATTAGTGTTGATGTCACATTTTTTGAATCTATCATGTATTTCTCTCCTACAAGTGATAGGTTGGCCTCTTCAGAATCTAATACCGAGATCTACATGCCACCTCCACCTCCTACTCCTTTGTCGTCTCCTACTGTTACACCACTACCATCGTTACTACCGCCATCACCACCACCACCACCACCAGTCCCCTCTACACAGCCGCCTATGCAGTCTGTCCCACCATTACCCAAGTACTATACCCGTCGGTCAACTACTGCTCATGGTCATGGCAGATCATCCAACATGCCCCAGGAATGGCGATAATTCTGTACAAGGATCAGTGGAGGAGGAGGTTCCTGAGGACCTGTACATGCACATTGCTATTAGGAAGCAAAAGCGTACATGTGCCTCGTATCCAATTGCTTCACATGTGTCCTTTCATCGCCTAACCAGGGAGTTTCACAACTTTGCATTTGCTCTATCTGCTGAAGAAGTGCCACGAACGTACCAGGATGCATTGAGAGATAGTTGGCGTTTAGCTATGGAAGAAGAAATGCCAGCCCTCCAATCACGTGGTACCTGAAGCTTGGTGTTTGCTCCTCCAAGTGCCTCTATTGTCAGTTGCAAATGGGTATTTACCATTAAATATCATGCCGATGGGAGTCTTGATCGATACAAGGCAAGATTGGTGGCACAACATTGTTTCAAATTTCGCGAAATTTCAGCGAAGTTTTGGCAAAATTTCGGTTTTGACACCCTACCGAAACCGAAATCAAAATTTCGATATATACACTTCCTTCACAAATATAGGTCGATTTTGGCCGAAATTGGTGAAATTTCGACGAAATTTCGAAATTGTCTCATTTTTTAGCAACTCTAAACGAAATCGAAATCGAGATTTAAAACCTTGTGGCACAGGGGGTTTACTCAAACCTATGGTGTCGATTATTTGGATACATTCTCTCTGGTTGCTCGTCACTCCACTTTACGGGTTCTGCTCTCAGTTGATGTGGTATGTGACTGGCCCTTATTTCAGTTAGATGTTAAAAATGCATTTTTGCATGGAGATTTAACGGAGGAGGTATACATGCAGCAACCTATGAGGCTTGCTACTGAGGGGGGAGTGCCAATAGGTTTATAGACTCCATAAGGCGATATATGGCCATAAACAAAGTCCAAGAGCCTGGTTTCAGAAGCTCTCAGATCTGATTGAACGACAGGGGTTCAAAAGGTCAAATGCAGATCATTCTTTTTTTGTGCAGAGAACATCTAGAGGGATAGTTGTCATCATGGTTTATGTGGATGATATAATTGTTACAGGAGATGATGCGTAAGGAATAAAGATGGCAAAAGATTTTTTGGGCAGTCAGTTTGTACTGAGAATTTGGGCACCTTAAGTATTTCCTAAGGTTGGAATTTGTTAGGAATGCACAAGGGATTGTGATGACCCAAAGGAAATATGTTACAGATATGCTTGTTGAGACGGACATGATCGGGTGCAGACCATCTACTACTCCTATGGACCCCAGCATGAAGCTATACGATGGGGATACTGATCAAGTCGATAAGAGGAGATCCATAGAGATGGTAAGAAAACTCCGTTATGTTACTATTACTAGACCAGATATTGCCTTTGTTGTGAGTCGATTACGCCAATTTATGGAGCAGCCCCGATAGGTACTTATGGATGCTATACACATGATACTGAGATATCTAAAACCGTCTCCAAGGACATGATTGCTCTTCAAGAAAGGAGCAACTCTCACCATATCTGCATGTGCAGACACTGACTATACAGGGTGTCCTAAAGACAAGAACTCCACGTCAGGTTTTGCAGTATTTGTTGGCAGATCCCTTGTTTCTTGGAAAAGCAAGAAACAAACCATTGTGGCTAGATCAAGTGTCGAATCTGAATATAGGACCATGGCACAAGCGAGTATCGAAATGATGTGGGTTTGAGCAGTACATAGAAGTTCCTCTACCTATGCAACCACAATGTGATAATCTAGCCGCTATGTTTATTGCAAACAATCCCGCATTCCATGAGAGAATTAAACATATTGAGGTAGACTGCTACTATACACGAGATATGATTCAAAAAGGGTTGATATCTACATCACATGTCAGTTCAGGAGAGCCCGCAGATATATTTACAAAAGCATTACTCAGAGGGTCATTCCTGAAGTGTTCATCCAAGCTGAGCATAATTGACATCTATGCTCCAGCTTGAGGGGAAGTGTAGAAATATTTACATATTTTATGTGCACATTTTATCATTTTTTTCTCTGTACTTGTTTTATGTATTTTACTCATAGGACTCTCCTCGATATAGAGAGTCTAGGGTTCTAAGAAATAATAAGCTATTGTTTTCTCCCAACCTGAAAGTTGAACCTTGATGTAGTCCGATGCTAATGTTATAATAGTAGGTCTTCCTAGACTGGACACAAGATGAAGCCCCCTCGTACACATCATTTATAAGGTTAATGTACATGACATGTACTTGTATTTTCTCCAAAATTCTCTATAAGATCTCACGTGGAATTGAATCATAAGTCTTTTTCAAATCAATAAAATTCATATGGATGTCATTCCTTTTAACTATATAAATCTCGATTATTTTCCTAACTAGGTGGATAGCTTCAATAGTTGAGCGACCTTACGTGAATCCAAATTTGATTTTGTTACTTTAGAAACTTGCCCTAGCCTTCTTTTAATTACATATTCCACTGTTGTAAAAGTCGTCCGACTAGGTTGATTAATCGGCCCGACTAGTCGAGTTGGGGGGTACCCGACTCGATTAGGCCTAGTCGGCCATTAGTCAGTCAACCCGACTAATCGGGATGAGTAATTGGCTTAGTCGGCTGACTTTACATAGAGATTTTTTATTTTTTATTTTTTTGATTTTTTATAAGGTGGATGTGTGGACACATACGTAAAGATCGGATTCGAAATGATGCCATCAGAACGAAAATTGGTGTAGCTCCGATCGAGGATAAGATTCGAGAAAGTCGCTTAAGGTTAGGGTTTGGTATCGGGATGGGTCGGGTCGGGTTTGAGTTAGCCCGACCCAAACCCATTTAAGTATATGAGCTAATGGGTCAGATCGAGGCTCATTTTATATTTTAAATTCCAGGCCCAAGCCTAAACCCGACCCAAACAAAATGGGTCGGCTTCGGGTCGAGCCGGTCCAATTTAACACCTATGTACACTAGTATCATATGCTCTGTTCTACTTGCATTTATCTGGTTGTTTCTTATGCATGTATGCATGTTTAATACTTTAAGTACGTCGATTAATTCGTTATTCTTACACTAGTTGTATGTTGGAAATAGAAATGTGGTAAAAAACATGTTAAACCACCATTCAATTCACATTACATATTATATTATAAATGCGGGCGCTATAACCCAATACAAATTGGTTACTTGTAGTTGTACATGCTCTAACACTTGAAAACACAGATTCCATTCTTGCATACTAATATAATAATCTTGCATAGTAATATAATAATGTCCTTAATCTACGCTAACGGATATGATTATTAATGGGTCTATATATTTATTCTAAACTCGAAATAAGGATATGAAAGTTAGAACATGGTATTTGGAGCAAATATGAATATACTAGATATAATTATATCGTGTGGGTTAGGCTATCGAGCTTACGGGTTTGGGCCTTCTCAAGCTCAAACCCAGCCCGTTAATTAATACGGGCTCGTTTTGAGGTCCACGACCTGCTCACTATATTTCGGGTTCGGGTTTGGGTCGGGTTTTGGGCCAGGTCGTGCCGGTCCAACCCAACGCCCAACACTACTTAAGGTGGTTTGGCCATTTGCAAAGGAGGACAACTGATGCACCTGTGAGAAGATGCAACTTTTGGAATGTTGAGCCGGCTATAAGAGGGCAATGAAGGACCAAGAAGTGCTGGAATGAGTCTATACGAAGGGGTCTTAACTTTTTGGATCTAAGCCCGAGAATGACCCAAGATAGATCTGAATGGAGGCAAAGAATCCATGTAGTCGACCCTACTTAATGTGGGAAAATGTTTTGTTATTGTTGTTTGATTTTTTATAAGTAAACTTACAAAAAAGCTTAATGTTATATGTAAAGTCAATTACTTCTTTTATTTCATTATGATAGTATAGAAAATGTACAAACCAATGTAAATATATAAGAATATATGTATAAAAAATAATTTATATGTTTAAAATAATTAAAAAAATTGAAAATCGACTCATGGTCGACTAAATCCGATTAGTCGTCCGATTGCCGATTGATCCTTAGTTAGTAACCCCGCTGACCGAGTATCGACTACTGCTTGCATTCTACGGAGAAGTGTAGGCACATGATGTTTGATCAATAATACCACGAGCTGAAAAGAATTGTGAGGGTGCACGAGTACAAAATTCCAATGCATTGTCAATACTCACAATTTTACGGAAGAAGAAACATTCTGCACTTCACTGATAAATGTCGTAAATAAATTTCTAGCCTCAGATTTATTCTTCAACAAGAAAACCCACGACAGACGAGAAAAATCATCAGCATCAACTAAATAAAACTTGTGTCACTGGTGATCAGGAACACGACTCAGACCCCAAATGTCTGCATGAAATAACTCTCAAGGGGAACTACTGCTCCGACTCTGACGACTGGGGAAAACAGATCGATGTTGCTTTCCCGAATGACATGCCTCGCATTCGAAGAAGCGAGGTGAGATCTGAGGAAGAACTTGATGCAGCTTCTGTAGGTATGGTGACCATAGCGCATGTGCCGCATGAAAGGAGAGACATGACCTATGGAATGGGAGGATAGACCAACATATGGAGTTCGGACCAGTCGATAGAGGTCGCCCTGCTCATGGCCACAACCAATCACCCTGCTCATAAGAACCTAAAATACAAGAGACAATGTGTCAAAAATTGCTTGACAATGCAAATCCTTTGTAATCTGACTAATAGATAATAAGCTCATAGAAAAGTCAGGTGCTTGCAACACATTTTGCAGATCCGTTGACGTCGTCAAACTAATCTCCCCCTCTCTCGCGATTGGGGAGTGAGTCCCATCGGCTATGACAATGATTCTCCCTGAGGAACCTTTATGTAAGCTGTTAGCTGATCTCTGCCTCTGCACGAGTGATGTGTTATCACAGAGCAATGCCTTAAATATCGGATTTCAATTTCATTTCGGTAAGCCTGGAAAGAGAAATTCAGCGGAATTTCTATGAAATGGCAAGAAATTAGGGAAATTACTTGAAACTCATTTTTAAAAAATAAAGTTTTCTAATATTCTTTAACTCAATAAATAAGATAGAAAGATAGTTTGTTGTTAATAGTAAGATATTAATATGATATCTTACAGTATATTTCCAGCCAATCGTCCCAACAGTCAAAAAAGTAGTATACTGCTCAGAATCAGAACCAGATTTGGAACAGTAATTAGAAGCCATTGGTTTCTCCTCTTGAACATGAAGAGAACGGTGATGTGTGAGCACATATTCAATAAGAATGAGGTCACAAATAGATAACTACTAATTAAAACATATATATCAAAATAAAGAAAAAAACAAAAATATTTCCAGTTAAAACTTTAATTTAACTCTTAAATCTTGTGTCTTACTTATTTGGTTTAGATTTAGATAAAAATATAAAAACTAACCAAAGAAACTTCTTTAAACAATACAAACCACTTTAACAACTCAACATATTAGCAAATAAATAAGTGAAAATTCATTAATATGTGCAAAAATTAATGAAAGCGAAGGGTAGATTCCCTATTTTTTTCGTCGAAACGACATGTAATTTCGACGAAATTTCGTTGACATTCGGTGATATTTCGTTGAAATCCTGGAAAAAGAAGTAAAAGGAGCGTTTCGATTTCGGTAGCCTAAAGAAATGGAAATTTTGGAGAATTTCGGTGGAATTTCGTTTAAATTTTAGGCCATGCCCTAGAGTCCATAATCCATTCTGTAATATCAGGTCCATGACAAGAGGTAAAAGCATGAATGCTACCTGAGGTACCAGCACCGGTAGTAGCATCAATATCTGAGTTATCCCTGGAACATGTGAGGAAGCACTGGGACTAGCATGAGGTATAATGTCCCTCAATCGAGAAACTAGGTCATCATATCTCTGATTCGAAGAAGAAGTTGCAAGATGGTCAACCTGTTCTGCTACACGAGATGATGTCGAGAAGTCATGCTTGGAGTAGCATGTATCCTTTTGTGACCAGGGCGATGATAGTAAGTACATTGCTGACGAATACGACCTCCTCTACTACGAGCTTCACGACTACGGAAATGAGAAGAGCCCCCTCTACCACGGGAGGCTGTCATCGCAGAAGATGACTTAGAAGAGGCAGGTGATGAGAAAGTAATCCTGCTAAGTTTGCGGAAAGATTCCTCCATGGGAGGAATCATAACATCTTCCAATATATGTGAACATGCCTCATACTGTGGATTAAGTGCTGCTAGGAATACATCAACCATTGTGGCATTCTTGTAAGTCTTTAACTGCTCAGGAGTAGATGTAAGAGGCATAAATCTGTGGAGCTTCTCAAACATTCCACGCAGGGACGTGTATAGAGAATGAAGGGGTCATCCGTTTTATCTGACAATGAAGATGTCGTGCTGGAGCTGCAACCTACAGATTCTTCGTCTCATTTCTCCCCTGAATAAGTCGCTGCAAAAAGATCCTTCATCGCCTTAGCGGTGGGCTGATGTAATACGTCATTGACGATCTCTATCATTAATGTACCGGATAACCGGACCTATGCACAAGCATCATCTGCATCCCACGAGGCATTGACCCCAGTTTTCTCAACCGGGTCTTCTTCGGTAAGAATATGTTTCTTACCCATGGACTTCATGAGGTTCATGAATTGCATGACCCAAATCGTAGTTCTTTCCGTCCATCTTGACAATTGGTGATGGACCTCTGAAAGCGCTCGTGGCAGGAACATCAACTTTGTTCGCTGACATACTGTTGGTTTGAGCAAAACCTAAGGTTTGTGGATCGGTAGAAATATGTCTAGACAAACATATTGGGTTTTGACGGCATGTGTAGACCCAAAATCCAACCAAATCCATCAATCACGAGCAAACCTTGACACAAGCAGAGTAGGCCATGGAGAACCGTACTACGGCTCATATGTGCATGCGCGCACGGGGAGATCACGTGCACACACGTACGTCGAGGAAGGTGCATGCGGTGGCTTCCGCTGGGATGGGCTGCATCAGGTGGTGATGCCGTAAGGGAAGAGAGGTCCCCTGCGGTAGTGCTGCGAGCGAGAGAGAAGACAACGGCGGCTGCGCATGGTAGGGAGGGGGCTTCTGGTAGGGTTAGATTTTTTCGGATCAATAGGACCGCTTCTTTGATTCCATGTTAGGAAAAGAGAATCAATTGTTTATTCCTGACAACCTTTAAATTTTTTGAGATCGAGAAATAAACCTCATATCTATGCAAGTAATAATAAGATTTGATGGAAAATCAATTTATTCTAAGAAATTATCTAATATAGGTTGATCCGAAGTAAAGTCTACTATTATTGTCTAGAAAATTTATGTTTTAAATAGATTACTTATCTGTAAAGATCATTGATATTTTCCCCAAAAGAAGCGAAAGGGGAGCTGCATGAGTTTTACCCTCGAAAAAATTAAAAGGGACATTACACATGGAAAATATTATGATTAATTTTTCCTTCGAAAAATCCATGGGGACATATTTAAAGTATATATTATGTTATCTTTTGTGTGTTGGGGGGGGGGGGGTGGGGTGTTGGGGAGTGCCCCTCCCTAAATCCGTTCTTGAACACAGGGTGCGTGACTGCAAAGTCACATTCATATTTTGCTTAAGAGGGTAACGCAGGCAATTATGATACCCGGAAAGAGGCTTCTTAGTAAATCGTTGGATGCAATGACAAGTATGGGAATATAATATAAGGTGTGTGTGGCTGCACTATAAATACTTGTAGCTAATTGTGTACAATCTTATAGAATAAACAAAATACGTCCCTCAATGTTTTGTTTCATCAGCAACTGCCGAAACCCCCACAGGCGTGTGCATTTCCAAATGAGATGAATGAGGCTGCCCGGCTGCCCCCACATTATTTTCGGCGATTTTTTTTTATTTTTTTCGAAAAATATCGTCATGTATAATCATCCCTATATCCCTCCTATATGTCATTCGAATTTCGTCAGAAACAGGGACTCCTACGACCTCCATCCATACAGTCATTTTTTAACGGTAACAGGATTTTTTAAATCGACATCATCCAGATGGAGGCCGTAGGAGTGTCTATTTCTGACGAAATTCGAATGACATATAGGAGGGATATAGGTATGAATATATATATGGTGATATTTTTCAAAAAAAATAAAAAAAGCGCCGAAAATGGTGCGGGGACAGCCATGTTGGCTGCCCCAAAGGGGCAGCCCATTAAACTCTTTCTAAATTTAGTATGGCATTTTGACTTGATTGAGAAAGGCACCTTTTAAGTTCCTGTTATTGAAAATGTTGCGGGAAAACTAATCTCTAATGCTTTGCCCCCTTTCCACCCTGTGAAATGTGAAGCTGAGGGAGTATGTAGACGACACAGAGGACTATATCAACATCATGCTAGATGACAAGCAGAACCAGCTGCTGCAGATGGGGGTGATGCTGAGTACAGCCACTATGCTGGTCAGTGCTGGCATCGCCGTTGTAGGTCTGTTTGGCATGAACATTCACATCAGCCTATACGATGCCACATCGACAAGTAAGTTTTGGGAGACAACATGTGGAAGTGCCATCTCATGCATGATACTCTTCATGGTCGCCGTAGCGTGGGGTAAGAGAAAGGGCCTTCTTTCTTGGTGATGCCTTCTTGGTGTCGAGTTCGAGAAGATGACTTGTTATTTGTTAGCAGCAGCCCTGCATGGTCAGTCTGATGGCCGTGGCAGTTCTATAATCTTATACTGTATTTGCTCAAAATTGTATTCATACATTTGTACAACAACAACAAAGCCTTTTCCCACATTTAAGTAGGGTAGGCTACATGGATTCTTCGCCTCCATTCAGATGTATTCATACATTTGTACTGGGAAAAAATAATATGTTTACTGCCTCTTGTTTGGAAATTTCAAGGTATGAATGTCCATTGTTCAACCACATGTAGCTCTTGAATCTCGAACAGTTTCTTTGATGCATAGATAGTGGAAAACTAGCAGCAGATGATAACGTGCGGTCTTTTAAATTTTAATATGGAGGGACACTTCGGCTCTTTAGGCTGCGGTTGGTTGCAAGGTTATTATGGGAGGGTAATGGTTATCTATGTTTAGATATGGGGTTTTACTGTTGAGAGTTTTTTATGATGCAACTTTTATTGAAGTTTGGGAGAATGATTGGTTGTTGATTGTCTTTTTATTAATGGAGATGGTGATGTTTATATATATTAGTATTATTATGTATGCATATTTATATATTTTATGCATGTTTATGTATGTATATGTATTATGTACTTAGGTTACGTACGAATATTACGTATACATATAACATGTGTGTGTGTGTGTGTGTGTTTATAAATAGGGTAAAATGGGGCTGCCCCCTTGAGGGGGAGCTAATTTGGCTCCGCCGCCCCATTTTCCTCCTTTTTTTATTTTTTTGAAAAATGCTTCCGTGGATTTTCATCAATATATCCCTATATTATGCTATTAAAATTTCGTCCGAAAACAGAGACTCATACGGTCTCCATCCAGACGTGGTCCTTTTTAGCAATTCTGTTACTGTTAAAAAATGATTGTCTGGATGGAGGTCGTAGGAGTCTCTGTTTCGCACGAAATTTAATAGCATAATATAGGGATATAGTGATGAATATTCACGGAAGAAATTTTCCAAAAAAAAGGGCGAAATGGCAGGGGGGGCCAAGTTAGCTCCCCCTTAGGGGCAGCCACATTAAACCCAAATAGGGTAAAATGGGGCTGCCCCCTTGAGGGGAAGCTAACTTGGCACCTCCCGCCTCATTTTCCCCCCTTTTTATTTATTTTGAAAAAATCTTCCGTGGATTTTCATCAATATATCCCTATATTATACTATTAAAATTTCGTGCGAAACAGACTCATACGGCCTCCATCCAGACGTGATCGTTTTTAACAATTCTATTACCATTAAAAAAATGACTGTATGGATGGAGGTTGTAGGAGTCTCTCTTTCGCACGAAATTTTAATAGCATAATATAGGGATATAGTGATAAATATTCACAGAAGAAATTTTCAAATAAAAAATAATAAATGGACGAAATAGCGCGGGGGAGCCAAGTTAGCTCCCCTTAGGGACAGCCACATTATGTTGGAATTAAATGTATTGGGATAGTTTGATGCAATTTGATGGTCAATATCAAGTTGTATTAATGTATCTCAATTCTTGGAATTCAATGTTTCAACCATGTGGGGTGTTGTTTAGTCTCACATCGTGGAGAGATAAAACTGGCACTTGGTTTTTATGTGAGAAGTCCTGAGACCAGTCTGGAAACAGACTAGAGAGGACTTAAGACCACAACACACGCACGCACGCGCGCGCGCCGCACCGGGCCGTGGCAGGACGGGCGTGGGCACGGTCGCGGCTGCGGCTGCGGCGTGGCAAAGATTGAGTTGGTTTTGGTAACCGCACGTTTTGAATTCCAAGGGTTACACCCCACTATCCTCTCACGGAGTGTAACCGCCTGGACGCCTTTAAATATCTCTTAAAGTACGTGGGCGTAGGTTACAAACATTCCATCCATTCTACCCGACGCCTCCTCTCTCTCGAGGACGCCCTTTCCTCTCTCTTGATCTCGGGTTTCGTCTACGGAGGTGGCTTTCGAGGACGCTCAAGCGCGGTGCGCACCGTCGACGAGCGTGGACCGTCGGACCCTGTAGCGGCACGTCAAGGCCCTGTGCGTCGGTAAAGTGGGGGGCGTTGTCTCTCTAAGGGGAGTTACAACATGACGTTTCGGTTGTAATTTCTAACTCTACTCTTTCTTTGTCGCATTGTTTGTCATGATGGTTTCCAGATTTTTCCCTTGCTTGTATATGCGTATATTCTTAATACGGATATTTCTCTTATCATTGTTAACCTGGATTCATACATATGAAAATATGTTCTGAAAATCTGTGGTTAATCGGATTTTTGTATGTATGCTAATGATATTTTTCTATAACAATCTTAGAGAGACAACGTTATAACGTGATAAGAAAAATATCGGATTTGAGGTTTCGGTCTCGTGTGGATTTCACTGGTATGCCAGAGAAATTCGAGGGTCAGAATTTCAAGCGTTGGCAACAACGCATGAAAATCTGGCTGACCACGATTGGCCTGATTTCGGTTCTGGAAATCGAGTGCCCTAAGTTATCTGAACAAAATCCGGATCCTGAGACGGTTAAGATGGTGGATGCGTGGAAAGAACATGACCGTCTGTATCATGGGTGCATTCTTACTGCACTATCGAACGTTCTGTTCGATGTCTATGGTGCATCCACCAAGACAGTTAAGGATCTGTGGGAGCAACTGGACAAGAAATACAACACGGAGGATCTGGGTATTGAAAAATACTCAGTATCCAAGTTCCTGAAATTTCAGATGATTGAGGGCAAATCGGTTTCGGAACAGGCTCATGAGTTTTTGTTATTGCTCCATGGGTTAGCCGAGGAAGAAATGAAACTTCCTGAAAAGTTTCAAGTTATGTCGATCATTGAGAAATTTCCCAAGTCCTGGGAAGATTTTGGGATGTCCCTAAAGCACAAGAAGGGGAAAATCTCTCTGGATGATTTGATGGTCTCGATAGCTATTGAAGAGGAGCATAGGAAAAAAACATGTGATGCCTGTAGACGTGAACCCTAAGGTTAATGTGATAAGCTCAAAAGGAAACATTGCTAAAGGGAAAAATAAAAAACTGAAAGCCAAGGGAAAAATCCAGAAAAAAACCAAAGAACAAACCTTGCTGGTAGTGTGGACAGGTTGGACATTGGAAGAAGGATTGCCCTTCTCTGAAGACCCAACAGAAGTCTACGGATGTCGTTCCTCAGGCTCTTGTGCTGACTGAGGGAGGCGGGTCCGGTGAGGGGTATGTATCAGTGAAACCTGAACTCTACTTTGTAAACGAGCCTAATGAGTGGCTTATTGATACATGTACAAATGTACACATTTGTACTGACAGGACATTTTTTGTGTCTTATCAGGCTTCAGTTGGTGGAACAGTAATGATGGGGAACAGATTTGCAGCCAAGGTGCTTGGGTCTGGACAAGTCGAGCTGAGATTCTCAACTGGACGAGTTTGGACTTTGCGCAGGGTGCTGCACGTTCTTGATATTAAGAAGAATGTCTTGTCTGGTTGTTTATTAGTTAGAGAGGGTTTTCAGTTAGACTTTAAATGTAATAAAGTAGTTTTTCTGAGACATGGTGTTTTCTTTGGAAAATGATATTTGGCTGATCATGATCTTTTATTTAGAATAAGATGTGACATTGATAGTTCAGTTAATAATATTTCTGATTTTGATTCTTCTACTTATGTTGTTTCAAATGTTGAATCTACTGATTTATGGCATGCTAGGCTAGTACATGTGAATTTCAATTCTATGAAAAGAATGATGAAACTTGACATGATTCCTAATCATACTACAGACAAACTCACCAAATGTGAAATGTATGCTAAAGCTAAGTTGCCTAGAAAACCTTTTCATTCTGTGAATAGGGAAACTGAAATTCTAGACTTGGTACATTCTGATATTTGTGAATTTGGTGGTGTGATGACTAGAGATAACAAAAGATATTTTATCACCTTCATAGATGATAGCAGTAGATACTGTTATGTTTATCCGCTTAAAACTAAGGATGAAGCCTTAGAAAAATTTCTTATTTTTAAGAATGAAGCAGAAACACAAGTCAGGAAAGTAATTAAACGTCTAAGGTCAGATAGGGGTGGTGAATACACATCTAAGATATTTGATGAACAATGCAAACTATTTGGCATAGTTCATGAGGTCACTGCATCATATTCACCACAGTCCAATGGAATAGCAGAACGAAAGAATAGGACCCTAACTGATATGGTCAATGTATTTTTACAAAGTTCTGGGCTACCATCTTACATGTGGGGAGAAGCTTTGAATACGGCCTGCCATATTATGAATAGAGTTCCCTTAAGGCATAAAGATAAGAGTCCATTTGAACTTTGGGAAAATAGGAAGCCAAGCCTAAAATATCTTAAGGTGTGGGGATGCCTGGCTAAGGTCTTAGTCCCAGAACACAAGAGAAAGAAGCATGGACCTAAAACAATTGACGCGGTCTTCTTAGAGTATCTGGAAAATAGTTATGCCTACCGATTCTTAGTAATTCGGTCTGAGATCACATGCATAGATACTAATACTATTGTTGAACTTCGTGATGCTACATTTTTCGAGGATATTTTTCCAATGAAAAAAGGGATTCCTGAAAATCTGACTAGTGACGTAGCCTCAACATCTGATTCTATTCCACAACAAATAGAAAAGATGTCAAATGTGGGGGCTACCTCTTCTGAACCCAATAAATTTTTGGAGGATGTTGAACCTAGACGAAGTAAGAGAGCTAGGATGCCAAGGATTTAGGTAGCGACTTTGTCTCCTACCAAATCGAGGGTGATCCTCCCACATACAAGGATGTCATGGCTTCTACTGAAGCAAGGCATTGGAAGAACGCTATTAAATCTGAAATAGTTTCGATCATTCAAATGGAACGTGGGAATTGGTCGATCTACCTCCTGGGTGTTCCACCATAGGAAGCAAATGGGTATTCAGAAGAAAACTTAGACCGGACAGATCCATAGAAAAATATAAGGCAAGACTTGTAGCTAAAGGTTTCAAACAGAAAGAGGGTATTGATTATTTTGATACCTATTCTCCTGTTACTAGAATGACTACGATTCGGATGCTCATTGCGTTGGCCTCCATACATGATCTCACAATTCATCAAATGGATGTGAAGACTGCCTTTTTATATGGTCATCTTGAGGAGGAGATCTATATGGACCAACCTGAGGGATTCATAGCATCTGGTAATGAAAGAAAGGTCTGTAAGCTTGTAAAATCTCTTTATGGATTAAAACAAGCACCGAAACAGTGGCATGACAAGTTTGATAAGACTATCAAATCTTATGGCTTTATTGTTCATGAATCCGATAAATGTGTGTACTCTATGATTAAAGGTGATATGTTTGTTGTCTTATGCCTATATGTAGATGATATTTTGATATTTGGATCAAACATAAGGATAGTGGAAGAAACCAAGAGATTCTTTTTGCAGTAAGTTTGAGATGAAAGATTTAGGAGTTGCAAATGTGATTTTGGGGCTCAAACTGATTAGATCTACTAATGGGATAGCTGTGTCTCAGTCACATTATACTGAGAAAGTTCTTGAAAATTTTGGCTATCAGAGCTGTAAATCTGTATGCACTCCTTATGATTCATCTAAACCCCTCTGCAAGAACGAGAGTGGAGTATCTGTAGCACAACTACGATATTCCCAGATTATAGGAAGCTTGATGCATCTTGCGAACTGTACTCGACCTGATATTTCATTCACAGTCGCAAAGTTGAGTAGGTATCCGAGTTGTCCTGACCGTACTCATTGGGAGGCCTTGGATCGAGTGTTGAAATACCTTAAGGGTACTGCACTTCTTGGACTGCATTATGGTAAATATCCTCCTGTCTTAGAAGGATATAATGATGCAAGTTGGATAGGTCAAATGGAGGACTCCAGGAGTAACGGTGTAAATGGGTATGTATTTACCCTTGGAGGCGGTGGAGTCTCCTGGAGGTCTGTGAAACAGACCATCTTAGCTCGGTCTACTTTTGAGGCAGATCTGTGTGCTTTGGACACAACAGGTATAGAGGCTGAATGGCTTAGGGAGCTTCTCTCTGAGATGCCCATGGTGGGCAAGCCGATACCGGCAATTTCTTTACATTGTGATAGCATGACTACTATTGCAAAGATAAAGAGTTCAAAGTACAATCAGAAAACAAGAAGATATATCCAAGTTAGACTTAAGTCTATTAGGGATTTGGTGTCTTCTGGAGTGATTGCTGTGGAATTTGTTGGTACCAAAGATAACACGGCAGATCCACTTACAAAGGGACTTGATAGATCTTTAGTCCAAAAATTCAGACTTGGGATGGGACTGAAACCCACTGAGAGTTTACCCGCAGTAGCAACCCAACCTAAATGAGTAAAGATCCCACAAAATAGGTTCAATGGAAAAACAAGCTGTAAGGGGAACTGGTTGGCACTCAATATGCAATACTTTGCATGTGAGTCCTATCCCTGAAAAGTCGAGTGCCTGAAAACTGCAGGAAAAGATTGAGTTTTATGCTTTTAATGGACTCAAGCTTTTATAAGCAGGATGTGAGCAGTGCATCCTTGGAGAATGCCACCTATATGAGTATTTATGTGGGCCGCAGATAAAGGATGAGGGTTTATCCTAAATATACTCATGAAACAGGGTAGGGTGCAAGGCCATTAATAGCATCAAAACCAGAAGATTGTCACCATAGACTTCACTTTGTCGTTACCACTCGATACCATTACATCAAAGAATTAAAGTTCAAGACTTAGTTCACTTTATTCATGTGATGGTGAAAAGGGATAACTCAGGTAAAGGTTCAAATCGGAAGGTACCTTTACTGAAAGCAGAGTGTGGAAACCCGAGATCCTTGGCTCTTTGTGTTTCAACAGTGAATTCGTGGGGGATTGTTGGAATTAAATGTATTGGGATAGTTTGACACAATTTGATGGTCAATATCAAGTTGTATTGATGTATCTCAATTCCTGGAATTCAATGTTTCAACCCTGTGGGATGTTGTTTAGTCTCACATCGTGGAGAGATAAAACTGGCACTTAGTTTTTATGTGGGAAGTCCTGAGATCAGTCTGGAAACAGACTAGAGAGGACTTTAGACCACAACACACGCACGCACGCGCGCGCCGCGCCGGGTCGGGACGGGCTCGAGCGTGGGCGCGGCGCGGCCGCGGCTGCGGCGTGGCGTGGCAAAGACCGAGTTGGTTTTGGTAACCGTACGTTTTGAATTCCAAGGGTTATGCCCCACTATCCTCTCACGGAGTGTAACCGCCCGGACGCCTTTAAGTATCTCTTAAATTGCGTGGGCGTAGGTTACAAATATTCCATCCATTCTACCCGACGCCTCCTCTCTCTCTCGAGGACGCCCTTTCCTCTCTCGATCTCGGGTTTCGTCTAAGGAGGTGGCTTTCGAGGACGCTCAAGCGCGGTGCGCACCGTCGACGAGCGTGGACCGTCGGACCTTGGGAGCAGCACGTCAAGGCCCTGTGCGTCGGTAAAGTGGGGGGGTGTTGTCTCTCTAAGGGGAGTCCTACAACAGGATGCTTCGGTTGTGATTTCTAACTTTACTCTTTCTTTGTCGCCTTGTTTGTCATGATAGTTTCCGGATTTTTCCCTTGCTTGTATATGCGTATATTCTTAATACGGATATTTCTCTTATCATTGTTAACATGGATTCATACATATGAAAATCTGTTCTGAAAATCTATGATTAATCGGATTTTTGTATGTATGCTAATGACAGTTTTCTATAACACATTAAACCCTTATAAATATGCTCGTACTTTTTGTTTATAAATATATATTATTATGTATGTGTGTATATGTGTATATTTTAAGTATGGTTATGTTTCTATGCATATTACGAACGTAGGTTACATATGATTATTACGCCTATGCATTACGTACATATATGTTAATAAATATACACATTATTTCTTTAATTTATGTTCATGTGTACTGGAAAATGTTTATAAATGCGAAGGATGTATGCTTTATTTTAATATTTTTATTGTTAAATATCAATATAAGTATATTATACATATTAGTAGATTAATTATAGGTATTTTTTAATATGTATCACCATCATTACTCGTAAAAAATCAAACATATTACATTCGAAGATTATTGTAGATAGGCAACACAACTAGTTGCTTGAATTAAACATGACAAAAGATCCGCATAATTTATATTTTACATGCACATTATAAGAGCTGCAATACGGCATGCTTATCAACAGTTGATCGTCTATCGGGTCAAGTGTGGATGTCGATGCACGTAAGAGGTAGATGATCATGCTTTCCTTCTCTTTGATTGATCTTTGTGCTTCCTCTAACTTCCCGTCCTTATAATCCAATGCAAATTCCAATACGTGATGTAGATCTATCAAGAACATTTTCTCTGCGATCAACGATTGGATAGTGGGAGGGAGCGACGATGCCTTCATCCTGTACATGCACAATCGTATAAATGGAATTTAAGTCATATTAAAGGCAGTTCGAATTAAAAGGAGCGATGAAAAATAAACTTGCAATGCGAAAGATCTTATGTGATGGGCATGTGTACCACATGCGGTCTTCAACATCCTCTAACATGTGGGACTTGTCAAATATCAATATTGCATCCATTCCACATTCGCAAATACGACATATCAAATCGTAACAATACCATCGTTGCTGCGACAAGTTCCTTTGTTAGAAAACTAGAGGTTTGGGTATGTCAATTTTGCAAAATACGTTCGTGACGGGTTTCTATAGATTTGAAAAAAAAATCATATTCAATACAATGATCTAGAAGAAACACACATCAGAAAGTAAGAAAAAGTTATTACTAATTAATAACCATACATTGATTTATTGCATTGACATTTTGAAGATACGGATTTCTACTTACAACCATTTTGAAGATACGGATTTCTACTTACAACCCCACTTACATTTCATGTACCTTGATGCATACATCACATCCCTTCATTGTCCATCGCATGTGTCATGTTATCATGGTGTCGTTCACTACATGGCATCTATGTACGTGTGACCCGCATCTTTACACCGAGTTCGACTTCCAACTAAGGGGAATCTGGTACCAAATATTTTTCGATGTGGTCAAACAACTTGTCAGAACCATACAATTTTATGAAATTGTGAATGATGGTGGTGGCCTTAACAATGTCCCTTTGTATTTCAAATGCATAGGGGGGTATGCATATTAGACACTTGAACCTCTTCTTATATATGCCCAAGGTCCTCCCTCTGTCGATGCGTAGTTGTGAGTGTTTGTGATTGAACAAGTGCTTGTGGGAGATGGAGCACCCTCACTCTTGTAGATGGTACGTAATGCGTCGGTATGGTGCAACGAATGAATCTGTGTTCGTATAGCCACTGTCCAACAAATACCTGCAACCCTTCAGGATGACGAAGCCACCTTTGTCGATCACATCTCTAAGAACTAACATATCTTATTCAGATCCTTCCCAATCGGCTAGAATATATGTGAACAAATAGTCAAAAGATGCCACCAACATTACATTCTAGGAAATGCAATGCTTCCAATTGCGGTATGCATCTTCCAGACCAGTAGGCATGATCAGGGTTTCAAATTTTACGAAATTTCGACGAAATTTCAGCTTCGACACCATATCGAAATCGAAATCGAAATATCGATATATACCCTTCCTTCACAAATCTAGGTCGATTATGGCCGAAATTTCGTCGAAATTTAGATGAAATTTCAAAATTATTTTGTTTTTTCACCATCTTGAAACGAAATCGAAATCAAGATTTAAAATCTTGGGCACGATTACCTTTATATATGTCCCATAGATAGCACCGATGGCACCCTACAACACAAATTTAATTACTCAAGGAGAAAATTTTAAGAAGCAAAGGACTAGAAGAGGAAAGCAGACTTGAAAGTAAGGGGCATGTCGACAATCCGTTGTTATATGGCATGGTATTTCCGTTGAAGGAAGACGAATTAGCAACTCCTCCGATTGTAGCACTTTTTCTAGGACTCTGTGGATGTAGAAGGAAATAGTAGAATCGGAATGCTGTAACCATTCTTGGAGCACAAGGTTCGGTTGTGCATGGTCGAAAGCGAAGAGGAAAATGCACGCTTGCTCTACGATGTGCATGGAGTGTGTATTAGATAAGCTCGTCTCTTGCAACTCCAAAAAGCTTATCAGACTAAATTTCTGAAAATTGAAGTTGCAACAATGGCAAGCCATTCTACCCATGTGGCTATGTTTGTAACATCTCGGACTTAGATCCTCGGTCTGTTGTCGAGGAAAACTGACCCGGACAACTTGTTGAGTTCGAGTCCAAATGAATCCGTTGACAACCACCCAAAATGCTTAAGTCCAAGTTGTCAAGTAGTAATCCCCGCCACTTATAATCCACTCTCACACTTTGTGAGTTTTAGATGTGAGGCTATGTTTGGGGGTATGGGTGTTACAACCTCCCACACTTATATTTGCAACATCCCCATTGCGACATGGTACATCACTTATTCCTAATGACAGTAATGATTGCACGCTCCGAGTAGTCATTTTCTCCTATCTCTTTGTAAGGGTGGCTCCACCCCTCGAGTAGACCTTTCCACTATCAGAGGTAAATTGGCTCTGATATCATTTGTAACGATCCGAGCTTAGGTCCTCGGTCCGTTATCAAGGAAAACTAGCTCCGACAATTTATTGGGTTCAGGTCCAAATGGATAATGTGGGACTATGCTTAGGGGTATGGATGTTACAATGTTTTTCCATTTCATTCTGAAAAAATCACTAGTACTCAGCATGCATTTTAGGGTCCAGTATAACACAATATGGCATATCAATGTGCAGCATACAAGGAGCTCAAAGTTCAAGTATGTTCAAGGCTACACTAACAAAGCATTTAAATTAGCTCCAAGATGCAACCAAGCATCAACTAAATCTCACACAAATCAAACCAAGCCGAACTTAAAGACTAAGGGTGATTGGTTGAATGGCTTTATCATACTTCCCCAAATTAGGCATGTTAAAGATATACCATACAAAATCATAAATCAAAGATCACTGTATTTAAGATATATGAGGAAAATTCATAAATCACGGATGATCTGCTTTAAGATATATGTAACGTCCCGGGCTTATGTCCCCGGTCAGTTAACGAAGCATTACTGACCCTGACAACCTCTTGGGATCGGACCCATACGAACCCGATTAACCACCCCCAAAATGCTCAAGCCGGGTTGTTCGGTAGTAACCTCCTCACTTTTTATCCCATCAAGAAATTTCATGTTTCCACGGTGTGGGACCTTTTTTTGTGGGGGTTTTACAACTTCCCCCACTTATATTCGCAACGTCCTCGTTGCGACATGGCACATCACTTCTTCCCAGTGACAGTGGCGACTGCACGCTCCGGGTAGCCATTTCCTCCAACCTCTTTGTAGGGGCGGCTTCACCTCTCGGGTAGCCCTTTCCACTGTCAGAGGGCGTTCGGCTCTGATACCATTTGTAACGGAACGGGTCGTGACGACCGGCGGAAGCATGCAATATTAGGCCGCATGACCGAACCGTTACCAAACACTTGCATAGTAACCAATGAGCAGAGAAATAAAATATTTTAAACTAAAGTTTGACCACCATAAAAGTTCTCTTATTACATCTCCAACATAAATCGCAACATGAGCTACAACATAAAATAGCACAACAATGTTCCGGTGGGCATAACGACATCCCTTCATAAGCAATGCATCAATGATCCATACCGGTTCGGCTTCACGTGACAGTAGTTTTCCTTGAATTGAAAATTAAATCACAGCTCGTGTTCTCCTGGAAAAAAAACAATAATACATGTTATGAGCTAACGCTCAGTATGTGCCGAGTTGGGGTCAAGCCGGCTAGCGTGGCAAACAAGTCTCCCTATGCTAACTTTAGACCGTTAAAACATAATCTCTTCTATACAGTCAATTACCGACACAACTATACGATTTGCATACTTATCTTATTGCATATGAAACTAACTTGTTCTCATATACCATCATCATGCGACTCATAATTTCACATAAACATGCATACGGAAGGTATTCCTTGTGAAGACTTTCGTTAAAGCCATAATTACATATATATACCCATAAGTTTGCCATATTTGCATATACGCCTTAACATTTTCATAATTTTCACTTATACCCTCAGAATTTTTCTGGAGTTGCATATATGCCCCAGAACAATCATACACTTGCATAATGCCATTACTTGGCCATAGTTGCACACATGTGCCTTAGCAATTTCAGAAACTGTACACATACCATTGGTTTGTTTAGTGGTTAAAGTGATCTTAATTGTTAATCCTCAGTGGCTTTGGTGGCTTTGCTGGCTTTGGTGGCTTTACCGCTGGCACAAGCGGTCCATGAACATGACATACTTGACAGTGTAGCTACAACTGTAGAGGACTTATCTTTCGCCTCATTCTGTTCCTTGAACCGCACGCCCCCGGAAGGCGTTGGCCCCCTTTTGGCCTACGATAATTGGACTCTAGAGGTGGCTCCCACCATTAGGTGTAGCACTTAGCTCCTCTTATCGTTATCGTGCCATTACACTATTTTTTTATCATTTCCTTTTTCATGACATAATGGTTTGTGTGAATTGGATATCATATTATCATCTTTTATGGTCTGATAAATATTTTCAACTCACTAATGGTGAATAATTGCACATATACAAATCATACTATTACAACCTGTGGACCATAGTCGTGATATGTCCGTGTCTAAATCATGAGGCTAGTTCCTGACTTATGCATACTCTTTGTAATTGGTCCCTAACATCTTCTATTGATTAATAAGATGTGCAATTAACTTGTAATTAAACAAAATTTCCGTTACTTGGCATGCCAATAAGAGTCATAATCAAGCAATGAGGAACAATTAATGATAGAGATGTTTACACGTGCACAAGATATGTAATTTCCTCTTCTTCTCTTGCTACGTATACTCATGTAATCGAAATTGTTAAAAACGATTCATTCGCCAGCAACAAATGATTAGGATTAAATTCAATATTAGAATAATACCTTCCAGAGGTATAACTAAACACCTAATCATTATACAGGAATTCCATTTTGAAGTGGACCATCATTTGCCGATTACATTTTGGAGTATATTTATTAATTACATTAACCTCTAATGATATGGTTATTGAAACTCAGAAACTTGAACCCCAATGGATGTTTAAACGGAGATTTCATATGAAGATTTAAGGATAAAATCTCAACGTTCAGGTTCACGATTAATGGAAAGAACTGTGCATTTCTCAAGTAATAGAATGGTGAATATACGTATTTTTATATTCATTGTACTCTAATATTAAGGGTAAAGAATCAAGAAGGAGTTCTTGTCGATTGAGTCGAATCTGATGTCAACCAAAATACTTACATAACATTCATAAGGTTTTGACACAAGTATTTAGAGGTCGTAGATTTTAAACCGACACATACATCATAGGTCGTATTTCTAAAGCGATACATACACTTTGAGATTGTATTTTGTGAAAACTAAGTAAATGCTTATCATAATTATTGATGGAAGGCATATACCGATTCATTACATCGTATTCCTAAGGGTTCGACACATACCTCAAAGCCGACGAAACGTAAGCTAGGAGATCTCTACGTCCTTCTCCTTGCTCTCAAGCCGTTGTGCTCCTCCACCGGATCGACGCCGGTGTCTCTTGTGACGAGGATAAATCTCTCGGTGAGAATTTCTTTCTCTATTCTCCTTCTCTCCTTCTCTCTTTCTCTCTCAAAATTTTGCAAGGGAAAGTGACGTGGGGGGGGCTTCCTTTGGCTTTTTAAGCCCCTAAATAGAACAATTTATTGGGTAATAACACCCATTAACTTTGGTAGTAATATCCATGCTATTCAATAGGAAAATAAAGAGGAATTATGGGTTGGAGGAGTTACAAAAAAATCAGCCGTTACAATCTACCCTCCTAAAAAAAATTTCGTCCTCGAAATTCCTTAGAAAAAGGGACATACCGAAAAGCTGTGGATGCTTCTCCCTCATTTCGCTTTCCAACTCCCAGGTGCCTTCCTCCTTCTGGTGATGCTGCCAGACGACCTTTACCATTGGAACTATACGTCGACGAAGTTGATGGTCTCTACAATCTACTATGTGGACATGTTTCTCCTCGAAAGTAAGATTGGGCTGAATATCGAGCACCTCATGCTCTATCACGTATGAAGGATCAGGAGTGTACTTCCTTAGCATGGACACATGGAATACATCGTGTAGCTTCGAGTATTGAGGTGGTAATGCAATACGGTACGCCACCTCTCCTATTCGTTGTAGAATCTCAAAAGGTCCTATATATCGAGGAGTAAGCTTCCCTTTCTTGCTGAATCGCAATACACCCTTGGTCGGGGAAATCTTTAAAAACACGTGATCTCCAACTGCAAAATTCAACTCCCTTCTATGACGATCTGCATAAGACTTCTGCCTACTTTGAGCTGCCAACAATCTCCTCTTGATTAACTCAACACCTTGCTTGCTGACTTGGATTAGCTCCGGTCCCAAAATGTGCTTCTCACCCACATCACTCCAGCATGAGGGTGATCTGCAAGGTCTCCCATACAATGCCTCGTAGGGAGCCATCTTGATGCTCGAATGATAACTGTTATAATAAGCAAACTCTACTAATGGAAGATGTATATCCCAACTACCAGAAAATCTAGAGCACAAGCTCTCAACATATCTTCCAGCGTTTGGATGGTCCTTTCTGATTGACCATCAGTTTGCGGGTAGAATGAAGTGCTGAACTTCAATTGAGTTCCCATAGCGTCTTGGAAACTTTTCCATAAACGTGACGTGAATCTAGTGTCTCGATCTGACACAATTGATGTAGGAACGCCATGTAATCTGACGACTTCATTCACGTACAATTCAGCTAGACTGTCTGTCGATTGATCCAAGCGGATAGGTAAGAAGTGAGCCGACTTGGTCAATCGATCAACAATCACCCATATGGTGTCATAACGATGTTTTTTGGTCTTGGGTAGACCTGTAACAAAGTCCATCGTTATGTGCTCCCACTTCCATTCAGGTATCTCTAAGGGTTGAACAGGGCATGCATGTCTCTGATATTCAATCTTGATCTGTTGACATACCAAGCATTTTGAAACAAAAGCTGCGATGTCATACTTCATCTTTGGCCACCAGAAGTTCGTTGCAGATCCTTGTACATTTTTGTTATACCTGGGTGGATGGTATACATCAACCTGTGGGCTTCGTAGAGAATCTCCTGCCTCAATTCGACATCATTAGGAACCCATAATCTGTTTCGGTACCTTATAACTTCATCGATTCCAATGGTAAAATCAGAACCTTCTTTCTTAGATGCCTCTATCATTTTAGGAAGATCAACATCAATTTTCTGTGCTGTAGTGATCTTCCCAATTACCTCAGGTTGGATTCTAAGGCCTGCAAAAGATATCCTCCTCTCTTCACTTAAGAAAGGTTTCCAGTCTTCAAAATCCTTCATCATCTTCCAATGAAGTTTCAAGCTAGATAGCTTACCTTCCCACTTCCGACTTAATGCATCAGCAACTGCGTTTGCTTTTCCGGGATGATAATTAATAGAAAAGTCGTAGTCCTTTAGGAACTCCAGCCAGCGTCGCTGCCTAAAATTAAGTTCCTTCTGAGAGAAAATATATTTGAGGCTCTTGTGATCACTGAGCACCTCAAATTGTTCACCATAAAGGTAATGCCGCCAAATTTTAAGAGCAAAGACTATGGCTGCTAACTGCAAATCATGAGTAGGGTAGTTTCTCTCTTGCGGTTTTAATTGCCGTGAGGCATAGGCAATGACTTTCTCATTCTGCATAAGGACACAACCGAGTCTTGTGCCTGATGCATCTGTATACACCACAAAGCCTCCACTACCTGATGGTAAAGCCAAGACTGGAGCCATAGTCAATTTCTTCTTCAATTCTTGAAAACTCCGTTCACACTCCTCCGACCATACAAACTTCACATTCTTTCGGGTGAGCTTCGTTAATGGTAGTGAGATCCTTGAAAAATTCTGAATGAATCGCCGATAGTATCCGGCCAAGCCAAGGAAGCTACGGATCTCAGAAACATTTTTAGGCTGACTCCAATTCATCACAGCTTCTACCTTAGCTGGATCCACCTCAATACCATCCTTGGATACCACATGACCAAGGAATGCAACTTTATTCAGCCAAAAGTCACATTTAGAAAATTTTACATAAAGCTGGTGTTGACGCAGGGTTTCAAACACAATATGCAGGTGCACCAGGTGCTGCTCCGGATCCGATGAGTATATCAAAATGTCATCTACAAATACGATAACGAACTTGTCAAGGTATTCTCGGAATACCCTATTCATTAGTTCCATAAAAGCTGCAGGTGCGTTAGTAAGACCAAACGGCATGACCAAGAATTCATAATGGTCGTACCTCGTTCTAAAAGCGGTCTTTGATATATCCTCCTCTTTTATACGGAGTTGATGGTAACCCGTACGTAAATCGATTTTTGAGAAGACTGTTGCTCCTTGCAACTGATCAAATAAATCATCGATGCGAGGTAGCGGGTACTTGTTCTTCACTGTTACTTTATTCAGATCTCGATAATCAATGCAGAGTCGGAGAGATCCATCTTTCTTTTTCACAAAGAGAACAGGTGTTCCCCATGGGAAAACACTGGGACGTAAAAATTCCTTATCCAGTTGTTCATGTAACTGCTTCTTTAGCTCCTCAAGTTCTGCAGGGACCATTCTGTAAGGAGCTTTAGATATCGGTGTCGTTCCCGGAATAATATCAATTGAGAAATCCACCTCTCTGTGGGAAGGTAGTCCAGGAAGATCGTCTGGAAATACATCACCAAAATCTCGGACCACATCTAAATCTTCGAGACGTGCATGTGACGATTCAGTGCTAATTATACTAGCTAGGTATGCGGTGCAACCTTCGGCTAGTAGTTGGCTTGCTTGCAGAGAAGAGATAACCAATCGTCTGCTCTTATTAGTGCCTCTGACGACCATCTCCTTATGATTTGGTCTGCTCAGGACCACCTTCTTCTCTCTACAATAAACTGCAGCATAATTCTCCCATAACCAATCCATGCCCAAGATGACATCATAGATTGTGATGGGCAGTAGGATCAAATTAGCAGTGGTAGGCTCTATGATGAAATGAATCGATGACCGTTTATCTAAAAAAATACACAAAAGGGCATCTACCCCTCCTTGCTTGTTGTTCTTGGACGCAGATTCATGGAGCCCATCTTGTAGAGAAACCGTCTTTTCTTACTCTTCAAATGAACAACAACACAGTATTCATAGTGAATTTAACGAACGAAGAAATGAGTAATTTTCAATATGATAAATTTAGAAACGGAATATACAACAACATATATTAAATTATTAATTGCTACAAGCCAATTTTAGTGTAGTGCTACATTGCTACATTGTTGTCACCGGACTTTATAAAATGGAATGGTGTGGACTTCCCCTCCTTGAGAATAGTTTAAAAGTCAATACAATTTATTTAGACCCAATGCCTTTGATTTTTCTCAAATATTTAAAAAGCTAAATACAATCAAGTTAGAATGGGAAGGTACAAATTAAGAATTCCTCTCTTGCAGGTAAATATCCAAATTTATAGCACCCTCGAACTCTTCTTAAAAAGCAACACCACATCTATTTTTTTGATTTTTATGAAAATGAACGATGTTATATGTCAAGGTCTTTTCTCCACTAAAGTCATATTTGGATGTGGAACTTATCTTGAGATAAAGTGACTTTATTCAAGAATGAGTTATCCCATCGAGCGGCTCTGCTTTGTACAACAGAGGATCTGATCTACTGCGAGCATGCCCCAGACACTACAAGGAAAACAAGTTGTGGCGACAGAACTATGGCCACGGATATGGGGTTTGTGGCCATAGAATTGGGCTCTGGCCACGACACGTCGTGGTCAATAGCCGTAGCTACAAGTCTCGTCGCGAGAGTTCTTTAGTCACGAATATGTCGTGGCCACTACAAGTGGCCACAGAACCTATCGTGGCCACAACTCTTATATAAAGACTTTGGCTACGGATTGTGGCTAAGAGAAACTAGTGGCCACGGAATTATCGTGGCCACAAGTTTCCGTAGCCACATTCCGTGGCCACAAATCATTTTTCTTGTAGTGAGAGAAGGAGAGAGCAGAGTGGATCTTCTGTTGTGGTGCTGTATCTGCTGTAATTGCTTGAGCCACTCGATCTTGATCGAGCCGTTCGCACGATTTTGCACGGTACATGCTTACAAAAAGTGCAAAATCGTGCAAACCGCTCAATCAAGATCGAGCGGCTCAAACGGCTAATGCAAACTCTGTTGTACTTCACGCTGCAGCAGACGATCTATCTCCGGGAGAGAGTGCCTTGTGTTTTAAGCGTAGACACGTGGCTGATGCCGTCCTAATCAAAACTGGCCATCACTGCATGATGCAGCTTGATCGCATGATCCAAAAGATGGTGTTCCTACAGAAGTCACCATTTACTCTCGGACTCTGAGGTGGATGGTGATGATGAACACTGCCCTCCAAAAGAAGCATCGATCAAACACGTCGAACCCATCATGAGCTCCCTCGCACTCCATGCCATGATTTTAATGAGCAGCTATCATCGTCATCATATCTCTGTTGCACGGTTTTTCACCTAAGTAAGTGGTCTGGAGATAATACTAATCCAACGCTTCTGTAACAAAGAAGTTGATATAATGTTTGTGTTCGATGTTCCGCTGCTAACAGCTGCCATGGGCTGCAGCAGACTTTGTTGCACGCTCGGGAGTCGCTCGATCTTGATCGAGCAGTTTTTACGAATTCACATGATCCGGGCCCACAAAAAATGCAAATTCGTGGGAACCGCTCGATCAATATCGAGCAGCTCCTGATCGTGCAACAGAGTTTGCTGCAGCCCATAACACAACAGACGATCCTCTTCCACCGTTGAACCACAAAATCTCTCAACTCGAAAACGATCTATTACCAGTAACGATGGATACTGACTCTCTCTTCAACGTGAGCATTTTTTTTGCATGGAGTCCTAAACACAAAGAGACCTTTACCTACGGTTATTAACGTCAATTTAGGTTGACTGTAATGCCGGCGTAAGGTTATGTACACGTTAAAAAACGTCCAATACATCTGTGCGGACGTTTATAAAGAACGTCGGCCTAGACTCATTTCCAACGACGTTTAAACACGTTGCTGCATAATTATTTTGGTGGACGTTTTAAAAACGTCTATATGAAAGTTACTTTTGTTGACAGTAATAAACATCGGTGTATGTTTTATATGGACGTTTTTAAATGTCCGTCAAATAATGCTTTTTAGTTGTTACACTAGAAGGAAAATAAGTTGTGGCTACAGAATTATGGCCACGGATATGGAGCTTGTGGCCACAGAATTGGGCTCTGGTCACGACACGTCGTGGCCAGTAGCCGTAGCTACAAGTCTCGTCGCGAGAGTTTTTAGCCACAAATACGCCGTGGCCACTATAAGTGACCACAGAATTTATCGTGGCCACTACAAGTGACCACAGAATTTATCGTGGCCACAACCCTTATATGAAGACTTTGGCCACGGATTGTGGCTACGAGAAACTGGTGACCACGGAATTATCGTGGCCACAAGTTTCTGTAGCCACATTCCGTGGTCACAACTCATTTTTCTTGTAGTGTTATTAGACGTTGACATCTTTAAATTTCATCACGTATGAAAGTCAGTCAAGGTTTATTAGTTTTTTTAAATAACACATATTAGGATGAGTGATAATGGGTTAGTACAACCAAAATAATATCGAGTGTGGATGTAGTATGACCAAAATGCAGAGCTGATTCATTCATTTAACTACGAAAATAAAGTTGCATATTTGATAAACATTACATGAAATCCCGAACTTGTTTTTGTTCATTCTAGAAAAAAATCACAGTCACATTAAAGATTTTATAAAAAAAAATCAAACTATCTAGATGTCTTCTTCAATCTCTGCATCATGATCAACACCATCGGATTTGCTCGCTCTTGATCGTACTTGAGAAGCATCTAATAAAGAATGAGTAAATTAGACATGATTAAAAAAGTATATAAAAAAGTAATACATTTTCAGATAAGTACCATAGAGCGAAGGTGGAGAAAGCAACGGTGGCGTCCCATTTGTTAATATATAGTTCTCAAAATATGCTAATATTCTAGCAACTATTTGATCTTGAAATTTTGTTGATATCTTCTTATCAATTGTAATTATCTGTTGACTCCAAATCCATCACTTTCTATTGAAGTGTTGCTACATCCTTTTGATGATCAACCTCCATTGTTCACCATATTTCTGCCACCATATGCTCAGTTACATCTCCTTGAATGGATGCAAACCTACGACCACTACAAGAAATTGGACCTAAGGCAACGAGTAATTTGAATATTCATTACTATATCTTCCAATGTTAAAGATATAACAATGAATATATTATTTGTTCCAGATCAACTTTTATACTTGTAATTAGCAACGAATATCGTATTCATTGTTAAAGGTCCATATAACGATGATTTTTCATTGAACTATTCGTTAAAATTCACACTAATCGTTGTCAAATTTATCAATGATTAGAAGAAAACGACAACGAATAATCATTGTTATATTATTCATTGCGAGGAATATAGCAACGAATACCATTATTCATTACGGATTTAAAGAAGTAAACAATGAATTATATTCGTCGTTATATATTTAACTACGGAATTAAGATATGACAACGATATTAAATTATATGTTTCCTTAGGTCACTAGACGTCATATTCATTTAGGCACACGCCCTAGACCTCTATCAATGAGACAATAAAAGCATCCTTCATTGTGTAATACAATATTAGCTATTTCATCATCGGTAATGAATTGTCCTTCACCATCGATCTTAACACGCAATTCTACCAATGTAATATGTATAAGGGTAAATAATTAAATAAAGAAGATAAAACATAGGTATTGTAGCGTAGCACGGCATTCTACATACATTCCATCACGATCTCCATGATAATTGATGTTGGCGTAACTAGCAGGTCCTAGGAGGTGGATCCTCGGCTGTTACAGACGGTGCTGTAACACGGAGGAGCCACTGGATCACCATCGGACGGCTCTCAGAGGGAGTCGGAGATGGCTGGTGAGCATCTCGATGGTGATCCATGCAGAGCGTTACAACACATGCTATAACAGCGGAGGATCCGCTCTGCAGGTCCAAACTGATTTTTGGGGTACCGTGTAGGTATTGTAATATCCACTTCACTACGTGTAACTATTCTCTGCATGGATTTTCCATGTATATATTGACGAAACCAATGAAATTAAAAAAAATAGATGAGTACACATCATAGCATATATGATGTTAAATACTGCATTTGGAGTATATGATATGATGACTTTTTTTCTGGATAAATTGGATCTCTCATTTTTTTGATATATTTACTTAATAATGAGAAGATTCAACATTTATTGGCTAATATTTGGATATTATTGCTAAAAAACGTACTATAATAAAAAAACCATTAACCTGGGTTCATTTTTAATGTATATAAGAATGTGCGTTAAATAGATAAACAATTATAAAAGTCGAAACTTATCATTAGGTTAAATGCTAAAAAGAAAAGCTATAAAAAAAGTCCAACGACATACGGGCATGTTCGGTTGTCAGGGTATACCGGAGTATCCTGGCATACCTCTAGCTCTAACTTTGTATTCTCGGGTTGGGATTACTTGTATTGAACATACAATTTCTTTGGTAAAATATTTTTTAACCATATTAAAATAACATTATTAACATAAAGAATATATCATAATCATTAAAAAAGTGAATATAACACATAATCAATGTCACATCACATCACAATTATCATTCCAACCTTCCAAACAACTACTATGCACAAGAGGATACCGCAACCCAACCCAACCCAACCCAATAACCAAACAGCCATGAAGGGTCGGCCTACTAATATATATAGCTGCTTAACTAAGTGATAAGGTGATTGTAGTAGCATGGAATCAGGTCTCAAAATAAATTTATTTTCTGTTTTTATTTACTTACGTTAATTCCTAATATCAAACTTGGGAGGCATACTTTCGACTAATATTGGTCTAAATACTTAGGTTAAGGTTTGTGTTCCGGATTGTTATTAGAGTATTTGTAGGAATTTTTAAGTTTTGTATTTTGTTTTGTTAAGGTTTGTGTTCCGGATTGTTACTAGGCATGGGCGGAGGGAGAGGGGGCGGGTAGGGGTCATGGCCAAATGGGTAAATTATTAAATAGTCCTTACCATTTTCATTTCTATTTTCCATTTCTAGAAGCATTTCTCCCATTTTTTGAAATTTCTATAAAGGACAACAATTCCTTTCTCCCATTTTTCAAAATTTCAATAATATACCACCACCACAATTCCTTCCCCCTTTTTCTAAATTTCTGTAAAAGCCGACCATTTCTATTAAAAATGCAAAGAAACAGATATAGATATAGGTGTTACTATACCGTTGTCCATTTTTAAATACGAATACAATTGTGGATACGGATATTGACGGATATAAAAACTATATTACTATATTCTTAAAAGATGGATATACATGTAAAATCGCATTTGAATAATGTTAGAAATATTATATATTTTATCTTAAATATACATGTATTGGATAGATGCACATCATTTGAATGTATTAAATCTGTTTCACAATAATTATACCAAATAGGTGAAAGAATGTATGAAATTATGTTATATATATAAATAGATTTAATGGGGTTGCCCCTAGGGGCAGCTAACATGGCTGCTCCACCCTCTTTTTCGATGTTTTTTTATTTTTTTTGAAAAATATCACAATGTATATTCATCCCTATATCCCTCCTATATGTCATTCGAATTTCGTCAGAAACAGAGACTCCTACGGTCTCCAACGAGATAGTGTCCATTTAACAAATCTTGTTACTGTTAAAAAATGACTATCTGGATGGAGGTTGTAGGAGTCTCTGTTTATGACGAAATTCGAATGGCATATAGGAAGGATATAGAGATGAATATACATGGCGACATTTTTAAAAAAAAAATGCCGAAAACGGCACGGGGTAGCCCCATGAACCTCTATTTAAATAAGTCTACATATGTTTGAAAATGGACAAACAGATACATATAGGGAGGTTTACGGATATCAAAATGATATCCATATCTGTATACGTTTTAAAACGGATACAGATGTCAAAATACGTATAAAACAGATATGGTAGCGTCGGATACAGATATATTTATATATGTTTGCATTATTAATCCATATCCCTCGTTTTTCTAAATTTCCAGGAAGATTCTACTTCCATCCTTCCACTCCCCTTTGCCCTATTATTTCATATTGAAACTAATCCAACCTTATCCTTACCGTTCATGAAAACTTGTTCTCCAAGACCTCACATGGAAAACCACTGGTCTAGCAATGTTAAAACGATAGCAAGCACGTGTTCTCCAGACAAAGCTTGCCTCTAACTCGGCCTCCTTCACGATAGTCCTTCACATCTGACTTGGTGAGATTTCATAGTCCAAGCAATCCTGCATGTTAGCGACTAGCATAGCTTCATCATTGGCACATCGATGACTCGACGTCACTATTAGTCCAAGTCCACTTTACCATTTTCTGTTATATTTTTAATTAACTTTTTCAATCATATATTTGGCCTCGTAACATACCTTGTTATTCATACACAAATCAGACAATTCAATTTTATGATTTGGTCATAAATCATACATATATATTTTGGTCCCACCTATAAAAATTTCCTGGCTCC
The DNA here is from genome assembly GCA_037367405.1 of Ottelia alismoides. Classification (NCBI taxonomy): domain Eukaryota; kingdom Viridiplantae; phylum Streptophyta; class Magnoliopsida; order Alismatales; family Hydrocharitaceae; genus Ottelia; species Ottelia alismoides. Next base: position 430,308 of record JAZKJV010004851.1, read on the forward strand.
GCCCCTGTTACTAAGGTATTTGTAGGAATTTTTAAGTTTTGCATTTTGTTTTAAGACTTTTGTAATGTTTTCAAATTTTTGTTATATCTATAAGTACGCCTCGAATGTCGATTTTGCTAGCATATCGGTGACTTGGGGAAATCAAGATATATAACATGTCGTCCACATTTCACCGATATTTCACCCATTTTGATCGAAGTCATGAAAATACAAAAAAAGTCCTGTCAAATTTCGATGTTACAATTTCGATTTTGTCAATTTGGGGAAATAGAAATCTTGCGAGTCATGCCTATAAGTAGGGAATATTAGGTATTAAAAAATTAGGGGTATTTTAGCCGGATAGGGATATGAGGTTTAAATAGCTACAACATGCATTTTTATCTGTTTTTGACTTTTGAATATTTTTATAAAAGTTTTTCAATATTTTTATGTTTAAGGAATAGGTTTTGTATTTTTAGATATTTTGGATATGTTATACCTAGAAGTGCACACAGACTGGATTAATTTTGTAATCTGCTTCAACATGTGTTATTGGATTGGTTTGATTTTATCATTCTAATGGATCATATCAGATTGAAAATTTTCAAATCCGTTAAAGTACGGGTTGGATCGGATCATTACCAAAATCCGATATGATCCAATCCGTTAACACACACAGAATATTTATTTGCTTCCATTTGCAATTTCCCTTAAGGTTATAATCAATGACATTCATCTCATTTTTTCTATACCAGTTGTAGATAAAGGTCCTCTTGCCACACATCTTTTCTCTTTTGAAAGCCAAATGTCAAATTCCTAAATAATAAAATATGAGTGTAACATATAAACTTGTAAACCCTATTAGAGATTTTCTCACCATCTTTGCAGCTAATAAAATAATGAAAATAAGGATTGGATATGTTTTGATATTCAATTGAGTATGGTTGCTTTATGACCCTCATTTATTGATAATATATTCTAGAGTCTTGAAAGGTATTCTTGGGAGTGGTTTAGTTTTAACAAATCTCAACAGTCTAAATTAGTCATGTACTTGATCAAAATCTGACAACATGGATCACGCTTTTTATCTAACTTATTTTTGGATCCTTATTTGTTAAATTGTAGTGTTCTTATTTGAATTATTTGTTAGAAATCATCTGCAAAAGACATATTAATATGGTATTCATAAAAGAAACTCGAAGAATTTTTTATATAGATTAACGAGTTCTTCAACTTTAATTTGATTGTGTGATCTTCAAATATTTTCTTTACAATTAATCTATATTGTCAATTTTTGAGTCATAATTCAAATGATAGGGGCTTGTATGTGATAAAGTATAAACATGAGAGAGTAAAAAAATTAAGAGGAGATACATAAGTATGAAAATCCAAACAAATTTGACCCAATGAGAAAACTGATGGATTGAACTTAGATATTTGATAGATTGGTGATTAACCCAAAAATCGATGGTCTTAAGTTCCATACAAGGCGGGAACTCAGTCGCTGAGTCGACTACACGAGATTCGGATTAAATCAACAATTAACACACAACAAATAAATCAAGCAATGAAAGTAAATGTGAAGTTAAAATTTATTATAATTCTACAAAATCTGTGTACAATGCAAGTAATGTAGAGTGTCGAACACAGGGAACAAGCAGGATAGATCGGGCAATCAGGCTCAAGAATGAAAGTGATCAAATGTCTACAAGTGTGCAAATTTTGTGGGTTTTTTATTTTATATTTTTATTTAATTTTTGATTTTTTATTTTTAGATTTTTTATTTTTAGTTTAGTGACTTTGTATTTTCTTTTTCTTAATAGAAAGATATAAGACTTTACAGGATATATAAGAGAGATGAGAGAAATATCTAAATAGATAAAAGTATCCAAATTACAGAAAATAAAGTGTTTTGGGGCATTTTATATTTTTTTTGATATCTTTGTGATTTTTCTAAAATTTTCCTCATTTTTTTGTTATTTTTAAAGGTGAACATACTGAAATAATGAACAAAATTATTGTCTGAATATAAAATGGAGATGAAAAATATCAAACAACAACCAAAATTCTCCAAATTAATTTTAATTTCAAGGTAATAAAATAGAGAAAATTAGGAAATAGAAATTATATTTTTAGGAATTTTTAATATTTTTATAAAGGTTTTTGAGATTTTATACTTTTTAGGAGTTTTCTTTTGTATTTTTTAGTGATTTTTGGTTTTAAGGTAAAAGATGCAAAGACACACAAAATATAGTTTTTTTGGAATTTTTCAAAAATGTTTTATAATTTTTATGTATTTTCTAATGCAAACAATGAAGCAAATGCATATTTTTGAATTTTTATAAATAATCAAATGCAATAAAAATGCAAAATAAAAATATAGCATTATAGAGGAATGCAACAAACACACAATGATATTTTTTGGGAATTTTTCGAATTTTATAGATGCATGAAATAATTAGAGACAACAAAAAGAAACGATACTACTAGCAAGGGCATATTTGTAAATATCCTAAACATCCAGGGCTAAAGTGTAATTTATCCAAAAAGTTATCACTACTTAACAAAATTCCAGGACCAATCACAAATACTCAAAATGCCAGGGGTATGCGTACAAAATTTCCAAGGTCTCGTGCGTAAGACACGTGACTGGTAGGGACCCAAACTTAATTAACAAAACTTGAGGGGTTATTTTACAATTTTTCCAAAAATATTACAACTGAATCTACAAGTTTATGGACCTAAGTGAAATAACACAAAGCGAGAGGGCCCAAGCGTAAATACCTTACTCCCTTACGCGCACAAGCACGCGAGGTGACGTGGCTAAGGACCCAAGTGTAAATCTGAGAAGTCTTGGGGTCTAAGTGCAATTATTACAAAACTTTTAAAGCTGCAGATGAAAGTTTCTGGACTAATAAATAAATACAAAAAGACGAGGGTATTAGGCAAAATTACCCCCGCATGGTTCGATCCAACGGTTGGCGTTCCTCACTTATACACGTGTCAGCTCGAGAACGATCGATAACGCTTCACGCTGGGACGGCTGGGATTAGATCTTTGGCGGTCGATGCACTGCGCGATCCAACGGTGGCTGAACACTTGGGCGATCCGACCTGATCCAACGGTGGAGAACCGAGGAGGAAGAACAGGGAAGAAACATCGGTGAGGCGATCTTCCCCGACCTCGATCTTGGTCCTCTGGCGACTCTTCGAGCTCCAAAAGTGGTCGGGATGCCTCCAGGGGTCTTCCTCTCGATGCTGGTGGCTCCAGAATTCTCCGACGACGGTCGGAGCTCGCGCGAGGAGGCAGCAGAGCTGGGGGTCCCCAGGTACCTCCGACGAGATGCAAAATGAGCCCCAGGCTCTTCTTGACGTGCAAGACCTGCAAAATGAGGTTGAAGGGGTCGAGGCAGTAGCAGTATGGCAAAGGCGGAGAACGGCGACGATGGAGAACGACCAGAGCTTGCTCCGGCGAGGGGTCAACTAAGTGATTGGATGGTCGAAACACGAAGATAAAGGTGGGGTTGAGATCCTGGGACTACTGTGAATAAAAGGGGTGAAGAAAATGAGGGAAATAGAAGCCTCAAAGGTGTATGTCACCTGAGGAAGAAGACCTCGATGGTGGGACTTCGCCTGAGGTGGTGGAGACGCCTCGGCCCTTCCTCGATTCTCCTGGCGACGAGGAATAGGAGCTGTCTCCTCCCTTCACCGATGGTGCGCGAAAAGTGGAGAAGAGATGGGTCCAAAAGGGTTTCAAATTCGAATGGGAAAGTCGGGGCGTATCTGAGGGAGTTGACGAAATGGCAAGAAGAATGAGGCGTAGCGGGTGGATCGATGATCCACAGCCCAAGGAAATCATTGGGCGTGAATCAACAATATCCAAAGAAAAAAAGTCAAGAAGAGAGTCACGCAAAATGGTGCAAGATGTCTCCTCGAAAAATCCGCGAAGAAGGCGAAAAACGAGGTATGACAGGGGGAACATGGCGCGGGTCGGAGAGTTGACCGAGGTCAACTCCCGGACCCTCTTGGTTGGTCCACGTGGACCAACTAGGAAAAACCCTGCAAAAATTATTTGTTAATTCATTCTAAAATAGTAAATGAATTTACTGATTTTTGGTTATTAAATAAAAAATATTTATTATTTTGTAAATTATTTTATTATGATTTTTATTTATTTTTTTGAGGTATAAAAATACAAGTTCCCTTTTATCGCCTATATAGGTATACATATCTATAAATTTTTAATATTTTATTTTTATTTTGTATACTTATTTTATTATTTTTATTTATCATTTTATAAATTTATAACTTATTTTTATTTACTTATATATATTTATATTATTTTTGTGATGTATTTTGTACAAGTAAATAAATATATATATATATAATCTACATATGTATAGATATAGGTAATTCATCTATGTATTGTATGCAACTATTTTATTTTTGTATTTTCTTTGTGTTTTTATTCATATTTTAATATACATATATATTATAAATAATATTTACAAAATTATAAAAATATAAAATTACAAAAATAATGAATAATAAATAAAATGAATATTTTAATCCTTACAAGTATACAATAGAGGTCCAAAACCTAACTTTCAAACCGTAGCTCCAAAAATATGAAATCACCTTCATTAAATAGCTTATTAAAAGTTATATACAATTAAAGTTGATTTTGATAATTTCAAGTTTCTATTTGAGAGATACAGGTCTGGGAATTTGGGATTTTGAAATCTTCTTCAGATCATCACTTTTTATCAGTGCATTATTTTTGTATGAAATCAATTTTGTATTTTTCTATATTAAATTATCTACAATTTCATGTACAAAGTTTCTTTATTTTGAGTATAAAAAGTGAAACTAAAAATAGGTCTCAAAAAGAATAAAGAATGAATTGAATAAAAGGTATTTTTATTGTATTTTGGCCCTTGTCTCCCCCTACTTTATTCCTTGTCGACCTAGTCATCGAGATGCCTAGGTCTCAGGTTTTGGGTCATAAAATATTTGCAATATTTTATTCTTTTTCTTTTCTTTTCTTTATTCTATAATTTTGGCTTTAAAATCGTACTTTGTACACTATTAACATTCACATGCACGAATGCTAAAATGCATGAATTATGGGTATTTACATGTATTTACTAGGGTTTTTGAGGCCAAAATGATAGAATAAAGATGATGAAATGGAGGTTCATCATCCCCCATACTTGCATTTGCTAGTCCCTCGCAAACACTTATGCAATAAGTGCAGAAAAAGAAGAACAAAGAAAAGAAAAAGAAGAAAGATGGATTGAATTTAATTATCAAACTTGTCTTCACAAAATCAAAGTTTGGAGCTTAAGTTGGTCCTTTGGAATTTTAGTGCGGGCGGAACCTTAATAAGAACCAGATTTGAAATCCAACAGCCTTCGAGAATCTCAAAACTCTGCTCAAGTCTCCTCAATAACTAGGCCAGGATACTTCAACTCATACGCAAACCCTTACGACTATGAATCTGACTCGTACAGTGTAAGTGATGGTGGCTCTCCCCAATGAAATGACAAAGAGACTGACTTCTCCAGTATGACAACCCAATGATTCTCTAATTCAACACCTCATTCCTCGAAGAGCAGGGTATTCCCTTCTAAGTTCAAGTGGCAACCAACACAAGAGGAGGGGGGAAGAGAAGAATGGACGGTAGCCAGTGTAGGTACCTATCCTAGGATGCAAGACCAGTGTAGTCAAGTCATCCAGCTACATGCTCACATAATTTGACTTTGAAGTTCAAGCTTGCTCATTGACTATACACATATGTACACTCCAGCAGGAATTTTATTTTTGTACAGGCATGTCCACTTTTTTGGAGTTTTTTATTTTTGCTTTTTTTTGAAATATTATTCACAGTAGCATTTACATAAGGATTTTTTCCTCTTGAGCCAGTAGACTATCCCTTTTTTGAAGATTTATTGCGACCTACAATCTCATGTCCTTAAAAATCATCATCATCGGATGGGTTGGGTGCACTTCCCTCCCTAGAGGAGGACAAGTGTTTCCACCTGTGTGCGTCTCATACCGGCAAATCCAACCCCCTCACCACTCCAACTGAGTTGAACCAAGTAAAAGATGCAGGTGTCCAAGTTAGGTCATTATCAATAAGAGTCGTGCGTGTGCTCTGAAATACTCTACTTAGGTAGTCAAGAATCCATTGAACCAAGTCTCGTGATTCTTAAAGAATTAAGTCAACTAGACCTGAAGTACCTCAATTCTAGTTCCTATAAAGTTCCTGTTAATTAGGTAGATTTAAGGTCCAACCAAGCTCCAATCTTTGAATTTTATTTAAACTCGTTTAACCATCAAACTCTATCCAAAAAATGTGAATACTATGCAAAAGCTATGCAGAAAATATTTTTGTGATACAATTTTCAAAGATTTTGAATGTTTTATGGATTTTTGAAAAGAGGATACATATGCTTTTTTGTTTGGGTTTTTTAAAAGATTTTTCAAATGTTGATGATATTTTAATTTTGCAAATGTTTTTGTGATTTTTGAAAATAAAAGGTTTTGACTAAAATCTAGATACAAATATTTACACAGGGATACATCTTATATTTACAAGAATTAGATTTTAAGGATTTACAAAGGGTAAGTGCTCAATTTTATAGGTATATACATAAAGAATTTAGGTGAGATGTATATATTCCTCAAACTTATTTGAAAAAGGTTTTTCAAACAATTTTGAAAACTATAGTCCAAAATAATTTTACAATCACATTTTACAAACATGTACACACATTTGAAAATCATTTTGCAAAGGTTTTCCAAATAGTATATATAGATTTTTCAAATATTTTTGCAACCATTTTTCAAACCATTTGCAAATCATTTTTCAAACATTTTATTTCACACAAAGAAAATACTTTTTCAATCAAAATATTTTTACAAAGGTTGAAAACATGTAACAAAACGTTTTCCAAATAGTTTTCAAAAGATTTTTCACAAAGATTTTCAAGCTATTTTTCAAACATTTTGCAAAAAATATTTTCACGTGATTTATTAATCAGTAAATACAAAAAAATTTGAGGAATAATCACATCTTTTTATTAAGGTTTTTAATGAATTTTATATGTGTAATAGCCATATTTATTAAAAAAATACGAAAGTACGAGTTACGGCTAAAGTATATACACAGTATATACGACCCCCCTATACTTAGCTTGAGTTATGTCCTCATAGATCAGAGAGAAAAGAGAAGACATAACTTTGAGTATAATAAAGTCTAAAGAATAAATGAATAAGAGATGAATGAGTAATCGGATAAGAAGTCGACCCCCCCTGTACTTAGGATCAAATAATCCTAAGTATAGCAGACTATACACAAAGCAGGGAGGGTCAAGGGTGGGAATGAATAGATCATACTCAGATTGTCTCCCCCTATATTTAGGGTAAGATATCCCTAAGTATAGAAAAGAAGAGGAGACAGTGGAGAGGATAACAAAATAGAATCAAAGTACGTCCTAAATATAGAAGATAGACAAAAAGGGGCGACACCTTTCTGATAGATAAAGAATATAGAAAAGGAAAAGAAGAAAAGAAGAAAAGAGAATAAACAGATCATAGCTTGGTCTGTCTCCCCCCTAGACTTAGGACAAGGTGTATCCTAAGTATAGCAAAATCATAAGATGACGACGGGGTGGCAGACATAACGAATGAATGAATGAATGATATGGAAAATTTGATCTATACAATAGAAGATGGAAGTGATAACCATGTATGAGATGCAAGTGATGTGAGTCAAAGAGCACATCTCATACCAAATGAATCGGGGCAACGTCAACGGTCGGCGAATCATGATCTAGATATAGTTTCAGGCGTTGACCGTTAACTCGAAAGGTAGAGGAAGATGACAGCTCGGATATATCAATACTTCCATTGTCATTTATCTTTCTGACCACATAAGGACCTTTCCACTTACTCTGTAATTTCCCTGGAAATAATTCTAGCCTAGAATCAAATAACCATACACGCTGATCTAGCTCAAACTGTTTATGGCTGATATGAGAATCGTGTCATGTCTTCACTTTTTCCTTATAATGTAGGATACTCGAAAAGGTTGTATCTCTCAGTTCCTCTAGGGCTTCCAATTCTGTTTTCATCTATTCTCCTATACTCTCGAGATCCAATCATAACTCTGTAACTGCCCATAGTGACTTGTGCTTGATTTTCACTGGCAAATGGCATGGCTTTCCATAGACGAGACGAAAGGTAGATGTCCCTAATGGTGTCTTGAAGGAAGTCCGATAGGCCCACAAGACCGAGTCCAAAAACGGTGACCATTCCTTTCGGTCCGGGCAGACTACCTTCTGTAAAATAGTCTCAATCTCCCTATTCGATACTTCAGCAAGACCATTAGTTTGAGGGTGATATGGAGTGGCAACACGATGGTCAATGCTGAACTCATTTGCAAGGGCCCTTTCCTTGTCGTTGATAAAGTGAGTCCCCCCGTCTAAAATCAGAACTCTAGGTACCCCGAACCGTGAAATGATATTCTTCCTCAAAAATCGGCATACAGTCTTAGCATTTGCGGCTCGGGCGGGGATGGCCTCAACCCAACGACTCACATAATCTACAGCAAGCAGAATGTACTCAAATCCCTTACTCTTAGGAAATGGGCCCATGAAATCAATCCCCCGTGCGTCAAAAACCTCACAAAAGTGAATGGGCTGCATGGGCATCATGTCTCTCTGTCCTCAAGTACCCATCTTCTGATAGTCAGTACACCTCTTCACGAATTCATCAGAATCCTTGAAGAGAGTAGGCCACCAAAGGCCAGATTGGAGCACCTTATGTGATGTCCGTCTCCCAGAATGATGTCCTCCTACATCTAGCTTGTGACAGTAGGTGAGGACGTTGTGCTGCTCTTCTTGAGGAATACACCTCCTCCAGATACTATCCCCTCCTTCATGATAAAGGACGGAATCCTTCCAAATATGACTTGGCCTTCGCACGGAAGGTCTCAAGTCGTTGCCTAGGCCAACCTTGTGGAACCATCTTGGAGACAAGATAGTTCACAATGTCGGCGTACCATGGAAGCGAGGCGATGGCAAGGATCGCCTCATCTGGAAATGTCTCAGTGATAGGTGTAATGGGCTTAGATTCCTCAAGGTTCTCTAATCGGGAGAGGTGATCCACCACCACATTCTTAACTCCAGGTTTATCCTTAATCTCAATATCAAACTCCTGGAGCAGAAGGACCATCTGGTATGTCAAGCTTTGGCATCCTTCTTTGCAATGAGGTATCGGATGGCGGTGTGATATGTATAGATAGTCACTCTTGATCCCAGAATATATGATCTGTATTTGTCCAAAGCAAAGACTACAGCTACCATCTCCTTCTCAATCACAGTGTAATTCCGTTGAGCGGCATCCAAAGTCCGGCTAGTGTAGTGAATGGAATACGGCAATCTATCCCTCCTATGTCCAAGCACAACCCCTACGGCAAAATCAAAAGCATCCGTCATGATCTAGAATGGGAGAGACAAATTGGGTGGCTGAAGGACGGGAGCCTTAACAACTAGATTCTTGAGAGTCTCGAAGGACGCAAGATACTTATCATCAACAATGAACTCGGTGTCTTCTGTCAGCAAATCAGTGAGCAGTCGGGCAATACGACTAAAGTCCTGAATGAACCGTCGGTAGAAACTGACATGCCCCAGAAAAGATCGCAGCTGTCGCAGATTGGACGGTGGATTGAGTTTTCTAATGATATCTACCTTGGTCGGATCAACCTCCATGCCCTTGTTGGAGATGATATGACCAAGGACCGTCCCTTGAGTCACCATGAAGTGACTCTTCTCCCAAGATAAAACAAGGTTGACCTCTATGCAGCGCAGAAGCATACGATCTAGGCAGTCAAGACAAACATCAAACCCATCACCATAGACCGAGAAGTAATCCATGAAGACCTCTAAATAGTCACGCGAGAAGATGGACAACATGCACCTCTGGGATGTCGTCGGGACGTTACATAGACCAAAATGCATCCGTCTGAAAGCATATGTCCCAAATGGACAGATGAATAGCGTTTTATCCTGGTGATGAATCCACTTTTCATCATATTTATTCTATCATTTTGGCCATAACACCCCTATCAAATGCGTGTAAATACCCTTAATTCCAACATCTTAGCATTCATACATGTGCATGTAAAAAGTGTATAAAATATTGTATTTAAAGCCAAAATTATAGAATAAATAAAAGAAAAGAAAAAGAATAAAATATTGTAAATATTTTATGACCCGAAACCCCGAGACCTTGGCATCTCGATGACTAGGTCGACAAGGAATAAAGTAGGGGGAGATAAGGGCCAGAATACAATAAAAATACCTTTTATTTAATTCATTCTTTATTCATTTTGGGACCTATTTTTTGTTCCACTTTTTATATCTCAAAAGAAACTTTGTACATGAAAGTTGTAGATAATTAAATAAAGAAAAATACAAAATTGATTTCACCGAAAAATAACATACAGAAAAAAGGATATGGTCTGAATAAAATTCCAAAATCCCAACTTCCCAGACCTGTATCTTGCAAATAAAAACTCTAAACATACCAAACTCACCTTTAATTGTATATAGTTTAAAATAAGCTATTTAATGGCAGTGGTTTCGTATTTTTCAGAATTACTATTTGAAAGTTGAGTTTTGGACCCCTATTGTATACTTGTACAGATTAAAATATTCATTTTATTACTTATTCATTATTTTTATAAGTTTATATTTTTATAATTTTGTAAATATTATTTATAATTATTGTGTATATTAAAATCGGAATAAAAATACAAAAGACACAAAAATAAAATACATGTTTATAATACATAGGTATAATACCTATACATATACCTGTATATTTTATACTTTTATTTTATTAAGTGTACAAAATACATCAGAAAAATAAAATAAAAATATAGTTAAGTGTATAAAAATACTTTATAAATTTATAAAATAATAAACAAAAATAAATAAATTAAATATACAAAATAAAAATAAAATATTAAAATATATACTTGTATATACCTATATAGCCTATAAAAGGCAACTCTTATTTTTACACCTCATAAAAATAATTAAAAATCATATTAAAATACCTCATAAAATAATAAACACTTTTTATTAAATAACCAAAAATTAAATAAATCGTTTACTATTTTAAATTAATTTTTGGAATCATTTTCAGGAGGTTTTTCCTGGTTGGTCCATGTGAACCAACCAGGTGGTCTAGACCATGGACCAAGGTCAACAGTCTGACCTTCCTCCTGGGCACCTGTCAGAACCTCGTTTCCAACCCTCTTTCTCGTTTTTTTCAAGGGTCATCCTTACACCGTCTCGGCTATCACTCTTCACAACTTTTATCCCTCGATCAATGGTCACCCACGCCCTTGTTATACCTCGATCAATGGATCGACGGGAGAACCGATACACCTCGTTCTTCCCCACCTGTCCGTCAACCCTACTTATACAACCCTTGATTTTCCTTTCAGAATTTGAACCCCATTTTGTCCCGACCTTCTCCCTCTTTCGTGTGCTTTTGCTACCTGGAGGTGACAGCTCCAGATTTAGCTGACCAAGGAGGAGTTTTGTCACGGATTAGGGCGAGTTCCACCACCTCCGGCGAGCCCAACCGTCGATGTATTTTCTACCTCAGGTTCTTCCCTTTGAGGTGTTTATTTTTCTTTATTGTTCTTCGTATCTTGTTCCTCTTATCCTTAGGAAGCCACTAGTGTTTCCCTCTTCGATCGAGACCCCTTTAATCACCAGCCCCACCACCTCGCCGGAGCAAGCTCCGGCGAACCCAATTCCCGCCACGTACGTCATCCACTCCATCCGCGAGACCCCTGGAACCATATTTGTGTGTATTTGAGCTGTTTTGTAGGTTTCATGAGTCAAAAGACCTCCCCGGGGGGTCGATTTTGCACAGCACGAGGTACCTGGACCCCATCATCTTCTCCGACCCTTCCACGGCGTAATGAGGCTCATTGAGCCATTTTGGCCCCACCGTCGGGTCGGAGGATCTTCCAGGAGTCGTTGGAGCCTTGCAGCATCGAAGGAGAAGGCCGGAGCCCCGCCAGATTACCGACCGAAGCTTGCCTTCGGCCATGTTCTTCCCTGTTCTTTCAGGGAGGTCCACGACCGTTGGATTGGGTCTGGGTCCCAAAAACTCCAGCAGCCGTCCAATCCATCGCGCCTCAGTCGTTGATCGTCCTCAGCTAATCTAATCCCGCCCACAGGATCGCGAACCGGCATCATGCACTCGGGACGCGACACGTGTATTAGTGAACATCCATCCGCCGTCCATCAGGGCGCAAGGCGAGGGTATTTTGCACATCTTCCCCCGTCGATTTCTGTAATAGTTAATTAGTACTAAATCATTTATTTGTCACTGTAATATTTCTGTAGTATTTACAAACTAGCCCCTGCACTTCTCATTATTACGATCAGGTCCTCGGCCACGTCACCTCACATGCCTGTGCGCGTGAGGGGATGGGTCATTTTGCAGAGGAACCCTCGCGGGTTTGGTTATTTTGTTTTGATCCAAAAACTTCCAGAACTAGTGTAATATTTTTGGAGTATTTGCATTAAAGCCCCCGCAGTGTTATTATTTGCATTGGTACCCCTGCTAGGAGCGCATGCGTACGCATGTGGGCTTGGCATTTTTGTAAGAATACCCCCGTGGGTTTTGATATTTGTATTTAGTCCATCAACTGCAATATTTAATTGTATGTTTTGCGTGAAAATTGCAATGTTGCCCTTCGATGTTTGTCTATTTACATATATGCCCTTGCCAGCAGTGTAGTTTATTGTTTTTGTATCTATTTATTACATGCATCTATAAATTGCTAAAAATCACCAAAAAATAGGTTAAGCTTTTGTTTGCTTGTTCATTCACGCCGTATTTTTGTATTGCATTTCTATTGCATTTTCATAATTATTAAAAATAAAAAACATGCATTTTCAGCATTGTTTGCATTAGAAAATCCATAAAAATTAGTAAAATTTTTTGAAAAATTCCAAAAAAAATATATTTTGCTTATCTTATTATATTTTAATGTTAGTCCAAAAATCATTAAAAATTTCAAAAGTAAAACCATAAAAATTAGGAAACTCCTAAAAACTTCATAAAAATCTAAAAAATGCTAGAGAAATCCTAAAAATATAAACTCAGTTTCTGTAGTTTCCTTATTGTATTGCCTTTATTTTAAAATTAATTTGAGGAATTTTAGGTACTGTTTGATATTTTTAACCCTCATTTTAATTTCGGCCAGTAGCTCAGTACACTGTTTTCTAGTATTTTGACTTTTAAAAATACCAAAAACATTCATAAAAATCTCCAAATTTACAAAAACATCATAAAATTATAAAAAGACTAAAAAAATTGTATTTCCTGATTTTTGAGTATTTTTAGTGATTTTTATAAATACTTCATCCCTCTTTTTCTCACTTTGTATATATATTCCATTATTGAAAAAGAAAATGTAAAAATATAAAATATAAAAAGAAAATACAAAATCAGAAATTAAAAATCAAAATATAAAAATATAAAATCAAAAATTAAATAAAAAATTAAAAATTTAAAACCCACAAAAATTTGCATACTTGTAGACACTTAATCACATTCACTCTTGCACATTTTGTTTGATCTATCCTGCTTGCTCCCTGAGTTCGACACTCTACACACTTGCACATTATACACACTTTTGTAGCGTTAATAATAAATTTTAACTCCACCTTTTCTTGGCATTGTCTGAGTTAATTGTGGGTTAATTGTTGATTAATTAGGGATTTTTGAGCGATCAATACACCGACTGCGGTTTCGCCTTGTGAAACCGTACAACCCTCGGATTTCCCTTATTATTAAATGGCACCATTGCCGGGGAGCAACAGCGTATAGATCGCATTTTTGAGTACTTGTGATTGTCTACATTATTGCTTTGATTGATCTCTCTATTTTTGATATACCTTATTGAGCTATCTGACCATTATCTCTCTTGTCTTCTTGCGAGGGATCGTTAATCGAGGAGGATCGCCTAAGGGATCCTGAGCCTCCTTGGGAGGCGGAGTCGGCTATTCTACCCTAGCCGGCAGGAGAGAGCAGGAAGATTTGAGAGATAGTTAGTTGGTTAGTGATTTATTTTTGTGAGAGAGACTTTATTAATTTGTAATAATACATGTAACTTGGACTTGGACACTCGGGCCCAATTTTCAAGTGTTTGTACACTTGGGGGTTCATCGCGGTTTTTATCGATTTTCTACCGCTTATCATTTTTCGGTTTTGTTTTCTTGTCTTTACATTTTTATGGAATGAGCCCTTAGTTTTTAGGCTTGCTTGATCGTGTAGTCTAAGGCCAAACACTTAACAACCTTTGCATGCACCTATAGATCTATTGTTTGGACTTGCAAATAATTAATTGTTAGGCATATAACTTGAAATCACCGCGTCGGGAGGGGTCGTATACAACACGTACAGGATCCATTGTGGTGGACACCGATCGGCCCCCAAGACCGGACACTTAGGTTTCATTTTGTGTGTTTGGCATTTGGTTCTTCACGCTAGCAATTGCCTGCTTAGGATGATTTTCGTGTGCATATCGGCATGTAGCATAGGTTTAAAAAAACATGTTTTGCATCGCCCATGGAGAGCTGGGAATCACTGTAAGTCTTCTATCTTAGCATCCTTCATCTAGGCACTAAGGCGAGATTTCCATCTTAGTGACACTTGCGTTGGCTTTTCCAACTCTCTTCCCCTATTTTTGAATCAAATAGGAATCAAGGAAAAAAATACAAAAACGTTAGGCGCTTGTATTGAATTGACTCAAAACAAGTGATAACACCAAAAAAATTAAAAAAGGGACTGCTAAAGAAAACTTGACCTAAATAAAATTGGTTAATTGGATTCATTGCTTGGGGTGAGTAATACCCTCATTTGTATTCAAGTTGCATGGGAAGGTCTCCTTCCAAGTGAGAGAGCATCTTTGTAAGGATTAGAGCCAACAACCCAGTCTGTGGCTGCCTTGTGTATCGCCTGGATTTCCAAAGTATTGGTGCTTCTATCATACGTGGACGAGTAGGGCTTGGTCACCATTGATGACTCTCTATTGTGTAGAGCATCGACCTTGTCCGAAGTATCGAGCCCAGGCCACGCCTTCACGGGGGTGTCTGTCTCATCGTCTTGCATCCGAGTAGGTTCTTGCACGCTCACGGGTGATTCCGTTGCGAGCGAGTTCCGAAGTATCGGTTTCACCTATCGGCTTCCTCCCTCTATTTCTTTGGCTGAGTAGGAATCCAGGAAGGGTTATAAAGACCTCAAAAAGTGCAGACTACAGGTTACACGGGAGGAGGACAAGTACGGGATACTCTTCTGGCAGTACTCTCTCTCCTATAGGCGTAGCGCTCTAAGGACTCGTTCAAAGATAATTGCATGAATTCAATCTAAAAACTACAAAAATAATAGACGATCCCTTATGGCTTCACGTGTTGAGTTGGTAAACCTCTTGCATTGTGTTTGATTGATTAGTTGGATTTAGGTCAAGATCAAAAACACCGCACAATTGTACACAATTTTGCCCCCCCCCCCCCCTCTTCATTTCTCAATATTGCTCCTCTCAATAATCACGATGATGGGAAGGAGGTCTCTTAGGCCGTCTCTGACGGCACCGCTATCCAGCACTCCTCCCTATTCATCTAGGACGGTTTCGGGGAGTCAAGACCCACTCTCCGAACCCGAGTTCACTTCCACCCTATTCCCCCTCGACCATCCTTCATCCCCCATCAGTCCAGCAGTTTCAAAGTTTAGTGCAACATAGATCTCAGATCATTTAACGGCACCTGAGATGGGTTCTTTTGCCTTTTCAAAGAATCCAGCCATGGCAGACAGAGGAGAACACCTAGATGAGCAGGAGCACCCTCTATTTCTATATGACCAAGCTGCCATCAACAACTCATTACTATCCTCCTTGGAGACCATGCAGAGACAAATCGGAGACCAAAGAGTATTTATGGGTGACATCATGAGATAATTGGTGCAGATGCGAGAGGGCCGAGATGACAGACATGAGGACGGTGGAGGAGATATACCAGTTGCTGCGGACGGAAGAGGAGGTCCTGACCAGGAGAGGCCACCACAGATGACCGTGAGGGAGTTGCACAACCCAGATGTAACCCTCACTCACAGATGGATTCAGCTTCCTCCCATCGTCGGGAATTTTGAGCTTCGCCCGCAGACTATCCAATTATTGCCCAAGTTTCATGGGCTAGACACCGAGGAACCTCATCTCCATCTGCAGGAGTTCGAGATGATTTGTAGAACTGTCCATGACAGATTCATGGATGAGGACACTATAAAAATGATTGCCTTCCCATTCTCCTTAGCTGACAGAGCAGCCTACAGGCTAAAACACCTTGGGAGGTACGTCACATCTTGGGCACAACTCCGGACCGCATACTTAAACAAGTATTATCCTCTCGGCCGGACGAACGCAGCACGAGCTATGATCAGTAATTTCACAATGATCCCAAATGAACAATTCCATGAGGCTTGGGATCGCTTCAGAGAGCTCATCGACCGGTGTCTACATCATGAGATATCCAAACCCAACTTGGTTCAGAGTTTCTTCTGTGGGCTGACACCGGAGTTGCAGGGGCTTGTAAATGCCTCTTGTGGTGGGTCATATTTTTCCAAGGGTGAAGACGACATCTGGGCCATCTATGAAGGAATGGCAGAGAACTCAACAATTATGGCCCAAGATCGAGTCTACATACAGCAGAAGCCAGCCCAAGGAGCAGGAACATTTCAGAGGATCGCCCGCAATGATGCTGGTCCCCATACTCCGTCGGCAGCCGCAGCCCAAGCCGAATCCGCAGCAGCCGACATGGGCATTATTAGCGAAAAGTTGGACTGCCTCGAGATCCTCGAGAAGAAGCAGAGTCAAGGTCTAGCCCAGGTGGACCTTATCACAAAGACCATGAGTGACCTGAAGACGCAGATTCTTTGCATCCAGGAGGCACAATCATCTACCCAGCAGCCTCCCAGGTCACGGGCTGATCCCAGCAGTAGCAGCTCCACCCAGCCCTCTGCCTCACACCGCCAGGTCAACCACATTCAGGCAGAGACGGCCCAGCAGCTACAGTATTATCTGTCTCAGCCACCATCTCAGGACACTCAGATGGTGGTCTATCAGCCATATCAGCCACTGGCAGTTCTTCCTCCACCATCCTTCGAGCAGGATCCATTGATGGAAGTCAATGGGATACGGTATGATCGGTACCCACAGCCAGTCGGGATTCGACGTGATCACCCCGGATTTCGATGGACCACCGGAGGGACCTCTTCCCAACAGCAGCCTTCGGCTCAGGGACAGCAGAACAGCCAGCAGCAGCACTAGCCCCAGTATGCCGACCAGCAATACCAGCATGGTCCTCGTCCCGCCTATCAGGGACAGAAGTGGAGGCAGCGTCAGCAGCCTCAATAGACATACTCCCAGCCATCCCAGCATTATTCTCACCAGCAACAGCCTCATTTCCAGCAGGGGAACACTTCCGGTTCTCAAGCACCTGTCTTTGAGAACCCAGCTCTAGATGACCTTGCCCGCTTGCTCTCTGAACAGCGAGCATCCTTCCGATAGGAAATGGATGAGTTTCGACAGGAGATGAGGGATATCATCAAGGGCAAAGCCGCCATACCTGCGCAGATCGAGCCCAATCCGAACAATCTAAAAAGGAAGTCTGAGCATGTACAGTTTACAGAGGCCTAGTGATTATTTGAGTGACATGTCTTCTTTATATGATGCTGATTTCGTGACTACTAGGAGCGGTAGGATGCCAGCCGACGGTGCCTCATCTGAGCGACAACCACACGAGGAACCACGAGCGCCAGATGAGCAGAGTAGCGGTGCTGATGCCGTTGATGATGACGTTGATGACGGTGGTGCTGATGCCACCAAGGATGGAGATCCAGACGACGATACTGAGGCCGTCATGATACCAGATGCAGACGGCGGTGCTGATGCCGCCATTTTTGACGATATGCTAGAGCGCGATGCTGATGCCGCAAAGCCAGATGTCGTTGGTGGTATTGAGGCCACTTCTTCTACTTTTGTTGAGCTTCCCTCTGTTGTGTTGCCACCTTTTGTATCTCGGGACTGTGGTAACAAAAAGAACAAAAAAATGAATAAAGGAAAGGTTACTGTATCCACCTCGAGTCCATATGTGTTGCATGATGATCATTGTATGGATTCCATTCCTTCACAGGCATAGGAACCTATTCCTAATCCTCCATCTGAGGAGGCCCCTACCATCCCCTTCCCCGAAGCACTCCGTTTGGCGAAGAGGAATAAAAGAGAAAATCCAAAAAAAGCTCAACAGGTAGAGTTCAGCAACCAGATGATTGATAGATTCCAGATCCAGCTGACTCTACGGGAAGCCTTGAGCACATCTCCCTTAAAAGAGAAGACTACAGTCCGCAAGTATAGTTGTTGCACCATTCAGAATCGAATGCCAGCCAAGAGACCAGATGCAGGAGCTCCCTATGTCAGATGCGAGATTCAGGAGCAGTGGTTCGATCGTACCCTATTAGACAGCGGATCTTCTATCAACCTCCTTCCGGCAGCCTTATTCGACCGATTCGAGTTTGGTCCTCTTCTTCGAAGCAGGACGGTCCTTCAGTTTGTTGATAGGTCGACGAAGAAGCCGAAGGGGTTGTTAAGAGATGTGGTCGTTATCATTCAGGGCCTGAAATTCCCCGTGGACTTTGTTGTACTGGACATGGAGATCCCTGAGTCGGTAACAGATGCCCCTATCATACTTGGATGCCCATTCTTGGCCACTGCCAAGGCGGTGACCGATCATGATAATGGAAAGGTGTGCTTTCGCGTAGAGGGCGAGACTATACAAATAGAGACGATCGACGAGACCAGAGCGAGAGAATTAGCATGCTCAGAGCAGTCCAGTGATATTGAGCAGATGACAGAGGCCGAGCTAGATGATGAATCCACGATTCATCGCCTTTATTCTTTTATTTTAGCTTCATTTTCTTAGTCAAACACATGTAAATACCCATTAATTTCATAATTTTACCATTTTGCATGCATTTGTTAAAATTGCATTTTTAACACTTTTTGTACATAAATAAAAGAATAAAGAAGAAAAGAAAAAGAAAAGAAAAATAAAGGATGTATTTATGCAATAAATACAGACTGACCCAAACCCCGAGAGAAGGTCAACACTTGACCTGATCGACCAGGAATAAAGTAGGGGGAGATAGGGTCGTTTGTCAGAAAAATCAAAAATATCTTGTAAATATTTTTCATGTATATTTATACAAAACTTACATTATTTTATCTTTACATAATGTGACCTCAAACTAATTATTTTCGTAAATAAAAGTAGTAAATAAAATTGTGTTGTAAATAATCAAAATATTTGTAAAATAAAATATTGTATATATTGCAAATAATTACACCTAGAAAAAGCCACAAAGTAATAATTGAAACATCAATTCCGGCTCCATACCAGCTCAAATTGAACCAAACTCACTTCCGTCATACTATAAATTAAATTATCTTTCAAATGGCTTTGGTTTCATTATTTTTGGAGTTACGGTTAAAAAGTCGGTTTTCTGGGGTGTTTTGTGCAGTTTTCCTATATATTTGATGAACATATTTATTTATATTTATTTTTATACATAATATATATTGTAAATATTGTTTTCATTAAAAAAATTAAAAAAAATAATAAAATAAAAATTAAAAAAAATCTTTTATAAAAATTATTTCCTTATTTGCACCTATGTACATTATATTATATGTATATAATATATGTATACAACTAACTTCCTTAAATAAAAAAAGACACCAAAAAAATAAAATATCTAACTTTAATTAATTAATTTAATTTAATTACGAATTTTGTATTTATATTTAATTATTTAATTCTTTATTTGATTTGATAACTTACCTTTTATGTAAAGATTTGATTTTGTGCCTTAAATAGCCACCATTAAGGTGGCTAATTGATTTTTGGAAATTATTTAATTTATTTGTTTTAATTAATTACGAAATTCGTTTTTAATTAATTATTTATTTTATTTATTCAATTATTTTATTTAATTAACCAATAAACACTTTCCTCATTTGTGAATATCTTCCATTTTTGTTTTTCTTCTCTTTTTAATGGGCTCCTCCTCCCTCATTCACACTTGATCGGTCTTTGGCGGAGAGGAGCCCGGTTTCCGAGAGAATTCTTGTTGAAGAGGGTCCTAGCCTCCGATCCAGTCGGTGACAGAGATTTGTGCTTCGTCGAGGCCATTATGGCTTGTCCGATCCCCGAGGTGAGATCCACTTTTACTTGTCGTTTCTCGTAGGTTAATCGTAGGTTTAATTTTTGCGTAGGTATAGTGAGTAGGTTTTAGATTAAAAATCCCAAAACATTTCTCCACATAATTTGCCTCCGACACCGATTTTCATCTCATCTCGCTATCCCTCCATATTCACGTTCTACCTTACACGACCTGTCACCTCCGACCACGCACGGTGGTCGGAGTCTAGGAACTATCTTCCATTTCGCGCAAGATCCTCCCATTCACCGTTCCCATTTTTGTGAATAAATAAAAAACAATATAAAATATTTTTCTTGTTTGTCTCACATCTATTTTTGCAGGAAGAATTTAAAAAAAATCTTTCTTTCTTCTATCTAACCTTTGTTTTGCAGGTAAAATAAAAATAATAATAAAAAAACATTCTTTCATCTCTAACTTCTATTTTGCATGACAAGGAAAATAAAAAAAACAAAAAAAATAATATTTTTTTAACTAACATTTTGTGCAGGTCACAGAACAAAACAATAACAACTAAAAAAATTAACAAAATAAAAAAAATTCAGCGGCAACCCCAGGCGCGAGGGCGGCAACTCCCACGCGGCTCCCTCGCACCCAACGGCGGCCTCCCGCCGCCTTGCCGCCTACACCCAGCTGCGGGCGGCCCCCTTGCTCATCCTCGTCGCGCGCGGGGAGTCTTCCATCCACCCAGCTGCCCGCGGCCACGCGCCGTCAACCATCGGGCACCGCCGCGTCCTCCTCCAAGCCGCTGCGCCCCCCTCGCCATCTTCCAGAACGCGGCACCTCCCAGCGCGCGGTACCTCCGCGCCAGAGTCTGCACATCCCCGCGAGGCCGACCGCGCCCTCCAGCAGGCGGCGGCGCCGCCCTTCACCCCGTCCGCACCTCCCTTTGCAGGCGAGCCAGCGGCCCTGCCGTTCCTCCACGACCTCCACGCGCGCGGCGTTGACGCGTGCCCTCCAAGCCCCGCGCCCCCGCGCGTGGCCTCCTCCAGCAGCGCGGGCGCTGCCCTCGCGCGCCAGTTCCTCACCACCTCCGTGCTCCTCCAGTGGCGTTGGCGGCGGCACCCGTGCCCTCCTCTTTGGGTTGAAAGAAACGAAGGATGAAAAGAAGCCCTAGGGGAGAGTTGATTAAAAAAATGGGAAAATTACAAAGTTGCTCTTGAAGCTTTCTGGAATTGCAAAGAACCCACCACCTTCAACACATCACATGCAGAGCATCATCCCCATTCGGTAAATTGCAAGTTTGACCTTGTTTATTTCTTTGTTCTAATGTGATGCTCAAACATTGAATAACTGGTAAATTGTAAGTTTGACCTTGTTTATTTCTTTGTTCTAATGTGATGCTCAAACATTGAATAACTTTTAATAAGTCCCTGTAATCCAGACTTTACCTTTGCATGCATTTTCATGACAATAAATATTTTCATGTTCCAAAAAATTCTAAAAAAATAGTGTTTGTTCCTGCTGTATTCTTCGTCATTGTATAAATTTTTTTTTGAATTTTTACTGTCATTAGATATATTTAAAAAATCAAATCTTGTCTTTTGTGTCTTTTTGCTTGCCTACATTTTGATAATTCATAAAAATTCGAAAAAGTGTCTAAAAATTCCTAAAAAATTTCTGTAGCTGTGTTTTGATCTCTTTTATTTTCTGACCAATTTTTGTGCATTTTCTTTTTATAAAATTCCAAAAAAAATGCAAAATACGGAAAATCTTATAAAAATTGTAGAAAATTATAGAAAAATCCAAAAATTGTGATTTCAGTTTCTAATTGTAGATATCGCTTCCTAGTTTGATTTAAAAATAATTTCCTGGAGTTCTGAACTTTTAAAGAATTTTTAAATTGAAAAATACTCCTGGTTGTGAATAATCTCGTTGTTTTGTATTGTCTCATTTTTATAAAATTACAAAAACATCAGAAAATTGTAAAAAAATTACCAAAAATATTTTAATATATATAAAACCCAAAAACATTTTCTTTGGAGTTTTCTGTACATTTTTGGCCATTTTGAAAAATACAAAAAGATTGCTTGTGCTTTTTATCACTTGTGAATATTGTTCGTCTTTTAAAAATTAAAAAAAAAAATAAAATTCAAAAATCACTAAAAATTTAACTTTTGAAATCTGACTGCATAGTTTTTCAATCGTGCTCCTTGTGTTCGACCCTGGTCGCTATACCAGGTAAAAAGAATAGCGAAAGCCGCTTACATTTCTTCATTGATTTCTATCAGTTCCGAGTGGTTTTATCATTTTTCTCGATTGACCACGCTTGGTGATTTGGGTCACAACGACCATTTTTATTTACATACTTAACCCGAGTTGTCAGGCGTGTCACCACTAGACATCCACCAGGAGTGTGATTTTGTGATGACAGATGATGAATCCAATTGGACAGATCCAGTAGCACAAGCCCTCGCCCTGCTCGTAGATTCACCATATTTACAGCTTATGGCAGTTGAGAGCTTGGAGAGCACACCCCTTTACGAGGATACCTATGAGGCTGACAGTTGTGAGGAGTGGTTATTCAGAATTTCAGTCTTGTTCGTCTAGTTCAGATCCCTCGGATTCAGACATTGATTGGGATGACTTTGATGACTATTTTCCGTGTCTGATTCCTATCGAGCCGACAGCCATGACGGAGTGCGAGCCAGTACAGTTCATAGATGATTCAGCAGGGTTTCCTTCGTCTGATTCTCATGCGCAGCGCGAGTTCTCACATGCAGACCTGGTAGCCTTTACACAGACATATCAGAAGCCAGATCTGCCACCTCCCAGTTGTCCAAAATTGAAACCCTTGACGCAGTCGCTGAAGTATAGATTCCTTATGGGTGAGCAAGATATGCACCCAGTCATTATCTCAGCAGGTTTATTGGAGAACAAGAATCTCATCTGATGGAGGTTCTTGAAAGAAACCGCAAGGCAATAGGATGGAGTATAGCTGATCTCCAGGGGATTAGTCCGGCTATGTGCTCCCACCACATCTATCTTGATGAGGACACTAGGTCGTCGCGTGAGTTCCAGCAACGGCCGAACCCGAATCTTCGGGATGTGGTCATGAAGGAAATATCGAAGTGGTGGAGCGCCGATTTTATCTACCCCATCCCCGACTCCAAGTGGGTTAGTCCATTACATGTGGTACCCAAGAAGACGGGTATCACTACAGTTGTGAGTGAGTCAGGAGAGGAGATAGCTACCCGGGTACCCACTTCTTGGAGGGTCTGTGTGGACTACAGACGATTGAATCAGGCCACCAAGAAGAATCATTTCCCACTGCCATTCATTGATCATATTATCGAGAGGTTAGCTGGGAAGAGTCACTACTGTTTTCTTGACGGGTACTCCGGTTATAATCAAGTGGCCATTGCGCCCGAAGACTAGGAGAAAACGACATTCACCTTTCCGTTTGGGACTTATGCTTTCAGACGGATGCCCTTTGGTCTATGTAACGCCCCCGTGACATTCCAAAGGTGCATGTTATCCATTTTCTCGGACATGATGGGTGACTGCTTAGAGGTCTTCATGGATGACTTCTCGGTCTATGGCGATGGGTTTGATGCTTGTCTTAACTGCCTAGACTGTGTGCTTCAGCGCTGCATAGAGGTCAATCTTGTCTTGTCTTGGGAGAAGAGTCAGTTCATGGTGACTCAAGGGACGATCCTTGGCCATATCATCTCCAACAGGGGTATGGAGGTTGATCCGGCTAAGGTGGATATCATTAGAAAACTCAACCCACCGTCCAACTTGCGTCAACTACGGTCTTTTCTGGGGCATGTCGGTTTCTACCGACGGTTTATTCATGACTTCAGTCGAATTGCCCGACCGCTTACTAATTTGCTGATAAAAGATACCGAGTTCATTGTAGATAATAAGTGTCTCGCGTCTTTTGAGACTCTCAAGAATATGGTTGTCACTGCTCCTGTCCTTCAGCCACCCGATTGGTATCTCCCATTCGAGATCATGAAGGACGCTTCTGATTTTGCCGTAGGGGTTGTGCTTGGACAGAGGAGGGATGGATTGCCATATGTCATTCACTACGCCAGCCGGACTTTGGATGCTGCTTAGCAGAATTATACTGTGACAGAGAAGGAGATGCTGGATGTAGTCTTTGCTTTGGATAAGTATCGATCGTATATTCTCGGATCTAGAGTGACTATATTTACATATCACACCGTCATCCGGTACCTCATGGCCAAGAAGGATGCCAAAGCTCGCCTTACCAGATGGATCCTTCTACTCCAGGAGTTTGATATTGAGATTAAGGATAAATCTGGAGTTAAGAATGTGGTGGCGGATCATCTCTCCCGCTTAGAGAACCTTGAGGAATCTGAGCCCAGCGCACCTATTACTGAGACATTTCCAGACGATGCGATCTTGGCTATCGCCTCACTCCCATGGTACGTCGACATTGTGAACTATCTTGTCGCCAAGACGGTTCCCCAGGGTTGGCCTAGGAAGAAACTTGAGACCTTCCTAGCGAAGGCCAAGTTTTACCAGTGGGAGGATCCCGTCCTTTATCATGAAGGAGGGAATAGCATCTGGAGAAGATGCATTCCTCAAGAAGAGCAGCATAGTGTCCTCACCTACTGCCACAAGCTTGAGACAGGAGAACATCATTCTGGGAGACGGACAGCACAGAAGGTGCTTCAATCCGGCCTTTGGTGTCCTACTCTCTTCAAGGATTCAGATGAATTCGTGAAGAGGTGTACTGACTCTCAGAAGATGGGTACTTGCGGACAGAGAGACATGATGCTCATGCATCCTATTCACTTTTATGAGGTTTTTGATGCATGGGGGATTGATTTCATGGGCCCATTTCCTAAGAGTCAGGGGTTTGAGCACATTTTGCCCGTTGTGGATTATGTTAGCCGATGGGTTGAGGCCATCCCTGCTCGAGCCGCAGATGCTAAAATCGTGTGTCAATTTTTGAGGAAAAATATCATTTCACGGTTCGGGGTACCTAGAGTTCTGATTTCAGACGGGGTTCTCATTTCATTAGTGACAAAGTCAGGTCCCTTGCAGACGAGTTCGGCATTGACCGTCGTGTTGCCACGCCGTACCGCCCTCAGATTAATGGTCTTGCCGAAGTATCGAACAGGGAGATCAAGACTATCTTACAGAAGGTTGTCTGCCCAGACCGAAAAGATTGGTCACAGCTTTTGGACTCGGTCTTGTGGGCCTATCGAACTTCCTTCAAGAATCCATTAGGGACATCTCCCTTTCGTCTCGTCTATGGCAAGCCGTGCCATTTACCTGTGGAAATCAAGCATAAGTCACTTTGGGAAGTTACTGAGTTATTATTGGATCCTGAGAGTATAGGAGAACAGAGGAAAGCAGAGTTGGCAGCCCTGGAGGAGTTGAGAGATACAACCTTTTCTAGCAGCCTACAGTATAAGGAAAAAGTGAAGACATGGCATGATTCCCATATCAGCCTTAAACAGTTTGAGCCCGATCAACGTGTATGGTTGTTTGATTCCAGGATGAAGTTATTTCCAGGGAAATTACAGAGTAAGTGGAAAGGTCCATATGTGGTCAGGAAGGTACATGACAATGGTAGCATTGATATATCCGAGCTGTCATCTTCCTCTATTTTTCGTGTTAATGGTCAACTCCTAAAGCTATATCTAGACCATGATCCGCCGACCGTTGACGTTGCCCCCATCCTTCTGGTATGAGATGTGTTCTTCGACTCGGATCATTTGCATCTCATACATGGTTATCACTTCCATCTTCTGTTGTATAGATCCATCTGTCCATATCATTCATCCATCTGTTTATATCTTTTCTTCTTTTCCTCTTCTATCTTCTTCATCTACCGAAAAGGTGTCGTTCCTTGTAGACAATTTTCTATACTTAGGACGTACTTTGTCCTAAGTATAGGGGGAGTATGCACCCCAAGTTGATTCTATTCTTTTCGATCCTCTCCATTGTCTCCTCTTCTTGTCTATACTTAGGGATATCTTACTCTAAGTATAGGGGGAGACAGTCTGAGTACGATCTGTTCATTCCCACCCCTGACCCTCCCTGCTTTGTATACAGTCTGCTATACTTAGGATTATTTGATCCTAAGTATAGGGGGGACGGTCAACTTCTCATTCATTCATCTATTATTTATTTATTCTTTAGACTTTTCTATACTCAGTACGAGTTATATCTTCTCTTTTCTCTCCGATCTATGAGGACATAGCTCAAGCTAAGTATAGGGGGGTTGTATATACTGTGTATATACTTTAGCCATAACTCGTACTTTTGTATTTTTACTAATAAATATGGCTAATTGTACTTATAAAATTCATTAAAATCCTAAATAAAAAGATGTGATTATTCCTCAAAATCTTTTTGTGTATCTACTGATTAATAAATCAGGTGAAAATATTTTTTGCAAAATGTTTGAAAAATAATTTGACAATCCATGTGAAAAATATTTTGAAAACTATTTGGAAAACGTTTTGTTACATGTTTTCAACCTTTGTAAAAAAATTTGATTGTAAAAAAATTTATTTTCTTTGTGTGAAATAAAATGTTTAAAAATTGATTTGTAAATGGTTTGAAAAATGGTTACAAAAATATTTTGAAAAATCTATATATATATATATATATATATATATACTGTTTGGAAAACCTTTGCAAAATGATTTTCAAATGTGTGTACATTTTTGTAAAACTGTTTGTAAAAATTATTTTGGACTATGGTTTCCAAAATTGTTTGAAAAACATTTTTCAAATAAGTTTGAGGAATACATACATCTAACCTAAAATTCTTTATGTATATAATTATAAAATTGATCACTTACCCTTGTAAATTCTTAAAATCCACTTCTTGTAACTATAAGATGCATCCCTGTGTAAATATTTGTACCTAATTTTTAGCCAAAATCTTTTGTTTTCAAAAATCCCAAAAACATTTGCAAAATTAAAATCCAAAAACATTTGAAAAATTCTTTGAAAAATATAAAAAAAATGCATATGCATCATCTTTTCAAAAATCCATAAAAAGTTTAAAATCTTTAAAAATTGCATCACAAAAATATTCTCGGCATAGCATTTGCATATCATGAGCATTTTTCGGATTGAGTTTTATAGTTGAACGAGTCTAAGTAAAATCCGAAGATTGGAGCTTGGTTGGACCTTAAATCTACCTAATTAACAGGAACCTTATATGAATTGGGATTGAGGTACTTCAGGTCTAGTTGACTTAATTCTTTGAGGATCACGAGACTTGGTTCAAGGGATTCTTGACTGCCTAAGGAGAGTATTTCGGAGCACACGCACGACTCTTGTTGATAACGACCTAACTTGGACACCTACACCTTTCACATGGCTCAACTCAGTTGGAGTGGTGAGGGGGTTGGATTTGTCGGTATGAGATGCACATAGGTGGAAACACTTGTCCTCCTCCTCTAGGGAGGGAAGTGCATGCCAACCCATCCAATGATGATGAGTTTCGAGGACAGGAGATTGTGGGTTGCAATAAAGCTTCAAAAGAGGGATAGTCTACTGGCTCAAGAGGAAAAACTCCCTATGTAAATGCTGTTGTATATAGTATTCAAAAAAAATTGCAAAAGCAAAAAACTCCAAAAAAGTGGGCAGGCCTGTACAAAAATAAAAATGTCTGCTGGAGTGTACATATGTGTAACGTCAATAAGCAAGCTTGAGCTTCAAAGTTAAATCTTGTGAGCTTGCAGCTGGATGACTTGACTACACTGGTCTTGCATCCTATGATAGCTAGCTACACTGGCTACCGTCCATTCTTCTCTTCACCCCCTCCTCTTGGGCTGGTTGTCACTTGAACTTAGAAGGGAATACCCTGCTCTTTGAGGAATGAGTTATTGGATTGGGGAATCATTGGGTTGTCATATTGGAGAAGTCTGTCTCTTTGTCATTTCAGTTGGGGAGAGCCACTATCACTTACATTGTACGAGTTAGATTCATAGTCGTAAGGGTTCACATATGAGTTGAGATATTTCTGACCTGGCTATTGAGAAGACCTGAGCAGAATCTTGGGATTCTCAGGGACTGTTGGATTTTAAATCCGGTTCTCATTAAGATTCCGCCCGCACTAAAATTCCAAAGGTCCGACTTAAGCTCCAAACTTTGATTCTGTGAAGACAAGTTTGAAAATTAAATTTAATCCACCTTCTTCTTTTTCTTTTCTTTTCTTTTTCTTTATGCACTTATTACATAAGTGTTTGCTAGGGACTAGCAAAGGTAAAGTATAGGGAGATGATGAATCCACATTTCATTATCTTTATTATATCATTTTGGCCACAAAAACCCTAGCAAATGCGCGTAAATACCCTTAATTCCAGCATCTTAGCATTCATGCATGTGCATATAAAAAGTGTATAAAATACTGTATTTAAAGCCAAAATTATAGAATAAATAAAAGAAAAGAAAACGAATAAAATATTGTAAATATTTTATGACCCGAAACCCCGAGACCTTGGCATCTCGATGACTAGGTCGACAAGGAATAAAGTAGGGAGAGATAAGTGCCAGAATACAATAAAAATACCTATTATTTAATTCATTCTTTATTCATTTTGAGACCTATTTTTGGTTCCACTTTTTATACCTCAAATAAAGAAACTTTGTACATGAAAGTTGTAGATAATTAAATAAAAAAATACAAAATTGATTTCACCGAAAAATAACATACAGATAAAAAGATATGGTCTGAATAAAATTCCAAAATCCCAACTTCCCAGACATGTATCTTGCAAATAAAAACTCTAAACATACCAAATTCACTTTAATTGTATATAGTTAAAAATAAGCTATTTAATGGCAGTGGTTTCGTATTTTTCAGAGTTACGGTTTGAAAGTTGAGTTTTGAACCCCTATTGTATACTTGTACAGATTAAAATATTCATTTTATTACTTATTCATTATTTTTATAAGTTTATATTTTTATAATTTTGTAAATATTATTTATAATAATTGTGTATATTAAAATCAGAATAAAAATACAAAAGACACAAAAATAAAATACATGTTTATAATACAGAGGTATAATACCTATACATATACTTGTATATTTTATACTTTTATTTTATTAAGAGTACAAAATACATCAGAAAATAAAATAAAAATATATTTAAGTGTATAAAAATACTTTATAAATTTATAAAATAATAAACAAAAATAAATAAATTAAATATACAAAATAAAAATAAAATATTAAAATATATACTTGTATATACCTATATAGCCTATAAAAGGCAACTCTTATTTTTACACCTCATAAAAATAATTAAAAATCGTATTAAAATACCTCATAAAATAATAAACACTTTTTATTAAATAATCAAAAATTAAATAAATCGTTTACTATTTTAAATTAATTTTTGGAATCATTTTAAGGAGATTTTTCCTGATTGGTCCACGTGGACCAACCAGGTGGTCTAGACCATGGACCAAGGTCAACAGTCTGACCTTCCTCCTGGGCGCCTGTCAGAACCTCGTTTCCACCCCTCTTTCTCGTTTTTTTGAGGGTCATGTACATCGTCTCGGCTATCACTCTTCACAACTTTTATCCCTCGATCAATGGTCACCCACGCCCTTGTGATACCTCGATCAATGGATCGACAGGAGAACCGCTACGCCTCGTTCTTCCCCACCTGTCCGTCAACCCTACTTATTCAACCGTCAATTTTCCTTTCAGAATTTGACCCCATTTTGTCCCGACCTTCTCCCTCTTTCGTGTGCTTTTGCTACCTGGAGGTGACAGCTCCAGATTTAGCTAACCAAGGAGGAGTTCTGTCACGGATTAGGGCGAGTTCCACCACCTCCGACGAGCCCAGTCGTCGAGGTATTTTCTTCCTCAAGTTCTTCCCTTTGAGGTGTTTATTTTTCTTTATTGTTCTTCGTATCTTGTTCCCCTTATCCTTAGGAACCCACTAGTGTTTCCCTCTTCGATCGAGACCCCTTTAATCACCAGCCCCACCACCTCGCCGGAGCAAGCTACGACGAGCCCTATTCCCGCCACGTACGTCATCCACTCCATCCGCGAGACCCCTGGAACCATATTTGCGTGTATTTGAGTTGTCTTGCAGGTTTCAAGAGTCAAAAGACCTCCCCGCGGGGTCGATTTTGCACAGCACGAGGTACCTGGACCCCATCATCTTCTCCGAACCTTCCACGGCGCATCGAGGCTTATTGAGCCATTTTGGCACCGCCGTCGGGTCGGAGGATCTTCCAGGAGTCGTTGGAGCCTTGCAGCATCGAAGGAGAAGGTCGGAGCCCCGCCAGATCGCCGACAGAAGCTTGCCTTCGGTCGTGTTCTTCCATGTTCTTTCAGGGAGGTCCACGACCGTTGGATTGGGTCTGGGTCCCAGAAACTCCAGCAGTTGTCCGATCAATCGCGCCTCAGCCGTTGATCGTCCTCAACTCATCTAATCCCGCCTGCAGGATCACGAACCGGCATCGTGCGCTCGGGACGCGACACGTGTATTAGTGAACCTCCATCCGTCGTCCATCAGCGTGCAAGGCGAGGGTATTTTGCACATCTTCCCTCGCTGATTTTTATAATAGTTAATTAGTACTAAATCATTTATTTGTCGTTGTAATATTTCTGTAGTATTTACAAACTAGCCCCTTCACTTCTCATTATTACGATCAGGTCCTCGGCCACGTCACCTCACGTGCCTGTGCGCGTGAGGGGACGGGTCATTTTGCAGAGGAACCCTCTCGGGTTTGATTATTTCATTTTGATCCAAAAACTTCCAGAACGAGTGTAATATTTTTGGAGTATTTGCATTAAAGCCTCTGCAGTGTTGTTATTTGCATTGGTACCCCTGTCAGGAGCGTGTGCGTACGCACGTGGGCTTGCCATTTTTGAAAGAATACCCCCGCGGATTTTGATATTTGTATTTAGTCCATTAACTGGAATATTTAGTTGTATGTTTTGCGTGAAAATTACACTGTTGCCCTTGGATGTTTGTATATTTACATATATGCCCTTGTCAGCATTGTAGTTTCTCGTTGTTGTATCTATTTATTGCATGCATCTATAAATTGCTAAAAATCACCAAAAAAATTAGGTTAAGCTCATGTTTGCTTGTTCATTCACGCCATATTTTTGTATTGCATTTCTATTGCATTTTCATAATTATTAAAAATAAAAAACATGCATTTTCAGCACTGTTTGCATTAGAAAATCCATAAAAATTAGTAAAAGTTTTTTAAAAATTCCAAAAAAATTATATTTTTCTTATCTTATTATATTTTAGTGTCAATCCAAAAATCACCAAAATTTTCAAAACTAAAACCTTAAAAATTAGAAAACCCCTAAAAACTTCATAAAAATCTAAAAAATACTAGAAAAAAACCCTAAAAATATAAACTCAGTTTCTATAGTTTCCTTATTGTATTGCCTTTATTTTAAAATTAATTTGAGGAATTTTGGATACTGTTTGATATTTTTAACCCTCATTTTAATTTCGGCCAGTAGCTCAGTACATTGTTTTCTAGTATTTTGACTTTTAAAAATACCAAAAACATTCATAAAAATCTCCAAAAATCACAAAAACATCATAAAATTATAAAAAGACTAAAAACATTGTATTCCTGATTATTGAGTATTTTTACTAATTTTTATAAATACTTCATCCCTCTTTTTCTCACTTTGTATATATATTCCATTATTGAAAAAGGAAATATAAAAATATAAAATATAAAAAGAAAATACAAAATAAGAAATTAACTGTGAAGAAAATATAAACGCAAGGTGATTTTCACAAAATTAAATTTAATAAATACCAAAACATATTATTTCCAGGTATAAAAATTATCCTAGATAGATCTAAGTACGACGAATCCAGGAAAATTAATTAACCTAAAATTCTATGTGAATTGGACCTATTAAAAATCAATTAAGAAAATCACTAATTAATTTATTCAGGCCTCGTGATGTGTGCAAATGCATTGATTTTTGGGCACAAGGTAGAATAAATTATCCTAAGTCTAATGTGATTTTATGGTAATGTATTGATTTTGGGGCATAAGGTAGAATAAATTATCCTAAGTCTAATGTAATTTTATGGTGATTTTTGGTGCGACTAGGAATTTAATATGAATTAAAAGGCACTTAGTGGGAAAAATATGGAAAAATTCACCAATTTAATAATATTAAATTCTCAAGATGTCACAAAAATGAAGCATGTGTCTCATAAGATAGAAGACAGGATAAGCTACATCATGCCATTTTTGGAATTGAAAAATAATGCCAAATGGACACCTAAATATGCGTGCAAAGATAGGGACTAAATTGCAATTATAGAAAATAAAATTACTGAAAATTAAACATGCTGACAGGGACTTAAATGCAATTACCTATAACGTTGGGGGTATGCATGCAAAATGTCCACGTGAATATGTGTGCCTCACATGATGCTCCTAGCAGGGACTGACTTGCAATTTGGAACATTTGCAGGGGCCTCAGTGCAAAATGCCTAGACCCCACGTGAGGAACGCATGAGGTGCTAGACTCGGTAGGCGTCGGAGGCTCGGACCGTGGCTCGGGTGCTCTACAGACTTGGGCATGCTTCAGGTTAGCTTCGGGAGCTCTGAGCCTAAGGGTCGGGGAGGAGGCTCGGAGGAAGCGACGTGGCAGTCTGAGATCTATCAGATCACGATGGATCCAACGACAGGTGATGCGAGCAACATGGCGTGTTGCGAGACATACGATCCTCGCAAGATCGGACGGCGGTTGTAAGTCGAAGGCGAGAGCGACATGGCAGGATAGTGATCGTTGGATCCTCCTGATCCGACGGAGGCGGGGCGCTGGCGACGTGGCTCGATCAAAACCGTCCGATTGAGAGGATCGGACGGCAGCTGTACTTTGTGTTCCTCCGATCTGCCGCCTCCTGCAGTGGACGTGGTTGGGCTCCGGTGAAGGGTGGCTACCTCTGTCTCCCTATAACGTGCTCGGTGTTGATCCCCAGAGACTCCTGAGTGGCTGGTCGTGATCGTGGAAGCTTCATGGAGCCACCGTAGGTTCTGGAAGGGGTTAGGGTGGTCTATAAGCCAGAGATAGAGTTTGGCGAAGAAGGTCCGGCGAAGATTCGACCAATGTCGAAGATGTCACCTGCAAGGTTAGTGAATGCCAAAAATGGTGCTCGTACTCGCGTAGAGGAAGTGAGTGGTGTGAGGCCTGTGGGGGCGAAGTGAGTGAACGGGTGGTGGTGATCCTCCGCCGTGATCGGTGGAGCAATGGTCGGAGTGATCAGTGACCTTGAGAGGTTGTGGCGATGAATTGAAGGAGGTGCAAAGACGGCAGCTCCAAGGCGGAGCTCAGACGATGGTAAGCGGAAGGTGATGTCATGCGGAGAAGTCGGGAAAAATACAATTTAATTGAAGGGGGAGAAAATGAAGATCGAAGGAGAAGTTGGAGGGATCTACCTGGGAATTGGCGCTCGAGATGGAGTCGCCCGTCGTCGCTCGAGGGCCGGTAGAAGCCTGAGCTCCAGCATCTCGCTAGAGGATCGGAGGCATGGCACGACGGAGCTGTGGCTCTCGCCGGAGGTGGTCAGTCGTCGTCGCTCAATTTGGCCCTCTATTTCTGTCAAAAATAAGGAGCTAAGAGCTCGGAGGTACCTCCTGTAGTGGCGGATGGGGTTGAAGGTGATCGGAGATGGAGTATTTATAGGAAGGATGTGAGGGTACTGGTGACTGGGCGATGAGGTTCGTGAAGGTCGTGGAGTGACGTGGGCGAGGTTCATGGGGATTGTGGAGGTCGGCGAGGATAAGGGTGTAATGGGCTATGAGATGGAGGTGATAGGGGGCGGACAGAACGGCTGGAGTGGGGCCGAAAATGGGAAGGGGGCGGCGAGCACGCGGGGTGGAGATCGTGGGAGAGGGAGCGTCTGGAGGTTGACGACGAGTTCTTGACTGTTGGATCGAGTCATCCAACATCCATGAGAAGGGTGTAAGGGGATGGCCTAGATTACATCAAAGTGGTGTGATCGGAGGGCTACGGAAGCGACACGTGGCGGGCGCAGGTGAAGGCGTTGAGGGACGGTTGGGATGAGATTTGGTTGATCTAATCGAAGGTCCAGGGGTAGTGCAGAAGCGTGCGGTGGAGATGAAAGTTCTTGGAGGAGATCGGATGGCTAATGAGTCAACATGTGGCGTGCTGAGGACGAGGCGGTAACGGACGGCCAAGATTTAATCTAAGGGAAGATCGAATGGTTGAGATCAGTAGCGCAAGCGGAAGGCTTAGATCTGGAGAGAAAGGAGGGGATCAGATGACGGAAGAAGAGGGGTGTGTGGTGCGATGTGAGAGGGCCGCATGGCGCAACCAGATGGTGCCACATGACCTGATCTGTATGGCCGAGAAAGAATGTCAAACTAGGGAGAGAAGATGGCCGAATTTGGAAAAACTCAAAACATGAAGGATGTAGATCTCGATGAGATCTACACGTTTTATGTTGACCAAAAATAGAGATGAAGTCAAATAAGATACAAAAATACAAGAGTACAAATATACATACATATAATGTACAAAGTGGCCCCAAAACCCAAGTTTTGCATACGAGCTCCGATTTAAATGAAATTAGTCTCATTTTGAAGGTCTCTGAATATGTATTATTCTAAAAGTGAGTAGACCTAGACCGGAGGTTGTATGAGGTATATATTTGTATTCTAAGGTTTGAGGTCTCCAACTGGATTTTGAGGTTTTATTGGGTAATTTTTACAAGGTACGAATTTTTGGCCTTTTTCTTATATTACTATTTAGTAATATACACAGTATACATATGATTTTATTGACTTTGAAGTGAAATATAAAATACAGATAAATAGGTGAATATTTTACAAGTGAAATTGGGCTTCTTATTTAATGCAAATATGAATGCTAGAATGCAGATATTATGCATGCAGGTATGAATGCTAATTATGCAGGTTAAGGAGAAATATGCAACTAATTACTCAGGAACAAGACTCTATTTTCAACTTTTAGAGTGATGAATCACGGATTCATCACCGGGTAGCTATCTCTTCTCCAGACTCGCTCACAACTATAGTGATACCCATCTTCTTGTGTACCACATGTAATGGACTAACACACTTGGAGTCGGAGAAGGGATAGATAAAATCGGTGCTCCATCATTTAGATATTTCCTTCATGACGACATCTTGAAGGTTCGGGTTCAGCCATCGTTGGAACTCACGCGAGGGCTTAGCATCCTCCTCGAGGTATATATGGTGGGAGCACAGAGTCGGACTAATCCCTTGGAGATCAGCTATACGCCATCCTATCGCCTTGCGGTTTCTTTCAAGAACCTCCTCCAAACGAGATTCTTGCTCTCCAGTCAAATCAGCTGAGATAATGACAGGGTGCATATCTGGCTCACCTACAAGGAATCTATACTTCAATGACTGCAGAAAATGCTTCAGTTCTGGACAACTGGGAGCTGGCAAATCTGGCTTCCGATATGTCTGAGTGAAAGCTACTTTGTCTGCATGTGAGAACTCTCGCTGATCATGAAAATCTGACGAGGGGAACCCTGCTAAAATATCTGAAAACTGTGTCGGCTCGCTCCTCGTCCTAGCTGTCGCCTCTGAAGGAATCAGACATGGAAAATGATCACCGAAGTCATCCCAATCAATGTCCGAGTCTGAGGGATCTGAATCTAAAGAACACGAATGAAACTCTACTTCACCACTCATCCCGCAACTGTCGGCCTCTAATGTGTCCTCGGCTAGGGGTGTTCTCTCCAAGCTCTCGATTGCCATAAGATGTAAGTACGCTGAATCTGTGGGCAAGGCGAGGGCTTGTGCTACAGGATCTGTCCAAATTGCTTCATCATCAGTCATCACAAAGTCGCACTCCTGGTGGACGTCCCGGTCATCCTTTGTCATCTGCTCTGTGTCATTGAACTGTTCTGAGCAGGATGAATCTCGCGCTCTAGTCTCGTCGAGTGTCTCTATTTGTATACTTTAGCCCTCTACGCGAAAGTACACATTCCCACTATCATGGTTAAGTCACCGCCTTGGCAGTGGTCAAGAATGGGCATCCAAGTATGATGGGGGTATCTATTATCGACTCAGGGATCTCCATGTCCAATATAACAAAGTCCACGGGGGATTTTAGGCCATGAATGGTAACGACCATGTCTCTCAACAACCCCTTCGGCCTCTTAATCGATCGATCAGCAAACTGAAGGACTGTCCTGCTCTGATGGAGGGGGTGAAACTCGAATCGGTCGAGTAAGGCTGCCGGAAGGAGGTTGATAGAAGAGTCGATGTCTAACAGAGTACGATCAAACCGCTACCCTTGAATCTCCCATCTGACATAGGGAGCTCCTGCATCAGGTCTCTTGGCTGGCTAGGAGTTCTGAATGGCAAAGCTTGTGGCACGGGTGAGCACATGGATCTCTCCTCTATGGTTCCTCCTCTTCCTGCATACAGTAGTCTTCTCTCTCAAATTCTTCTGGAAAAGGGGAATGTGCTCTAGTGCCTCCTGTAGAGTCGGCTGAATCTAAAATCTATTAATCATCTATTGGCTGAACTCTAATTGTTGTGTCTTTTTGAGATTTTATCTTTTATTCCCCTTCGCCAAGTGAAGTTCTTGAGGGAAGGGGATGGTTGGGCCCTCCTCAGATGGAGGGCTAGGAAGAGGTTCATGTGCCTGTGAAGGAATGGAATCCATATCAAGATCATCATGTAACACATATGGACTCTGGGAAGATGAATAAACCTTTCCTTTATTCATATTTTTGGTCTTTTTCTTGTTACCACGGTCCTGGGATACAAAAGGTGGCAACACAACAAATGGAAATACAACTGGAGTAGAAGTGGTGACATCAGTACCACCCATGGCATCTATCTTCGCAGCATCAGCATCGCGCTCTGGATCAGCATCAAACAAAATTGTGGCCTTAGTACCACCACCTGCATCTGGAGTCACGACGGCCTTAGTACTGTCAATGGGATCTCTATCCTTAGTGGCACCAACACGACCGTCATTAACATCATTAGCGGCATCAGCATCGTTATCCTCCTTATCTAGCACTCCGGGTTCCTCATGTGGTTGTTGCTCAGACGAGGCGTCGCTGGCTGGCATCCTACCGCTCCTAGTTGTCACGAAATTAGCATCAAACATACAAGAAGACATGTAATGCAAAGAGTCACTAGGAGTGGTATCCTTTGTAGACTGTACCTGCTCAGATTTTCTCTTCAAGTTGTTCGGGTTGGGTTCGATCTGAGATGGTATGGCGGCCTTGCCCTTGATGATATCCCTCATCTCATGCCGGAACTCATCCATTTCTCGTTAGAAGGATGCTTGTTGTTCGGAGAGCAAGCGTGTGAGGTCGTCAAGAGCTGGGTTCTCGAAGGTAGGTTCCTGCGAACCGGAAGTGTTCCTATACTGGGAATGAGGCTGCTGCTGTTGTGAATAGTGAGGGAGAGGCTGGGAGTATGACTGGTAAGGCTGTTGACGCTGCCTCCACTGTTGTCCCTGATAAGAGGGACAGGGACCCTGCTAGTACTGCTAGTGGGAGTGATAGGGCTGTTGCTGCTGCTGTTCTAGCTGCCCTGAGCGGGAGGCAGTTGTTGGGATGAGGTTCCTCCGGTGGTCCAACGGAATCCGAGATGATCGTGATGAATCCCGTCCTGTTGAGGGTACCGGTCATACCATATCCCATTGACTTCCATCAATGGCTCCTGCTCAAAGGGTGGTGGAGGTAGAACTGCCAGTGGCTAATAAGGCTGGTAGACCACCATCTGAGAGTCCTAAGATAGTGGTTGCGATGGGTAATACTGTAGCTGTTGGACCGGTTCTGCCTGGATATGGTGAACCTGGCGGTGTGTGGCAGAGGGCTGGGTGGAGCTGTTACTATTGGAATCAGCATGTGTCCTGAGGGGCTGCTGTGAGGACGTATGTGCTTCCTGAATACACAAAATCTGGGTCTTCAGGTCACTCATGGTCTTTATCAGCTGGTCCATCTGGGCAAGCCCCTGGCTCTACTTCTTCTCAAGGATCTCGATGCGGTCCAACTTCTCGCTAATGATCCCCATGTCGGCTACGACGAATTCAACCTGAGTTGTTGCTGCTGACGGAGTATGGGAACCGGCATCGATACGTGCAATCCTCTGATATGAACATGCCCCTCGGGGGTCCTTTGACTATGTGTAGACCCGAGCTTGGGACATCAGTGTCGAGTTCTCTGCCATCTCCTCATAGATGTCCCATACATGGTCTTCACCCTTGGAGAAATATGACCCTCCACAAGAGGCATTCACAAGCCCCTGTAGCTCTGGTTCATCCCACAAAAGAAGCTCTGAACAAGGTTGGGCTTTGATATATCGTGATGTGGACACCGATCAATGAGCACTCTAAATCGATCCCAAGCCTCGTGGAACTATTCATTCGGGATCATAGTGAAGTTGCTGATCATAGCTTGTGCTGCGTTGGTCCGGCCGAGTGGATAGTACTTGTTCAAGTACTCGGTCCGGAGCTGCTCCTAAGTTGTGACATACCTTCCTAGATGCTTTAATCAGTAGGTTGCTCTATCAACCAATGAGAACGGGAAGGCAATCATCTTTATCGTGTCCCCGTCCACCAGTCTGTCGTGGACAGTGCTGCAAATCATCTCAAACTCCTGCAGATGGAGATGAGGCTCCTCACTGGCTAGCCCATGAAACTTGGGCAACGACTGTATAGTCTGGGGGCGAAGCTCAAAGTTCCTAACAATGGGAGGATGAATCCATTGGTGAGTGAGAGTTGCACCAGGGTTGTGCAACTGTCTCATGGTCCTAGGTGGTTGATCCTCCTTTTGTTGGTCTCATCCTGATCCACCTCCTCCTTCAGCTCTCTCTTCAGGAATCTCTCTACTGCCCTCAGAGCTGTCTTCTATGTCTGCTCGCATCTGTGCCACCTCTCTCATGATGTCACCTATGAAGGCTCCCTGATCTCTGATATGTCTCTGCATAGTCTCCAAGGAAGATAGCAATGAATTGTTGATGGCAGTCTAATCATAAACATACGAAGGTTGTCCCTGCTCATCTAGGCTTCCCTCACTGCTGGCCATATCTTGGGTCTCTGCAAAGGCAAAGGTACCCATCTCAGGTGCCGTCAAATATCCAAAAATCTCTTTTGCACTATATTTAGACACCATAGGACTGATAGAAGAAGAAGGGTAATCAAGGGGGAACAGGGTGGACGTGAACTCAGGCTCGGAGAGTGGGGTCTAAACTCTTCGAAGCCGACCTAGATGAAAAGGGAGGAGTGCTCGATAGCGATGCCACCAGACGTGGCCTAAGGGATCTCCTTCCCATCATCTAGATATGGAGATAAAGGCGGATGAGATCTGGAATGCAAACAAGATTGGCAATCAAACCCCCAATTCACCTACGCAGCTCTGAGTTGATGACCATGAAGGTTCGGTTGTTTATCTTATCAATTTTATTTAGGTGATCAATCAATCTATCAGAGCGATTAAGTGAGTTGGGAGCCAAACTCTCCAAGCCGACTGTCCCAATCCCAAATGAGATCTTTCCCAGCCAGTATGAATCATGGACCGTTTATCGGCTACCCGATCGATTCAATCTATTAAGGACCTCGCGGTCTGCTTTACCGGTTACCGGAGAGATCCTCACGGGAGAACGACTCACCAAGACCAGTAGTCAACTAGAATTTAGGGTGTGGCTCTAGCCTAGTGTGCGGGTCACTCTCTCGCTACAAATAAATCAACCAATGAGGGGGTTACTCTTCCCAAGACCAAAATTTTTGGTGAGGTGAGTTTTAAGGTCAAGTTTGCATTAGCACTCCCAATTTTATTTGGTTATCACTTTTTTAGGTATTTTTTTTTATAAAGACAACGTCTAATGAATTTTCCGTTTTCCTTGGTTGTTTTGAGTCCAATAAAACAGGGGGAGGAAGTCAGAAAAGCCGATGCGCGATCAAACACTATGATGCATGCAAAGTTATAAATGGGTACCTTACTCCAGCACTCTACATGCAGGGTGATCCGCGCATAAATTTAAAGACAGGAAATAAAACTACCTATATAATGCACGAGGAAATCATCCCTAGATGAGCAACTTCTATTAATCGTGAAGCACAAGTAGCTATGACTAAGAAGAGAGACCAGAGTCCAGTCTTGGGAGTCGATCGGTGTCCACCACAATGGATCCTACAAGCGTTGTATACGATCCCTCCCGACACGTGGTCTCTTATCCAAGTCAAATAACTTTTTCAATCAATTATTAGCCAAGTCCAATTACGATCTATAGGTACAGGCAAGATATTAGGTGTGGGACCTTAGCTAATTACGTTACAATCAATAAAAACACCTAAATATAGGGGCTAAATCCGTGTGAATAAAGCAAATAGTAAAATCGACAAAACTGTGAGAAAAATGCAAAAAACTGACGAGGCCCCCAAGGGAACAATCCCTCGGGCAATGGACCTCGTGAAGTATAGAAGTGTCCAAGTGCTGAATATTACAAGTTAATGAGTCACTCTCTCACTTAAAGTACACAAATATATGCAATAAAGTAAAAGGAGCTAAATCTACAAAATCTCTCTAAATCTTCTCCGTGAAGAGATAGCAGGCTGAAGATGGCTTCACGTGGGTGCGTAGACGCCTAGAGAAATGTGCC
Source organism: Ottelia alismoides (assembly GCA_037367405.1). NCBI lineage: Eukaryota > Viridiplantae > Streptophyta > Magnoliopsida > Alismatales > Hydrocharitaceae > Ottelia > Ottelia alismoides. Next base: position 471,254 of record JAZKJV010004851.1, read on the forward strand.
TCCCTCAATCCGCGGTACCTCGCACAAAGTCAACAAAGAGAGGAGGTTAGATAGCTCAACAAAATATATCAATAAATAAATGAGACAAAAATATGGACAAGTAACCACAATCAATCAGAAATAAATCCAATACGTTGTTGCTCCCCGGCAACGGTGCCATTTAATTAACCTGAAAATCGATGGTCTTAAGTTTCACACAAGGTGGGAACTCAGTCACTGAGTCGACCACACGAGATCCGTATTAAATCAACAATTAACCCAAAACAAATAAATCAAGAAACGAAAGTAATGTGGAGTTAAAATTTATTATAACTCTACAAAATCTGTGTATAGTGCAAGTAACGTAGAGTGTCGAACACAGGGAATAAGCAGGAGAGATCGGGCAATCAGGCTCAAGAATGAAAGTGATCAAATGTCTACAAGTGTGCTATTTTTATGGGTTTTTAATTCTATATTATTTTATTTAATTTTTGATTTTATATTTTTTGTTTTTTTTAGTTTACTGATTTTGTATTTTCTTTTTTCTTAATAGAAAGATATAGGACTTTATAGGATATATATATATAAGAGAGATGAGAGAAATATACAAATAGGTAAAAATATCCAAATTACAGAAAATAAAGTGTTTTTGGGCTTTTTATATTTTCCTGATGTTTTTGGAAATTTTCTAAATTCTTTCTAATTTTTTTGGTATTTTTAAAGGTAAAAATACCGAAAAAGTGAACTAAATTATTGTCCGAATCTAAAATGGAGATGAAAAATATCAAACATCAACCAAAATTCTCAAAATTAATTTTAATTTAAAGATAATAAAATAGAAAAAATTAGAAAATAGAAATTATAATTTTAGATTTTTTAGGAATTTTTAATATTTTTATAAAAGTTTTTCGTGTTTCATAATTTTTAGGAGTTTTCTTTTGTATTTTTTAGTGATTTTTTGTCTGAAGGTAAAAGATGCAAAGACACACAAAGTATAATTTTTTTGAATTTTTTAAAAACTTTTTATAATTTTTATGTATTCTAATGCAAATAGTGAAAAAAGCATGTTTTTGAATTTTTATAAATAATAAAATGCAACAAAAATGCAAAATAAAAAATAGCATGATATATTAATGCAACAGACACACGATGACATTTTTTGGGAATTTTTTGAGTTTTATAGATGTATGAAATAATTAGAGGCAACAAAGAGAAACTACACTACTAGCAATGGCATATTTGTAAATATCCTAAATATCCATGGTCAGAGTGCAATTTCTCCATAAAGTTATCACTGCATAACAAAATTCCAGGACCAATCACAAATACTCAAAATCCCAGGGGTATGCATGCAAAATTTCCATGGTTTCGTGCGCAAGACATGTAACTAGCAGGGACCTAAATGTAATTAACAGAACCTGAGGGGATATTTTGCAATTTTCCCAAAAATATTACAAATGAATCTGCAAGTTTACAGACCTAAGTGAAATAACACAAAGCGAGAGGGCCCAAGTGCAAAATACCCCACCCCCTCACGCGCACAGGCACATGAGGTGACGTGGCTAAGGACCCCAAGTGCAAATCTGAGAAGTCCAGGGGTCTAAGTGCAATTATTACGAAACTTTTAAAGGTGCGTATGAAATTTTCTGCACTAATAAATAAATAAATAAATGGCGAGGGTATTAGGCAAAATTACCCCCGCCATGGCGTGATCCAACGGCTGGCGTTCCTCACTTATACATGCGTCAGCTCGAGAACTTCGCGTGGGGACGGCTGGGATTAGATCTCTGGCAGTCGATGCAATGGGCGATCCAACGGTGGCTGAACACCTAGGCGATCCGGCCTGATCCAACGGCGGAGAACCGAGGAGGAAGAACAGGGAAGAAACGCCGGCGAGGCGATCTTCCCCGACCTCGATCTCGGTCCTCCGACGACTCTTCGAGCACCAAAAGTGGCTGGCACGCCTCCAGGGGTCTTCCTCTCGATGCTGGTGGCTCCAGAATTCTCTGACGACGGTCGGAGCTCGTGCGAGGAGGCGGTGGAGCTGGGGGTGCCCAGGTACCTCCGGCGAGAAGCAAAATGAGCCCCAGGCTCTTCTTGACGCGCAAGACCTGCAAAACGAGGGTGAAGGGGTCGAGGGAAAACTTCCTCGACCCTGCAGCGGGATGGTAAAGGCGGAGAACGACGACGATGGTGAACGGTCGGAGCTTGCTCCGACGAGGGGTTAACTAAGCGATTGGATGGTCGAAACACGAAGATGAAGGTGGGGTTGAGATCCTGGGACTACTGCGAATAAAAGGGGCGAAGAAAATGAGGAAAATAGAAGCCTCGAAGGTGTGTGTCACATGAGGAAGAAGACCTCGATGGCGGGACTTCACCAGAGGTGGTGGAGATGCCTCGGCCCTTCCTCGATTCTCCTGGCGACGGGGAATAGGAGTTGTCACCTCCCTTCACCGATGCACACGAAAAGTGGAGAAGAGATGGGTCCAAAAGGGTTTCGAATTCAAATGGGAAAGTCGGGGCATATTTGAGGGAGTTGACTAAACGACGAGAAGAACGAGGCGTAGCGGGTGGATCGATGATCCACCGCCCAAGAAAATCACTGGGCGTGAATCAACAATATCCACAGAAGAAAAGTCACAAAGAGAGTTACGCGAAATGGCACAAGATGTCTCCTCAAAAAATCTGCGAAGAAGGCGAAAAACGAGGTCTGACAGGGGGAACATGGGGCGGGTCAGAGAGTTGACCGAGGTCAACTCTCGGACCCTCCTGGTTGGTCCACGTGGACCAACCAGGAAAAGCCCTGCAAAAATTATTTGTTAATTTATTTTAAAATAGTAAATGAATTTATTGTTTTTTGGTTATTAAATAAAAATGTATTTTGTAAATTATTTTATTTTGGTTTTTATTTTTTTTTTTTTTGAGGTATAAAAATACAAGTTCCCTTTTACGGTCTATACAAGTAAACATATCTATATATTTTAATATTTTATTTTGTATATTTAATTTTATTATTTTTGTTTATCATTTTATAAATTTATAACTTATTTTTATGGACTTATATATTTTTTATTTTATTTTTGTGATGTATTTTGTACAAGTAAATAAATATATATAATCTACATAGGTATAGACATAGGTAATTCATCTATGTATAGTATGCAACTATTTTATTTTTGTATTTTCTTTGTGTTTTTATTCATGTTTTAATATACATATATACTATGAATAATATTTACAAAACTATAAAAATATAAAATTACAAAAATAATGAATAATAAATAAAATGAATATTTTAATCGGTACAAGTATACAATAGGGGTTCAAAACCTATTTTCAAACCGTAGCTCCGAAAAATATGAAACCACCTTCATTAAATAGCTTATTGAAAGTTATATACAATTAAAGATGACTTTGATACATTTCGAGCTTTTATTTGAGAGATACATATTTGGGAAGTTGGGATTTTGGAATCTTATTCAGATCATCACTTTTTATCAGTGCATTTTTTTATGAGATCACTTTTTTATTTTTCTATATTATATTATCTACAACTTTCATGTACAAAGTTTCTTTATTTGGAGTATAAAAAGTGGAACTAAAAATAGGTCCCAAAAAGAATAAAGAATGAATTGAATAAAAGGTATTTTTATTGTGTTTTGGCCCTTATCTCCCCCTACTTTATTCCTTGTCGACCTAGTCATCGAGATGCCTAGGTCTCAGGGTTTCGGGTCATAAAATATTTGCAATATTATATTATTTTTCTTTTATTTTCTTTATTCTATAATTTTGGCTTTAAAAATCGTATTTTGTACACTATTTATATACACATATATGAATGCTAAAATGCATGAATTAAGGGTATTTACATGCATTTACTAGGGTTTTTGACGCCAAAATGATAGAATAAAGATGATGAAATAGAGGTTCATCAATTGCATTAGAAAAAGTTAAAATCCATTAATGTTGGATTGGACATGGATTAAGTTAAAATCTAATCTAATCCACGTAAACCCCTAGTTATACAGGAGACAACAACTTATATTTCTCAATATTTTTCGAACTCATAAAGAATTTTCTTATTTGAAATATGTCTTAAATATTTTTGCATTATTCTTAGTTTTTAAGTTTTTTAAGATTACCAAAAGTGATAATTCTTAAAATAAAAAATTAGAAAATAATCATAACTAAGTGTTACCTAAGGATATTTTATCTTGGTAAAATACTATAATGACATGGCTAGCAAAGTCAGTGAAGGCAAAAAGGAGAAATTTCACAGATCGCAAAACGTAATGGGTTTCAACAAACTTTGAGGGTCAAGGTAGCTATCCAAAATACCTATCACGTGGCAAAAATTGATCTCCTAAATCACCCTATATAATTTGCTAGAAATTATTTGCTATTAAACACGCATGCAACATAAAACAATTTTAATAAATCACATATGAATATATCTCAAATATGAAAATTCTATCAAGCATGCATGAAAAATACTAAAGACCCATGGAGCAAAACTTAAGGACAACACATTCCCTTATTTGTTAACTAGTCCCTAGCACAGATGGTTAATTAGTACAAAGAGGTGGAGAGGAGCTTCCTATAAGTTATCTACCCCTTCATATCAGATGAGCTGTGGATCCTCTATTTTACAGTAGATGACCTATAACAACAGAGAGCTGCCAATTAACCCATCATATGATCCAAAGAAATGGAAAACACTAAAAAGTTTGAATTCACTGCTAATAACATTAATTCAATTGGCATTGACATAATACGAATATTTCGTCTATTAAGAAGTATTCCCCCATTATCTAGAATAAAAATGATCATAAAAATGTCAAATATTTCTGGGGACCCGTTTCAGGAACGTGGGATGTCAGTCGGAGAATTTTAAATTCTATATGAGAATAGGAACTTCCCCTATATTATATATTTTGTGGCAAAAAATCAAAAAAAAGTTACAAATAATTAGGCAGACGTCTCTCTAAACTCTCCCAAGTTGAATGAGTTAGGAGTGTTTAAGAGGGGGACTATACTCATCTGAACCCTAGGTGTTGTTAATTGCGCATGGGGTGGCCCACCACAACTGTGCACAGCTCAATTGTGATTGAACAACTCCCCATTGTTCTTATCCATTCTAGCAAAGAGGCATTCTCCTCAGATTTAGGGTTGTGAGAGACATAAGGCTGGTAAAGCTTTAGTAAGGAATTGCTTGTTCTTCCTCGGTCCATCGGGTATCTCCGAGCTAAAAATGTGTCTCCAAGACCATCCGTCAGTTGCGGACTTCTCTAACAACCACCAAGTGAAGCTCGACTGAGCTTGATTTTCCATTCCATCCAATCATTATGTCGATATGCGCATCAAATGAGGTACAAAGAGCCTGAAAATAAAGATGATCAATGCGACATTGTGCCCCGACCAAAACCAAAGCAAATGACGTTAGAACAATGGCACTTGGACTAAAGGAACTCACACGCATCTTAGGTCGATTAGATCCTTAGCTATGACTCTTGGATATGGGACTTGCAATAAACTTTGGAGGCCTCTTAATCTTCATAGGTAATTGAGATTGAAAATCTATGCATGAATCAATCAGGAGATGGTACTTCACGTTTGGGAGACAAACTGGATGATCAACAAAGGTAGTGAATTGAAGTTGTAGCCTCAGTACGATCTGAGTTGATTACAAAAGTGATCATGTATAGAGTTTTGTAGAACTGAGATGCTTTTAAATTTAAATCTTTGGCCTACAACAAATCATGAATCAAAATGTATGTTTAAGGTGTGTCCTTAATCTTTTCTATGAATTAGTTTGAAAAATAAATGCAGTCAAAATTTCTCTTTTACCTCATTATGCAAGCAAATGTTTGCTAAAGGAATAGCAAAGTTGAAGTATATGGAGTTATGATTCCTAGATTCATTTACTTAAGGATCATGTTCTTGCAGATATATCCTAATAAAACAAGAACATCATATTAACACTAAACTAAATTAGATAGAAAATCAAATAGGGATATATCAAATGGGAGTTTGGACAGATTGACCGTTTTTATTAAGAATAAATACGATGGTACATACTATTTATGGAACATAATCCCAAGATCTGGGAACACTTACTAGGCCGATAAAGAAATAAGATAGAAAACTAAGAAACCATCAAAAATAACATTACAACTACATAGAATATCTATATGCAGTGTGTACAATCTTCGCACAACCATAACAAATTCATATCAAGTCATTTTAACATGAATTTAGTTTCATCTTCTAAGTAATAAGAAACACAAAAATATAAAAAAACACTTCAAAAATATCACAATGTATTTAAAGCAATAAAAACCAACCCATATTCTATGAATACATGCATTCACATGCTCATAAATATTGCACATAAGAACCTATTGGACTCTGCTCACCTTTAAACTTAAAGACGTTAAATTACCTAAATTCTAAGATCACTTTGAAAAAACTAGATCTCATTTGTATAAGTTAGGATTAATTTGAAGTCCTATTGTATAAAAGCAGAATAACAAATCAAATTTTATCATTTTATTTGTAATGTATTTTAGAATATTTTTATATTCTTATATTTTTTAGATATCTACACAGGTATAAAAACCATAAATGTAGAATGTAATATTTTTATATTCTTATATTTTTGTAAATATCTATTGATAGTATATTATCATACAAAAGTATAAAAACCATAAAAACTTGCAAGAGAAGAAATAAAAATAGAAACACTTGCATATTAGTATAATTAACATGTACATAAGCTTCTCTATTTTCTATAGAACACAACTTAATATATTAAATCTAAAAAATCAGATAATATGTATATCAATGTATAATTATACTATAGAATAATGCATGCCATATTAATAATAATATAAAGGAAGAATAAAAAACATAAAAAACAAGTAATTCATACATATAAAATAAATTTAAAATTTGAAACTCCTTAAAATGACCAAGTTTGCACTTTTCCCTTCATGAAAATTATAGATCTCGTTAAGATTTGGAAATTTTATCTTGGGAACTTTTTTATTTGAGGCCATTTGTTGTTTATTCTTGAATTAAGAAGATTTGCATTTTTAGGGATTTTATAGTGGTGCTACATAGTGTCGTGAAATTCATCGTGAAATTCATCATCCCTACTTTAATTGCACTGCTCTAAACACTTGCAACCTTCCCAACTGCTTCACTATATGCCCCTTACCTGAGCATGTTTGGCCTCCTCTCGCCATTCAACCACCACCATCTATCGTTGTGAGCATATAATGACCTCCATGATCGTCTATATAAAGCTTCATTTCAGTCCAACTAATGTTCATCTCACATTAGGGTTTAGGTTTAGGGATGAAAATGGATCGGATTCGGATCGCATATGCCTATTTCCATATCCATATTCGCTTCATGTCTATCAAATACGAATACGGATACGGATATGATTCGGATATATATTAAGGAAATCATATCCTTAAAAATATGGATACGAGTCTGAATCAGATATTTATCAAATCTGGATACAGATGGAATAAAGAGCGTATTCGAATACGAATTAACTTGAGAGCTAATCCAAATATGAACCGAATAAAGAGTGAATTCCAATTAATATGTATCCAATAAATATGGAATCCGAATACGGATCGAATAAAGATTACATACGAATACGAATTGAATTTTTTTATCAAAGTTTGTAATTATTTTTAAAAAATGGCAATGAAAAATAAGTTGCATCATGACAAAGGGGAGCGTCAAGATGACATGCATTCTTGACCGAAAGCAAAAAGAGGGACATGGTTTCATTACTTTTGTTCGTGTCCATCTTCAAAGAAATGAAAGTTTATTAATATTATTAATATATTGAATTTTATAATGTATAATTCTAATATAATATTACGAGATTGTGGCTTATATTATATTAACTAATATATAAAATAGTATCAAATATTGTATTCAGATATCCGGATCCGGATCCGAATATTCAAGCTATTACCATATCCGTATCCATATCCGAAAAATTTTTACAACCCATATCCATATTCGACATGTATTCGATTAATATTCGGATATGGATATCCATATCAAGTAATTTTTCGAATATGGTAAGCAGATATTCGGATATATATGTATCCGTTTTCATCCCTATTTAGGTTCCGCCCAAGAAGTTCAGAGCTTCGCCGACAACATCGGACTTTGAAGCAAGATTCTAGGTCTATCGTGGTGCAGAGAATAACCCTAAGTGCAGATCCAAGGTGCCCAGCACCTTGTTCTAGCCCTCAAGCTCTTGGAAAAGCTTCCTCCACAAACTGATTGTGGAGGTGATCATCGACAAAACCTTTAGCTCTACCATCACATGCATGTGCACCTACTTCTCTTTATCAAATTTGTTCAATCTTCCTCATGATACCCCCATTCAATTTCACATTTTGTAGCCCAAATTAGGTTAATTTTTTATTTCCCCAAATTCTAATACCTTTGACCATCTTGTTCATTATTGTGAAAATGTTCATCCTTATCCACCGTATGCTCAACCTTAGGCATGGGCTCATACTCGATCACTTTTCTCTTTTTCACTCCTTTTTGAGAGGGATTTCACGGTCATATATTCCTACTCTCTCTTCTACCTCTACTGTCTTTATTTCTTTCTTTCAGGTTGCGTTTGGTTGGTGAGTTATCTTGGCGAGGATAACCCGTTTTTGTGTTTGTGTGTTTGGTTGGTGGTTAAAAGTTGTGAGAGTTTATGTGAGGTGATTGTATTGAAATTTGAAAAAGTTGTAGTTATAATGATATATTTGTATTGGAATTTGAAAAGGTGGGTAGTTTTTATGATGTGATTCTATTGAAGTTTAGAATAATGAGTAAAAGTTGAGTATTTTATGATTTTTAGATGATATGATGGTATAATATAATTTTTTTTGGTGGAAAGAGAGAGTGGGACCCACTAGTAGGTTAGATTTATGAATTTTGAGGGTAACTCACCCAAAGTGAGGGACAACCGAACAGCCCCTCAAGGTTTGGAGGAACTGCATTGGATTCTTCTTCTCTTAACAGAGATGCTAAGCAGAGACAGAGATGCGCTTCCCCGACAAGAGGATATGGTTGGAGGACAACATCAAAGGTTCCGGTGACTTGTTAAATGTGCACATGATCACTAGCTTATAAGTTTAAAGTAATTGGATTTTATGTATGTCAAAAAAGTTTATTTAAGCTTTCTTGTTTTTAGGTAAATATCTACGAGATCCTTAAAGATTTGTGAAAGAAAAACACCTTACGTACCTTTAGGTTGGATCTACTTTTAGTAATGTTGTAGTTTTTTTTAGATTTATTTGTCATTTTCTAGAATTATTTTTTCCGTGTTCTTACTATATATTTAGATTTTTTTTGAAAACATGAATATATTCATAAAAGTTCGTAAAAGATACTTTGCCAGTGTTTATCATTCTAACGAGATATTATAAAAAGATAATTGAAGTTAGAATTAGTTGTATTTTTATCCTGTTTGTTCTTATATTTTCAATATGTACTTTATCAAACAATTGTTGGAAAAAAATAAAATATGAAAATTGCTTCAAATTACTAAAAATATATCCTTCTATTCTAATATTTTTTCAAAGATAGCCTTACCCTATCGTCGAAGTGGAAGAATCAAGCGAGACTTAAAATTCGACAATTTACAATTTATATAGCCAGTACATACATCTTAATAAAGAACATGACATTATTTTTTTTCTAGAGAGAAAAATTGTTTATCAAGTGATAGAGAGTTGATCCGAGGACTTTTTTTTAAAATAATTATTAGAATAATATTAATTAATTAAACAATCATCAAGTGTAATTCTGTCTCTTTTTTGTAGTATTTCCATTATTCCCTAGTGTCTTGGCCAGATGATTCAACGGATCTTTCTTTTCATGAGCACAATTATTGTTTTATTTATTATAGCTCCATTTATTTTTTATGCCTACGCATGTTGTATATGGTGTCGACTTTAGTCATATATCAAATTTTATATAATTCTGTAATGTATACCACGTTGATTTCATAGAGTGGATTATATCGTACATGACCACTGTTGCATATTATCACTCAAGGTTTTAAACCGAACCAGACATTGAACCGGTTTATCTTCGGTTTGGTCCAACTGGGTCGCACCATCGGTCCAAACTGATCGGTCCAGTGATGATGTCAGCATGACATCATCATTCCTACCGACTCGGAAAAAACCAGACCGGGCTTAATTTAATGGTCAGACCAGTCGAACCGGATTTTTGAACCGATAAAACCGGATACATATATATAAGTTTGTATTTATATATCAATGAAATGATGGTTTAAAATGTCCAATCTTTCAATAGAACAAATGATCGTCTATTTCGAATAAAACTCTACAAAAGTTAGTCACGTTTGTAACCATTTATTTATAGTTGCTTCTAGAAAATTACTCTAAGAAAATATTTGACAGAACGTATATTTCAAAAAAGAGAGGGACATAATTTAATCGTAAAAGTTAAGAAGCGCACAAGTGATAAAAATCCCATTATTTTATTATTTAACCTTTGTTTATTGAAAATTTACCAACCCATCAAAATTGGGTCAATCCGGGTCAACCCGGTCCGACCATCCGGGTCGAACCGATCTGACCACCGGTACCACCTATATGTATTATATAATGAACGATAATTAAGAATAAATGTTTCTTTTGCAATGAGTTAGATACTATATATTCATTAATTATCAAACAACCCGTTGTAATCATTTTTTTTGTGATTTTGATTCGAAAATCTAACTTTATAGATTGAATCTTAGATTAATGCTCTACATATTCTTCAATTTTCGTTCAAATCGGAGGTCGTTTGCTATTCCATCTTGATGTTTGAAAGTTCGGGTAATATTTTGAAAAGAACAATTTTAGAATATAAAGGATACACATTTGCCATTCAAATGTAATTATATTTTATGGTAAATGTTGTACTTTTGATAACAAAAAAGGTTAGTTGAAAAAAATTTATTAATAACAAACAATGGATGAAACATAAATTACCCAAATGATGGAAATGTAAAATACCCAATGAGGATGCCCAAATCGGCACTTGAGGTGCCGATTTGGGCAAACACATTGGATATTTTGCACTTGCATCCCTTATGTCTCCAAATCGGCACCTGAGGTGCCGATTTGGGTATTACTTCCCAAATCGGCACCGCAGGTGCCGATTGATGGCTATATTTTTAAATTTTTTAACTTGATGGTTGTTTAATTAATTAATATTATTCTAATAATTATTTTAAAAAAAGTCCCTTGATCCGAGATATGTGAGAATGAGAGGACTGATTCATGACCATTAAATTCTATCATCTCTCTCCTCATTGATTGTAAGAGGAGAGAGAAGAGAAAAATTTAATGGTACAAATTCACTGCTCTCATGCTCTCACAGATTTTGGCCCTCACAAGATCAACCCTCTAAAGTGATATTATGGTTTAAAAATCGAACCGGACCGGTCGGTTGGACCGGGAACCGGCTTCGACCTAGTTTTTTGATTTTTTATTATTTTTGAAATTAATTACAAAAAACCGACCGAACTGACCGGGTAGATAGCAAGACGAAGCTATAAGGCTTAAGTCGACCTATGAGAAAGCAAATCGGGAAATTGGCGAAGCCGAGGCGCGATTGACCCAAAATCAAGCTTTTAACCAAATCCCGACTCAACCCTTTGCACATTTTTTGTAACCGTTTAAAACGTATTCCTATGAAAAGAGTGATTGTTCAGAATAAGATTCTCTGCTGTAGACAGGATTGCAACAGAGAACTGTAATTGTGTCTATTTTTTTTTTTTGCAAATTTGATTCCAAAATCTAAGCTTACAGATATGATCGTAGGTTAATTATCTACGTATCCTTCAAATTTTATCCAAATCTGATCTTAATTGTTATTTTATCTTAATGGTCAAACAATCGGATCTTTTTTAAATCAAATTTAAGTTGCTTAGCTCAAATGTTTGACCATTAAGATAAAATAACAATTAAGGTCGGATTTTGATGAAATTTAGAAGATATGTAGATAATTAATTACGGTTAAATATATAAATTTAGATTTTGGTCGAAAAAATAATTTAGAGAGGATTGCAGCACCTCTCCAGCAATCCTCTCTGCATCAGCATGGATCCGTTTCTGTTCACTAGTAGGCGATTCATCAACCCAACCCAGAGAAGGACGAGACGGTAATCCAGGCGCTTTTGAATCCCTCTCGTTGGCTTCTCTAAGCCCGTCCTTCCCTCCCTCCCTCCAAAGCAACCACTGTTGTTTGGAGACCTCCCAAACAGAGCACACCAGCCTCCCCTTGTTAATGGCGGAAGCTGAAAAACGAACAAGGAAGTGCCACAAGAGCCTCAGCCGTCCCCACGAGGTAGAGGAGAGGCCACCACCTTCATGGGTGTCACTCAAGTGCGTCTCCCCCGACGACCCACCCCATGCGAACAGAGAGAAGAAGCAAAAGAAGAAGAAGAAGAAAAAGAAGAAGAAGCAACAGCAGCATGGAATGATGAGGTGCTCTGTCTCCATCTGCAACACTAGAGAGAGCTCTGAGGTGATGCATAGACCAGAAGCCTTCTCTCCCAAAGACAACAGCAAGTCCTCCCACACGACTGCCTTCAATTCTCGCAACGGAAGCAGGAAGATGCCTCTAAAGGAAATCAATGGAACCCTTCCGTCCCCTCACTCTGCTCCCTCTAAGGTTGTGACCACTTCTCCTTCTTCGCATGGTGCTCCTTCCAAAGGAGTGCAGTTCAGAAGGTTCTCTGGATGCTATGAGTGCCACTCTGTTGTTGATCCAATCAGTGCTTTCGCGCGGGAGCCTTCTTTAAGGTCTGCCATTTGCACCTGTCCTGATTGTGGGCAGATCTTCATGAAAGCTGAGAGTTTGGAGCTCCATCAAGCAGTGAGGCACGCGGGTAGGATTCTTGTTGTTTATATTTTGTTTATTTGTATTTCTTGCAGGCTTATATTGCTCGTATATTAGCTTTTTTATTGACTCAACAAATCAAGGCATGCTGATCACCAGCAGATATAATAAATTTGATCATTAACATCATCAATGCGACGGCCGGGTTTGTTGTTATTATTATTCTGTATAATCTGCAAGACTGCAACTCTGTAATTTACAGATTGTTGATTCAGATTCTTCATATCGATGCAATATTAATCTCAGCTACTTCTTCGCATCAACCTCGTGTTTCAGCGAGTCAGAGTTTTTTTTTTTGAAATATTTTGTGTTTCGAACATTTGAAATTCTTGGTCTCATAAAAAATTAACGTGTACAGTATCTGAGCTTGGTCCGGAGGACACAAGCAGGAACATAGTTGAGATCATCTTCCAGTCGAGCTGGCTGAAGAGACCAGCACCTGCATGCAAGATCGACCGGATCCTCAAGATCAACAACACCCAGAAGACGGTTTCCAGATTCGAGGACTACCGGGATATGATCAAGACAAGAGCCAGGCAGCTGCGGAAGTTCCCGAGGTGCATCGCGGACGGCAATGAACTCCTAAGGTTCCACTGCACCACCTTCACATGCTCCATAGGCTTCAAGGGCTCCACCAACCTCTGTCACTCCACCCCCGCGTGCAAATCATGCAGCATCATAAGGGATGGGTTCAAGGCGGACCCCGCCGGTAGAATTAGAACCATGGAGACCAGTGGGAGGGCCCACGACACGTACCCCACCTCTACGGAGGACGAGAAGAGAGCAATGCTTGTATGCCGCGTGATCGCCGGTAGGATAAAGAAGAGCCATGATTCTACTGAGGAGTATGATTCTGTGACCGGGCTATCTGGGGTCTACTCAAATCTGGACGAGCTTTTTGTGTTTAGTGCCAGAGCCATCCTTCCGTGCTTCCTTGTAATCTACAGAGAAGTTTAGCTTGTTCGCCATTTTCGTGGTTCTTCTTTTCTTGTCTTTTTGCACTTATGAATCATGATCATCTTTTCAAAATGGCAATGTGTTATGTTGGAAATTCTATTTGTTAATCGGATTGGCTTATCGTTTCTTGCACTTATATCTGCATAATAACGCCAAAAAAGTAAGAAGCTCGAGGAGGTCGACCGAGCCTTTGTCTCTATGTGCTTAATTTTTTTTTATGATATCTAACCTGACCATATTCCTTGGGCGCTCGACGTGAATATATATACTGCAACAGCTGAAGAAGGAACAGAAGCATCGGGGTTTGAAGACAAACCCATTTTTGGATTTAACCTTCACTTTTTTTCTGGAAGAAGTTGTAGAGTGGCTTCTTGCTGCAGACTTGGATCTTGGCAGAGAAGGGATTGGATATGAAGTTAAATTAGCTGCTGGAGGCAGTACAGGGACTCAGATGGCTTTGTGCCACTTGTGGGTGGTGCCAAGTGTAAGCTGCAGCCAAGAATCTGATGCACGTCGCAGGGGTTGGGACACGGATCCTCTACAATGGTGTTGTTGTGGGAGTCACTCGATTTTGATGAAACGGTTCATACAATTTTGCACGGTACAAGTCCACAAAAAGTACAAAATCGTGGAACATCCCACACCTGCATCAGACTTTGCTATACTCCCTCCTACAATGATCCTCTCTGCAGGGGTTGAGCATTGAGGGTAGGAACACGGTGGACTCCGTCGGTGGGGGCCTTTGGAGTATAGCCAGGCATGGGTCGTTGTGGCAATTCAAGATCTAGATTGGGTACCTGGCTTTGGACAGAGCGGATCCTCCCCTGTTACAGCACCTGTTGTAACATAAGAGCCGGTTATAAAAGATTGGAAGGAAGTTTTTTTATATTGCTTTAAGGTAGCAAATGTTATTGTCCGTTCTAACTAGACGAAAAGATTGGGGACTTCATGGATAGCTATAGCTGTGCTAACTAAATGCTTAAGTGATGGGATGAGCCATTTATAAAAAATGAAGCACAAGGCAACCATTGGTCACCTTTAAACCACTACAAAAGAGTCCTCCACAAAGGAAGAAAATGAGTTTTCCTCTAGTATTCACTTGTTTTTCTCACGTTTCTGATGTGTTATGTAAAGATATTTAACTTCTTACCACTTTCGATCACCAAGATGTATTTGAATTGTGTTCCCTTTCTCACTTCAAGTCTGTGTGGTTTGATCCTTCGTGATATGGCTACCTTTTTGACGTAGAATGTGTTGAGTCAGTGATGTTCTTGACATTTCATGGGCTCTAGACAAAAAAAAGGTATTTACAAAAAAAATTAATAAGAGCAAATTGTCCCTAGTGTGTTTACCATCAAGTATAAAAATGGAATATTTTACTTTTGGAACAATCGTACATTATCTAACCTCATTAAATTTTCGATTTTAGCATTGAGTTGTTTACAGAAAATTTGAATATATAATTAAGGACTCATTTTTCAATGAATTGTTTCACCAACCCAATAAGACATATATTATTTTATTCTTAAACTGAAAACCAAATGAAATGTAAAAATGTGCCCTAAATTTAAGGAGTCCTGGGCAATTGCACTTCAAAACAATGCCCAAGGTCGGCCCTGTGTTGAGCTTTATTATGTTTATTTGGATAAATGGGCCTGGAGATGAGTGACGTGTCTACCTAATCTTCTGTATATTATAGGGATTTTATTACTTGTGTATATCTTAGACATTGCAATATCATTTATGCCCTCTCTTTTCTGATATTTCAATTGTGACCCCACCTTCTTGCAGTTTTATCATTTGTGCCCCTCGACTTAGTTGGCATTCATCCATGTCCCAAGCGGACATTAAATTTTGGACGTAAGGGTTATTAGAAAGAAGGGTCAAGGGTAGATATGTCATTTGCATGGTGACCGATAACCAAGTGACCATGCCCCCTTCCTCATCCTCCATACACCACCCCCCTTCTCGACCATTTATTGCGCCCATTGTAGCCCTGACGACACCCCATACCTCATCCTCCTCTACGACAAGTGCAACAACAGTTACCACACCGTCTATTTTTGTCCCACCGCTCTCCTCCGTCCCTCTCACCTTTCGGCCCTCTCCTCCCCCCCCCTCCCAAGCCCCCAAGCCCTCCGATCATCTAGTCCCTTACTCCTATACCTCCCACCTCTGACCCCCCCCCCTCCTCTGGCCCCCTCTGATGACCGAAAGATCACGAGAGATCAAGGGAGATAAATAACAGGTCGTTGCGACCTCAATCTCTCGAAAATCGATCAACAAGAAAAATCAATCACTCAAATAAGATAAAAACAAGCAAGCACACAATAGAGCGATCTAGCTATAGGATTAACCTGGTATAGCTCCCAGGGTCGAACACAAGGAGCACAGATTGGCCTTGCGGCCTACGATGTAGTCAGAAATCCAAGTGAGTTTTTTTTTATGGTTTTTATTTGTTTTTTATATTTTTTTTAGAATTTTTTTTTAATGATGAGAAAATGAAAGAAAGTAAAGACAAGGCAACTTCAACAATTTATACAACACTCCAAAAATGATGCAAAAATTCCAGAAAATTGGTTTTTATGTTTTTTAAGTTTTTTACTGTTTTTGGTGAATTTTTGGAATTTTTCTAATGGGTAAATTATTTATTAAAAATCAAACAATGCGAAAAACAAAGGGTACTGTCCAGCAAGGCTTAAGACCCAAAAATAAAATACTCTTGGATCTCAAAAAGCCCTAAAGGTAATTTTCCTATAAACTATGAAGAATAAGGAAAATTTAGGCACCCTAATTATTGTTTTTGGATTTTTAATTTATTTACTACAATTTTTATGAGTTTTTAGGGGTTTTTTCAATTTTTAAGGTTTTTAAGCGATGAAAAGTAGCCAAAATTGGCTAGAAAATCAAACAACAAGCAAGAAACAGTACCTAATTTTTTTAGAATTTTTGGTGGAGTTTTTAGATTTTTTTTTGGTATTTTTAAAGTCAAACAGTAGCAAAAATAGGGGTTTTTGAATTTTTAAAAATAATAAATGAAATCAAAAATGTCCCCAAAAATCATAGAAATTCCTACACCATGGCAGGAGCCATGTGTCAAAATCTCATTGGATTTGGAGGTCGTTTGATATTTTATTCAAAAATAAAGGTGGGGCACTGTGCACAGGGACCTATGTGCAAATACCCAAAAGTTCTGGGGTCCTGGTGCAAAATACCCAGCAAAACACGTGCCAAGCACGTGTCTGGGGCACTCAAGGACCTAAATGTAATAAAAATAAGTCCCAAGGACCTATTGATAACTCGTATCAAAAGTCCAGGGGCCTCGGTTGCAATTTACCCAAAATAATTCGCACATGTGCAAAATCAATGCTCACAGGGGTATATTTGCAAATAAACAAAACATTTCATTCAATGAATAACATCCAGAACTACAAGGGGTCTCATGCAAATAACCCAACAAAACATGTGACGAAGCACGTGGCTCTCTACTGGCAGGGGTATAGATGCAAATAAAAATAAGTACGAGGTCCTTGATGCAAATATCCCTGAAAATAAACAACTAGAATTAAAAATTACAGGACTAAAATGAAATTAACAAACTACGAGGGGGCCCTATGATATTTACCCCTTTATTAGCCGACGGTCGGATGGGCGCCACGTGTATGATCTGACGGCTGGATGTGCGGCGCGACTCTTCTCTTCTCCTCTTCGGCTCGATCGACGGTTGGGAGAGGCCCACGTGGATGATCTGACGTCTGAAACGTTGGCGCCTCTCTCCTCTGCTATCAATGGTCCAGATGCGCTCCTCGGGTGGATCGACGGCTGCTGCTCCTCAATAGATGGACGCTCACGATCAGAACTGGAGCTGGAGCGCCATCGGACGGCTCTGGATGATGGAGGAAGAACTCGACGCCGGCGAACTTCGCCGACGTCCTGCGTGAACTCCGGTCCTCCTCAGCTGCGCCTGAAGGTCGGAGAAGATCCGGCGTGAAGTTGCGCAGCTGCTGTGGGTCTCCAATGCCCCGGCCGAGCCCTGGAAGGCTCCGGCGAGGTCGGCGGAGAAGAAGCTCCTGGCTTGAAGTTGGGAGTCCTCAGATGGCTCCCTTTGGACCTGCAAAGTAGACAAGAAGCTTCGCGGGTCGAGGGCAAATTGCCTCGACCCAAGAAGGCGGGGTGAAGGTGGACGGTGCTGTGGGGCGGACGAGCTCCGGCGAGGCGGAGGCGATGGAGCTCGACTCCCAGATCCTGTGCGATCTGGGTTGAGTGGAAGTGCGTAGAAGGTGCGTGATGGTACGGCGAAGATAATGAGATGGTCGGAGGGTCGAGATGTTGCGTGAGATGGTCGGAATCGGAGATGTACGTCGGAGCTATGATTTGGGCGAAATCGGAAATTACGCTAAATGGGAGATCTAATCGGCTACCTGATGGATGCTGGAGACTATGCTGGAGCTGGTCTTGCTCCTGGTCGTAGCTTCGAAGGGCGTCAAGGCCTGAAGCTCGATGCTCAACGCCGGCGGCGGAGCAAGGACGGCGAAGTACGCCGGATCAAAGGAATCGCCTCCTCGCCTCACTGCAACAAAGGCAACGGCTTGCTGTCACTCTTGCGATGCCAATGGAGGTCACGGGGAAGAAGGAGAGGGTCCAAAGATGCGGCGCGGAGGCGGCGGAGGGGAAGAATATATAGAGTGACCGGGGCGATTAGGGTTGAGGCTCGACAGCTATAGAAGGCGTGGATTTGATGGCGGAAGATCCGGCGAGGGAGAGGGATGAACGGCGAAGAATCCGAGCACGGGGGTTGAGTGGGTGACAGCCTGGAGAAGCGTGGATAAATCGGCGAAGGAGGCGCGGCACGCATCTTCCAGAAAAGGAAGGAGGTCGCGGGGGAGTTGACCGGGGTCAACATTCCCCCGTGGCCCAGTCAGACGCTGCCACGTGTACTCGAATTTTATTTATTTATTTTAGGGCAGAAATAGGCCGAATTAAAGAAAACTCAAAACATGAAATATTTTTCTTTTATTTTTTTCTATTTTTTGGTGATTTTTATTTAATTTTTGGAAATAAAAATAGGGTAGCTATATATATAGGTATATGTACACTATATGGATTTTTATTTTTGATTTTTTTATTTGTTATTTTTATGTATTTTTTGCTCATTTTGTATTTTATTTATTTACAAGATAAAATATGGAATAAAAGAATATTTTTATTTTATTTTTATCACTTATATACAAGGGTGAAATAAATGGTTGAATACATTTATATACATGGTATTTATACAATGTATTTTTGTATTTTCAATTTTGTAATTTTTATTTGATTTTTGTTTTGTTTCTTGTTATTTTATATATTTACAAAATGTAACATAGAATATTTACAAAAAGTTTTGAAAATAAATACATTTATCTATAGGGTTAGATAAATACAAGATGATGGTCTATACACATGGGAAAAGGGTATTTTTGAATTTTTGATTTTTATCTTTTTATTTTGTTTTTAATAGCTTTTACAAAATATATACAAATATTTACAACCTATTTTTGGGTGAGGAAAATATATAGTTTTATTTATGTACAAATATATACACATGAGCTCCTATCTCCCTCTACTTTGGCTTTTATGCGGTCAGGCCCATGCTGAGCCCTCCCTTGGGTTAGGTTGCTCAATATTTATTCTAAATATTTCCCTCTTTTTCTTTTTGCTCTTTATTCTTTTATTTTGTGCACAAAAACATGCTAATTATAGGTTTTTACACAATGCATGCTTTTGGTAATTATTTGTATTTACACATATCTACATGTATTTGCAAAGGTTTTTGTAGCTAAAATAGAAGAATAAAGAGTGATGAATGGGTATTCATCACCCTCCCCCTCCATTGTAGCCATATCTCCAACGAGCGATGGTATATCATTTTCTTCTATATTTTCCATGTATTGCCATTTGATTAGAATCTCGATATTTATAGATCGGAGTCATACTTGTGTGTGTTTGATTCGTATAAACCTAATTATTTTCTTTGGAAAAAGATCCAATCTGATGGACTGAAACTCTTGATTCTTTAGCAAAATATTTGTGGATATGGATTTTTCAGAATGAAGGTTTGAGTGTTTTGCTAAACTGATATAATATGGATAAATTTAAGATTCATTTGCAAACTCCAGGGATAACTTCTTAAGTTGTATTACAATAAAATTTTGATTTTCTAAATATCAAGAATAATCATGTTTCTTTCAACAAATTATCATACAGAGAGTCTCTCATTATCATATTTTCTTGAAGGAGTGTGACCTAAGAATCAACACAACCTGGAGTAGCATCAAAACAACTTTGAGTGTTGGATTCTTCATCGACTGACATAAAAAGGCACAACAATGCTTTAATCTCTACCCCACCTATATCTATCGTGCATCAAGAATCAGTGAATCATTGCTACCATGTAAAAGAAGTTTCCAGCCCGTCATTGTCATTGCATCTCCAAAAACTTAAAGAATATACTAAGAATGAAGGGATACTCCTAGATACCCCAGCTCCCTCCTCCTCTGCCTCGCCTCCTCCAGACCCATCCTCTGTTGCCTCCAAACTTGAGCAATCTCAATTTTCGAGCGCTTCAGCAATCAAGACCGCCTATATATCCCATCTGATTTTCAGGTGGAGATGATCCTCTAGCAGGTGATGGTTTGGGGCAGAGACAAACTCCTTCCTCCTAGACTCATCCAAGTACAATGGTGGATTCTCAACACACTACCAGTTTGAGCCAAAAAAAGGAGGTGATGCCCAGGTTGAGGTTGGTGACATGGACGCGAGCAAAGTGAATAGAGCATTGGAGGACAGGGTGGAGGGTGTGAAGCATATGAAGGAGATGTTTGGACAGTTATATCCCTCTTAAAAAAACTTTGGGCTGAAAAAACCATGGTTCAGTTGAACTTATTGATGACCAAACTAATGGAAGGACACAAGTGATAAAACTGCAAGAAGGAGAGGGAACAACTGATATTTCAAAAACATGAGGGCCATAATTGATCTTTCAATATCCCAGAGGGGCATAAGTGATAAAAATCGTATATTATACACATCCCCTTCATTGCTTTTCGGAATAGTGAAGGGTGTTATGATCTCTGGAAGGGGGATTCGGGGTTTGTGTGTCCTCGTGATTTTTCATGCATTGTAGGTTTTCTACGCAAATCCTAGTGTGTTGTGTGTTCTCTATTTTGCTTCTCATGTTCCTAAAATGGTAACTGAGCTAGTGATGACCAAACTAATGGAAGGTCACAAGTGATAAAACTGCAAGAAGGAGGGGGCACAACTGATATTTCAAAAATGTAAGGGGCATAATTCATATTTCAATATCTAAGTGGGGCATAAGTGATAAAAACTATATATTATACTCTATCCCCTCCTTGCTTTTCATAATAGTGAAGGGTGTCATGATCTCTAGTAAGGGGGATTAGGGATTTGTGTTTCCTCATGATTTTTCGCGCATCACAGGGTTTCTACGCAAATCCTATTAGTTGTGTGTTCTCTAGTTTGCTTCTCGTGTTCCTAAAATGGTAATTGAGCCTCAGTGAGGCTTCGATCTGTTTTTTCCACTCCTCCTCCTCCTAATTCAGTGTCATCTATCCTAATATGGGATCCAACCATGCTCCTATAATGCACTACCAATGTCTGTTTCTGTTGCTCGGTGTGCTACTGACATTGACGATTAGTTGCCCCAAGCCCTAGTAGCCCTCATGCATATGCAACTTTATCAACATGCTTCCTAACATGAGTGTTCCCTCGCATGAGCATTCTACTGCATACATACTCCATCTGTGTGCAGCCCAGCTCAAGTTGCTCCTTCAAGGCAGTCCCACCTTGTGCACCTCCATAACCATGTGCATCCCGCTTGTATGGTATATCCCTCACCCTTGTGTCAAGGGCTATACACACTCCCCCTCATGGCAATGGGTTTGACCCATGCCCTCTTGTTGATTGATCGGTTAGAGGTGTCTAATGGCAGGTTTTGGAGAAGCATGTGGTGACAAGTCGGATCCGACAATGATTGTATCATCCCTCTCTTGGTACTGGACATGTGATCAATCAAATCATCCAATAATCAACCCACAATGAGAATTAAGCAATGAATAAAGTGTGAGGTGAAAATTATTAAGTACTATAAAATGTGTGTATAATAGATAAGTAGTAGGGGTCGAACCACTAAGAACAACAGAGTGTAGATATAGTTAAGAGTAATTATTAATAACTAATCATATTTTTATATTTTTAGTCCCTTTCTATTTTTGTGATTTTTAATTATTTATGAATTTTATGGATTTTAAGTTTTTATCATTTTATATTTTTAAATATTAAATGTTTGTTTTCTTTTTAATTTTAAAAAATTTTAATTTCTTTTTTATTTTTAAAATATAATATATTTATTTATTTATTTATATGTAATAGTAATATATACTATATAAGTAATATATAATATGTAGAGGATTTATATTTTTAAATATAAATAAATATACTCAAAATATATAAAAGAACATGTTTTTATGCTTTTAATATTTTTATTTATTTTTTGTTATTTTTATAGGATTTTTATATTTTTTATGCATTTTCAAGTATTAAAATTATAAAATAGTGAATAATATAATATGGTTGAATTATTTTGGATTTTAAAAATACATAATAGGCTCAAAATTTCCAAAGCTATTTTCAGTATATACTATGTATAATAAGGAAAATATAATATAGAAAATAATATTTTGTATTTTTATTGAAGTTTTACTAATTTGTACAGTGTTTTTAGTTTTGTAATTTTTAAGAATTTCCTTTTGTATTTTTAGTGATTTTTAGATATGTAATAGAATATATAATAATATAAGTACTATAGTTTTTTTGGAATTTCTAAAGGTGGTTTTATAACTTTTTTGTATTTCAATATTCAAACAGGAAACAAAGAGCTTGTTTTTTACTTTTTATAAATAGTAAATCATCTTAAAATTCCATGCAAAAAATACATGTGATAAATAGAGCTAGCATGCACCTCAGGTAATTTTCTTGCAATTTTTAGTGATAAAATGCTCTTTTTAATAATAAATATACATAAAATAAAATTCTAGAACCGGCGAGGATATACTTGCAATTTAAAAGAACTTTAAATGCTTTCAATAACATGCAAAGCAAAGTCTTTGGGCATCAGAATGATTTTCCCATTAAATCAATGACGAGTCGCTAGATAAGTTGTTTAAGTTGGTCACATTGTAGCACGTGTACTTAGCGATTCGGTCAGAACCGAGAGAAGATCTCCGTGAAGAGTGTCTAGGCTTTAATTTATATCCCGGGCAAGTCCGGGGTCGAACTCAGGGAGGCAAAGGAACAACTTTGGGGTTAATTTACAAATTTAAGATCTAGATTTCCATGCGATATTTTTTATATTTTTTTAATGCAAAAACCAAAGCAAATGCAAATGCGGGTGAATCAAGACACCAAGAAAACACAAACAAGGCCAAATTAATTTTAATGAAAAAGAAGTCCAATTTAGCCAATTCGTATTTTTCCTAGAATCTTAATCCAGTGATGAATGCAAAACACATTTTTTTAGAATTTTCAGGGTTAAAATGCAACAATGAAAAATGCACATTTTTTAAGGGTTTTTTCTCAATTTATCACACAAACAGAAAGCAAAAATTATGAAAAAATTACTGAAAGTAAAACATGATGCAATGAGACTACAGTAATTTTTTTGGAATTTTCTTACAAAGTATGAATTTTTTATGAATTTTTTAGTGAAAACAGAGTGGCAATGAGTAATTAATTTCTATTAAATCCACGTTATCAAATTAGTCAGAGAACAAATTATCTTAGAAAGATATTTAGATGAGCAATCTAGTAGAGTTGAAATTTCGCAAAAAGGATATTCGTGGATTTAATTAAAATCAAATACTAGAAATACTACAATTTATTTTGGACACAAGACATATCCATTTTAGATGAAATTTGGACAGTAAGTTTATCATATTTCAAGGCATCATCCTAATTTTTGTGGATTTTTTGGAGCAACCGTTTGTGAGATATAATTTTAAGAGTCCAGAATGGGTAATTCAGTTAAACAATTATAATTAATTACCCATGAGTCACAAAAATACCAATAAATAGTCAAATTGTAGACAATTAGTTGCTCATCACAAAGGCATTTTTCATTGAACAAAATGATGCATAAACAAGGTCCAAATTAAAGTGCAAACATAGAGGTGTCTTTGCAAATTCAGAAAATAAGAATACAACTTGAACTTATGTACAGGGACTAAACCGCAATTACAAAAACTAGAGAAATAAAAACTGCAATTTGTACAAATAAAAAATTAAAAGAAAAAAAGAACCTTCTTCTTCGTGTGTATGCAGGTGGAGAAACCCAAAGGGGGAGGGCTTCGACGGACGGCGGGCGGCCGCCGCTGGGGCTGGAGGCGGCGCCTCCCACGCGCGCGCGGCCGCGGCGGAGGGGCAGTGCGGCGTGGTAGCCGCGGTCGGCGGAGGGCGGAGAAGGCCGCTCGGTGAGGTGGATAGCCGCTGGCGGAGGGCGGCTGTTGCGCTGGGAGGACGGGGGCCAGGGCGCGCGGTGGTCGCGGCTGAGGAGGGGGCGGCGCCGCGTCGGCGATGCCGCTGCTGTTGGCGGCGGAGGGGCAGTGGCGGTGGGTGCTCCCCCACCGCTGCTGCGGCTATATTTTTTTGTTTTTTTTATAATTTCTTTTTTCTGCTGTAATGCAAACTAAATTTTTTTATTTATATTTTTTTATTTTGTTTAAACAGAAAATGAACAAAGGCAAAATGAACAAATGTTTTTAATTTTTTTGTTTAAACAAAAGATGAACAAATGCAAAATGAACAAATGCTTTTAATTTTTTTGTTTAAATAAAAGGATGAAGAAATGCAAAATGACAAATATGAACAAATGCAAAAATGATGGTGGGTTGATCGTGATGATATGTGGTGTGCTAAAAAAATTTACAAAAAGACAAGATGAACTAAAATTACCTATGATGAACGCGGATGCCTATGGAGTGCTCTCGTGAGCACGATCTTCGCTCAAATTGTCGGCGTGCGATGAGCTCGAGCAGCGCGCGGTTGCAGCTGCGATGTTGGCCAAAAAACCAACGTATCTCACCGGAGAGAGGGCCGTCGTCGCTCGACCGCGGTTGCGTCGCTATCACCGATTCAACTCAGGGAACTAGGCTCTCCTCACATAAAGATGGATCAAAGGCAAAAATGAGGAGAATGACATGTATATAAAGATGATGGAATGAGAGGTTATTAAAGTGGTGGAGTTGAATGGGAAGTTGTATTATTAATGGAGTTGAATGGGAAGTTGGGAAAAAATGGTGGAATAATGGAGTTGAATTGGTGGTTATTGTAGAGAATGGAATTTAAATAATAAATAAATAGATAAATAGAGTTGGCTACTTTAAATACAATAAAATAAAGAGAGAAGACAAATAGTGGAGAATTTACAAAAGAAGACAAAACACCATGTACAATTTTTGTTTACTTTTCTAATTTGTATTTTTTTGTCTTTTTAGTAAGAGATATTTACAACAGAAAAATACTATAAAATAATATAATTAAAATACAAAACAATCATGATATTTTTTTGTATTTTTAGCAATTATGAAAGATACAATAAAAATTAAAGGAAGAATGAATATATACAAGGTATACAATGTACATCTAGGTCCCAAAACCCAACTTTTGCAAATGAGCTCCGATTTTAATGAAACCACTTCCGTTGGATAGATAATTTTCTAACTTGAACTTTAAAAGTGAGTTTGATGAATTTGGAGTTCATACGGAGCGGGAATTTAGCTTGGAAGTTGGTCTTTATGGCTTTTTTTCCATTGGGATCTAGGAGTATTTATTTGATGTAAAATTTGTTTTGTATTTTTGTATTTTTATATACATTGATATGAACATGTTGGAAAAGAATTAGCCAAAAAGGAGTTGATATGAAATTATTAAAAATACATAAAGTTTTGTGCTATTTACATGTATAAAACTCTTTTCATTTTTCGGCTTCTTTTTTTTATTGTTAATTTATTTTGTACAATCTAATATACAATAATTCATGTATTTTATTTATAAGAGTCATTTTGTTAATTTAATGAATTTACGTACATTTTTATGAGCTTTTACTCGGGGATTTTGCTAAGATCAAGATATTGAGATGATGAATCGTGGATTCATCACCCCCCTATACTTAAACTTTGCTAGTCCTCGAGCAAATAAAGAATGAATAAGTTGGATTAACCCCTGACTGTGCATGTGAATACAAGACTTGATCCGTTCAAGAACTCTCGGTTTTAGAGATCCTAAAATTCTAAGCTGAACCAAGCTCTAGTCAAAAGGTATCCAATTTCCCTAATCATCAGACTCTCTTTGTATACATATATAGTAGGGATATGACTTTAAGTGTTGACCGCAGTTACAAGAGTAGAGTCACAAAGTCACTCAAGGTTCCAGTCCAAGAGATTCTCCTAAGGACTCGATCCTCAACACTAGGGAATAAATCATTTCTTGCATCCAATCCACCGTCTCTTTAGTTGTCAGACTTAAAAGTGTAGATGGAAGGCCAGTTGATGGAGGGCATAGGATTGTGTCATTTCTTCTCTCTCTCTCATTGGAACAAGGATCCTCTCGAGTGCCTCATTACTCAATGCATTTTTTTGGTGTTGATCAGTGCGTCCGTCAAGAGAAGTTGGAGTCGTCTGCACTTGTTTTCCTGGGAGTACACCGGGGTGTGTCTTTTTTGAGTATCTATTATACCTTCTACACCCAGACTTGTAGCATTTACGATGCAGAGCCCTTTTTGGTGCAAGCCCGACTCCTGGTCCTAATAGCGGTGGTCCAAGTGGACACTTTTGAAATGGTTGGGAGCGCTCGCCTTTGGTGGAAGCTCTTTGATATTTGACTTTGTATGGAATGAGAGCTTTTCTTTGACATTTCATTGATTTGTAGTATTTTTAGCTAGCTCCACTGCTTTTACCAAGAGTTGGCGCACACTGATCAACATTTTTTTATTTTATCACACCCTGGAACATAGGTAAATGTCAAGAGATAGTACAAGAACCATGTTCTCATACTGGCTAAAGATGCTGACACTCAGGTTTCATGAAGCCTTCATTGATTTTATCCCATCCTCGAGCATCATTAAAACAAGTCCAAACTCAAATCCCCCATCCCAGCTCCTCAGGTGAAATTTCAACTTATCTCATCATAACTGCAGTCGTGTATGTGAGGTGCTGATCATATTCTTAAGGTAGAGACTAAGCATGCAATATAGCACACAAATCTTTCAAACTAGGGAAATGTGAATAATTAAGTCCAAGACCCTAATGACTAAGGCTGGTTAACTCAAAATCTCAAGAGATCATAAACCAAGTGTTCTTGAACATCACTAGTCTTGTGTGAAAGTGAATTGTGTCAGGGATTAAACCAACTTATTAGTTAGTTTTTTTTAGTGTTTTTTTATAATTTTTTTTAAGTTTTACAAAAAAAAATTCAAAAAGTTTTTTTTTGACAAACAAGGGCAAAGAAATTTTTTTTGTTAGAAAAGTTTTGCTCTCTTTTTTTTTCAAGAGTTTTTTTTGAAAGATAGGTAGATAAGAAATGATTTTTTTAAAAAAAATAGGATTTTTTTTGAAAAGTTTTTTTTATCTCTTTTTTTTTGAAAAAAATATAGATAAATAAGAAAGGACACATTTTTTTTTGAAAAATTTTTTTAGAGCAAATAAGAAAAGAGAACAAAAAACACATTTTTTTTGAAAAAGTTTTTTTTACCCACCCCATAATTATTGTATAATATATACAAAAATACGTGAAAGTACGAGCTATGGGTAAAGTATATATGTAATATATACACGCCCCCCTATACTTAGCATGTGCTATGTCCTCATGGCACAAGAAGCGAGAAAAAAAACATAGCTCGTGCTAAGCGTAGGATGGCTAAAATAATAAACAGTATAGAAGTCGATCCGCCCCCCTATACTTAGGCTCTGGACAGCCTAAGTGTAGAAGAAGAGCAGAAATGGGGTGGACGAGGTCAAGAAGAGAAATGGATGAGTATACATATGGAGGGCATCGGCTCCCCCTATACTTAGGCTCTTGGTAAGCCTAAGTATAGGACAAGAATAAGTGTAAGAACCGATGTGATCTGGAGAATAGACAAAGAAGGGCGAATGTACAAGAGGAATGAATCTTCTAAGATGTTGAATCTTGATGCTGCCTCTTCATGATGAGTAATATGATGTATCTGCTCTGTGCTCGCTCTGCATGAAGTTGATGACCTCGACTTGGACTAACTGCTCTTTTGAATCCACAAAATGCTTCAACAGTTGTCCATTTACCACATGAGACTGTGCACCATCTGTGAGATCAGCTATCTCTACACTTCCATTCTCGTGCACTTTCTTAACAACAAAGGGACCCGTCCATTTAGATTTGAGCTTCCCATGGAACATCTTCAACCTGGAATTGAACAACCATACCTTTTGTTCAGGGACAAAGTCTTTGCACCTAATGTGTTGATCATGCCATCTCTTTACTTTGTCCTTATAAATCAAACTATTGTCAAATGCCATGTTTCGGATTTCCACGAGCTCGTTCAAGTTCAAGTCTCGACAAAGCTTCCCTAGGTGACAACTCCAGTTAATCTTCTTAATTGCCCATTCGGATTTATGAATCAATTCTGCGGGCAAATGGCATGGCTTGCCATAGATCATTCTAAATGGTGAAGTACCCAATGGTGTCTTGTAGGTTGTCCTATAGGCCCACAGAACTTGGTCCAAAAGCTGAGACCAGTTCTTCCTATCGGGACGAACCAATTTCTGCAAAATACTCTTCACCTCTCTGTTCGAAACCTCTGCCATGCCGTTGGACTGTGGGTGGTAAGGACTAGTAACTCTATGCTCAAATCCATAGTCCTTAGCTAAAGATCTCATATCTCGATTCACAAAATGGCTACCCCCATCAGATATCAAAACTTTTGGCACCCCGAACCTAGCAATAATATGATCTCTCACAAACTTACAGACAGTCTTGCTGTCTGCAGTTCGGGTTGGGATAGCCTCCACCCACCTGGATAAATAGTCAACCGCCAACAATATGTACTCATGTCCTTGGCTGTTGGGAAAGGGACCCATAAAATCTATGCCCCATGCATCAAAAACATCACAAATAATCATCGGTTGCATAGGCATCTCATCTCTCTGTCCAACTGTCCCTCCCATCCTTTGACAGATCGGGCACGACCGTACAAAATCAATGGCATCTCTAAACAAGGTCGGCCAATACAATCCACATTGAAGTACTTTGTGAGCGGTTCTCTTTCCCGAATGGTGTCCTCCAGCCTCAAGTGAATGACAATATGTGAGGACACTCTGGTATTCCTCCTGAGGAATACACCTTCTCCAAACACAATCCGGTCCTTCGAAGAAAAGGAAAGGATCGTCCCAGTGGTATCTCCTCGAATCCGACTTCAGTCAATCAATGCTGCTCCTAGTCCAACCATGGGGAACCTGCTTGGAGATAAGATAGTTCACCATGTTGGCATACCACGGGAGTGAGTCAATAACACAAATTGACTCATCTGGGAAGGTTTCTCTAATCCGCTCATGATCAGGAGAATCCTTAAGTTCAATCCGAGAAAGGTGATCAGCCACAACATTCTTCACTCCAGGTTTATCCTTTATCTCCAAATCAAATTCCTGGAGGAGTAAAATCCACCTAAGAAGACGCGCCTTCGCGTCCTTCTTTTCCATTAAATATCGAATGGCTGTGTGATCTGTATAAATTGTCACCTTAGAGCCCAAAATATATGATCTGAACTTCTCGAGGGCCCATACTACTGCGAGCATTTCCTTTTCAGTCACTGTGTAATTCTTCTGTGTAGGATCTAAAACTTTGCTCGCATAATGAATCGCAAACGGAATCCCCTCTCGCCGTTGTCCTAACACAGCTCCTATAGCAAAATCTGAAGCATCAGTCATGATCTCAAAGGGGAGAGACCAGTCAGGAGCTTGTAGGATAGGCGAGGCACAAATCTTCCTCTTCAAGAGCTCAAAGGCCTCTAGACACCTGTGATCTACAATGAACTCTGTGTCTTTTCCTAAGAGCTCAGTCAGTGGGCGGGCGATCTTTGAAAAATCCTGAATGAATCTCCTATAGAATCCAACATGCCCTAAGAATGACCGCACTGACTTCACGTTGGTAGGTGGATCGAGTTTCTTGATCACCTCCACCTTGGCAGGGTCAACCTCCATTCCCCTTTTGGAGATGACATGCCCCAACACGATACCCTCCGTCACCATAAAGTGACTCTTCTCCCAGGAGAGTACCAGATTCACCTCTCTACACCTCGTGAGGACTCGGTCCAAGTGCGCTAAACATGTATCAAAAGAATCACCATGGACCGAGAAGTCATCCATGAATACTTCCAGGAAATCTCCCACCATCTCGGCAAATATGGCTATCATGCACCGCTGAAATGTGCCCGGGGCATTGCAGAGCCCGAATGGCATGCGCCTGAAAGCATAAGTGCCGAATGGACATGTGAATGTGGTCTTTTCCTGGTCCTCATAGGCAATGGCCACCTGGTTGTAGCCTGAGTACCCATCAAGAAAACAGAAGAACTCTTTCCCTGCGAGTCTCTCCAAGATCTGATCAATAAAAGGCAAGGGAAAGTGATCTTTCTTGGTCGCGGCATTCAAGCGCCTGTAGTCAACACAGACACGCCACGACGTGGGTACTCGTGTCGCGATCTCTACCCCCTCCTCGTCGGTGACCATCTGAATTCCCGACTTCTTCGGGACAACATGGAGTGGGGCCACCCACTTGGAGTCAGAAATAGGGTATATAAACCCTGCTTTGCACCATTTCTCAATCTCTTTCTTCACCACTTCCCGTAGATTGGGGTTAAGTCTCCTTTGGAACTCACGGGAAGGTCTCACATTATCCTCAGTAAAAATGTGGTGCGAGCAGAGAGCGGGGTTGATGCCCACGAGATCCGACACTGTCCAGCCTATTGCTTTGCGGTTCCTCTCTAAGACCTCTAACAACCTAGACTCCTGTTCTAAAGTCAAGTTTGAGCTAATGATGACAGGATATCTCTCTTTGGGTCCCGCAAGAAAGGCATACTTAAGTGTAGGAGGTAGTGATTTCAGTTCTGGCAATGTGGTATCATCAAGCAGATCTGGCTGAACTGAATCTGAATCTGGTTCCGTGCTGCATGAAGGTGGGCTAAGCTGAGTAGTACTCGCCACCAAATCAGAAGTAGTCGGATCGTCAAAAGTATCTAAACAATCGGCAAAAGCCACGTCCGACTCGTCATCTATGTCCCATGATTGTTCCGAAGAGGATGGAACTGACAGATCCGGATGGATCTCTAAGTCATCATGAGAATAGGTTGATGCATCTCTAGCAAGATCAGACAACACCTGGCAAACTGCATCATGCACTATATCCTCTCCAGATGAAAGGGTCTCTCTCTGTCCTGGCAAAGCGCAGTGAAAGCCCAATCTACTATCAGTCGCCGCAACTAAGGCAGGTGGCTCTTCAAGTAGGCAGTGAGGAAAACGTGGATGGAGGACCACAAGAAGAACTGGAGCGAAGTGAGGTCGCGGTCAGACTAGTGGTTAAAACATATGCCCGAGGGTGCGGGGAGCACACATAGGTGAGAGACCATCAATCAGTGGTGAGCAGGAGCGGGGAGCGAAGGATAGCCCCTTTCCTGATTGGTGGTCCACGTTCCGTGGGAAGCTTCTCCCGCTGTCAACTCTGCTCCCTTCCGCAGATGGCCTTTCTTCATCTTTCTATGGAAAGCCCTGGCAGAAGGCTCGTACAGCTTATCTTAAAGGGGGTAGGGAAGGCAGTTTTGATCGAGCACCTGTGCTAATCATACTGCAATCTGCCTCTGAAGATGAGTACTCTGTACTACTCTCTGAATCAGGTCGCTGACACTTGGTTTGCTTCATCTCAAGGTTCACTTCTCCACCTGGAGAACGGAACTTCATCATTCATGTACCATAATCGAAAGCTGCGCCTGCGGTCCTAAGGAAAGGTCGCCCGAGAATGATCTGAGATTCTCTCCAATGATTGGGGGTCTCCATGTCCAAGACTGTGAAGTCCACCTGATAGTTCTGCCCTTCAATCGAGATAACGACGTTCTTCACTTCTCCCTTAGGTCTCTTTACTGATCGATCAGCGAATTGGAGTAAGGCTCTATATTTGCGAAGTGGTCCCAACTCCAATTTCTGATATAATGCTAAGGGAAGTAAGTTGATTGAAGAACCGTTATCTAAGAGTGTGCGTGCAAACGCAATGTCGTCAATACGACTCTCCACATAATGAGCACCCATGTCTCTCTTTTTCTTTGGCAGAGTCTGATTCTTGAGACAATAGGTTGTGGCTACTGATAAGACATGTGTCTTTATATTTCAGTTATCTTTCTTCCTGCTAACCCTTCTAGGTGTGCATCTCACCTTAAGGTATTTTTGGAAGGCAGGATGGTTAGCCACATATTCATCAAATGGCACCTTAACTGTGATGTTTTCTTTACAAAATCGTGCCATATCGGGGTCATCTTTCTGAATCTTTTTGATGCACTTTCCTGCCGTAAGAGCACGGGGGAAAGGGATTGAAGCTAGGGAAACAGAGGATGAAGAATCTGAATCATGAACTGAAAGATCATTCTTTGCATTAACGGAAACAGAGTTCTTCATACAAGAATCTTTTTGATGCAACATGGACTCAAAATCTAAACTATCTACTACAGGTTGTGGAATAGAAGCTGGAGTGGTATCCGCCACAACCGGAGATGCAAGGTCCTCTGTAGACTCAGAAGAATATCCATGCTGCCGATGCTGCATACGTGCTCTCCTTCTCCTCTCGGCTCCCTGAGTAGAAATCCTCGAATGATGCCGATGAGGCTCCGAAATATGATGCCTCTGCTCCTCGTCCTCTGAAGACTCCTCAGGTAGAGCTCCAGAGATGCCCCTCCTCGTATCCCTCACCCGGTCAGGTACGGTCACAGTCCTTCCGCTCCTGAGTGACATGTGGTTAGCCTCATCACACGAAAGAATCTCATGTTCAGATCTAGGAGATACTGAATAGTATACCTGACCAAAGTGCTGCTGAGAACTAGATCTGTTCAGGCTATTGGGGTTAGCCTGAACTTGGGCTGGGATAGAGGTAGAGGGTGCAGTTTGCTCGTCTCGCCATCTGGACAGGCGGTTGACATCCACCCGTAAGTCTTGAATCTCGTTCCTGTAGGAACGTAGCTCGTCGAGTATCTGCTGCTGAATATCCACGGGACTAGACGAAGAAGGAAGTGGATAAGACTGGGAAGAAGAGCGGGAAGACTGGCCATTCTGGCCAGAGTACTGCCTCTGCTGCTGCTGCTGGGGTTGCGAACCCTGCTGGCCCGCCTGGTAATGGCCCTGTCGGCCATGCTGCTGGTACTGCTGCCTCTGTTGCTGGGGTGGCTGGAATCCAGGGCTCTGCTGTGAAGGAGGTGGTGCAGAGGTGAATGCGGTGTTATGAAAGGTCGGGGGACGCTGATAGGACTGTCGGTCTCCCGTACTTCCCTACCTGGTAGGGTCCTGAGTATACCATACTCCATTCACCTCCCAAACCGGTGGAGGCTCCTCCTGGACTGTCTCTGCTACTGGAGGTGGCTGCTGGAAAGAGTGGGTGTAGGATTGGTCCTGCTCCCACGGATGGGGTTGCCCTGACACCAACTGCTCCTGAACATGGTGAACTCGGTATACGGGAGCAGAGGGTGCAGTCACGGCAGGTATCTTTATCTTAGATACCTTCTTAGTCAACTCCTCCATCTGTTTTGGAAGTTTGGAGACACTCCGATCTAACTCATCAATCCTCCTGTCGATCCTCTCGACTACAGTAAGCTTGTCAGCAAGAAGTCCCATGCTAGGGATCACGTCCTGAGAGAGATCAACTACAGCTGATTTTCCCCCTCCAAATGAGAGTGAACTGGGGGATGGTGTAAAGGCCCTGCTGGCCATCTGTGAGCGGCTAGTTTCAGCCATCTGCTCGAATACCCTCCAGACGGTATCCGCTCCTCGAGATGTATAGCTGCCTCCACAGGCAGCGCTCACTAAACCCTGCATCTCAGGGTTGAGACCAGTGAAGAAGGATTGGACCAAGATATTGTCATCTAAT
This sequence comes from Ottelia alismoides, assembly GCA_037367405.1. Taxonomy (NCBI): domain Eukaryota; kingdom Viridiplantae; phylum Streptophyta; class Magnoliopsida; order Alismatales; family Hydrocharitaceae; genus Ottelia; species Ottelia alismoides. Next base: position 505,352 of record JAZKJV010004851.1, read on the forward strand.
CCATGACAAGGACACTTCTGCAGGATGTCCTTGAATCTTTCCCAAGCATCACAGAAGGCTTCATGGGGTAACTGGGAGAAACTCGTAATTCGCGTCCTCATCATGTTAGTTCTACTCAACGGGTAGAACTTCTTTAGGAATAGGTCCTTGAACTAGGCATAAGTGGTGATGATGATTCCAAGATTCTTCACCCAGTAATCGGCTTTTCCACCCAAGGCAAATGGAAGGGCTTTGAGCCTAATATAATCCTGGCTAACATTATTATGTTTGAGGTTAGCACAGATGAGCTCAAAGTCCCTTAGGAATGCATATGGCTCCTCAGAAGCATTCCCATCAAAATGTGGCAGTAGGTTCAGAAAGTGCGGCTTCAACTCAAAGTCAACAGTGGGTTCGGCCGGACTCAAGTAGTTATGAATTTGATATTGTCCGGGGTTGTATGCCGCATCCATTGGTAGTTGGACCCCAACATTTAACTGTCCTAACTGAGCTCTCAGTAATGCTTGTTGCTGCTCAAATGCAGCTAATCTGGCAAGTATCATTTTCATTGGGTCTTCATTGTTCTCTTCCTCCTCTTCTTTCTTCTTTGGAGGCATTTTACTTGTGTCTTCTATATGGCCTGAATCAGCAATGTGTTCTTGATTAGAAGAGGATTTATGTATCAAGATATTCTCATCGAGGCGAAGGTCTTCCTCGGTGAGGTGGGAAGAGAGAAAAGGAATGGTTTGAGAGTAACCATCCCGAGAGTGGGTGATCCTGGGCTCAAGAGGGTCATGAGTCCAGGTTGGTCCATGTTGCGCATGGACCTGTGAAGACATACTTCTTGGAGGGTTCAACGGGAAATTCGCAAGGTCCGAATAATTATCCCCCCAATCAGTCATCTTCGATGTCAAAAGAACCGATTAGAACACGATATTTCAATGAGGTGCTAGTTCTACGGTGCACGTAAATGTGCGGAGTAAACTCACACAATACAAATGCAATTCAAACCCTCAATTTCACCAACTCAACACGTGAAGGCCGTAAGAGTTCGGCCGAATTATCTTGTCAATTTTAGTTGGTGAGAATACAATCTTGGAAAGATTAACGAGCTGTTAGGTGCCCGTATTTTCCTACAGACTGACCCGGTTCTTACGACTAGTTTGGCCTACTTTCAGCCAGTATAGGAGTAAGTACAAGCCGAAGCCCGTTCCTTGAAGACTAAAGCGCCCTCTAAACCTCCCACTCTGCTAAGGAAGTCCGGACCGTATAAATACAGCTACCCGTATTCCTCACTGAAAAGTAGCTAATCGCCTGAAAATAAAGAACCAGTAGTAAGTAAGAAATCCAGACTTGGCTCTATCCTAGGGTCGTCTCTCTCTCACTTGCAAGTAAAACAAACAATGAGGGTTTTATGCACCCGAGAACAAGGGTTCTTTTTTTCCAATTATTTTAAATCGACCTGCTCAATTCAGTCCCAATTTTAGAGTTAGGTTATCACTTGAAATTTATGTGAACACACAAGCACGTCTATCGTTCAGTCCCAATTTTCTTTTAACCTTAAGTTATAAAACAAGAGGGGAATCGGAAATCAGAATGCAAACGAGAAACTATGATGCATGCTCAGAAGAAGGTATACTTACAGTGAATCCCAGCACTCTTCATGCGTTATGCAGAACAGAATTTATAAATGTTATACTAAATGCATGCAGATCGAGAAAAATCGCACCTAAACAGTATACTATTAGCGGGGAAGAATTGATTGAATTTGAGCTAAGTAGTATGTGTCTATGTGCGTCTCATTATGAATCTTATAAGATATGTGAATCTTCTAAGATATGTGTGGCCTAACTTACGATGGGCACAAACAAATTTGATTCTAAGCTACCGTGTGCCTAATCCTTAGTTTCGCCACTCAAGTCGAGCCCCACCCTCACCGGAGAGTGAAACAGGTCTCGATACACCACAAATGAAGTCCAAGTCTTTTTTACACACGCGAGCTCTCAAACAAGAGCCGCTATAAAGGAGCAACTACCTAAATAATTACAACAATTTACAAAAATTCTCTCGAAGATAAATAAATTCTCCAAGCTCTTCAGCAGTCGGCGCGCGTCGCGTCCGTCGACCTCCGATGAACTCCAAGTCCACCGGACCCTCGCAAGGAAAAAGAGATTTATATTAGAGAAATAAACAACAAAATATATACAAAAATATGAAGAGAAATAATTGAAAGGAAAATGGATTAACTACATTCGTATTTTTCCTAGAATCTTAATCCAGTGATGAATGCAAAACACATTTTTTTAGAATTTTCAGGGTTAAAATGCAACAATAAAAAATGCACACTTTTTAAGGGTTTTTTCACAATTTATCACACAAAACAGAAAGTAAAAATTATGAAAAAATTACTGGAAGTAAAACATGATGCAAGGAGACTATTGTAATTTTTTTGGAATTTTCTTACAAAGTATGAATTTTTTGTGAATTTTTTAGTGAAAACAGAGTGGCAATGAGTAATTAATTTCTATTAAATCCACGTTATCAAATTAGTCAGAGAACAAATTATCTTAGAAAGATATTTAGATGAGCAATCTAGTAGAGTTGAAATTTCACAAAAAGGATATTCATGGATTTAATTAAAAATCAAATACTAGAAATACTCTACAATTTATTTTGGACACAAGACATATCCATTTTAGATGAAATTTGGACAGTAAGTTTATCATATTTCAAGGCATCATCCTAATTTTTGTGGATTTTTTGGAGCAACCGTGTGTGAGATATAATTTTAAGAGTCCAGAATGGGTAATTCAGTTAAACAATTATAATTAATTACCCATGAGTCACAAAAATATTAATAAATAGTCAAATTGTAGACAATTAGTTGCTCATCACAAAGGCATTTTTCATTGAACAAAATGATGCATAAACAAGGTCCAAATTAAAGTGCAAACATAGAGGTGTCTTTGCAAATTCAGAAAATAAGAATACAACTTGAACTTATGTACAGGGACTAAACCGCAATTACAAAAACTAGAGAAATAAAAACTGCAATTTGTACAAATAAAAAATTAAAAGAAAAAAAGAACCTTCTTCTTCGTGTGTATGCAGGTGGAGAAACCCAAAGGGGGAGGGCTTCGACGGACGGCGGGCGGCCGCCGCTAAGGCTGGAGGCGGCGCCTCCCGCGCGCGCGCGGCCGCGGCGGAGGGGCAGTGCGGCGTGGTAGCCGCGGTCGGCGGAGGGTGGAGAAGGCCGCTCGGTGAGGTGGATAGCCGCTGGCGGAGGGTGGCTGTTGCGCTGGGAGGACGGGGGCCGCGGCGCGCGGTGGTCGCAGCTGAGGAGGGGGCGGCGCCGCGTCGGCGATGCCGCTGCTGTTGGCGGCGGAGGGGCAGTGGCGGTGGGTGCTCCCCCACCGCTGCTGCGGCTATATTTTTTTGTTTTTTTATAATTTCTTTTTTCTGCTGTAATGCAAACTAAACTTTTTTTATTTATTTTTTTTTGTTTTGTTTAAACAGAAAATGAACAAAGGCAAAATGAACAAATGTTTTTAATTTTTTTTGTTTAAACAAAAGATGAACAAATGCAAAATGAACAAATGCTTTTATTTTTTTGTTTAAATAAAAGGATGAAGAAATGCAAAATGACAAATATGAACAAATGCAAAATTGATGGTGGGTTGATCGTGATGATATGTGGTGTGCTAAAAAAATTTACAAAAAGACAAGATGAACTAAAATTACCTATGATGAATGCGAATGCCTATGGAGTGCTCTCGTGAGCACGGTCTTCGCTCAAATCGTCGACGTGCGATGAGCTCGAGCAGCGCGCGGTTGCGGCTGCGATGTTGGCCAAAAAACCAACGGTTCTCACTGGAGAGAGGGCCGTCGTCGCTCGACCGCGGTTGCGTCGCTGTCACCGATTCAACTCAGGGAACTAGGCTCTCCTCACATAAAGATGGATCAAAGGCAAAAATGAGGAGAATGACATGTATATAAAGATGATGGAATGAGAGGTTATTAAAGTGGTGGAGTTGAATGGGAAGTTGTATTATTAATGGAGTTGAATGGGAAGTTGGGAAAAAATGATGGAATAATGGAGTTGAATTGGTGGTTATTGTAGAGAATGGAATTTAAATAATAAATAAATAGATAAATAGAGTTGGCTACTTTAAATACAATAAAATAAAGAGAGAAGACAAATAGTGGAGAATTTACAAAAGAAGACAAAACACCATGTACAATTTTTGTTTACTTTTCTAATTTGTATTTTTTTGTCTTTTTAGTAAGAGATATTTACAACAGAAAAATACTATAAAATAATATAATTAAAATACAAAACAATCATGATATTTTTTTGTATTTTTAGCAATTATGAAAGATACAATAAAAATTAAAGAAAGAATGAATATATACAAGGTATACAATGTACATCTAGGTCCCAAAACCCAACTTTTGCAAATGAGCTCCGATTTTAATGAAACCACTTCCGTTGGATAGATAATTTTCTAACTTGAACTTTAAAAGTGAGTTTGGTGAATTTGGAGTTCATACGGAGCGGGAATTTAGCTTGGAAGTTGGTATTTACGGCTTTTTTTTCCATTGGGATCTAGGAGTATTTATTTGATGTAAAATTTGTTTTGTATTTTTGTATTTTATATACATTGATATGAACATGTTGGAGAAAGAATTAGCCAAAAAGGAGTTGATATGAAATTATTAAAAATACATAAAGTTTTGGGCTATTTACATGTATAAAACTCCTTTCATTTTTCGGCTTCTTTTTTTATTGTTAATTTATTTTGTACAATCTAATATACAATAATTCATGTATTTTATTTACAAGAGTTATTTTGTTAATTTAATGAATTTACGTACATTTTTATGAGCTTTTACTCGGGGATTTTGCTAAGATCAAGATATTGAGATGATGAATCGTGGATTCATCAATCAACATTTAATATGCACCTAGCAAGGGTTGGGGCAAGGTTCCATATACTATCTTGATTGATCCAATGTGCCATGTATGGGTTTTAGATCGTATAAAATTATGTAGTTCGTCAAGCACGAACTTGGTAAGAACTAAAGAGATAACCAGTAAAGTAACACTAACACTAATCTACTACCAAAAATCCACGAAAAGCCTAAAAATATAGAAAATTCCCACAAAAGATATTCAAATTTAAATACCACGGTGCAAAACACCCCAAACCATTTGATTGTCCACTTCGATCATAGAAAGCAAGCCACAATTTTAAATGCTACACCAAATCAACCAATTAAGGATCATACGAGTATCAAAAATAGGTTCTTGATGAATTCCAAATTCATCATCTTTATTTATGTTAATTATCCCTCTATCTTAAACTAATTAATTCATTTAACAAATAATTATTCATATTTGACATTTAACCCTTGTAAATACATAAAGCTAATTGATGTATATCAATAAGCGCATAATATATGTATTATTGTTCTCTTAATTTTCTATGTTTCTTATAATTAAAACCAAATAAAAATTAGAATAATATTATATATAATATATTGTATAGTATTTACTAAATAAAAATAACAAAAATTAACAAAATAAATAAAGTAAGTGTTTTTCATTAAAATTACTTACAAAAATAATAAGTATGTATATATGATGTATTTTAACATTGAGTTCTGCATTAAAGTTGTCGATCTAAGATACACAACTTTCTTGTTGAATACTTTTTAAATTAACATCATTATTATTTTATTTTGATTGTACAAGTTCTATTTCATTTCTTAATTTTCTGATACGATCACATGTCCCAATCAAAGCCCGCCACCTGGTCGGCTCTTTATAAGACCCTGCATCTCATTGAGGTCATCTGATTGAGATCAGAAAGTTGAGATCCACTTCAGCCCATCTCATTTCTAGCCAGCAGATCTTCCCAACTTCTGCCTAACACCCTCTTCTTAATCGTCTGATCATAGATTAGATTGTAGACGATTCGTTACCTAACTCCTGCAGTTGCCCTAACTAAGGGTTACGACTCTTTGCCGGGGTAAATTCCTCCTAATTCTCCTACCACCTCATGTGCCTTTCTCATATGTCTCCTATACCATCATATTCCTCATCCATCCCTCATTCATGATGATTACTCAACGCTTTCCATCTCCCTCACGTGAGATATCTGGAAGTGGTTGAAACCACTTTTGTTCAACCATCCACCACCAAATAAAAACCTTTCTCTGACCAACTACTCCATTATCCATCTTTACGGGAAGGCTTGTCCTATCCCTTCTCTTTTTCTCGTGACACCGAGGGAGGGGATAGAGGGGCTTTAACGGAGCCGCCCTCCGATGTGATTCATGGTTGATGAGCCATGGACATAACCATGGTAGTGGTTGTTCGAGCTTCCCGCATTGCACACATAGGTCAAGAGAAAACTCGAGGTATTCATGACCTCAAGCCCAAGCCAATTCGACCACGTCAACGACCTTCTTCAATTCCATGTAGTTTAGTTTATTTTCATTCTTTTTTCTCAATTTTTTCTGTCACACACAATCACCTTCGTTGAGTTTCAACAATACTCTACCGTCCACCATGCATTCCCAATCCATGCAAGACTCTCCGATTACCCTTTCCTCTTCCTTAGTGTCTCCTTTGTCTTGATACCTTTCCTCCTCTTGCAAGGAGTAGGAACCCATTAGGGCTTCACCTCTCCCCATTCCGATAGCCCTCCAGCTCATTCAACTTCCCCCAAATCTATCCACATGCTTCGATTATGCTTCTTAAAACTCGCATGTACCAAACCACTTCAATGGTCAGAGCTTCAAGACCATCTCTGTTCCAGAGGATTCCCTCTGGAGACATTTCATTAATTCGACAAGCCAGAAGATACCATCCCTTCTTCAACCATCCTCGAGCTTTGTCAAATCCTTCTAAATGTTCTCCTACCTTTATCAAGGTGAGAGGGGCACAAAGGTGCTCCCAGGACCTCGTTGGAGCCAAGCTGTCTCTGTTGTGTGAGGCGGAGTATTCCTAGATGAAGAGAAGCGGACACTGTTGGATTAGATCCCCTTGATCTGATCCTACAATCCAAATCAATACACGAGCTATCATTTTAAGCAAGAGCCTCTAAGGAACCGAGCTAGTCCCGAAGCACTCAAGCCACCCACGTGGCCCAGGCCACCTACCCCCAATCGAGCCAAGATCCAAGGCTGAGACACACGTGCCTCGTGCGTGCCTCTTGGATAAATTACAGGCGAAGCCACCGTCTTCTCCATATTTGCAGATAGATTCAATTAGCGCATGACCCACGTGACGTGCATAACCATATTGCAGGTGTGTCCCTCTCGATTCCCTATATTCCAAAGGCCCCCATGCACTTGTCATTTTATAAATAAGCACTTGTAGCTTAATTTTATTACATTTTAGCCCATGTTGGACTGAATTGTTATGTTTATGTTATTTTTAATCATGTTTTATTACACTTATGCTCATAGATACATTAGTTAATAACTTGAGCATTTTTTATCCAAACTGCATGAACGTAGTGTCACTTTAAAGCTTGGATGATGCTTTTTGATCTAGCTTGTGTATTTTCATGAGTTGAACAATGTACTACTGATAAAAAATGAGAGATACATACATATTACTTATATCTTGGTTTAATTTAATACTTTTAGCTTTATTCAATGTATGATTACTAATATGGCATATGCTTGAATACAATTAATCAATCCATGAACTTGTTCAATTTGTATGTATATGCATTGTATTTCATTTCATAATGTAACTTTTTATACTATGTATCAAGCATAATAAAATCTATAAAAATATTTACATGCAATCTTTTGTGTTGTATATGCAATATGACTTAGATAACATGATTGATTACTCAACTTGGGTTGTTCGACCCTAGACTTATCCGTGATAAATATTAAGTCGTGATCTCTTCATCGAGATACTCAGTTTGGTTCTGTTGAGAAGCTAACCGACCATACTACAATGAAATCATATTAAGATAGTCGGTTAGTGAATCATCATATCTACTCTGAAAAATTATAAAGCATGGGTGTGGAAGAGGTTACAAGTAACCCCTAAAAGGAGCACTCCTTTGCATTCCTAAAAAAATGAGTGCTAGATGATGCGAGCACATTGACAGACGTGTTTGATCCACACTAAAAAAAACTTTATTTATATTGTTGTGTAGGCAACACAAGAGTGATCCCTGCTTAATGAGAGAAAGACAGAAATATGAAACAATCCTACTCATTCCGTGCTTGGCATTTCATGCTCAAATCTTTGGAGTCTAACAACTAAAGAGATGCACGAATAAAATGAGACAAACTTTGAAACTAGAATTAAGATTGGTTCTCAAACTGGACCTTATTTATGTGGATCTTAGGTGAAACACCGACTACCTAATCGGTACAATCTATACTAAAGGTCACAGTATTTATGTTTATATGTATACAAAGAGAGTTTGAGAGCTAAAGATTCATGAATTCATTAATAATTTCTAATCAGAATCTGACTATGTTGAATTCATAAACCAAGAGGTATGCTCACAAGACTTTACTTACAATGTCAAGAATTTATGCATAATTTTCTTTTTTATCTTACTTATTCTTCAAGTAAGTGTTTGCTAAGGGAACAACATAGTTTAAATATATTGGATTGATGAATATATGATTCTTCTGCATTATACTCAAAATTTCGCCTAAATTCCTAGGTAAATACACACATAAATGACATAAAATAGTAAGACAATAAAAAACACTTGTCGATTGTATATGGGCTATCTAAAATTTATTAGTTTACAAATAATTCAATCAAAGAAAAAAATCAGAAAAAGAGTTTAAAAAGAGATTTGTTTTTTATAAGTACTTCAGACTTATACAAACCCTAAATAAGATGAGAATGTTCTTGATTTTCTGTGGAGTTCATGCTAACTCTGATTGATTTTATTCCATTTAATAAGTTCAAAAAAATGTTTGTAAATTACAAAAATAAGTCAGAAATCACACGTTGATCAAATCCCAAGATAGCTCAAACCCAAATTTCAATTGTGTAAGAATTGAAAATTGATATCTTGTTTATTCGAATTCCGATTAAACCTTACTTGGTGTGAAAGTTGAGCACTAGACATATATTATTCCTTGTGTATGAATTTTCTATGAATACCGATCATATATGGAAAATAATTTTTTTGGATATAAATGTTATATGCATCTATTAGTTTATACATTTATATTTTTATCCTAGGCACAGACCACATGCTCAAACATGTGTAGATATTTTTTTTTTATTTATATATAATGTTAACCAATAAAAATATACAAATCACAAAAACAAAGAAAAACAAAAGGAAGTAAAAATCAAAACATAGAATTCATAGGTATTTTATACCTATTAATAATTGACCCTATATTTTATATTACATTAACCTAACTAATAAGATGAAATAAAAATATATATGTGCGCCTAATAATGTATTTTTACAAATGAAAAATGATATGTATATTGAAAATAGGGGTATTCAAAATACCTGACTCAAATGGATACTCAACCCAACTAGGGTACTTCGATCCTAAGTTCATGGGTGCGTAAGAAATATGTTTGGGCAAATACCCATGAGAAACTAACCCACTTAACCTAGTGGAAAAGCCCACGTGTAATCTCAAGTACCCCGTTGGCAAAAGTCCCCCTAACCTGCCAGTCCAGCCCCACCATCCCACACGCATTTAGTTTCTAGGGCTTTCGCGGTTTCTCCATCCCCTTCGTTGTGATGCTCAAGCATCAGGCCGCATTTCCTCTATCACTCCTGATTTCACGGCCATGGATCTCACAACATGATCGAGTTCCTTACATACGACGACAAGGATTCCTGTACGTATCCTTTGATTTCGATGCTTTTTTCTTGTATTTCTTATTTCGGGGTTGGAGCCAAGTCTTCGATTTCGATGTCTTACAGAACTACAATAATCAGATGATTATTCATCCTTGATTGATTTTGGTGGTGCTCAGCTTATGGGTTTTATGGGTTTCCTGTCGAGCACTCTGCATTTTGTTTTCATATAATAGCAAATGAGTGTATTCATAGACGACCGACAATATTTGAATGTTTTGCAGATCTAAATTTTTTTATATTTGAATGTATTCGATCGACAGTTTTTTAGAGTTAGGGACTTCAATAAAAAAGAACATTATCTCATAAATAAATACAAAAGTGTAATTACTTTAAAAATGTATTTTTTACATTAAAACTAATTTCTGAGGAATTAAACATAAAAAAGTCTTATTTTCTTGTAATTGTTCAAATTAATTTTATAATGTTAAAGTAATAAATGAATAAATGATAAGATATTTGCTAGAAATTCAAATCTAATCTTAAAAATTTTGAAATAGTGGTATTTAAGTTACTAAATACATGTAAATATAAAATAAGTTATACCTTTTAAATTCTTTTGAATGGATTAAATGAATATAAGAAAATTTAAAATTTAAATATGAAACTACCATAAGAGAAAATATAAAAATCTCACAAAAATTTCTTGATGCACATAAATATACAAATCAAGAAAAATATTTCTTCAAATGAAATAACTTTAAAAAATAAAATAATAATGGATAGAAAATAAGTCGTAGTACATCACTAAAAATCAAAAAAATAAAAAAGACAAAAATTAAAGTACTTCATATGAGAAAATAAGAAATAAAAAATCCACGTGATTTTTTGTCGAAAGAAAAAATGTAAAATAATGAAAACTTGAAGGATGCGGGGAATACAAAAAGAAAATGTATGAAAACGAAATCAAATTCAGAAATACATCTAATTAAGAAAAATCTAATCGTAATATTTTCTTCATAGTAATGATGTGATATTGTTCTTACATAAAAGTTGAGGTTTAGATGTCATGTTCATAATAGTTGGAAATCACAATATTTAAGAAAGATTTACAAACATTGGATTGAGAGATCAGATGGAATGTTAGGAGGTGACGGTTTAAGATCATAAGTCAAGATTACTTTTCACAAATATAACAAACGCATTTTAATAATTTTTTAAAATATAAATATAGATTGCACATTAAATCCAACTTATAAATTAGAATAAAAACAAAATAAACTACGCCTAGAAACATGTAATATAATAAAGAAACACCAGCTATTTGATAAAAGAGGTTATTGAAATAAATTCAATAAAAATGTGAATTGAGTGTTTACGAAAATTGCAAGAAAAGACATAAAGAAAGAATGACTAGAAAAATGCTTAGAAGTTAAGCAAGACAAATAAAAGTCGAAAAGATAGCTTCACTTACTTTGTAAAAGAGTTTATTAACTGAGAACAACCACAATATTTGGTTGACCCTCAAGATATGATTGGTTGTTAGCCATTAAATATTATTTTTACACCTATCATTTAGCTTCACGTGTGATTTTAGATATCAATACTTGAAAAATACTACTACGGTGTCAAGTGGTTTTGAAATTCGCAAATTAATTAAATTGTAATTGGTTTTCTTGGACTTTTGGTGCACTTTTAATATATAAAATAATACTGATATCCAAGATAACTTGTATTTTCGAAGCTGTGGCGATATATAAAAGTTGAAGTTTCTTCCATGATATTGCATGGATACCCCTATCTTCTTCTTCAAGCTTCATTACTACCATTTGAATGTTCTTTCTATTAGTTATTTGAGTTGTAGATTTGGATGATTTTAGTGAGAGTAAAATATACAAAAGGCCATGAACTATGTACTCAGTTTCAATGTAGTGCCTAAACTTTCAAAAGTAACAAAAAGGTACCTAATATATTGTTTAGGTTACAACGTAGTCTTTTTCTAACATGTGAAGGAGATATCTGTTAAGTTATGGAACGTTATGACAAAATTAGCCCTAGTAAAATCTCCAGTGACATTTTCCCCAAATCCGGGAAGCCTTGATGGGACGTCGCGGACACCTTCGTCAACGACAACCTACTCTCCTCTTGAAGCTCACGGGCTTCCTCGTCCACCACCTCGACCTCTCCCTCTCCACTCTCGCCTCCATAGTAGCCGCCTTCCTCTCCCTCTTCTCCCACTCCAAGGCCTCCATCGAGGAAGCCCCCACGAGGTTGCACTGAAGGATATGAGAAAATCCTTAAGCGCATCACAGAAGCGTGAGGATCGCATCGAATGCGATCGGGAGCGACTAGTCGTACTAGTGGCTCCGAGCAGCGGAATTTAAAAATTTTAAATGTGATGAAACCACATGATCCAGGAACACTTCTTGGATCGTTTCACCTAAACCACAAATAGGTATAGGGTTTACCTCTTGAAGTGTGGATGTGATCGAGTCTCTAAATCAAGAGACCTCCTGTGTCAAGTCCGATCCAACGGAGGAGACACTTGCGAGCGCGTTGATGAGACGTGTTCTCATCACAATTCTTGTTGATGATCCAAGCGGTGGATCCCCTGATCTCATCACACGATATCTAACATCTTCTTCACGAGCGAAGCGCATTGAAGGAGATGGAGATCCACGAGTAGATAATCCGACAGCATAACGACGATGCTGCGGTGATGACAACTCTCACAAGGGCTACATGGTGGACGACCAATATGAGAGAGAGAGAGAGGCCTGACGTGAGGAGAAAGAGAGAGAGAGAGAGAGAGAGAGCATTCATAATTGTGTGTCACTAAGAGCAAGGGGTGCCTCTTCTTATATAGAGTTTTGGGAATCCATGTATCCCAATATATGGACAACACACAATCGATGGTTGTGATTGATTTGTGTTTCTTACAATGGCTATGATCTTGTTGTAAAAACACAACAACGATTAATTTAATTTAATATATATCAAGTAAATCAATATATTTAAATTCAAATCAAATCAATTAATTATCCTTGGAGATAATGAGGAGATAAACTATATCCCCTAAAAAGGGGGGCGGCTACCAACATCTCATGAGATCTCATTATTTCATGAGATACCATTATCTCATGATATCTCCACGATTTACAACAACAATTGTTGTAAATTATTTCACAAAAATAATTCATAATTATCTTGTGAAATATTGCAATCATGCCATTGGGAAAATGTGAATCAAATTCACTTCCCAAAACAAAATGTGAATTATAATTTAATTAATCATTCAATGTGAATCCAGTTCACATCAATAATTAATTAACAAAAATAAATCACAATATGCTCTCTCTAATGTATTATAAATCATATTTAGAATATATATATGATTGATGTGGATAGTTCTATACACAATATTCATATCCATGATAATTAAATCGTATTTAATCATCTTAGATCTCTATTCTCATGTACCAAAATAATATGACTCACATTCACATTATTCACATCTTTGATAATTAAATGGCATTTAATTATCTCAGATAACTCTCCTTATAATATGAATCAAATTCATATTATCCATGATAATTAAATCACATTTAATTATCAATTTTCTTGATGCTTTGATACATATATCAACAATGAAATTATCCATGAACTCTTTCAAGGATAATGCGCTTTCTCCGCGGATACGCGGAGATGAGGACATGGCGATTGTATTGTTCCATGTAAAGTGACTTGGATATTAAGATCAAATCTCAAATCCAGATCTTACGGACCTCCCATAGATGCTTGATTAAATCAAGACCGTAAATCTAATCTTCTCATTGTATCTGAATCACATTCAGATCAATGTACTACATTTGGACTAAGATTAGATCACTTCTCTACGAGAGGAGTCACTAAAAACCAGACCCATTTCATCACTCCCTAGGAATGGAAGCGTCATGGTTATACAATCATTTATGATCACATCACCCTCAGGTATTCCTAATACATGTACATCATGCATACTAGAAGACCCAGATTAAACCTGAAGTTTTAGATCTCTTTTAGATTGTCTCCTTCAGGGTTTTATCATTAAGTTTTCTCACTCGATCATTAGGAGTTGGTATCGATCATATACTTTCCAAAAGCATACATCATACCCAGGTGTTAATCATATACTTTCCAAAAGTATATATCAAACCTACAAATTCAGTCAAGCATCCAAAACGAGACGACCGTGCATGGAATTTGATTCTTCCCAATATCTCATGAGTGGGCTCATGTCTTCTGGTTCAGTAATGAACTTGTATGATCCCTTTGAGAGATCGTATTATTCATATGCCCTTGCATGCATACCTGTGCGCCGGTGTATAGATCTTGGTTAGGTCATCAACCTATTGGTCTGCCAAATGTAGATACTCAGATATATAGTAATACATCTGTCTCCGGTCAGAGGATGTGTGCTTATATCGTGACAACATACGACATAGGACTTTGGTTATCTCCATCTCGTTAAGTCAACTCTTTGTCCTAACTTATCTAACACCTCTGAATCTCTATTCCTATGCAGAGGACCTGCATCACGTGGTCGGTTAGATATCATCCTTTAGAGAAAGGATTACCATCTCCTTCTTAGGTTGGAAATCCTCTCTTAACAATCATTTGATGGTGCTTGATGAGTCATCAATCTAACTGCTTAGATGTTCATCCAAGCACCAGTCTTTATGTTTCAATAATTGAATCAACAGTTGTATGATCATTAAGATGGACATGGTACATAACCCTAATTGTACTAAGGGACATATTATGCAAATTAATCATTCCTCGTTTCAGATCAGGGAATGATATTCACAATAACATTTATTGCATAATGGCTCGCCGTGGGCTCGCATTCCAATAATCTCCCACTAGCCCAAAGAGCCATTAATGGGATAATCGTTTAAACCAGCACTCATGTGACAATCATAGGATATTTACAAAAATAGCTAGGTAAGCTGATCAGTCACTCTGTCCCCAAGATACTATGCCAAGTCCTTTTACGGCACTTGCATATCCCCTAGTAACGGTGCTCGCATCCAATGCAAATGTTGCATCTTATGCAACCTATACTCAATATTGTTAGTTATAGTATCCTTGACACTACAACTCAATAATTATTATAACCAGTATTCTCATAATCTTTATCAGAATACCCTTATTCCTGGAGATCTCTATCTCCTAAGATAGTTGCAGTTAAGACGTTTAGATTACTATCCATAAAGTCTTAATATCTTGAAGATAAGACTTAGAGATCACTATCTCGAAAGTCTTATCATCTTTAAAGATTTTGTTATTACCTCAACTAAGTGTTTTATATCCATAGTAGGATCAGTAACAATTTACTACTCCCACTGTATGATAGACATCTGGCATTTGTACACATCTAGCATACACTCGGCTTCTCGTAACAGACGCACAAGGGCAAGCAGTTCTAGCATTCACTTCTTCAACTCCTTAAGGTGTTATCCCTTTATATAGGTTAGTACCATATCTTAAGGTATGAAAGCCTTTCTTGGAATTTTTCCAGAAGGTAGAACATATCCAAGGTGTACAACTAATGTGACGGTCTCAATACCCTCTTCTCTTTGCTTCTGAACACCTTCAGAACTAAGATCCAAGAGGTATCCTTGAGATCATATCTTAAGGTATGGAATAAGCAGATTATAAGACACTTATTATTATCCTTATATCATTCCAAATGATCAGGATATCATTTACATTTAGCACGATGAACACAATGTCATTCACACTAAGTTTTTCATGGTTCATCAAGATTCTATCATAACATTTATGATTTCATCAAATCTGATGTTCCAACTACAAGAAGCTTATTCAAGTCCACGGGATGGAGTTATTTAGCTTACAAAACTTGCTTTCCTCAACTATGAAGCCCTAGGGCTACTTCATATGAATATTCTCGGAGAGGTATTCATAGAGGAATGCAATCTTGACTTCCATCATGAAGATGTCAAAGTCAGGTTGTGTAGCTATAATTAGCAATAATCTGATGGGTATAAGCAAGGTCACTGAAGAGCAAGTCTCACCGCAAGCGATGTCTTCTCTTCGATGTGTATCTTGTGGATATGAGCCGCGCTTTGAAGGTTTTTACCTTCTCATCAGGTTCCCTCTTTCTCTTGAAGATCTATTTACACCTTAACAGGTCTTACGCATATAGGTGGATCCTCGAGGGTCCATATACAAGACTTGTATATGAAGTCTACTTTAGACTTTGTTGCTAAAGTCCATCATTCCATGTCATGATCTTTAGAGGCTTCATCACATGAAGTTAGATCATTGTCCGATTTCTCTGACACATGGAATCCATCCTCAAACTCAATTGAAGAAGTATGAGTGTTTCATCTTTAATTGTTCTTTTAGTTTCTGATTTTAGGAGACTCATTATCTTCTCAAGATTAAATGAGATCCTTCACTTCATTTTCATTTTGATTCTCAAGAGACTCATCCTTTAAGAATCACTTTCTCAAAGATGAGCTCTTTTAAGTATCTCAAGGTCATAAAGTAGGCATCCAATACCATCTTTATTTTCCTAATGAAGTAGCACTCTCTGATGCTAGATTTCATTTTACTTGCATGGAACCTTATTAAGGATATATATTGTAGTTTCTACTACATATATACTTGGAAACTAAGAGGTAATTATGCTAATATTCATCATTGACTAAATCATGTTACACATGATCTAATTGTATCTTCCTACAACTCTATTGAGTTTAGGTGTATGAGGAGTAAGATAAGTCATATCTCCATAAGGTATTCCATGAATTCATCTAATAGGTACTATCTAGGTTAGATCAAATTCATTTTCATCTTCTTTCAAACTTTGGTTCTAAACCAAAATTATGAAATCTTTGAACATTTCAAATCTTTCCAATGTGAAGGGAAGAAATCTCATATCACAAATAATCATTAATAGATATCACATATCCATAATGTTTATTCTCATATAGATGATCCAAATACATCAATATGTACGGGATCTTGAATACCTCGGCATCTAACACCATTCATAGAGAAGGGTGTATTGGACATTTTACTTTGAATACAATATTTATAAGTATGTAAGTTTTGAAATTTTAGACATTCTAAGGTTTCATCTCTTACTAGTCTATGGATCTCATCAATAGACATATGTCCTAGGCTAGATGCCAGATCATTGTTGAATGATCATCCTCCTATTGATCTTTTAAGGTTTAACTCTCGGTATTAGAAATATTCATAAACCACTCATTAATTTTCTAATTTAGTTGGATCCACTAAATGTTAGATTACTATATGAAATATATCCATCATAACTCTCTATGATAGGCTTATTCCAGAATTATGTTTATTTCCAACACTTAGAAATAAATTGAGTGTATTCTAATATGCAGGTCATAGAGACATTCTCTAAGACTAGGACTCTCCCACTGAAAATATGAAGTCTATCCATCCAATAGAGATTATTGCAACAATTGCATCAACATCTATGTGGATGTCTATTAAACCTTAAGATCAAATCTTCTAGTCTTCTAATATGTATGAAACCAATTGCAAGTGTTATAAGAAGATTGAGATACAATTATTAGACTTTAACTTATTAAATAAAAAAGTCAATTTCAATTATTGTATGTAGATGTATATTATTTCAATGCACTATCTGGGTCCTTCTCTAAGGATCCAAGATAGTCTAGATAGTCATACTACAAGTAGATCGATTTATTGCAGTATTGGCATTCACACAACTCTTTGGATGTCATATGTATGGAAACCATAGAAGTACAGTCAACTCTTTGACTTTCCTTCTAATTTGAGTCCAACCCATGCTTCCCTTGCGCCCCTTTCATCTATAAATAACAATTGCTTAAGACGAAGGATTTCTTATGTTGAATTCAAAAGATCTCAATATAAGAGTATTTCAATATTTATACATGCTTCATTCAATTCATACAATATGAATATTATGAAGTTTCATGAATGACTAGAGTATAGACAGTAGAATGATGACACTCATCATATCTACATACATCTTAACTCTTAAAATTATTGGTTCAACTAGGTACTCAAACATTTTGAATACATCATCTCCTATAGAGCCACCATTTTGCATAATGTAGTGAACCATGCCATTTATGATTAAATGTCAAGAGCACATATATATGCCAGTTCATCTTCTTAGATTTTATAAGGATTATTTGACTATTACAATCATCATCGATATGTAACTTCCAAAGTACATTCGATGAGATCAAGACTATAGAGACATACAAATCATAGGGTTGTAGTCCCATTGTCTATTTAATTGTCACTCCTTATTATTATGAGGAAACTTGCACATTGCAACCACATACATTATGGTTCAACTGCAAGTACAATAACTTGATCATGGATCCAATCCATGATATTATACTAATTATTATTGAGTATAATATTGAATGGGTTTAATGAAGGATTATCTGAAATAAGAAATTTGCATAAGTGTATATATTTTATATATACATATTTTACTTTGATTCAGGAGTTTTTATATCAAATTTATCTTGCCTTGTCAACAATGAAAGTTCATTCCCTTAATCACTTTCAATATAATAGATACACTTACCATTATATCTCAAGTAAGATCTGGGATCTCCTTCCTTATCTTTGTCACATCCCAATAATATGAGAACATCTGACTCGGATAAAAAAAGCGGGAACAATTCCGCCTTGCAAGTCCAACTTGCATTTCCCAATTCGGTCTTTAACACCCAGACCCTCCACCCCTAAGGCGATGTTGACCCGTTGTCAATTGAACCAACCATCAACAGGATTAGAAATTGCTATACGCAATCCAATATCGCCCCAATAATATGAGGACCCGATATTGGGGTCAATACGTATACGACCTTACTATTTCGAGAAGCAAAGAGCCCGATTCAGATATGCTTGCATACAGGAGCTGTCACTTCGGACATGCATCTCCTACATACAATCCCTAACGACGGAACCCTTCGCCTTGACGGGAGACCATGGATGTCGCTTATGTGATCCTCCACCTCATATTCAAATTTAATTAATTATCATGAATCACATTCATATAATTAATTCTTCTAAGGGAAATACACATCTCTCATAATATAGTGTATTAAATTGGATATAATTCATTTAATCTCATTAAATCAATTATCAATCCAATTTAATCACCAAACTTGATTGTTACTTGAAATAATGGTATTATCTCAAAGTACATATTATTCAAATTTTAATAATTAGAAAATACATCATGATCTCTCAAGCATCATCCATTCCCTACCCGTTGTCATGGTCAGTACCGACGGGAGTGGGACAGACCGCACACGGTGCAACCTGCTAACCCAATGCTCCCCGATTAGACACTATATCCGCCTTGGGAAAAATAATGCCACATCAATCACTTTGTACTTGATATGATCATCGGTTTTTCAACTGAAATTATACCATATAGTAATAATCAAAACTATTTTGATTATAAGGAAATTTGCTAGACAAATTCCCAAAACCTATTCAAGTAGCAAGTTTGATGTAAGTGTATCAAGTAACCAATTGGTGATCTAGATCTAATCTAATCATTCATTGGATGAGGCGATGTCATTTAAGGGAACAATTATTATTCTAATATTTCCCAAATATTATCCGCAATTATTCCAGGAAATTAACCATTAATTTCACAAGATTCTTAAATGACAATCACAAGGTTTATGGTTGAGTATGTAATTTTCAGCAGTGACCCCTACTCACTAAAATTAACATATCTCATTCATTTAAAATCCAAATTAAGCAAAATAAATTTATGGAGTTTGATAATTTGATTTAAAACAGTACTCAAGTGATAAACATATATTTTCAGGTGTTTTAAAAATGTAATTAACTCCTTAATTACGTCATTATTCTCCATCCCTGAAACAGTGGATATATAGTTATTAAAAAGATCATATCTTGAGTTATCGGATTCCAAATCAGGCAAACTCAAATCCCATGATTTTCTTAATTAATGGAGAACATTATACAAGTGATAGTTTTGTGTTTAAACGCTTTAAACAGGACCGAAATTTATCACAAAACAGGGCTATGAAAATTAATGCGATAAAATTTTCACAATCCCTTATGAACCCAAGTCTTATTTGGTTTATGGATCGTATCCAAAACCTCCGACCTATGGCTCTGATACCACTTGAAGTATATGGAAAAATCCTTAAGTACATCATGGAAGTATGAGGATCGCATCAAATACGATCGGGAGCGACTAGTCGCACTAGTTGCTCCAAGCAGCAGAATTTAAAAATTTTAAATTTAATGCACATGATCCAAGAACAATTCTTGGATCATTTCATTTGAACCACAAATATGTATAAGGTTTAACTCTTGAAGTGTGGTTGCGATCGAGTCTCTAAACCAAGAGACCTCCAGTCTCAAGTCCGATCCAACGGAGGAGATGCTTGTGGGCACGTTGATGAGACGTGTGCTCCTCGCAATCCATGTTGATGATCCAAGCGACGGATCTGCTGATCTCGTCACACGCGATCTAACATCTTCTTCATGAGCGAAGTGCATCGAAGGAGATGGAGATCCATGAATAGATGATCTGGTAGCATAACGACGATGCTGCAGTGATGACGACTCTCACAAGGGTTCCATGGTGGGTGAACACTATGAGAGAGAGAGAGAGGTTTGGCGTGTGGAGAAAGAGAGAGAGAGCATTCATAATTGCGTGTCACGAAGAGCAAGGGGTGCCTCTTATTATATAGTGTTTTGAGAGTCCATGGATCCCAATCCATGGACAACACAAAAATCAATGGTTGAGATTGATTTGTGTTTCTTTCAATGGCTATGATCTTGTTGTAAATACAACAACAATTAATTTAATTTAATATATATATATATATATCGTTAAATCAATATATTTAAATTTAAATCAAATCAATTAATTATCTTTGGAGATAATGAGGAGATAAACTAGGGGTGCGAATCGAATCGAATACACTTGAATCCATATGGATTCAGATTCAATTCATTATATTTTTTTTTCGAATCCAAACTCGAATCGAATTTTAACTGAATTCACTAATGTAAATTTAAATTTGATTCATTATGAGTTTTGAATATTCAAATTTGATTCATATTTTATCGAATTTAAAATTTTAATTTATTAATATTTATTTAGAAAAAAGATGGTATGATATAGAGGAGACGCCTACCTTATAACTTAAATACAATTGGAGTAACATGAATGTTAACTAATGAGTTGAAGTGTGCATTAATAATTCTAGGATCAATATTATTTAAAATTTTCAATAATAAATTTTGTGATTCTATTTTATAATAAAGATAACTAGGATAATTTACAAACTTTAAGAAAAACAACAGTGTTCAGCATATAACATGAAATGCATAAAATCACATAGTGAGCAGTCAAACACATGTACCCTATAGTTTGATTTGATGTCCAAATATCTATAGTAAGACCAATCATGCCCACATGTAGAAAATTCTTTTCAATTTTTCCTTTTCAATGGAGAAAAGCTTCAAACAAGCATTTGTTATTGTTGTTATGGAAACTTGTTTAAAATTGGCATACGTATATTTTAGTATTGCATTAAGCCAAAATTCTCCCACAATACTAAAAGCATGTTCAAGAACGATGACCCATTTAGTGATCAATTCTCTCGCTCTCGTCTGATCAAACTTCGAAAAAGATTTTGCAAGTTCATTCAAATGATCTAACTCGGACGGCGAAGGAACAAAAGATAATGTCATGTGTTTCTTATCTTTAGAATCTCACATGATATAATATCTCTCTTTGTGATTTTTTAAATGCGAAGCAGTTCCATAATTCATTACTTTGAATGTTTTTTACAATCCATATATTTCCACCTTTCAACTAACACTCCACCAACCTTCACGTTCTCTCTAATAAATGATTGATAAACTGATGATTTTTTCTTTCTATCAACCTTGGTAATTACTTCATCATGCACTTTTTTTTACTTCTTCTCCCTCTTTTCTTACATTTTCACCCCATCAAAATCATCTCCATCTCCAATCACTCTTTCATGTACACTATTTTGTGAAGATAGCATGTTCGAATTAGTCATCTAAAGAGGAATGTAAACACATGATCACAACTAAATTTAAATTTTCACATCAATAACTAAAATTAATTTTCATAGTAATTACAAAGATAAGATTTTAATATACATATCCAAAAGCATGATCGTGGGATTGTGTTCCATGTTGTTTTTCAAAGAAATCACCTCCATCTTTTCTCTTATTATATATCTCCATGATTAATAAATAAATTGATTTTTATAAGTCAATCATTATAATCATTCACAAAAAAATATTACTTATGTCGTACTTCAATAACAAATGCATGGTGATAATATCTCATTGTGATAAATTAATTTTGTAAAAAATCATTACATTATGAGATTAGTTTATGAGAAAGTAACTTATCCTAATAAAATACATGCAAGAGTGATGAAATCGATGCAATTACGTGCAAGAATAATGAATCCAAATTGCAATATCAAACTGACTAGGACTGGTATTCGTAGCAATTTAGACTTATCTATAAACAATAAAAAATGATGGATTTCATTGATTCAAAAATTTAACAATGTCGACAACAGTCAAAATCACGTGTTTGGAATCGAGCAACTTTGGCAGAATAGGAGCATTGTTTATCCCTATTAGTTTTTACCAAAGCAGATAATAGATTTAAAAATATTGTACTAATGGTTGCTGGTAATATGTGTTATTTCTTCACCAATCAAAGATCATACAATCATCAACAATCAAAAATAGGGAAAATAGAATATACAAGATAAGCAAGTCACTATCACAACCAACGGGGAATTTGTGCAGCACTTCATACTTGATTGTGATGACGAATGGACCACAGTTGGAATCGTTGGCATCAGAACGAATCAGATGGAGATGCGGGAAGGGGCAGAGGTACAACAACATGATTGAAGTGAGCGGAAATGGTGTACTAGCGAGAGGAGGGTTTGGTAGGGAGGGAGGTATTGGCGACATAGGAGAGAGTCTCGGAAGGTGGAAGTGTAGGCGGAGGGGGTAGGGGTGAGAGACGTAGTTAGCGGCTTCGCGCTGTCGTAGGGGTGAGGTGGAGCGACGACGATGTCGGGTAGCAAGGCAGAGGGTGGCGGCGGTGTCAGGTAGCAAAGGGGAGGGTGATGGCATGCGTGAGATAGGTTTAGGCCTTTAGGGTTATGTCGTTTGAGGAGAGAGATTGGGAATTTAGGAGGGAGAAGGGAAAGTAATGGAAGGAGAGATAGAGAGAGGGGAAAGGAAAGAGAAAATAAAAGATAGTGTTATATGTAAATAAATAAATCGATAAATAAAATAGTGGAGGGAAGAAAATAAACATTCTCATTCAAAAACAATATTCCCATGTGGGGGGGGGACTTTATATCGGTAAAGAAAAGGTAGTGTTATATGTACATTTGAATGTATGTATATGTGTGGATATCGAATCGAATCGAATTTTTATCGAACGAATTTAAGCTAATTCAAATTCAATTCGTTTTGGAATCGAATCCATGATTGGAGTTCATATTCAATTCAGTTCACTTTGAATCGAATTATTTTTTAATTATTATCGAACGAATCATAATCGAATTCGAATGCTTCAATTCAATTAGCAACCCTAAGATAAACCATATCCCCTAAAAAGGGGAGGATGGCTACCAACATCTCATGAGATCTCATTATCTCATGAGATCTCATTATCTCATGAGATCTCATTATCTCATGAGATCTCATTATCTCTTGAGATAGCATTATCTCATGATATCTCCAGGATTTACAATAACGATTGTTGTAAATTATTTCACAAAAATAATTCATAATTATCTTGTGAAATATTGCAATCATACCATTGGAAAAATGTGAATGAAACTTACTTTCCAAAATAAAATGCAAATTATATTTTAATTAATCATCCAATGTGAATCCAATTCACATCAATAATTAACTAACAAATATAAATCACAATATGCTCTCTCTAATATATTATAAATCAAATTTATAATATATATGATTAATATGGATAGTGCTATCTACATTATTCATATCCATGATAATTAAATCGTATTTAATCATCTTCGATCTCTATTTTCACGTGCCAAAATAATATGAATCATATTCACATTATTCACATCTTTGATAATTAATTCACATTTAATTGTCTCAGATAACTCTCCTTATAATATGAATCAAATTCATATTATCCATGATAATTAAATCACATTTAATTATCAATTTTCTCGATGCTTGGATATATATATATATATATCAACAATGAAATTATCCATGAACTCTTTCAAGGATAACACACTTTCTCCGCGGATACTTGGAGATAAGGACATGGTGATTGTATTGTTCCACTTATAATGATTTGGATATTGAGATCAAATCTCAAATCCAGATCTTGCAGACCTCCCATAGATGCTTGATTGAATCAAGACTGTAGATCTAATCTTCTCATTGTATCTGAATTACATTCAGATCAATGTCCAACATTTGGACTAAGATTAGATCAC
Organism: Ottelia alismoides; assembly: GCA_037367405.1. Classification (NCBI taxonomy): domain Eukaryota; kingdom Viridiplantae; phylum Streptophyta; class Magnoliopsida; order Alismatales; family Hydrocharitaceae; genus Ottelia; species Ottelia alismoides. The sequence continues at coordinate 529,761 of JAZKJV010004851.1, forward strand.
TTCTCTACGAGAGGAGTCACTAAAATCCAGACCCGTTTTATCACTACCTAGGAATGGAAGCGCCATGGTTATACAATCGTTTATGACCTCCCATAGATGCTTGATTAAATCAAGACCGTAGATCTAATCTTCTCATTGTATCTGAATCACATTCAGATCAATGTCCAACATTTGGACTAAGATTAGATCACTTCTCTATGAGAGGAGTCACTGAATTCTAGACCCGTTTTATCACTACCTAGGAATGGAAGCGCCATGGTTATACAATCGTTTATGATCACATCACCCTCAGGTATTCCCAATACTTGTACATCCTGCATACTGGAAGACCTAGATTAAACCCGAAGTTTTAGATCTCTTTTAGACAGTCTCCTTCAGGGTTTTATCATTAAGTTTTTTCATTTGATCATTGGGAGTTGGTATTGGTCATATACTTTCCAAAAAGCATATATCATACCCAGGTGTTGATCATATACTTTCCAAAAGTATATATCAAACCTACAAATTCAGTCAAGCTTCCAAAGCTTAGGTCATCGACCTATTGGTCTGCCAAATGTACATACTCAGACATATAGTAACACATCTGTCTCCGGTTAGAGGATGCGTGCCTATATTGTGACAGCATACGACATAGGACTTTGGTTATCTCGATCTCGTTAAATCAATTCTTTGACCTAACTTATCTAACACCTCTAAATCTCTATTCCTATGCAGAGGACCTGCATCACGAGGTTGGTTAGATATCAGCCTTTAGAGAAAAGATTGTCATCTTCTTCTTAGGCTGGAAATCCTCTCTTAACAATCATTTGACGGTGCTTGATGAGTCCTCAATCTAACTCCTTAGATATTCATCCAAGCACCAGCCTCTAGGATTCAGTAATTGAATCAATGATTGTATAATCATTAAGATGATCATGGTACATAACCCTAATTGTACTAAGGGACCTATTATACAAACTAATAATTTTTCATTTCAGATCAGGGAATGATATTCGCAATAACATTTTGTAACGACGCTGTTTCCCGGGCCGTCGGATCCTCCCATATCCGGATCTGGTTACTCAGCAATAATTTATTCAACAATCACAACTAACATTCAGAAATAGACTGCAAATAAAAATACTCAGAAGAAAGTATTTCAACACTTTTCCATTCACAAAATAAAGTTCAAATGATACACTGTTCCACTATAACCATTTACATGTGCATCAGCTTGAAAGGGAAATATACAAAAGATTACTAACTACCTTAAAAAAGGAAAGCTACTGTAGCTGGCTGGATGTCTAGTATGTAAGCTGGATGATTTTTTTTAGAGTCTTTGCGATGGCTCACCGATACCTGTTGGGTTTTCCATAAATTATAGAATAAAAATTAGTGAATGCTAAGTAACAAAGAAGAGAAAAGCAAACAAATTGTATAATTTTTAAAAATTCATTGATATCACAAAAATTTCATTCCTTTTTCATTAATTTAAGTCCTATTCCTTTCTATTCCACATCAGGGATTAGTCCAGGGGAACCCCACCATTCTTGGACTCCGAAGCTGTGGATGCTTCAGGATTGGAGATTGTGTTGATCTTGTTAAGCTTATGATGCCGCACGTCGCCTCAATCAATCCTCCAATACTACCCTGACAATTTCCTTTTCATTTATTAAACAGGGTCTCAACCCTTAGCCTGGAAAAACAAAAGAGCACATCGTCCTCGAGGACTCGGTTGCTTGAAACCTCAGGCTAACATTTAATCATATAACCTAGCGGCTTTAAATACATGTTATCGTGACCCAGCCGCTATTGAACCACCCGTGCCTCCACATGGCACGACCACATCTTCCGTCATTCCAACCCGAATATATTGGCTCTCGGTACCACACGTTGCAAAATATTCATTTCGTGCGTACTTATCATAACAGGGCAACCGTGTACCACCTAGGTAGGGAAACACCAATACGGGTTCCTTCCGACAAACCTACAGGTTGCATGCCCGACCTGTAGTTCTACTCCCAGTCATCCTTAACATGACACATGATCCTTTTCAGGATCCATCTCAAATCACACCAATTCACATGATGTAATTCTTTCGTTAAGTCTTTGATTTGCATAAATCGCAATACTTAGTATCGACTCACATATATATTATTCATAACCATATGTATACTCCTATTTATGCCTATTTTAACTCCCAAACCCTAACTTTTTTGAGAGCCAACACATCAATTTGATGCGTAAATCTTATTTTAGTGGGAATCACAAAGCAATTCTTCAGACTTTTTCAAAAATAACCAAAATTAGGATTCTTCGTAGCAAAGAACACAAAATCAAGAATTTCAATAATTTCGTATGAAAACCCAACAGCAAAAGGAAGGATTTCGTTACCTAATCGAGCTCACTCTCGTGTATGCAAGGCTTTATCGAGTTTCGTTTTTAGAAAGGCTATTTTAAGGCTCCTGAAAAGATCGAATTTCATTTTTCGTATCAAAACGCTAAGAACATGTTAAGAACGCGAAGAACGAACGAAGAACGCGAGAAACGCGAAGAACACGAAGAACGTCAAGAACTTATTTTCTCTTAAAAATTTGGCAGAGTTTCCCCTTATATCGGGACATATTTCTCGGAAAATTTCGGCAGAGTTTCCCCTTATATCGGGACATATTTCTCAGAAAAATTCAGTAGAGTTTCCCCTTATATCGGGAAATATTTCAAAATAAAAACGAAAAGAGTTTCCTCTATAAAATCAATCGAGAGGAAAATAACAACGAAATTGATAAAATATACTCAACAACAAGAGATGAAGAACCGGTAGACACCACACATCTTGGGTGAGTGAACGTGTGACGAATCACATGGTCACTGACGTACATAGCCGCCCGCACCTAGGTAGGGTATTACACAGATTTCTCCATCAAAATAACTATAAAAGCATAATACGAAGAATAGAAACATAAACGATGGAGAATCGGTAGACACCACACGTCTTAGATGAGTGAACGTGTGACGAATCACAGGGTCACTGACGTGCATAGCCGCCCGCACCTAAGTAGGGTGTTACACAGATTTCTCCTCGAACCACAACAGGAAAACGAATCGGAAAGAAATATGAATCAAAAACAAAACTTGGAAGAACAAGAGTATGAATTGAAAGCCTAGCTTACGAAGCAACTAAGAGAGGATCATACCTTTCTCCTCCTCGTTTTTCCCGGCAGCGCTTTGCTAGCGCTCCTCCCTCGCCTCCCACTCCTCCTCCCAACCTCTCGACCCTAGCTCTTGGGGTGGTGGTGGTAGTGGAAGTTGTAGAGAATGAATAGGTATGAGGGGTCTATTTATAGGCCCCAGAAAACCACTAACCATGGTTAGAAAACCATGGTTTATGCCTTAACCATGGTTTAGCAGCCCATGGTTTTGGCCCATGGTTTTAGCCAAAACTTATCCCAAACTTGGAGCCTAAGTTAGAACATCCTAGAGGATTCTAGATTCGTTAATGACGCTTAATTAACACTAATCGTGGTTAACTTTCACTAATCACGATTTAACTTTCGCGGCTTATTCTTATCTTTTGTTAACTATTGATTAGTGTTTACTAATGATCATTAGCGGCTTTCAATCGTCATTAATTTCTTTAATCATGTTTAATTAGTATTAATGACAGTTATTATGGATTAATGACTTCTCTTTCTTCGGAAAATCATAACAATTCGAAACGAAGTCCGATTCAAACGAAACAAATTTCGTTGGTTTTCTCTTGACGAGCCGGATCTTATTATATAGGATCCGAGATATACCAAGTTCAAGGCTTTACAATTATAACAACCTTAAAGGAAGTCTCGTCCTCGAGGCTAAAAATGCAGGCATAACAACCTTAAAGAGGATTGAAACCATAACAACCTTAAAGAGAATGAACGTCATGTCATTTAAAATGAACATATACATAATACATAATGTTATCATTCAAACAAGTACGGGTATTTCTCTCTCATTTCTGCCTCAGGTTCCCATGTGGCTTCTTCAAACTATTGGTTTCGCCATAATACTTTAACTAGAGGCATCTCTTTGTTTCTCAACTTCTTGTTATCCCTTTCAAGTATTTGCATAGGTATCTCTTGGTATGTCAAGTCTGGCTCAACATGTAAATCATCATAACTTATCTTATGCTCTGGATCCCTAATGTACTTTCTCATATTTGATACATGAAATACATCATGTATTGCTGAAAGATGTGGAGGAAGTGCAAGTGTATAGGCAACTTTTCCAATCCGTTGAATAATTTCAAAGGGACCCACGAACATGGGTGCTAACTTCCCACGCAAGCCAAACCTCTGAACACCCTTCATAGGTGATACTTTGAGAAATACAAATCCACCTACTTCAAATTCAAGGTCTCTTCGCCTGGTATCACTGTAACTTTTCTGGCGACTCTGGGCAGTTAATAGTTTTTTTCTAGCAAGTTCTACAGCTTCCCGTGTCTCCTGAAGTCTATCTGAATCATAAAGGTTCTTTATTCCGACCTCTTGCCAACACAAAGAAGTAGTACACCTTCGTCCATATAGTGCTTCAAATGGTGCCATGCCAATACTTCTATGGTAACTATTATTGTAGGTGAATTCCACAAGAGGCAAATGTTTAATCCACGATCCCTTCCATTCTAAGGCACGTGCTCGTAGCATATCCTCTAGTGTTTGAATCGTACGTTCTGACTGACCATCTGTTTGTGGATGATATGTTGTACTCAAGCATAGTTGTGTACCTAGGGCTTTCATGAAGTTCTCCCAATAGTGTGAGGTGAATCGTGAATCTCGATCAGAAACTACTTCCTTCGGGATACCATGGAGGCGAATCACATGTGTAATATATAACTCAGCCAGCTGGTCTGGAGTGAAAGATAAGATTATCGGAATGAAGTGTGCTACCTTTGTCAGACGATCTATTATAATCCAGATACTATCTTTACTACCAGTCGTCTGAGGTAAGCCAGTAACGAAATCCATGGAAATACTTTCCCATTTCTATTCAGGTATAGGGAGGGGTTGCAATAATCCCGGTGGCTTTTGGTGTGAAGCCTTTACCTGCTGGCAAGTGAAACGTGAATTCACAAACTCAGCAACATCTTTCTTCATTCCCGGCCACCAAAAGTATGAATGAAGATCCTTATACATCTTCGTAATTCCTTGATGAATAGATAATCTACACAATGAGCTTCTCGTAAGATGTCTTTCCTTAGTTCAGGTGTGTTTGGTACACAAACTCTGTGATGATTATACAGTAAACCATCTTGTATCTGGAATCCCTCTATCTCATTCTTCTCAAGTTGTTGTTTCAAGTCTTTAAGGACTGGATCATCCTCCTGTCCCTTCTTTATTTTATCCCATATTTCTGGTTTGTATCGATGAGGAATAGTTATAGTATCAACACTACTATCAAATGGTTTCCATTCATTTAACGTTGATAGTAAACCCGAGGAAGTGGATAACACTCACTAACCTGGGTGAATATGTTCTTCTGCTAAGTGCATCTGCTACGACGTTCCCCTTACCAGGGTGGTAGGAGATAGTGCAATCATAATCTTTCAACAACTCTAGCCACCGTCTCTGTCTCATATTGAGCTCCTTTTGATCAAACAGATATTTCAAGCTTTTATGATCGGTGAAGATTTCAAAAGTAATACCATACAAGTAGTGTCTCCATATCTTTAAGGCGAAAACTACGACAACTAATTCAAGGTCATGTGTTGGGTAGTTCTTCTCATGTGTCATGAGCTGTCGTGATGCATACGCAACTACCTTACCATGTTGCATAAGAACCGCCCCAAGTCCTTCTTTAGATGCGTCAGTGTACACTGTAAACCCTTCACTCCCTGGTAGAGTAAGGATGGGTGCAGATGTTAGGCATTCTTTGCAGTGGTCTGAAAACTAGCTTCACATGTGATCAGACCATAAGAACTGGACCTCCTTTTGAGTTAGTCTAGTCATTGGCAAATGCTATTCGTGAAAAGTTCTTCACGAATCTTCTATAATATCGAGCTAAATCCAGAAAAGATTGTATTTCTGTGACAGTCTTCGGGCGTTCCCAACTCATCACTGCACTAACCTTTATAGGATCAACTGATATACCTTCCCCAGAAATACATGGCCTAAGAAAGATACTTCAAATAGTCAGAAGTCACATTTGCTATATTTAGCATACAGTTTGTTCTTCCTTAGAGTTTCAAGTGCCCGCCTGAGATGGTGTTCATGCAAGATACTTATCCTTGGAGTAAATAACACATCATCAATAAAGACTACTACAAAGTGATCTAAGAACTCCTTAAATACCTAGTCATGAGATCCATGAAGGCTGCTGGGGCATTTGTTAGTCCAAAAGGCATAACTGAGAATTCATAATGTCCGTATCAGTTCGAAAAGCTGTCTTGTGAATAATCTGTATCTTTAATTTTCACTGATGGTATCCAGATCTAAATCAATCTTGGAATACACAGTTGAACCTTGTAACTGATCAAAGAGATCATCTATTCTTGGCAGAGGATACTTGTTCTTTTTTGGTCTTCTTGTTTAGTTGTCTATAGTCAATGCACACCACATCGACCCATCCTTTTTCCTAATAAAATAAGACAGGTGCACCCCATGGTGAAGTACTAGGACGAATGAATCCTTTATCTAACAGTTCTTGCAACTGTACCTTTAAACTTCTCGAACTCAGCCGGTGTCATCCTATACGGAGGGATAGAGATAGGCTGAGTATCAGGTATGAGATATATTTAAAATTGAATCTCTCGCTCAGGTGGTAATCTAGGTACTTCCTCTGGAAATATATCAGTAAACTCACACACTATAGGCACATCTTCTATCATTCTTTCTGACCAGGATATAGTGGATACATAAGCTAAATAACCTTGGCACCCTTGCTCTAACAACTGTTGTACCCTCAATGTAGAGAATTTTTGATATTATCATTGGATGTCTTTCCAATGAACTGGAACTTTATCGAGTTAGGAAGGTGAAATGTTACTGTCTTCTGGAAACAGTCAAGACATGCATGATGCCTTTCTAACCAATCCATTCCTAGTATAAGATCAAAGTCCTCCATTTCGATTAGTAGTAGTGAAACAGGTAACTGATGTCCTACTATTAGTATTATACAATTATCCAGGATTTCTCGGATTATAAATACTTATCCTCCTGGTCCCTTGATCAGATAGGACTGTTGTACTTCTACTGGTATCTTACCCAAAGTGGGTACTAACCGTCGAGCAATAAATGAATGTGAAGCACCAGAATCAAATAAGGCATGTACTGAAAAGCCATGAATAGTAACGGTACTTCGTACGACTGTGCCTGAATTGTAGGCTTGTTCCTCAGTAATTGCATTTAGCTGGCCATTAGGAATAGGCAAGCTAGAACCCGCAACACTTTGTGGTGGTTGTTGTGTAGGAGACGCTCCTTGTGAGCCTCGACCTCTACCATGTCTTCCTCTGTGTGTTGCTCTATTGCTCGAGGTGGATGTTATATTGTTAATTGGGGTTGATTTAAACCCTGAACCTCTCACTTCGGACAATCTTTCTTGAAGTGGCCTTCTTGATGACAGTAAAAACACACACGTGCTCCCGTTTGAGCTGAAGATCCCGGCACAGAGGTGTTAGCTCCTGTTGTTGAGTCGCGAGGATATAGTGGAGGTCTAGAGAAATCCCTTCTTCCAGATAATTCCTGGCCCAAATTCTGTGGCGAGCTTATATTAGACCCGACTGGATGATAGCGACGATCTCTACGGTTATAATGTGACTTGCTTTTGGATGGTCCACCATTAAAGTGGAAACTTCTTCTTTGGCGGTTTTCATCCCTCTCCATCTCAATACGAGAGGCGATGTCCATTGCTTCATCTACGGTTGTGGCTCTAAAACCAGCAAGCTTTTCTCGTAGATCTCTCTGAAGACCGCTAACAAATTTGGTAAGACACTCTTGTGGTGAAGCTTTTAGAGCTGGTGAGTACCGTAGTAGCTCAGTAAAGTGGATATGATAATCTCTTACAGTCTTAGAACCCTGATTCAGAGAAGCCAACTCTCTCCTCTTTAACTCTTCCCAATGAGAGGGACAGAAATGAGCTCGGAACCTCTCTTCAAAGATATCCCATGGAACAGGATCTGCTAATTTCTTGGAAATGACTCTCCACCATCGTCTTGCATAGTCTGCTAAGGAGTAATCAGCAAAGTGCACCCAAGTATCTGCTGGTGCGTGTATTATTCTCAGCATCCTACTGACGTCATCAAGCCATAATTCAGCTTCGGCAGGTGTCTCTACACCTTTGAATCGAGGAATTTTTCCCTTTCGGTAATTATCTAGTAATGTTTGGTGTCTAAGAAGGGCCTTCTCCATTGCTTCTTCAATCGGGGTAGGAGCAGACTCAGTTGAAGGATGGTAACTAGATTCTTCCTTAGAAAGATGGACAGAACCTTCAATCCTAGCATCCGCAGGCTTAGATGCCTCGGGTCTCTCAGCCTGTGCATTGAGCCTCTCCTTCAATGCTTGTTGCCTTTGCCCCATGTCTTGGAGCATTGCCATCATAGCCGCTAATTGTCTAGACATGTCTTGATCTGCCATGATCCTGGGATGAGTCAAGGTCAAAGGTTAGATCCTATATGTCATAGCATGATGTACATAAGGGACAATGACTTGTGAATAGTACTGCAGTCATTTATTAAGATCAAAGGATCTTAATACAAACTTAGTTTCTGAATACCGTTCATAGTTATTAATTACTAAATAAATTACTGGAGTAACCATGCTCTATTACCAATCTGTAACGACCCCGTTTCCCGGGCCGTCGGATCCTCCCATATCCGGATCTGGTTACTCAGCAATAATTTATTCAGCAATCACAACTAACATTCAGAAATAGACTGCAAATAAAAATACTCATAATAAAGTATTTCAACACTTTTCCATTCACAAAATAAAGTTCAAATGATACACTGTTCTACTATAACCATTTACATGTGCATCAGCTTGAAAGTGAAATATACAAAAGATTACTAACTACCTTAAAGAAAGTAAAGCTACTGTAGCTGGCTGGATGTCTAGTATGTAAGCTGGATGATTTTTTAGAGTCTTTGCGATTGCTCACCGATACCTGTTGGGTTTTCCATAAATCATAGGATAAAAATTAGCGAATGCTAAGTAACAAAGAAGAGAAAAGCAAACAAATTGTATAATTTTTGAAAATTCATTGATATCACAAAAATTTCATTCCTTTTTCATTAATTTAAGTCCTATTCCTTTCTATTACACATCAAGGATTAGTCAGGAGAACCCCACCATTCTTGGACTCCGAAGCTATGGATGCTTAAGGATTGGAGATTGTGTTGATCTTGGTAAGCTTATGCTGCCGCACGTCGCCTCAACCAATCCTCCAATACTACCCTGACAATTTCCTTTCCATTTATTAAACAGGGTCTCAACCCTTAGCCTGGAAAAACAAAAGAGCACATCGTCCTCGAGGACTCGGTTGCTTAACCTCAGGCTAACATTTAATCATATAACCTAGCGGCTTTAAATACATGTTATCGTGGCCCAGCCGCTATTGAACCACCCGTGCCTCCACATGGCACGACCACATCTTTCGTCGTTCCAACCCGAATATATTGGCTCCCGGTACCACGCGTTGCAAAATATTCATTTCGTGCGCACTTATCATAACAGGGCAACCGTGTACCACCTAGGTAGGGAAACGCCAATACGGGTTCCTTCCGACAAACCTACAGGTTGCATGCCTGACCTGTAGTTCTACTCCCAGTCATCCTTAACGTGACACATGATCCTTTTCAGGATCCATCTCAAATCACACCAATTCACATGATGTAATTCTTTCGTTAAGTCTTTGATTTGCATAAACCACAATACTTAGTATCGACTCACATATATATTATTCATAACCATATGTATACTACTATTTATGCCTATTTTAACTCCCAAACCCTAACTTTTTTGAGAGCCAACGCATCAATTTGATGCGTAAATCTTATTTTGAAGGGAATTACAAAGCAATTCTTTAGACTTTTTCAAAAATAACCAAAATTAGGGTTCTTCGTAGCAAAGAATACAAAACCAAGAATTTCAATAATTTCGTATGAAAACCCAACAGCAAAAGGAAGGATTTCGTTACCTAATCGAGCTCACTCTCGTGTATGCAAGGCTTTATCGAGTTTCGTTTTTAGAAAGGCTATTTTAAGGCTCCTGAAAAGATCGAATTTCATTTTTCGTATCAAAACGCTAAGAATATGTTAAGAACGCGAAGAACAAACGAAGAACGCGAGGAACGCGAAGAACACGACGAACGTCAAGAACATATTTTCTCTTAAAATTTCGGCAGAGTTTCCCCTTATATCGGGACATATTTCTCGGAAAATTTCGGCAGAGTTTCCCCTTATATCGGGACATATTTCTCAGAAAATTTCAGCAGAGTTTCCTTATATCGGGAAATACTTCAAAATAAAAACGAAAAGAGTTTCCTCTATAAAATCAATCGAGAGGAAAATAACAATGAAACTGAAAGAATATACTCAACAACAAGAGATGAAGAACCGGTAGACACCACACATCTTAGGTAGGTGAACGTGTGACGAATCACAGGGTCACTGACGTACATAGCCGCCCGCACCTAAGTAGGGTATTACACAGATTTCTCCATCAAAATAACTATAAAAGCATAATACGAAGAATAGAAACATAAACGATGGAGAATCGGTAGACACCACGCGTCTTAGATGAGTGAACGTGTGACGAATCACAGGGTCACTGACGTGCATAGCCGCCCGCACCTAAGTAGGGTGTTACACAGATTTCTCCTCGAACCACAACAGGAAAACGAATCTGAAAGAAATATGAATTAAAAACAAAACTTGGAAGAACAAGAGTATTAATTGAAAGCCTAGCTTACGATGCAACTAAGAGAGGATCATATCTTTCTCCTCCTCGTTCTCCCGGCAGCGCTTCGCTAGCGCTCCTCCCTCGCCTCCCACTCCTCCTCCCAACCTCTCGACCCTAGCCCTTGGGGTGGTGGTGGTAGTGGAAGTTGTAGAGAATGAATGGGTAGGGGGGTCTATTTATAGGCCCCAGAAAACCACTAACCATGGTTAGAAAACCATGGTTTAGGCCTTAACCATGGTTTAGCAGCCCATGGTTTTGGCCCATGGTTTTAGTCAAAACTTATCCCAAATTATCCCAAACTTGGAGCCTAAGTTAGAACATCCTAGAGGATTCTAGATTCGTTAATGACGCTAAATTAACACTAATCGTGATTAACTTTCACTAATCGTGATTTAACTTTCACGGCTTACGCTTATCTTTTGTTAACTATTGATTAGTGTTTACTAATGATCATTAGCGGCTTTCAATCGTCATTAATTTCTTTAATCATGTTTAATTAGTATTAATGACAGTCATTATGGATTAATGACTTCTCTTTCTTCAGAAAATCATAACAATTCGAAACGAAGTCCGATTCACACGAAACAAATTTCGTTGGTTTTCTCTTAACGAGCTGGATCTTATTATATAGGATCCGAGATATACCAAGTTCAAGGCTTTACACATTTATTGCATAATGGCTCGCCGTGGGCTCGCATTTCCAACACGCACACGGCAAGGCCACCCTCATGAAGAAGCTCGGTTTCGGGATCCTCGACGTCGCATATGCATGCTTCGTGCTAGTGGTCGTGTTGGTGCTGGCTGTGGTGATTGGGGTCAGGCTGGTGAGGTGGTGGGTGGAGGAGCCCATCTCGATGATGAAGCTGCTTTATTTTGATTACACAGAGGATAACTCTTTCGTAATGGTGACGATTGGCATCGCAGGGAATGATATGACCGATATGGCCGTGTCGATGGGGAATACGTACTCGATTTTGCTAGAGCTGCTGCTTTCGAAGTCTGATTGCTATAGGCAGATTGGCATCTTTCAACTACATGTTTATGTCAAGATAAATTGGAATTTAAGTAAATTCCAATATACAATGGATGTTTTTGATTGAGTTGAACATATTATAGTTACTGGTTCAATAATTTGGTATGTTAATGCCAACAAATTCGAATATTAAAATTTGTATATTTTCATGTAACTGTAGAGGCAATAACATCCACTGACGAGACCCTTGCCTGCTCTAGTCAGTTGTACATGCTCTGCTTCCAAAGCTCTCCGGTCTGCCTGATGCGCACCTTCATCATTGTATCCCTCTTATCCTCGACCTCTCTTATGAGACTCGGATATTGACCATCGATCTCCTTCGTCACAAAGTGCGGTTCTCGAGAACGGAGACCATCAAGATCACATTTAGGCTACGGGTGGAATGCCAAAGCCCGCGGGCTATCGTCGACGAAGGTACCGGATCTGGGAGAGGATCATGATATCATTTTGGAACTCCACGAAGCCTTGGCGGGGCATCGTCGAAGCATGTTTCACTGCCATCGGGGAGCCATCTTGGAGAACCCCCTTGTAGACCTTCACAAATCTTCTAGAGCTGATCATGAAGCGCTCGTTGAAGTCGTCGGTGGCATGTTCTAGGTCTGGGATTTGGAGATTTTAGGGTAAGATCATTAGGGATTTTAGCAAGGGTAATTATGTCCAAACCTTCCATAACTTAATGGACATCTTCTTCTCCTGTTGGAAAAAGACTACGTTGTGACTGAAACAATACAATAGGTACCTTTTTGTTACTTTTGAAAGTTTAGGGACTACATTGAAATTGGGTGTATAGTTCAGGGACTTTTGTGTAATTTACTCATTTTAGTGGTGTTGTACTCTCAAACTCATGCTCTTCAATTTTTTGGTGTCACTTTGTAAATTTGGCTTATAATTGTATTGCATGTGGTAAAATTTACATTTTATCCTCCCCTAAATTCTTACTCGATGCTATCCTTATTATGGACCTCCATTCATCGTGTTGTTGGTGTTCTTCGTGTCTCTTGTTATTCTTATTTGCATTGTTATCTCGAATTGTTGATGAAGAACTTCACTATCATACTTAAATTTGTAATTAAACCCTTTTAAGATCTTAAATAATTTAAGATAATATTTAATATGGATAGCAATAGTGTATACAATGTATGCAACTTTTAATAATAAAGTTTGGCATGCAGGATAAGTATATGAATAATGGAATTGTTATAAGCAATAAAATGCACTTTTAGCTATTAAACCACTTAAATGATATCGACTCTTCATTTATGAAACACTATGCCATGATCAGTATCATCCATGTTTATCTTTCGCAAACCATGCCTCTTTCGTGATGGTTATAGTCTTATAGATAGGTCTGATCAAGCACTTCTCCCAACATAATGTCGTTAATGGGCTAGATCAATATGGTACGCTTTATTCTCGTATGCATGTTTATTAGGAAAACATGCCTCGATTGGGCATCCTCCATTGGGGACCTAGAATGTGGAACATTGGTATAGGGCCTCAGATGTGGATATCGATTTCAAGAATACATGCATGTATTTTCCTATTATGGGTCCTTGGTAGAGATGTCAGAAAATTCTCAAGTTTGATATTCGCTCAGATTCGGCTTGCTAAAAGTTTGATTCAAATTCTATTCGAAAATAAACGAACCAAATCTGAACACGAGTTTGATCACTAACGATATCTTGTACGCTTCACGTGGATTTTTTTCTGAACATTTTATGTACGTAGTTGTTGATCTTGATCTCTTCTTGTTAATACCCTCGAATACATTGTATGGACAAAAGAGAGAATGAGGTGCATTATAATACTCATGGAACGTCCCAATGCACATGAATTTCTTTATGACATTATGGTAAGCACCTAGTGTATGCCTTGCATGGCATGCTTGTTGATGAATATTAGGGTTGGGGGAGGCCTGAGTATGGGCCACATTCTCTCATGCATACATTAGTGTTAAATCATATCAGAGAGTTATGGAGTTATCTTGTGGATTGCATGATAGTTGAAGGTTGAAGATGAGAGAATCTCAAGGTCGATGAAGCTTAGCTTTTCTTCACATCCCCACAGTGGTGTCAAATGATGAAGATGAAAATATGATATCATGCTTGATCTTCCTCTCCCTCATTAATGATTTGCGAAAGATAACGTGGGAATAAACAATTCAATGAGATAACCTCGTAATGTGTAGGACACGCACTTGACTAACCTATAGATTTGATACTTGCATCTACTCTACCATAATTCTATAAAAGTAAATATACTCTAGTCTTTCGAGCGGAAAGTAGTGTTAGGGAAAGTTCCTTACTCTAGGGGTTGGGGTGTAGAGAATAAAAGGGAACTAAATGCTAGGGTTTGTAAGTCCCCTACTCGGATGGGGGAGTATGTAGAATAATAGATGATGGGTCGGAGGGAAACATGCTTGTGTAGACTTGACAAGAGTTTCTCCACTAATGGGATTGAAGAGTGGGACCTTCACAGCAGGAAATGCTGCCCTTAAAGCTGCTTCAGGAAAAGTGATGAAGCACGAGAAAGCGTGTACTGAGAATCATCATACCTTCATCCTTTTTGCTTTTGATACTTTTAATTTCTGAGCACCCGAAGCTATTGAGCTTTTGAAGAGGATCCAAAAAGTCATGAGTAGTAATGTGATGGTTCCTAGATTTATGGATGTAGTGTTCAGAAGGATTGGTTTTGCAATTCAAAAAGGACTAGCGACACAACTTGTTGCCCGCTTGTCTCCTATTTCGATGTAATCTCTCTATTTATATTATTATTTACATGAGAATGCTAGGGTTTTCTCTCCTCTTACTTTGTATAGGGGAAGAAATAGAAGAGGTACAAGGTGGAAGGTTCTTCTTACCAATTGTCTCTAACATGTCGATAAAGTTATCGACCATGGTTTTTTTGGATTGATCTTGATTAAAGCATCTACCTCAAAATTTATATCTATAGTCCGAAATGTGTGAGATCTAATTTCTTATTTACTTGGTTGTTGGTTGATTTTGAGTTGTCCATGGATTTAATGGTAGACATTGATCCTTGCTTGGACCTTGCTCGATCTTGGGTATATGGGATTTAATTTGCTCAAACTTTTTTAATCTACTACTTGACACATATATTTGATTTTTTTGAGTTCAAGCATGTCGCGCGGGTGACACATTACAAGAGATTTTGTCCATCATCACCAATGTAACAACTATAATGCCAGATAAATACATATAATAAATTCATCATAAGTATGATAGTGTTACTGAGTAAGAAATCTTTTTGTAAAAAAGAGGATGTAGTACTTTTATATGTGTGTGCATCTGTGTGTGTGATCGATCACATGTGAATTATGATATTTATGCATTTCATAAATAAGAAATCAATAAAAGTAGAGAGTGATGAATCATATAAAAGTAAATTAAATAAAGTAGAGACAATGCATGGAATTTATAAAAGTAAAGTGTACCTTTATTCCATTTTATTCCACACAATCATTAACATATTCTTTCATAAAATGAATCGAATAAAGGAAAAAAGAATAATCTCGTGCATTTTCCATCTCCTACCAAACATCACATTCTTTTAAGTGAGTTTTTTAGTCAAACAGATAATAACACATTAGACATAAAAAGACAGTTGACCCAAAGCTTCATTGATCCTAATTTATTTTTAAGAAATAGACGTCGATTGATGGGTAAACAAAGTAGGCTGGATATTGCTAGATGGGGTTTCCATTTACCATCTTGATTAGCAGAGATTATTTTCTACTACTCAATAGTTTGTAAAGTAGGAGATGCTTGCTCCACAAAGATAGACAAAATTCTTTTTTCTAGCACAATGTTAAAAAGAAATTATGTGATATTTTGGAATATGAGTACTCGACATCCTTTCCCAACTCATATTGGGTTGCAACTCTAAAAAGCTAGGCCTTAGGGCATGGAGGAGATTATATTACTAGCTCATTGTACATCAAAGTCAAGAGGTCTATATGTGTTGTTTGACGCACTCGCCTGAAGAGGGGAGACATTGGTTTGTTGGATATATTTGTCACTAGTATTGTAATCCCCCTCAGCTCTTCTCTTACCAAACATATATTAACTTGCGATTATGACGTCATTTGGTATTATGGAATGCCGCTCAGAAAATGAAATTTCCAAATATCCTTTTGTGTGTGATGCCTCAAAATAGTTCTACACTAGATACTCACGAAGTGTGAAAGTGAGTTATAAGTGGTGAGGATTGCTACTTGACAATTTGATCTTAAGCATTTTGGGTGGATGTTAACATATCCCATTGAGCTCGAACCTAATAATATGTCAAGTCCAATTTTCCTCGATAATAATCCGAGGATAATCCCAAGACATTACAAATTGTATTGATGACATTTTTTTATAGTAGAAAGAGCTATGCGAGAGGTGGAGCCCCATATAATAAGAAATATGAGAAAAATACTACTCGGAGTGGGAAAGCGCCGCAACTACTGGGAATAACTGACAAATCATATATGAAGGTTGTGACACCCCAACATAGTCCCATATTGGATATTCACGAAGTGTGAGAACACGTTAAAAGCGATAGAAGTTGCTACTTGTTAACTTGGGCTTACGTATTTTGGGTGGTTACGAATAGGTCCAATCAAACCTAAACCTAGTAAGTTGTCAGTTCCAATCTTCCTCGATAACGATCCGAGAGATCTAAGTCAAGGACGTTACATTGTGTGACTACATGAATTACTTAAAATCTCAGATTTTTGTGCAGAAAATTGAAGTTTCTTTTGTTATGATATATCTACCGAGAGGCGGACATGGAAAATCCCTAACCATGTAAGTCATAGCATTCACATTTTGGAAATAACCTAAAGCTCCGCACCAATGACATGGAGATAAAATGAATTCTTAAGTCTAAAGGGATTCCACACACTTTAATCCACATCGAATGGGTAGCTTCCTTTTCACATGTATTAATCCAAGAATTCTTGATTTTAAATTTGCATGTACATCATATGGAATACTGACGAGTATAATTTGTTCTCCCAATTTCCTAAAGTCAATCAAGTATTTGTTGGAGTCTAAGAGGAAAAAGGAGTCACCTACACCCCGTTTGTTTTTCCTTTGATATAGTACATAACATTATTATTTATCAATAATGAAGCGGACATGATGACACATGACTTCTACCGGTTCTTCTTCTCCAAAATATCAGATGAGTTTTCAAGATTCCATTGCATCGAGTAAGAGATGATTGGAATCAATTAATCTTCAAAATCCCCCATAGAGCTTTATGGAGAGGATGATAGAGGTGCAAGGAAGAGCGTGGAACAAGAGGGGACTTTGATGCTTCTCTCGGGCTCGATAAGCTCAACTGGACTTGGGCTCGGGTTCGATAAGCTCAACTGGACTCGAGCTCGGGCTCGATAAGCTCGAGCCCCTTATCGAACCCGAGCTCCTTATCGAGCATGGTATGGACTCGAGCCCAAGTCGAGCTCGTTAAGGAAAATGGGTACTTTTTGTGGAAAAGTGTTTTGTGCGGGTCCAAACTTGAGACTTGCTCTATCTAAGATTGTGTTCCTTACCAGTAGGCTATTATCCAAGTTGTTACAAAATCTTAATTATAATATATATTGTAACATTACATTTGCTTATAAAAAAGGAAAAAAAAATACTAATTTTCTAATGCATGAGCATGGGGCAAATGTGTGAGCCCAAATGAGATTTGAGAATTGTGTCATGACTCGTGACTCATGGGAGGGTCAAAGCTAGTGGAGAGAAAATTGCAAAGGGCTATTTTTATTTTATTTCTATTATATATAAATATATAAATAATATATGCATATATATTCCTTATCGAGCTCATTATTGAGTTATCGAGCCGAGCTTGGCTCGGTTCGGCTCGACTCGTTAAGCTATCGAGTTCAAAATTCTGATTCGAGCTTAACTCAATAGCCTAATGAACCAGACTCACGAACCTTTATCGAGCTGAGCCCGAACCTATCCCATCAAGCCTGACTAAATAGCCAGCCCTAATATAAGTTTACCCACCAATAAAAGAAAACGAGAATTAGGTATAAAATCCTTATTCCTCGTTCCGTTCCCCCAAAAAAGTGTCCTAACGAAGAAAATCATCAAGGTAGCTTTCGAAACCCACTAGACCGAACTCCCCGATTTCGTTCGGTACTGTCCCACTAAGACGTCGACGAACCACCACTTCCCCAACACTAACACCAAACCATGGCTCCGCTCTTCCTCCCCCTCCGCCCAACTACCGCCCCGATCACCATCTCCTTCCCACCCATCTCCCTCCGACGCCCTCGTCGTCACCTCAAGTTCACCTGCCGATCCTTGGGCGACGGATGGAAGCTCCCTGACATTGACAGAGGTCCAATCCCATCGTCCGCAGCTCCTGATCCATCACTCCATGTGATATGACGAGTGTTCTTCATGTTCCTAACAGATGCCGTCCAGAAGAAGCTCACCTCTTGGCTTGCGAGGACGCGGGTCCTATTGAACGAGGTCGCCGTGCCCCTGGTGACACGCCGCCCAGGAAAGAACGACGATCTCAGGGAGAGTGAGGCTGTGGCCATGAGGATCGAGGAGGCCTTTGTGGCGGGACCGGAGCTGACGGTCAATCGCCGTACCCCCAGGGGGGAGCTGTCTCTTGCTGCAGTCGTCTCAATCGAGCAATTTGCGAGGTAGATTTCCCAGGCTTTGCTTGGATTACCTCATGGATTCGATTTCCATGCAGTCTATTTGCAATTTGGATGGAAAAATCAGAAATGGTAGTAGCTTCTGAAGCAAGGTGAATGATTGAGGCGTTTCCTCACAAGATTAAAATCAAATCATTTAGGATATCAAACGAGAAATTATGTCAACAATCGGATTACCTCATCACATTAGGCTACCCAGGGTACAAAAAAGGTCTGTCTTTATTTTTATCAAGTAAATCCCTTCAAAAGCATCAGTATCTTTCCGTGCTAAAATTCAACCCATAAACAATCGTCTGCGTCACGAGTAAGGATTTTACAAGTTCTAAAAGCATCTGAACAATTTTTGTGGATATAAATTCTTTTCCTTGTTATTTATCAACTTTATTTTAGGTCAGCTAAGTTCAAGTCTTCGAATGAGCTGTAAATTTGGAGTCTAATCCTCATTTCCTTTATGACAAAAATTAGTATCAGTTTATCAGAGTCCGACTGAACAGCTAGATGTCTATGAATATCCTCTTTTTGGAAGGAAAGGACGGATGATTGTGTTTGTACATGTCCCAATGAATACACCGACAGTTTTTGATGTTTTCTAATGGTTTTTGTGGTTGATTGATCATGCATTGGGGATAGGATGAATGGGCTGACTGGCAGCAGGATGCAAAAGATATTCAGAGCATTGGCACCTGAGGAAATACAAGATGATGGGCGTAGCTTGGTTGAGTATTGCTGCTTTAGGTTTCTGTCAAAGGATACCTCCAATATTCATCCTTTCTTGAAGGTATTATTTCCTCATTCTGTGGGCTAATTACTTCTGGAGTCTTGTAAGATGAAGTTTATATTGTTATGGGATGACCACTACATCTGGTTTGGTAATAAGGTTGTGAAATAACGATATCATGTAAATTAATTTGAAGATCTAAATTTTTAACACTCGTTCATGAACTGAAGTCTCTCTTGAAACCGGGAGAAGGTCTAGATAGTACTTTATGTGAGGTTGGACTTGGGAATAATAGTTCATGCTGCATTGGGTTGTTGGAATTGAAATGGACCGTGGGCACCCTTTGGGTGTTGGTCCCACACACTATATTTGCTTACATTTCCACTTTAGCTTTCTACATCATTATATGTATTTTCTTGCCTGCTTACCATAAAAAAATGGCCAAGTCTTCTCCCACTTTAAATATGGTCGGCTGTATGGATTCTTGCTTAAATGTATGTTGAAAGATCCGACTATTTTCGCGCTGGCTTTCGGCTACCTAATGCAACCCCCACAAGGTGGGATTTGAACTTGGGATTTGAACTCTGGTCTTTTGGGGTTGTAGACACACTGCACTATGTCTATTTCTTGCATGCTTATCATATTGTAAAAAAAATATCTTGGACGCATGTCTTGTTTCTTGATTTTTGCTTCTTACATCTTTATCTTCTTTTCATATCCAGGAATCTGCTTTCCAAAGGCTTATTTTTATTTCAATGCTTGCATGGCAGCAGCCTTACAGCAGAGATGGTGATTCACATTCTTCCCTTGAGAACTCTTCTTTGCAGGTTTTCCCCATAAATATGAGGAGTTTATTACATCTTAGAGTTTTTATCTGTTTTTGCCTCCTCATTATTAGTGGAGATTGTATTCATTTTGTTCTTTTATAGAGACAACCATCTGTTGTTATGGTATTCATTATTAAACTTGCTCAATTTTCCCCAGTTTTTAATATAACCAGCAAACCAACCCATGCTTCGCAGTGGGAGAGTAACCTATGAAGCAAAAGTTTAGAATCCTTGAATTTTCAATATTGAGGGGTGAATTTTGGGAAGTTGAATTTTGTGAAGTTGAATGGAATTAAATGATTGTATAAAAAATTAACATACAAAGGTCGTTTTGAGATATCATCACATGGCGAATCGTTATTCGGAATAGGAAAGTATCGTAAAATAGAAATTGGATTTTAAAAAATGATTTCTTGATGAGGTATTGCAAAGTCACCAAAAATATAAACATAGTATATTACATAGGACATTTCAACTGAGAAATAATACACTGATTGCCATTTTTTACGATGTTTATAAGCTATTAAAAAATAATTATAAATCTGAATTTTCGGATCAATTATTTCATTTTCTTTACTTTGATATAAAAATATTTTCGATCTACTTAATCATATTTTCCTTTACATATCATACATCTTCTCTATACCCTCATTACCTTCTTGTTTGAATGTTCTTAGAAAAAAATATCATAAGAATATAAAATATAGTATAGTTGGATAATAGAATAGAAAAATATAATATATTTGTTAAAATATGAAGGACATTCCCCCCCCCCCCCCCCCCCCATTTTTCCTCCATCATATATTGGATTCTTTTCTAAATCCATGAAAACTATAATTAGTAATATATATATATATATATATATTGGAGAGATCTATAATTGATTGTATAGGAATCCATCTATTATGTCTTCATACATTTTCCATTACCTTTGGAAAGTTAACTTCATACATGATTACATGATTGGCATTTTAGTAAACAACCATTTTGGTGCAATAGATAATACATATTTGCTCCTTTTTATTAAATGCAAATTTACGGATTTTAACCATAATCTTTTAGACGGAAAGAAAAAAATGCTCAACAACTGCACAATTGAAGTTGGTTTGACATTTTTATATGAATTGATAACTTGTGGGGTTTGACGTAGGTTCTATAATTTTTTTAATTAATAAGTTGTAGGGTTTTGGAGTGAATTATTTTTTCATTTTAGGAGGACACAACAACAATTTGGATACATATAATAATTATGATTTCATATTTGCTTAAAAAGTTAAGTACTTTACTTGTTTTACGGTAATGATAATGTTGACGCATATGAGCTATTTGTATCTCTTTGTCATTTTATTTTCTTGTTATTCTCTTTATGTAATTTACCCATAAGCTACTCTCCTATATAAGAGAGCCTAGGTCTATGGAATAGATCATCTCATTCACGTTTCCCAACATGGTATCAGAGCGACGGTCCTAGACCGGAGTTCTCGAAACCCTAACCCTAACCCGCCCCACCCATCGGCCTCGCTTCTCTCTCTCTCCCCTCTCGGCGCCGCTCCTCTCTCCGATCGTCGATCCGATCCGATCGCCAACCTGCGGCGCCCTTCAGAGCCTCATCTCGCGCGCTTCTCGCCGATCTTCGCACAACGCATCGAGCGCGCAACGTGCCTCCAGCGCATCTAGCGCAACGTGCATCCAGTTGCACTCCAGCGCGCAGCGTCATCTAGCGCGCAGTGCATCTCGCGCAACGTGTGGCGCGGCTTCAGCGCCTAACGCGCTTCCAGCGCATGTGCGCCTAGCGCGCATCCTCCAGCCACTGCGCGCATCCTCCAGCCCCTGATCCAGCGCTTTGCGCGCAGCGTGCGCCACTGATCCAGCGCCTGCACCTACATCCAGATTCGCTCGCACGTGCTTCCTGCACGTGCCTGCGTGCTCCAAGCCCTAAAACTCTAGGGCACAGATCGTGATATATATGGGGTTGGTTGCTTGACGTCTACACACGCAACTGATCCCGTCTATGTCATTGTAGACAAAGATTGTTGTCCCTTGGTCACTCCAGTCTTCCATCTTCAGTATGTCAGAAAGCAAGGCAGATATCCCATCTATGGGCGCATTTCGTGGTCCAGCGCCCATCGTCAAGATGGATGGTACGAACTATGAACTGTGGGCAATGCAGTTCATGAGTATGATGAAGTCTACGGGTAAGAAGCATATTCTTACCGAGCCCGAGCCTGCAGAGAAGACTGGAGTTCATGCCTCATGGGAGGCCGATGATGCTTATGCCAAGGTGTGGCTATCTGGCACATTGGCTATTGAAATCGCCAATGACATTCTACATCAACCTACAACCAAAGACATGTGGGATATCCTGGCAGCAACGTATTCTCAAGCGAAGAACGAGACGAAAATCCTGCAACTACAACATGATATCTTCACGATAAAGCAGAATGGTCGTCCTTTACATTCTCTCTATACATCATTGAGAGGGATGTTCGAGAAGCTCTATAGCTTCATGCCTCTTACTGCCACACCAGAACAGCAGAAGACATACAGGAATGCAACGATGGTGGGTGTGTTTCTCGCAGCACTTGACCCAGAGTATGAGGCAGCACGTTCACAGATTCTGGCAGACTCGACTATTCCTCCCATGGAGGAAGCTTTTCACAGATTGAGCAGGATCACGGTACCTTCAGCAGCAGCGAATCAGAATCCCTCAGCTATGGAGGCCAACAGAGGTCGCGGCTTTTATCATCAGGGCCGTGGACGTACCCCTCGTGGAAGGGGTGGTCGCACTAGGCCAACATGCTCATATTGTCACCATATCGGACATACTGAGGACACATGCTACTCGAAGCATGGATTTCCTGCATCTGCACGAGCCGCTGAGCAGATAGAGCCCCCGTCTGCTGCTTCACTAGATCAACGTTTTGATGATCTGGTTGCCCGCCTCAGGGGCATTATCCCACCATCTGGCCCAGCACCGTCGACAGAGAGTCATACTGATGCTGCTGCTTCTGCTTCTGCCTCTACGAGTACTTCAGGTAGTACACTTGCACTCCACAGTAGTAGATCGGATACATTGCCATGGATCATGGACTCAGGCGCTACACATCATCTATGTGGCGACCAGAGTCTACTTTCAGGATATACTCAGATTCCTCCAGGACGGACAGTAGTGATTGCCAATGGCACACACTCCCCTATCACGGGTCAGGGGGAGATTAGATTGACATCCTCTATGCAGCTCAAGAATGTTTTACATGTACCGCACTTTTCTATGAATCTATTGTCAATTAGTCAGATTACGAAGGATCTCCAATGTCGAGCTATTTTTGATCCATCTTCTTTGATTTTTCAGGACATCCGTACGGGCAACATGATTGGTCATGGCTATGAGCAAGGAGGCCTTTATCGTCTGAACCAGACCCCATTTGCCGGAATCACATCTTCTCCCGCTGGACAAGTATCTCCTCTCCTGTGGCATCTGCGTTTTGGTCATTTACCGCTTCAGAAGTTGCGTCTAGTCCTACCCTATAGTCTCCCTCACACATCTATCCAGTGTGAGGCATGTCAGTTGGGAAAACATCACAGGTCGTCTTTTCCCAGTAGTCAAGGTCGGAGTAGTAACTCCAAGTTTGAGTTGTTTCATGTCGATGTCTGGGGTCCAAGTCGTGTTCCCGATCATCAGGGACACATGTTTTATATTGTATTTGTTGATGATTTCTCTAGAGCATCATGGGTCTTTCTAATGAAAAATAAATCTGAAGCTGGAAATATCATTATCCATTTTCTAAATGAAATTCAAAACGTTTTTTCTACATCTGTCAAGATTGTGAGAAGTGACAATGCCTTAGAATTGTGTACCAACATTCTAGCCAATTACTACTCCTCAAAAGGGATTATTCACCAAACATCTTGTGCTCATACGTCTCAACAGAATGGGGTTGCTGAAAGAAAACACCGTCACCTACTTGATGTCACAAGGTCACTTCTTATTCAGAGTCATGTTCCGTACTCCTACTGGGGTGATGCAGTCCTTACTGCATGTTACCTTATCAACCGTATGCCCTCGTCTGTCTTGAATGAACAAATTCCTTTTTCACTCATTTACCCTGACAAGGATTTGTTTATTCTTACTCCTCGTGTGTTTGGGTCAGTCGCATTTGTCCATCAGTTGTCGCCTGGTACTGACAAGCTCTCTCCTAGGGCTGTCAAGTGCGTCTTTGTGGGGTACTCCAGAACTCAAAAGGGGTACAAGTGTTTTGATCCTGTGCGTCGGCGGTATATGATCAGTGCAGATGTTACATTTTTTGAATCTGTGATGTATTTTTCTGACTCCGGAAACATGCAGCCACTACCTACACTTCCTGATGCTGTATTCATGGAACCACCATCACCAGTGCCACAAACAACACCATCGTCACCACCACCACCACCACCTCCACCACCATCATCAATAGTATCCCCGCTACCATTCCATTACACCCGCAGGCTTCCTCCAGCTCATGGTCCTGACCCGTCAACTAGCTCGCCTATGGTATGTAATGAAAATATTAATGTTGATGGATCTGATGACATTTCTCAGCAGGATACATTACAGGAGCATGGTGATAACATAGATGATCTGGATGTTCCAATCGCTCTATGCAAGCCGAAGAGGAGCTGTGCCAAATATCCATTATCAGCAGCTGTGTCTTTTGAGAGGCTATCTGGAGACTTCAGGACGTTTGCATTGGCACTTTCATCTACAGACATTCCACGGAACCACCATGATGCTTTGCAGGATGCTAGATGGCGGCTAGCAATGGAAGAAGAGATGGCGGCACTTCAGTCTAGAGGAACCTGGAGTTTGGTTCCTATACCTCCAGGTGTTAGCCCGGTGAGTTGCAAGTGGGTGTTTACAGTTAAGCACAATGCAGATGGTTCAATTGACAGGTACAAGGCCCGCCTAGTTGCAAGAGGCTTCACACAGACATATGGGGTTGATTACCTTGACACGTTCTCTCCTGTGGCACGTCATTCCACTCTACGGATCCTGTTATCAGTTGCGGTTGCTAAAGACTGGCCACTCTATCAACTGGACGTGAAGAATGCATTTCTGTATGGAGACTTGCAGGAGGAAGTCTATATGCAACAGCCACTTGGTTTTGCTGTTGAGGGGGAGTGTTCCAAGGTTTGCAGATTACATAAGGCCATCTATGGCCTTAAGCAGAGCCCCAGAGCATGGTTTCAGAAGCTTTCAGACCTCTTTGAGAAACAAGGATATAAACGCTCCAATGCTGATCATTCCTTGTTCGTGCAGAAGACGGCGAGAGGTATCATTGTAATCATGGTTTATGTTGATGATATCTTGATTACAGGTGATGATGACCAAGGCATTAAGCCGGCAAAGGAAAGGCTAGGGACCGAGTTTGTCACCAAGGACTTAGGAGTCCTTAGATATTTTCTGGGGCTGGAATTTGCTAGAAATCCATATGGATTAGTCATGACACAGAGGAAGTATGTCACAGATCTCCTGAGTGAGACAGGTATGCTAGGGTGTCGACCTGCTACGACGCCAATGGATCCTAGCATGAAGCTGTATGATGATGACACAGAAGAAGTGGATAAGAGAAGGTACAGAGAACTGGTAGGAAAATTACTGTATGTCACGATCACTAGACCTGATATACAGTTTGCAGTGAGTCGTGTGAGCCAGTTCATGGAGCAACCACGTCAGGCCCATATGGATGCAATACACATGATTCTGAGATATTTAAAATCATCTCCAGGTGCAGGCTTGCTATTTAAGAAAGGAAAGGAGATTTCTGTTACAGCATGTGCGGATGCAGACTATGCAGGATTCCCCAAGGACAGGAAGTCAACATCAGGGTTTGCAGTCTATGTTGGAGATGCTATAGTTTCGTGGAAGAGCAAGAAGCAGACAGTAGTAGCTAGATCCAGTGCTGAATCAGAATATAGGGCTATGGCCCAGGCTAGCACGGAAATGATGTGGGTGAAATCCTTACTTGCAGATCTATGTCTTGATATACCTCTTCCTATGATGTTGGAATGTGACAATCAGGCCGCCTTGTTCATTGCAAATAACCAAGCTTTTCATGAGAGGACCAAGCATATTGAGGTCGACTGTCACTACATACGTGACATGATTCAGAAGGGGTTCATTGCTACATCTCACGTCACATCAGAGAATCAGACTGCAGATATTTTCACCAAGGCATTACTTAGAGGCCCATTCCAGAAGTGTGCGTCCAAGCTGAGCATGATTGATATCTATGCTCCATCTTGAGGGGGAGTGTTGACGCATATGAGCTATTTGTATCTCTTTGTCATTTTATTTTCTTGTTATTCTCTTTATGTAATTTACCCATAGGCTACTCTCCTATATAAGAGAGCCTAGGGCTATGGAATAGATCATCTCATTCACGTTTCCCAACAGATAATGATCGAGATGAATACCATTTTGATCAAATTTATATTACACATCTAATTTTATTTGTTCACTAAATGAAAATATTTTGTTGTAAATAATGGATTACTTTTTGATTTATTTTACATTCATCTAAAATATTTTTGATAGAATTTATTATCTAATTATTATGTATGGAAAGATAGTATTAAGTGTAGAAATAAGAAAGAGAGGAGAGAGAAGAGGTGTTTCACCTATTTTATTAAATATGGAGAGAAATTTGAAGAGAGAGATGTTCAGCCTAAGGGGAAAAGGAAGAAAGATTGAGGAAATAGCCACGTGGCTAAAGGGGTGAGAGAGAGGATGTGAGTTAGACGATATAAGTGGAGGGAGAGAGAAAATGCAATGGGGTGGAGAGAGAATGAGAGGAGAAAAGAGGAAGGTGCCATTTGTCATTTGAAAGGAAAGAGTTGGGGGAGAAAGAGAATGGGACTTCGATAGAAGTGGAGGGAGAGAGAAAATGCAATGGGGTAGAATGAGATTGAGAGAGAAACGGAGAAGGTGCCATTTGTCTTCTGGAAGGAAAGAGTTGGGTAGATTGGAAGGTTCCATGTGCCCTGAGGAAGGAAAGAGCTGGGAATAACCCAACTTTAGTATAGATATAGATGTTTGCAGGTAGTCCATTTCCACCTTAGCACAATTAGACCTATTATACAATTGACCGTGTGAATCTGTGTTTGCCGTTGATTACAAAAACGAATTGTGTAAATGCAATCATAATAGAAAGTTGTAGCATACTCCTATGCATACGTGGAATATTTTCAGCATTGTTAATAATGTAAAATGGGAAACTTGTCCTAAATGGAACATTGACATAATGGGGTTGTTTTGCTTGTCGTTATTATTGATATTTTTTTTATGAGAAAGAGGGTGTAGCCCCAAGAATGATGCTCACCGCAGATTTATTCCATTAGTACACAAATACATAAAAAAATAAAAAAATGCCCAACCAGCTCCACATAAGGATACAACAAGTTGAACCGTAAGGCCATCAATGTCCGTTCGTGGCCCAACCTCCTATCATAGATGTACCGACGCCCTTGTGCAACATCACACAACGAAATTACATGTTAAGCCATAACGACATCAAAGCCATGTAGTGGTCCAACACCCTCTCACAGATGAATTGATGCTCTTTAAAGATTTTCTGATTTCTTGCACACCATAAGGCCCGGAGGATTGCGAAAGGGCCAGCCGCGTCCTCCTAAGAACTCCCACAAGCCGCCCTAATCGAACTCCAGTACGCTACGTTGTACACTGAGCATAGCCACGGCACTGCCGTACGCTCCGACACCACGACTAGGGGTGTAAACGGACCGAACCTGAGCGGACCTATATTTTTTAGGTTCGGTTCGTTTATTTAATCGAGCCTAAACTTGTGTTCAGGTTCGGTTCGTTTATTTTCGAATCGAATCCCAATCGAACCTCTATTTAAACGAATCGAACCTAAGCGAATATCGAACTTAAGAATTCATAGGGAGTGAAAAGAAGAGAAATGGAAATATATATATATATATATATATGTGTTTACAATTAGAATAAATATTCATTTAGCTTTTTTCTTTATCTAACTCATCTTCATCTTTTGAAAAAATATATATTAATATGGATTCATCTCTTAGAAAAAAAATATAATTATAATATATTTTTACATATGTTCCAACGGGGATAAGGAATAAGAATAATATAGAGATATTCAATAAGTAAGGTTTATACTAGTTCTGTTGATTTGAAGATAAAGAAGGGAAAAGTAATAGACACATAGATGATGGATGTTGTAAACATGATGTGACTATTTATTTTTGGATTGTTTATACCGAGATAAAACCTACTTATCCCGTAAATATCCAGTTATCTCTAGACAAAATTCACTTATCCTAGGACAAAATTGACTTATCTCAAAATAAGGTCCACTTTTATGGATATGGATTTGTAAATATGTATATGAGCATGTTTATCGAGCCTTTAACGAATCGAACCTGAGCGAACCTATGATTTTTAGGTTCGGTTCGTTTATTTAATCGAGCCTAAACTTGTGTTCAGGTTCGGTTCGTTTATTTCCGAACCGAATGTGAATCGAACTTTTAGCGAGCCGAACCTGAGCGAATATCGAACTCGAGAATTTTCTTACAGCCCTAACCACGACTGATGATCCGCAACCAAAGAAGAGATGCTCGTGTCCTCCTGCTCAGTACCGCATCTGTCACACAAAATCTCCCCGGTGCCCAGAAGTCTCGACCTGCATGCCTTGGAAAGTAGCCGCTCGTGTCTCGCCAATCACAGAAAACCTTGATCCGCATAGGAATTCTGCTAGCCGAAATAATTGTGTAGTCTCAGACATTCTCCTCCCTAACTTCCTTACACTGCCTGGCGAACGCTTTATACACCTTCTTCACCGAAAAACTCCTTTCATTCCAAACGAAGTGGGTTCTGCCCTCGCTAGGGCCACCCACATCTGCTAGATCCCTCAAGAGGGCGACGGCCTCATCGCATCTTTGGTCCGACAAAGCAGAAGTGAAAGATAGACACTAAGATCCCTCCGCCCAAACCTCATACACCGTAGCATTCCTGTCCCCCACA
The DNA here is from genome assembly GCA_037367405.1 of Ottelia alismoides. Classification (NCBI taxonomy): domain Eukaryota; kingdom Viridiplantae; phylum Streptophyta; class Magnoliopsida; order Alismatales; family Hydrocharitaceae; genus Ottelia; species Ottelia alismoides. The sequence goes on from JAZKJV010004851.1 coordinate 558,980, forward strand.
ATGGTGAAAAGACACGGGTAATCATTCAAAGAATCTGAAGCCGCACCCATCCCCCAACACCGATCTCACCATCCCACCCAGCTCTGGCGAGACACTCATCAAACCTCTCCAAAGCGACAATGGCCTCCTGTATGCCTCAACGCTCCACGAACTTCCGACCCCATAGATACTCCGCATCATCTTGCAAATCAGGACATCGAACTCCCCTAACTTCTCAGCGCCCACTTCGCTAGCATGGCCTTATTCATGAGCTCTAAATTGTGGACGCCGAAGCCTCCCTCTTTCTTTGACCTCGTCATCGTGTCTCAGCCTACCAGGTGTACGCCCCCTCCCTCCTACCGCCCGTCAAACTAGAAGAAGCACTTCATCATCCCCTTCAACCTCTTCCGCACCCCCACATGCATCAACCTCGTTGATAAGAAAAAAATCGGGATGACGGACAAAGCATGTTTGAGGAGGACCAACTTCCCCCTTAGAGAGTGTTCTAGTCTTCCAACCCGGTAATTTATTCTCTAGCCTTTCAATCACCACCTTCCAATCCACCACCCGCAACCTTCTAGCAACCAGAGGAAGCTCCAAGTATGTGATCGGAAAGAACTCCTCTGGACAACGTAAAACACAACAAAGTTCTCAAGCCTCCTCTTGCATCACACCAAATGTAAAGAGGTTGGACTTGTCTCTTTTCAACCTTAGGCCCGAGATCTCCCCAAAGATATCCATACTGCAGGACACATTTCTTGCATGCTTAAGGTCCCCATCAATGAACAAAATCGTGTTGTCAGTGTACTGCAGAATGGGTATGGATGTGCCGTCTCTCATATATCATGTAGAAAAGCCATTAGCCGTCACCAGCTTCATCATCACCACCATCGCATTCGTCACAATTACAAAAAGAAGCAGTGCCAGAGGGCACCCCTGTGGCACCCCCCGCTGGGGCTGGAAGAAACCCCCTTCCGATTTGCCATTCATCAGCCCTGAATAAGACACCGTAGTGATGCACCTCTTCACCTAATTAATCCATCTGACTGGGAACCCTCTCTTCTGCAGCGATCGCCAAAGAAAGCGTCAATGAACGCAGTCGTAAGCCTTTGGGAAATCCACCTTCCAAAGGACCCCCTTCTGCTTCTCCCTCTTCCAATCCAGCACCAATTCCGATTCCAACACCTAAGGGTGCGTTTGGTTCGCGGGTAAACTGGGGGAGGTTAACCCACCCCAAGGGTTGCTAACCTGAGGGGTAACCTGATTTGCAGTTTCTGTGTTTGGAAAGAGGGTTTTACTGTTAAAAGGGTTTGCCTGTGATGTGACTTTTACTGGAGTTTGGGGTAATGATTGGATTTTGATTGTTTGTAGTTAGTGGGGTTGTTGGTGGATTATTGACTTTTTAAATATTTTAACTTTTGCAACTTGTACCCTTGTTTTTCATGGTAATATGAACAAAGATTATGTGCATCCGATAGTTGCATTGCCATATTCAGCCCCTAATTTTACTCGAACTTGCCGAAACCGAGCATCGATGCGAATAACTAGGTGGCGGATCGAACAGTTATTTTTGCTTTTAACAAAAAAGGCCGGACATTTCCCATTCCGTGTGAATTGGAAAAATTTCGTCAACTGCCATTGTATGATTTCTTTTGTGTCGTCTCTATGTCTCCATTGGCAAATTAAAGTGGCAAGGTCGTTTCTCTGCTCAATTTAATCTTTTGTTCCGTTTTTTTATCTATGTAAGGCATTAATCTAGAATTCAATCTAAATCTCCCAAAAAAAACCAAAATGGAGATTTTGTTTAGTGGAAATTGCACCCACATGTAAATCTCTCATTAGGGAAGACATTGTCATTTACGATTTAATTTTCGGAAGTCATTGTTAGCCTTCAAAGATAAAATAGATCTTCGGATATGACAAGAAATATTTCCATTGCAAGTAAGTACAGAATGATCCCCTATTACCGGTGACAAGGAGATTGGCGATGCTTTCGTTAACCATTTCAAGCTAGCGTTCGGAGCCGGCGCTCCTCGCCGCTGGCGTTGGCTGGGCCGGGGTGCCCCTTCCATTTCTGACTCGGAAGCCTCGGCCTTGGTGAGGCCTTTCTCTTTGGCGGAGCTTAAAGATGCGGTATGGGATCTAAATGACAACGCCGCGCCGGGACCGGATGGTTTCCCCGTGGCTTTCTACCGCGAGTTTTGGGACGTGGGGGCCGGCGATGTGTTGGCGGTAGCTCATGAATTTACGGCTGGTAACCGTGGGTTTAACAAAATTAATAAGGCTCTTATCATGTTGATTCCTAAGGTTGTCCCGGCCACTCGCATTGCGGACTTTCGCCCGATCTCTTTATCCAACGGGATATATCTTATCATCTCTAAGGCATTAGCTAGGCGGCTTGCTCTTCTGTTACCGTCGCTGGTTTCCTCTACGCAGTCGGCCTTCATACGTGGACGTAATATTTCTGATTGCTATACGGTGGCCTCGGAGATCGTTGGGGCCTGGCGGAGGTCTAATGCTAAAGGAATTCTATGGAAGATTGACTTTGCCAAGGCGTATGATTGCCTTGATTGGAGATTTCTGTGGTCTGTCCTGCGTAGGCGGGGCTTTCCGGTGCTGTGGATTTCATGGATGCGGCGGTGTATCTCCACGGCTTCTCTCTCTGTTATGCTGAACGGTAGCCCTGTCAGGGGTTTTTTCCAGCCATGTCGTGGCGTGCGCCAGGGGTGCCCTCTCGCCCCTCTTCTTTTTATGTTGGCGGCGGATGTCCTGCCTCAGATGATTGATGGGGTTGCTGCGGCTGGGTTGACCCGGGGTTGCTTTTTGGGGGATCTCCATGTCCATTCTATTTAGTTCGCCGATGATACTTTTTGCTTTGTTGAGGGTGGCCCCGATGAGGTGGCTGGCATGGCCGCGACTGTGCAACTATTCTCCGAGGCCTCCGGTCTGGCGATCAATGCGGCCAAGTCTAAAGTGGTTCCTTTTGGTTTGCCGGAGGCGGAGGCTCTGGAATGTGCTCTTTTGCTGGGATCCAATCCGTCATCTCTTCCGTTTGAACATCTTGGTCTTCCACTTACTGTTGGTCGCGCTCGTCTGCGCGATTGGAAGCCTCTTGTGGAGACGATGGAGGCCCGCCTTGCGGGTTGGCATGCGGTGCTGCTATCTAGGGGCGGGCGGTTGATTCTTCTTAAAGCGGTTCTCTCCTCTATTCCCATCTATTTTTTATCGGTCTGTGCTTTGCCCAAAGGGATTCGTCTGAGGTTGGAGCGCTGTATGCGTCGGTTCCTGTGGGGACATAATGGTGGTGATAAAAGGGGATTCACCTCGTTGGGTGGGAGGATATCACCCGTCCTAAGCGTATGGGGGGTTTGGGGGTCCGAAGTCTGGAGGCGGTTAACAATTCTCTTATGCTTAAATGGGCTGCGCTTGTATGGGCTAAAGAGGAAAGCTTTATGATTAATGTCCTGCGGACTTTGCTCGGTGCGGACTTCTCGGCCGGCTTTAGGGGCAATTCTGCTTGCTCCATCTCTCCTTTCTGGCGCGGTGTGACGCGCATTTTTGGCCAATATCGGCCTCTCTTTGCGCCTGTGCTAGGCAATGGGAATTCATTCAGATTCTGGACCGATGACTGGGCTGGTACGGGTGCTTTCAATTTGATGTTCCCGCGTCTCTTCGCCTTGGTTGAGAACAAGGAGGCCTCTGTCGCCTCTTGTTGGGATCACGGCTACTGGTGCCCCTCGATCGCTGCGAGCCTTTCGGACTTTCGGCTGGACGATTTCCTTTCTCTTATGGCTCTCCTTAGTGATGCCCCTCGGCCGTCTAGTGGGCGTGATCACTGGGCCTGGAAGGACGGGGCTTTCTCCACACGCAAGGCGTATTTGGCTATCTCTCCGTCCTTGAATGCTGATGACATTATATTGACGCGCGACTGTCGATTCATTTGGTCCCTCAAACTTCCTGAGCGCATTGGTATGTTCTTATGGCTCCTTCGTCGTGACCGCCTTTTGACTCGTGATCGATGTGCTGTTTTCTTGCCGAATATTAGTCCGATGTGCGGTCTTTGTGAGGCGGAACGGGAAACTATCACCCATCTGTTCTTCGAATGCCCGCTTGTTCGCTCGATTTGGGTTGATGTTCCTTGGCTTAATGCGGTCTCCTTTCCAGTCGTGTGTGAGAGCTTGATCACTTCACGGGGTCGGGACATGAAGCTTCTTCTGGACCCTCTTGCTAGGCTTTGGAGTACTTGGTTGGGGAGGAATGAGGCAATTTTTTCGTCTCAACGGTTCTACAAGGAGAATATCATGTTACGTGCTCTGCGGCTTCTGGAGGATTGGTCCCAGGGGTAGTCATATGGGATTTTTTTGGGGGGGTTTACACTGTTTGCGGCCTTCTTCTCGGGTTGGTCGGTTTTTATACTTTTTCTCTTCTCTCTGTATTTTCTTTCTTCCTTTTACTTTTATAATACATTGGGGTGAACACCACCGAGTGTCTCCCCCTCTTTTAAGCTTCAAAAAAAAAGTAAGTACAGAATGATAAGAACATGGGTAGATGGAAACGTAGCAACATCCAAATTACAAACGGTTCAATGTTCAACATCCGTGAATATAAACGTAGCAATGTCCATAACAAAGTTAAAATGCTGGGTTTTGATAATTATACGAGCACTTGCGCTTTAATCTTGTTGTTGCAGACGTCGTAGCCTGTCGTTGTACATCGCATGTGCAATGCGATCTCGATGTTGCTCACCCAGTCGCATTTCCATGCGGGTGACTCTAACCTCAACGCCAGGTTCAACATCTAATTCTGGAGGTTCTGGCACCAAATACTTTTCTACGCGGTCAAACCACTTGTTTGAACCATACAATTTAATGAAATTATGAATTATTGCAGTGGCCGTCAGTATGTCCCTTTGCGTCTCAAAAGCGTATGTAGGCATACAAGACAGACAACGGAACCTCTTCTTCCATACTCCGAAGGTCCTCTCTACGTCACTGCGCAGCTTCGAGTACCTATGATTAAACAAGTGTTTGTGGGAGATGTACCGCTCAGCTTTATCCAGGACCCTCCACTCCAGAAGATGATACGTGATGCCGCGATATGGCGTCAAAAAAGAGTCCGAGTTCGTATACTCGCAGTCCACAAGATATCTGCATCTCTCTGGTACGATGAAGCCTCCCCGGTCAATTGCGTCCCGCAACACAGACATATCTGAGGCGGATCCCTCCCAACAAGCAAGGATGTAAGTAAACAGATAGTCAAACGATGCCGCTGCCATTACATTCTGTGAGATGACCTGCTTCCTGTTACGGTAGGCAGCCTCTATACCTGCTGAGACAGTTGCCTTAATGTGAGTCCTATCGATAGCACCGATAACTCTCTGTAGAGCAGGAGTTTATATTAGAGACAAAAATAATGGTCAATGAATGTTATCATTGGGGGCACAACGACTATACCTGTAAGTAAGGAGCATAACGAGGATCGGACGATATACGTTGAGGGGTCTCTGTGTTGGGAAGACGAATTAGCAGATCCTCCAACTGCAGAATCATTTTAAGTACCCTATGAATGTGCCATGATATAGTGGACCCAAAGTGCTGGAACCATTCTTGAAGCACTCGGTTCGGTTGCGCATGTCCAAATGCAAACAAGAATTTACAAACTTGTTCGACGGTATCCATGTTGCGCGTGCTAGTTAAGCCTGCTCTTTGCTCAAGAAGCTGTACGAACTTCAATAAAGTTGCAGGCTCTATTCGGAAGCATCTATAAGACCGCTTGACATGGCCCGACATCATATCTTCGATCCACACACGTCCTGTCCAAGGCCTCGTATTGAGAGGAACAGGCACTCGAGACGGCCCACCATTGCGTGCTGTCACGAAGAATATATACGACGCCAACACGTATGACAACTCTGTTGCCTCAGTGAGAATCTCCTCGAACGGATTGTAAAGCTGATCATCCATCTAAAAAAACATGTGTAAGTGTCATGTACCACATTAAATTTAAATAAAAACTAGTCTGCATGCAACATTGTAGCAAGTATGCATATGGAGTGAAAAGGCAAACACACATAGCAATGATGATAGCAACATACACGAGTTCAACGATGAAAAACAAATAACAAATAGCTAAACGTCTACCTACCAGTACGACACATTATACAAATTAAATTGTTCTACGCAAGGATAAGATAGCCATGAAACGGGGTTATTCTAAACTTCCCACGGACGCCAACGTTCTCCGGAGCCTATGGCTGGTCTAGTATATGTTGAACCCAAGCCTGTAGGTTGTCTGGGTTATCCTTGACCGTCCTGAACAACTCTCTTTTTGCTGAGTGGGCCAACGCATCTGCAAGCTTGACAAAGGAAGCGGGAGAGACTGTAGGGCATGCTTCCTTCAACTCCTGATATGCGGTTCGGACATCCTCATCTTGTTCTCTTCGGTGGGCCCCAATCTTCTCCTGTATCATGTCCACGAACTGGGACATCTCCAGCGAGGCTGTCTTCCCATCTCCACTCCTCCGACGTTTAGAGCCCGATGATCTTTTTGTGGCCCTGCTAACAACGGGCGGTGTGGGTACCTCGGCTATGTCCTCTGCATCATCCTGGTCTTCTTCCTCTTGGTCGGCTTGAGCAATCCCTGGATCCTGCGACCTGATCGTTCCTCGCGATGATCGTGCAAACCGTCCTGTTGCAGTGCCCGCCCCGATGATGTAAGAAACTTCTTCAAAGTACAAGAAGGGGCGAGTCTTGTACTTGCGGTAAGAGTTGTCGACCTGCAATATGCATCATAACAGTTAGACCGCATGAATAACAATTTACGAGAGCGACATTCATTTTGCAAAAAAAGTCATACCTCCAACCATGCCATCTCATCAGGGGCGACAGGACGGTTGCCGATGTTGTCCCATCCCCAGCCGGACTTGTTTCGTAGATACAAGTATGCAGCGTGGTCCCTTTTGAATATCTTCCACCTTGACTGTATATGGTCCTTTGTGAAGCGAAGACCCGCCTGTTCATTAAACTGTTGCAGGATCCCATTCCACCCAACTGTGGTGAAAGACTTTTCGGACCAGTAGTTCTGGTCACGAGCCTCTAGCATGCACATGATAAGTAATCTATCATGTATAGGTGTCCAGTTTACAACCTTCCCTGAGTGGACGGAGTCATCATGCAACTCTCATCCACATTCTTCCCCTTACCTCGAGGAGGCATATCAATTCTATTCGTAACATTAAAATCAGATTGGAAGATGTTATCATATATGAATTGCTAGAAGAATGAACCGATTTCAAAAATGAAAAAGCTTAAAATGAATAGCATCTTCTGCCAAATTGTCATCACATGAAGTCACATTTTCGTCAGGAGAACTTCACAAATCAAACACAAGATCATCATCGCAGGGGGCGTACTGGACATGCATGAATGGATTTCAGATGTTAAAAAGAGACCATCACAGGAGCTCAAAAGAACAATGCTCATCTGGGTTATCAAGCCAAGTAATGACAGAGCAAACACAATCTTATCATCATAAGGAGCGTAATGGACAGCATCAACGAATTGGAGTTGTTAAAAAATATCATCACCGGAGCTCATATCATCATTGCTCCTCAGAATTACACTGGTCGTGATCAACAAGCGAAGTGATCACAGAGCTAGACCACAAGCGTTCACAGAGCAAACAAAAGCTCATCATCACAGGGGCCGTAACGGATAGCCATCAACGGATTTCAGATGTTAAAAAAAGATCATCACAGGAGCTCAAAACATGAATGCTCCTCAGAATTAAGCTCGTCTGCGTTATCAATCCAAGTAATCATAGAGCAAACACAATCTCATCAACATAGGAAGCGTAATGGACGACCATCAATGGATTTCAGATGTTAAAAAAAGATCATCACAGGAGCTCAAAACAACAATGCTCCTCAGAACTAAGCACGTCTGGGTTATGAAGGCAAGTAAACACAGAGCAAATACAATCTAATCATCATAGGAAGCGTAATGGAGGCAATGAATGGATTTCAGATGTTAAAATAAGATCATCACAGGAGCTCGAAACAACAATGCTCCTCAGAACTAAGCTCGTCTGGGTTATTAAAGCAAGTAATCACATAGCAAACACAAGCTCATCATCACAGGGGGCGTAATTGACGACCATCAATGGGTTTAAGTTAAAAAAATATCATCACAGGAGCTCATAATATCATTGCTCCTCAGAACAACGCTCGTCTGGGTTATCAAGCCAAGTAATGACAGAGCAAACACAATCTTATCATCATAAGGAGCGTAATGGACAACGTCAACGAATTGGAGTTGTTAAAAAAATATCATCACCGGAGCTCATATCATCATTGCTCCTCAGAACTACGCTCGTCGTGATCACAGCGCTAGACAACAAACGTTCACAGAGCAAACAGAAGCTCAAAACGGATTTCAGCCATCAACGGATTTCAGATGTTAAAAAAAGATCATCACATGAGCTCAAACATCAATGCTCCTCACAACTAAGCTCGTCTGGGATATCAAGCCAAGTAATCAAAGAGCAAACATGATGCAATCTACGTGTGCAATAACCTAAATGACACCTCAAGCGATGGTACTATTGAAAACAAAACGACGAACGAGGTAATTGATGCACGACAGGCCAAAATCAGCAACAAAATAACCAAGTTATTTGCGTTTTAGCACCTTTTTCGATCCACGAACGTAGGGCAAATAGACGAGTTAAGATTATTAGAAAAAAGTTATCACGATATTGCAACTACTAGGGGTCTCAACGATTCACCAAACCAAATCCACAATATCACAGACCACAACTAATATAATGTAGAGGAAATTAAAGGTGGAATTTGTCACTCATACCACAACCGGCAGGGAATTTGGAGCAGCGCTTCAGATCTGATCTGGTGTGGCAGGGGCTTGCTTCAGTGATTTCCTGGGCTGCAGGGGATTGGTGTCGCGCAACACGACAACAGGTGCCCTGGCGGGCACTGGAGGAGGGCCGGGGCGTCGAGTCACCGTCGTGAAGGGGCCATGGGGCTGAGAAGGTTGGTAGATGGCGGACGAGGCGAGGCTGGGGCTTGAGGGTGAGGTCGAAGGGTGTGGCTGGGGCAGGCGGGGTCAGCGCCTGGTGGAGGGAATCGGGCGGCGCGGGGAAGAGAGGGTGAAAGTAGAGGGCGGTGGCGCTGTTGAGAGGAGGGGGGGGGAAGGAGATACGGGAAGAGGAGAAAGAGGAGGAGGCGGAATCGAGTGGGGAAGAAGAATCGGGGGTGGGAGGGTTGATCGGAGTTGGGAGGAGAGGGGGCGGGGGAATGGCGGCGGCGTTGGGGTAGGGTTACGGGGGAAGGGGGGAAATCGGGGAGAGAGAAAGGTCGGGAGAGGGGAGGCGCGGGATTGGAGAGGGTGAGAGAGAGAACCGAGAGGGAGAAATTAGGGCTGGAAGAAAAACGTTATTCAATTCAACTTAAAAAAAACCTAATACAAAGGGAGCCCTTTATAGAGGCTACTCCCCCTTAAAAGGAGCAACAAATCCCTAAAATTAGGGAAGAAGAAATCAAAGGGAAAATATAAAAAGAGGCCTTTTATAATGAGCCTTTTACATGGGAATGCAATAAAATCAAATAAACAAAACAAATACTAACTAGGATAAATAACACAAATGTTCATAAAAATGGCTATCATGCTGCATCAACTCCCCCCTGCTGAAAAGAATCTCGCTCCGTCGAGATGGCATCGTGAAAATTCTGAAGTATATCGGGGCGGAGTTGTTGGAGTTCATCTTCGTCGATCCAGGTGCAATCGGTAAGAGGTCGTCCCTTCCATTTGACTAGATACCGTCGGAAGAGACCACGTCTAGTCGTCATATCTCGGATGTCCGCAATATCTTCAATCTGATCAGCATCGGTTGCGGCTGGCAGGTGGTGCATATCATCATCAGGAACTGCTGGCGTAGTGGTATCTGTCTGTTCATCTCCATGATATAAAAAGAGATCTGATACGTTGAATACTGGCGATGTCTGGACGTCTGGCGGCAGGTCGAGTAAATAAGCATTGGGGCCAATCCTTTTGAGGACTCGAAATGGACCAATTTTCCGTTCACTCAATTTTTGGTGGACTCTCAAAGGAAACCTCTCTTTTTTAAGGTGGACCATCACTAATTCTCCAACTCTGAACTCGCTCTCTCTTCGGTGTAGGTTGGCTTGGGCTTGGTATTTCTGGGTCATGGATTGTAGTTTGGCTCGGATTTCAGTATGGATGTGAGTTAGGTGTTCGACCAGATCCTCAGCAGCTGCATTACTTCTCCCTTGCATGGTTGTGGCTTTTAGGTCAAGAAATTGGGTAAGTGGAAAGCCGTACACACTCTCAAAGGGCGATTTTCCGGTGGACCTATTAGTGGAACTGTTATATGCGAATTCAGCTTGGGGAAGAATTAGATCCCATTTGGACGGAGAGTCCCCTGCAATACATCGCAACAAATTTCCTAATGACCTGTTAACTACTTCCGTTTGCCCGTCTGTTTGTGGATGATAAGCGGTGCTATACTGCAGACGAGTACCAAGACGAGACCACAGCGTGCGCCAAAAGTGACTCAAAAACCGGGTATCACGGTCAGAGGTAAAAGAACGAGGGACTCCATGCAAACGGACGACATCACGAAAAAACAAATCTGCGACATGAGATGCATCTGAGGTTTTCCTACATGCAATGAAATGTGCCATTTTAGAGAATCGATCCACAACCACAAAAATGGAGTCAACTTTTCGCACAGTGAGGGGTAACCCTAGCACAAAATCCATGGTGATGTCTTCCCAGGGTCACAGAGGAATCGGTAGGGGTGTGTATAGTCCAGTGTTCTGCCGGTGGCCTTTGAATCGTTGACATGTTTGACATTTCTGTACGAATTTGGTTACATCCTTTCGCAACTGCGGCCAATAAAAACGTTCTTGGAGAAGGATCAAGGTTTTGTCTCGTCCAAAATGTCCAACTAAACCTCCATTGTGTAGTTCCGAAATTAAATTCTCTCGAAGGGACGTGGCCGTGATGCACAGTTGGTGGCCTTTGAATAGGAAACCCTCATGAAGAACAAAAGTGGTTGTTGGGTCCTGCCCAGTGCCAAGACAGTCGGCATGAATTTGACCGAAGTCAGGATCAGTAGGATAGAGATCCTTGAGAGTTTCAAACCCTGTCGTGCTGACGGTCATTGTGGTCAGGGCATGCGCTCGCCGGCTCAACGCGTCGGCCACCCGGTTCAGGGTTCCGGCTTTGTGTTTGAGGTGGAAGGTGTATTCTTGAAGGAAATTAACCCACTTGGCATGACGCTTGTTAAGAGTTTTCTGGGAGTTCAAATATCTCAGGGCTTCATGATCAGAGTTAAGGATAAATTCTCGCTGGATCAGGTAATGTCTCCAATGCTTGAGAGCTTGGACCACGGCATAAAATTCAACGTCATAAGTGGAGTATCGTGATCTGGCATCATTCAATTTCTCGCTGTAGAAGGCGACAGGTCGTCCTTCTTGGCTTAGGACAGCGCCAATTCCGACATGTGAGGCATCGCAATCGACCACGAAAATCTTGGTGAAGTCGGGGAGTGCCAAAACAGGAGCATGCGTCAATTGATGTTTCAGATCTTGAAAGCTTGTTTCGGCTTCAAGAGTCCAGGCGGGTGCGCCTTTCCGCGTACAATCTACCAACGGAGCTGCACAAGTGCTGAAGTTCCGTATGAAACGTCGGTAGAAGGAAGCTAATCCCAGAAAGCTGCGAATTTTCGTGAGTGTTTTGGGTACGGGCCAGCTTTGAATGGCCTGGATCTTGGAGGGATCAACCTTAAGTCCATCAGCGGTGACAATGTATCCTAGGAAGAGGACCGTGTCAGACATGAAGGAGCATTTCTTGAGGTGGACGTACAGTTTTTGGTCTCTCAGGGTTTCTAGGACTTGTCGCAAGTGAGATAGGTGGTCTTCTTTGGTCAAACTGTAGATCAGGATATCATCGAAGTACACGACCACAAATTTGCCAATAAAGGGTCGCAAAACATGATTCATTGTCCGCATGAAGGTGCTTGGGGCATTCGACAAGCCGAAGGGCATGACCGTCCATTCATACAGACCCTCTTTGGTTTTAAAAGCTGTCTTCCATTCGTCTCCAGGTCGGAGGCGAATCTGATGGTAACCGCTGCGGAGATCCATTTTGGAGAACAGTTTGGCACCTGATAACATATCAAGCATGTCATCAAGGCGTGGAATGGGAAAACGATATTTAATCGTTATCTTGTTAATAGCTCGACTGTCCACGCACATTCTCCATGTGCCGTCTTTCTTTGGGGTGAGCAGAGCAGGAACCGCCACGGGACTCATACTCTCTCGAAAATACCCACGTCGCAGCAGATCAGTAACCTGCCGGTTCATCTCTTCATGCTCGCTTGGGCTCATTCGGTAATGGGGTAAGTGAGGGAGGCTGGCTCCAGGGACTAGATCAATGTGATGTTGAATGTCTCGCAACGGGGGTAGTCCTTCAGGCAACTCTTCAGGCATGATGTCATCGAACTCTTGGATGATGGGCTTTATCTCAGGTGGGACTTCAGGTGGAGTTGACTCTTGGTTGTCCACTTCACGTCCCATTAAGGCATAGATGGTGGAGCTCTCCTGAATTTCACGTTGGAATGTTTGGGCTTCCATCAACAACACGGAGCCCGTGGTCGCAGTTTTTGCCGGTGGGGTCTTGTTACCGGTTTGGTTGGTCGCAGCTCGAAGTGTAGCCACTTGGCGAGGGCTAAGGGCTTCACGTTTCGGTCTGAGGGTTACGCGAACCTTGTCTATGAGAAAGGTGTACGTGTTCGGTTTTCCTCGGTGTTCGGTGTCTCGATCGAATTACCACGGTCTCCCTAGAAGTATGTGACAGACATCCATTGGGGCTACATGGCACCACACCTCGTCCTTATATGTGGGACCAATGGAGAAGCTAACGAGGCTTTGGCGGTGGATCGGGATTCGGGTACCACCTCGAAACCATGCCACGCTGTACGGTTTTTCGAGTGGTTGCGTTGGCAGACCCAACTTATCCACCATTTCTTGGGAAACGAAGTTCTCAACGCTTCCTCCGTCAATGATTAGAGAACAACGTCGTCCTCCTGAGGTGCAGGTGGTTCGGAAGATGCTGCGTCGCAGCCAGCTATCAGCATCGTGGACAGCGGGGGTGAGCAGAATGTTTGTGGGTGCACTGTCGGAAGTGATAAAGTTTTCGTGTTCAATCACCAGGAACGGACCGGAGTCGTCTCCATCCACTCCTAGAGGTTCATAGTCATCGGCACCCATGGTGTCGGCGGTCAACGCAGTCGGATCCTCTTCAGGGGATTCTTGTTGGTCAGGGTCGGGGTATTCAGGGTCGTCGGTGGTGCATAGATGGACAGGTCTAGCCTTAGGGTTTGGGCATTCGGCGGCACGATGACCCTTTTGATAGCATCGGAAGCAAGTATCAGGCCCGACAATAGGTCGGCTTCCCAAGATGCCTTGGCCGGGGTTTCCAGTAGGTGGTCGGGCGACGGCAGGAGTTGTTGGTTTGGCTTGGGTTTTACCTGCCAGGACAGCTGAGGAACCCATGGGTTTGGAGTAGGACGTCGTGGTACTGGTACGAGGAGCATAGTTCACAGAAAAAGGCATCTTCCTCGTCTGGGCTTTAGCAAGTTTGATCTCAGCTCGTTCAGCCTGCTTGTAGGCTTCGTCGACATCGCGGCAATTGTGGAGGTAGAGTTCATCCTGGATGACTTGGCGGAGGCCTTGCATGTAGCGGGTGACCTCCTGAATAGAAGTCTCCTGCAAGCGGTTGCGATGGACTAGGGATTGGAACCCTTCGGTGTATTCTCTCACACTCATAGTGCCTTGTCTCCATGATTGCAGTCGTGCGTATAGATCTCGTTTGTAATCTTCCGGCACGAATTTGGTTTTTAGTTTGGCTTTCATCTTGCTCCAACTGCGGATCTTACTCTTCCCTTTTCGTTTGCGTTCAGATTGCAAACGGTCCCACCATAGCAGCGCATGTCCCTTTCATTTTATAGTGACGAATTGGACTTTACGTTCGCTAGGCATGGACTTCCACACAAAGAAGTGTTCGACGGCTTGGAGCCAGTCTAAAAAGACGTCAGGATCTCGTCCTCCGTCAAATTCTGGGACATCGAGACGGATACCTCGATCCCATCCATCGTCGGACTTGGGTCCATTTCGTGGTGGAAATTGACGTTCACCATTAGTTTGCGGAGTATAGCCAAAGGTGTACGGGTCTTGAGTCTTGGGGAGGAAAGGGGTGTATTCTTTGGGTTCTTCTTGTTCACTCTCCTGTGAATGATAGTCACTAACATGTCCGTCAGAAGTAGAAGAGCTAGAATCTCGGGAAGTGCTATTCCGGGAGTGCGACTTCCGGTGAGTGCGTCGACCTTTGTTGGGGTTTTCATCAGTAAGGTCGTTGCCTATCATACGGCTAGTCAGGGTAGCAATTTGCCCAGTCAACTGTTCAACCACTCCTTGCATGTGTTGCATTTGAGCAGCTAGGGATTCTAGTGTTAGTTCAGGGTGTGTGGTGTAGGGGGGTTTAGAGCCGCTAGGTTTGTCGGCCATGGATATCCTAGGGTTTTGTTTTGTGGTTTGTTTTTTTTTGTGGTTTTGTGTTGTGGTTTTTATTTTTTATTTTTTTTGTTTTATATGCAACGAATAAATGAGATGCAGACGAAATGCAGAATCGTGAGGCTCTGATACCAAATTGATGCAATCTACGTGTGCAATAACCTAAATGACACCTCAAGCGATGGTACTATTGAAAACAAAACGACGAACGAGGTAATTGATGCACGACAGGCCAAAATCAGCAACAAAATAACCAAGTTATTTGCGTTTTAGCACCTTTTTCGATCCACAAACGTAGGGCAAATAGACGAGTTAAGATTATTAGAAAAAAGTTATCACGATATTGCAACTACTAGGGGTCTCAACGATTTACCAAACCAAATCCACAATATCACAGGCCACAACTAATATAATGTAGAGGAAATTAAAGGTGGAATTTGTCACTCATACCACAACCGGCAGGGAATTTGGAGCAGCGCTTCAGATCTGATCTGGTGTGGCAGGGGCTTGCTTCAGTGATTTCCTGGGCTGCAGGGGATTGGTGTCGCGCAACACGACAACAGGTGCCCTGGCGGGCACTGGAGGAGGGCCGGGGCGTCGAGTCACCGTCGTGAAGGGGCCATGGGGCTGAGGAGGTTGGTAGATGGCGGGCGAGGCGAGGCTGGGGCTTGAGGGTGAGGTCGAAGGGTGTGGCTGGGGCAGGCGGGGTCAGCGCCTGGTGGAGGGAATCGGGCGGCGCGGGGAAGAGAGGGTGAAAGTAGAGGGCGGTGGCGCTGTAGAGAGGGGGGGGGGGAAGGAGATACGGGAAGAGGAGAAAGAGGAGGAGGCGGAATCGAGTGGGGAAGAAGAATCGGGGGTGGGAGGGTTGATCGGAGTTGGGAGGAGAGGGGGCGGGGGAATGGCGGCGGCGTTGGGGTAGGGTTACGGGGGAAGGGGGGAAATCGGGGAGAGAGAAAGGTCGGGAGAGGGGAGGCGCGGGATTGGAGAGGGTGAGAGAGAGAACGGAGAGGGAGAAATTAGGGCTGGAAGAAAAACGTTATTCAATTCAACTTAAAAAAACCTAATACAAAGGGAGCCCTTTATAGAGGCTACTCCCCCTTAAAAGGAGCAACAAATCCCTAAAATTAGGGAAGAAGAAATCAAAGGGAAAATATAAAAAGAGGCCTTTTATAATGAGCCTTTTACATGGGAATGCAATAAAATCAAATAAACAAAACAAATACTAACTAGGATAAATAACACAAATGTTCATAAAAATGGCTATCATGCTGCATCAAAACACAATCTCATCATCATAGGGAGCGTTATGGACAATATCAATGAATTGGAGTTGTTAAGAAAAGATCATCACAGGAGCTCATATAATCATCGCTCCTCAAATCTACGCTCGTCCGGGATATCTAGCCAAGTAATCACAGAGCAAGACACTAGCAAACACAAACTCATCATCACAGGGAGCGTAATGGACAACATCAACTGAATTTTAGTCACATAAAAACAAGCAACATTAGAGAGCAGGGTGCATAAAGCAGGCAAGCATCATCTCCTGGACAACGGTGCCAACCAAATCCGTGCACCGCATCATCAGAGAGAAGAAGCATCAGATCCCAGTGGGCATATGGCAAGAATAAACATAGAACCAGAAACATTCGCAAACCAATCTCAAAACAGTGGGGATGTAATGAACATATTCGTAAGGCCCATCGATATGCAGGCATACCACAATGAACAACAACAAAGCAACAACTCATTTCCAAGCATACCCAGCAGGACCGACTCCATTTCCTCGCACAGGTCTAAACTTTGGATATCAGATCCCCCACAATCACCCAAGGCCAACACCAGCGGTGAAAGAGCCCCGGCTGTTCTTCACCGACGTCAAAGGTTTGCATCATCAGGCCAACATCATGCCATATCAATTCTACAGCTGATGTCAAAGGTTTGCAACATCAGGCCAACAACCCACCAGCGATAACCCCCAGCGCCGGCAGAGCCAACAACCCACCAGCGATCAACCCCACCGCCGGTAGAGCCAGCACCCCACAGCGATAACCCCCCCCATTCGCCATAGATAATGTCCAAAATAAGAATCGATGACACCAACAAGAACCAAGGCCAAACCAGAGATTCCAACAACATTCTCATATCAACAACCAATCCCAAAATCGGATAGCATCAACAAGAGGGGTCGAGAGTACCTCCGAACGAAGTCGAAAGCTCCAGGCGAGGAAGGAGCCCCACGAAGGTGATCGTTCAAATTGTGCAAGAGAAGATGGAGTCCAAGAACAACCTGGTACCTCCAATGAAGCTCCGATCGTTGGTGCTTCCTCCTCAACTCGGAGACGTGCGAGCAACGGGATTCAGACGAGGAGACCATCGCAGGGGGAAATGGGGGAAACCGAAGGGGAGGGGAGGCTTGGAACTCGCGCGGACGCGATAGACAGGACGTCTCGCCTAGGGATGCGGGATGGGTCACGGGTGGGAGGGGCGGGGTTTTGACCTCAAAAGCCGCGGCTTAAACGGGGAGGGGGTGCGGGTTAGTGGCGAGTGTGCGGTTTAAACCGCGACCCGAACGACACCTTAGGACCGAGATCCCCGCAAAGATATCCATACTGTAGGACACATTTCTTGCATGCTCAAGGTCCCCATCAATGAACAAAATCGTGTTGTCAGTGTACTGCAGAATGGGTATGGATGTCCCGTCTCTCATATATCATGCAGAAAAGTCGTTAGCCGTCACCAGCTTCATCATCACCGCCATCGCATTCGTCACAATTACAAAAAGAAGCAGTGCCAGAGGGCACCCCTGCGGCACTCCCCGCTGGGGTTGGAAGAAACCCCCTTCCGGTTTGCCATTCATCAGCACTGAATAAGACACCGTAGTGATGCACCTCTTCACCTAATTAATCCATCTGACTGGGAACCCTCTCTTCTGCAGCGATCGCCAAAGAAAGCGTCAATCAGCGCAGTCGTAAGCCTTTGGGAAATCCACCTTCCAAAGGACCCCCTTCTGCTTCTCCCTCTTCCAATCCAGCACCAATTCCGATTCCAACACCTAAGAGTCCGCCATCTGCCTGCCTGGGACAAAAGCTATCTGCTCTGGAGAGATGATTCCCCAAGCACTCTCGGCATCAGGTTCATCATGACATTGACAACAATCAAGTAGATGGCATTGGACAACGCGATTGGCCTAAAATCCTCCACTTGAGCAGCCCCCTCTTGCTTGGGCAACAGGAAGGGGAGCGCCTTGTTCATGCGTTCATAGCCTCTGTTTCCCTGCTCGAACTCCCCAACACCGCCACCACGTCCACCTTCACACAATCCCAGAACTCCCTGTAGAAGCACACCGAGAAACCGTCGGGGCTCGGGTCCCCTCCGCATTCAACTGCCACATAGCCCGCCGAGCCTCCTCCTCCGAAATTGGCACAACCAGCTCATCGGCCTCTTGGGGGGAGATACACCCAACCCCTCGCCCACGCCACCCCCAACCTGCCTTTCTCGCTCTCCTGGAGAAAGCGACGAAGTGCGATCTAAGCCGCCTACCTATCCTTGTGTCCCTCGTCTCCTGCACTCCTCCCACCTCAATGCTCCTAATGAAGTTCCGATGCCTTCTGCCATTGGCCACAGAGAGGAAGAACATCGTATTACTATCCCCCTCCCTCATCCATTTCTGCCTCGATCTCTGCCTCCACTCGACCTCCTTTTTTCTATCCTCCAATCGCATCTGGTTCAAACTAGTACATCTCTCCTCTACCTCATGTGGAAGCATCTCTCACAAGTCCACCGCATCAAGACGAGAGATGATGACCTCCTGCGCCGCCACCCTCATACGTTACCTCTGCTCACAGTTACACCTCTTGAATTCAATCAACCACTTCCGCAGCAGCCCAAGTTTCTGAGCTAAGACCGTCAAAGCCGACCCATCCAGCTGCGTGCTCTGCCAAAATCCCACCACCGTATCGCGGAATCCCTCCAACAACCAAGCCCGCTCAAATTGTAAGAAAGACCTTGGCCTGGCCTCACATCCTCTCCTGGACACCCACCATCATCAAAAATATGCAACCCCACATCCGAAACAAACTGCCTTAGTTCCGCCGAACCCGCATATGCCACCTCGCAATTAGAGCCTATCCTCTGGCTGCAACGTCACATTCTTTATCCCCCCGATGATCCATATCTCGTTTGGGTACCATACACATTGGTCATCTGTCAGCTCCGACAATGCTTGTCCAGTCTGCGGCCCATACACATTGGTCACGCACATCCGGACCCCATCCACCTTACGCTACAGGGGGATCGAGAGAGAGAGAGAGAGAGAGTTCCTCCTCCTGTACACCTTCTCCACCAGATCTAAGCTGTCCCCGCTCCATCCACCGCCATCCCTCCTGACGCTACCGACGCATCCAACGCCCTCTACTCGCCCCACGGAAATCTTCGTTTCTTGCAGCAGCATCACATCCGCCCCCGCTTCTATGTTCAGGTCCCAGATCACCATTCTCTTGTCCGCGCTCCCTACACCTTTGACAATCCAAGAGAGATTCTTCATAAGTCCACCTCAACAACTCTCGATGGCAACACCACCTCCAGGCAGTTTATCAATGCCCAACTCGCCACCAATCCTGGCTGACCCCCGCAACTCCCAACCGATAGCTCATCACCAATCGATCCCGCCTCTGAACCTGCCGCACCACTTCCGCTCCCAATTGGGTCCTCCCTCGATGCCGACCACTGCGAATCTTTAGCCCGATCCAATGCACCCACAACCACCCTTCTCCACCTCCTTCTGCTTTCGGCAGAGGAGAACCGCCGATACCTTTTCCCAAATCTCCTAGGGGTTGACGACTACAACACAAGATCCCTTCCAGACTTTGAGGAGGTCTCAATCAAAGACACCAACCGGGACTCCACTGCCTTCACATTGAGAGGCACACCCCAATACTCATGCGATGTCTTCGCCAGATCTCCTCCGCTGCTGCCCCCCGACACCGCTTCCACTTCCGCCCATCCGACTCGGAGATTCAGGCATGTAGCGCCTGCAATCGCCCCCGAGAGCACCATCCGGCCTGATCTGCGTTGCAGTGACTGCTCCAGAGAAACAGAGACCCCTCTATAACCGGAAGTCAGGCTTGCACCCCCGTCCCTGACCGTAGGTTATCCCCCTTCCACTGTTCGGGAGTCTCCTTCGTATCGGAGTCCCGATCACAAACATCGCGCTCGAGGTCCCTTGCATGCCCCCTTCTCAAAATCAAGGCCTTAAATGTCGGTTTCGGTCACCATTTCGAAGACCGATCAAAAACGAATGTCGGTGGAATTTCGGTCAAATTTCGATCGAAATTTCGATCATTTTTTGTACTAGGGCCCTCATATTTCGGTCATTTCGGCATTTCGTTCGAATTTCGATTTCGACAGGATATCGATATTCGACAGAAATTCGACCCAATTTCGTTGAAATTTGAGGCCATGCTCAAAATCCCCTTCGTCGGGTCTCGGGTCGCTACTAAACTTGTCTACCTCCTCAGGCACACACTCCTCTTGATCCACTCGGAAGGATGCATGCCCGATCCTCATGAATAGCTCCAGAGGTAGAACCGTCACCATCGCAACGAACTCCACCTTCAACCGCCACCCTCATAGCGAACTCCACCTTCACATGGGCATCCTCCCCCTTAGATAGCCCCGAACACAATACAGAAATCATCGTTTCGAAATCATGAAGCAGCGCCATCAACGAACTCACCTCTCGCACTCGCAAGGGCACGTTCTTCAGCCTCAGGATCTTGTAGAACCGCCCGTGTGAGGGGCCATCGCGGGGTGATGGATGCCTCTACCTCATCAGTCGAAACAAGCTGGACATCTCCGTTGCGGATAGTCCACGAGAAAACACCATGTTCTCCTGCAACTGCACCATGTCCCTCCCAAAAGCCGGACCCACCCACTGCCTAATCTCCGCCAGAGCCGCCTACAGGCTATCCACTGAACCAAAACAATCTCCCACAAAGACGCCCTCCAGAGGGTCTGCAATCTGTGGGGGACGCTGGGAGGTCATCCCCCACGCTGTCGAACCCCCTCACCGCAAGCCGCCGCCACTCACCCACGCTCCCCTGACCGACCACCACAGTCCAGGACATATTTTCCTTCGATGGCCCACCCCTCCGCACTCGAAACAAACCATCACGTTCCTATACACCGCTACCAGGTGGCTCTTATCCCCACACTTAAAGCACCGTTGTGAGCCTCTCTATGATACATACCATGGCTCCCGTTGTGGACGAGACGAGACTCATCTCCGCGACCGACCCACAACCACAACATGGGCCGAGGAAAGCTGCCCCCTCCCCTTCCACGTGACCTCTCGCCAATCCATTCCATCTTCCCCCAGCGGACTGCCCCCCTGCTCCGAACCCCAACCCCCAGCCACCAGGGGCGGTTGGGTTGGGCCACCTCCCTACGCTGCTCCCTCCAGCTAGCCCCCAAGCACCTCCCTCGCCTCCAGACCCAAAGCATGCCCCCCGCCTCCACTTCCCCCGCCACAACATACCCTATTGCCGCCTGGGACGTCCCCCTCCACTTCTCTGGAGCGAGGCCTGAAGCCCTTCCCCCAAGCCAATGCTCCCGGAGCTCTGTCTCCTGCTGCGAAGCCTCCCACTACCGCAACCAGTGGATGCTTCCCCAGTCCCTCTACCACAGGGAGGTGAAATAGCTGGGGCGACGAACCAGCCCCTCCCAATCCCGCTCGCGGGCCACCAGGGTAGCCCGTCGCCGCCGCAACAGACCACCTTGCGTTGCCCAAAGCCGAGAAGCCCGTCCCCGAGACCCTCGCCTCGCCCGAAGCAAGGGGACCCACCACCCTCTTCCCACTGTCGATCGGGAATCTCCCTGAGGAAACCCAAGAGTCGCCCTTCGTGGGACCTCCCGAGCAAGATGCCATCTTTTCCTCAAGTTCCGTTATTATTGATATTATTTAGGTCATTCTTGATGCCATGTAACCTTTCCGTCTTATGCAACACAAATTAGGCTTAGGGATGAACTAGGGTTTGATGGCTTCCATTTCCATTCCATTTGAGTCCATTGTAATTTTATTTTTATTTAAATAAATTGAGATCATATGAAACATTTAAAAATATTATAGGAAGTTTGATGTCAAATTAAGTTAGAGGTTTTTATAAGTCAATTTAGGGTTCGTTAGGATTTGGATTACTTGTAGTCCATTCATCTAGAGGCTTATGGATTGAATAACAAGATCAGCTTTGAATTATAGAAAATTTGAAGTTCTTCTCCACCTCTCTCCTCTCCTTGCACGTCTCCACACTGTGGCATCAAATTTCGATTTAGACTAGTGATCGAAATTCGATTGAAATGACTAGTATCTGTGCCGTGATGGGTGTTGATAGAAGAAATCACAAATGAAATGATGAAAAGAAGAGCTATGGAAATTAGTGAAGTTATTCCAACGACATAGTCAGATGTCTCCAATATTATGCCAGTTGATCAAGCAACTTGTCGAGAGATGAGTTTTCAAATCAACGTAGAACTGATGCAATACAAAATTAGATTTATGGATGGAAGGTGGGGGGGGGGTCTACAATGAGTGCGGAGGGCTCTGGAGCGAGTGGCATTAGAGCGATAGGGAGTGAGAAGGGGGCAAGTTCGGTGAGTAAGAGGGCCTCGGATAACCGTGAGGGTGTAATGCAAAAAGGATTTTTCGCGACAGGAAAAAATAAATATTTATGGTGGAATTTATTTGGTAGAAAAATTTGGAGGGATTGGGAAAAGAAGCGCGCCGGTTGCGCGAGATTCGAGGAAGAAGAAGCGCGTAGATCGCATCGAGGGAAAAGGAATAGAGAGAAGAGAGAGATAAATCTCAAATTTTCATATAAACTGACATGTTCTAAAACAATAGACTACCACCCCTTTATATAGGAGGGATGAGATTACAAAGATAGAAATAAAATTCAAATTGACTCTAATTGATTTGAATCGAAATTTAAATCTACCTTATCCTAATTTGACTCTAACTAATTAAATTTGAAATTCAAATTGAAACCAACTAACTAATTTGAGATCACATATGATCTCTTTTATTTAAAATTATGATGACTCAAATAAACGTAAATAAAATTAACTTCTAAATAACGGATAAAAAGTAGAACATGAGGTCCTATTTATCCGTTTCACGCTGCATCAATTCTCCTTCGCTTGAAAAATTCGTCTCCCGACGAATTGCTGGATCTGCAGGCTTGTAGGTTGATAAATTTAATGCAGCGTTCTCAATATTCCGTGGCTCTCGTATTTCTGACGCCAATGCTTGCATATCGTTACAAACTTGGAGCATATTAGATAATGCTTGACTAACCTCAGCACGCCATGCACAGTCATTGGAGCGAGATCCGTTGGACTTTTTGCATGAATGACGGGAGGGATCGCCAGATCGTGAGGACGATCTAGATGCCAGCTCTAATACCAATTGATGCAAATCAGATTTTTGCAAAGATGGATAAATAAATTTGATCGTGGATTTTTGGCGGAGAAGAAAATGGAGGGTTGAGAAGGAGAAAACTCGTCGGAGAACGAGGGATTTTGGAGAAGAGAATCGCGTAGATCGCGTCGAGGGAGAAGGAATAGAGAGAGGAGATACGAGATAAAATCTTAATTTAATTGTAATCTGACCTGTTTCAAAACAATAGACTATCACCCCTTTATGTAGGAGGGATGAGATTACGAAATAGAAACCAAATCGAAATTTAAATCAAACTTATCATAATTTGGACTCTAACCGACTAACTAATTGATTTGAAATAGATTCAAATCTCTAATTAACTCTAACTAACTAAATTGAGATCACACGTGATCTCTTTATTTAAAGTAAAAAATGCAACGACTCAATTATAAAATGAGACTCTAATTACCGGATGAAAATAAATAAATAAGACCTTATTTATTCGTTGCGCGCTGCATCAGTTCTTCTTTGCTTGAAAAATTCGTCTCCTGACGAATTGCTGGATCTGTATGCTTGAGAAATTTAATTCAACATTTCCAATCATCCCATGGAAGAACTGATGTGGAGCAAACGGTGGAATCCAGGCGTGCATGGTGTGAAAGTTGGAGCCGTTAACTTCATGGCGGAATAACATGTGTGGCGCGAATGTGGGCGCCCATCCGAGTTTTGTCCCCGTGATATGGTGCCTGAAAAACTGATGTGGCATCTTCATGTCGGACAATTCGGCCTTTGGAGATTCTATAGCAAAGCAATAGCACAAATATAATAGAGGAGGAGATATGACCAATGAATTAAGCCATGTGGTCTTTAAATAGGTGAAACCCATGATCCTTATCCTAATTGGGTAAGGAAATCACTCATATTTCTTTCTTTCAGCACTCCCCTTTAAATATTTCTGCAGCGGAGGGGTGGGGTGCAATTTTCGTACCCTTTCACTTAAAAACTCATAAGTTAAATTTTCCACTAGGTTCTCTGGATAAAATTGCTTTGGAAGAGGGCCCCCTTGAAATATTTCCAAAATATCTCTTTACTCCTATTGTCAAGGGATCCGATGGAGTAAACACCCTCAGTAGTTGTTAGGGTTCGTCTCTTCTTAAGTTGGCGGCGGCCGCGTGATGGGAGCATGGGGCGACAACGACGCGTGATCGCTGCTGGCAGGTTGCTCATGGATCGACGGCGGCGAAAGGCTTGTCGTGAGCGGAGAATGGTGACAAGGAGGGTCTCGACGCTAGAGAAGGAGTTGACGGGTGAGGGGATGAGTATCGTGACGAAGAGGGGGAGGGGTGCGGATGGCGTTGGGGTTGAGTAGAGGGAAGGGGCGGAAGTGCCAGGGCTGCATCAGCGGAGGGGAACTACCGCATGGTTATTAGCCTGGTGGAGGGGAAGCGCGAGAATGAGGACTGGAGGCGGGGGCGTTGGAATCGGGGAGGGGGCCTGCGGGGAAGGGGGTGGCGATGGCACCGGGGAGAGGTGGAGGGGGGTCGGGGAAGGCGTTGTAGAGAGGGGAGGGGTGTTTGCTGGGGGTGTGGGGGTTGCGGCGGGAGGGGGTGGCAGCGACGGTGGGACTGTGGTTAGGGGTGCAGGTGTCGCCGAAGGGGTTACAAGTGCAACAGGTGAGGGTGGTGGCGCGGGGGTGATGCCGGGAGGTGGTGGTGGGGCAGGGGGGGTCCGTGAGAGGGCAGAGGACGGGCTGTAGATCGATTTCTGCGGCGTTTTCAAGTCTGAAAATACCTGGACAGCAAGGTGGTTGATGTTTTCCTCTTCTGAGAAGGCCTGGACAGCGAGCAAATCATCATCGACAGCGCGTTTTCCTTCGTCAAAAATCTGGACAGCAACTTTGGTAGTGGGGGACTTCGATTTGGCGGCATTTTCTTCTATTTGGCGCGTTAGTGCCTCAATATTCCGTGGCTCTCGTATTTGTGACGCCAAAGCTTGCATATCGGCACAAACTTGGAGCATATTAGATAATGCTTGTCTAACCTCGGCACGCCATGCACGGTCATTGGAGCGAGATCCGTTGGACTTTTTGCGTGAATGACAGGAGGGATCGCCATCTGGATGCTATGCTCTGATCCCAATTGATGCAAATCGGATTTTTGCAAAGAGGGATAAATAAATTTTATTGTGGATTTTCGGTGGAGAAGAAAATGGAGGGGTTGAGAAGGAGAAAACTCGTTGGAGAACGAGGGATTTTGGAGAAGAGAATCGCGTAGATCGCGTCGAGAGAGAAGGAATAGTGAGAGGAGATACGAGATAAAATCTCAATCTAATTGTAATCTGACATGTTTCAAAACAATAGATCACCCCTTTATATAGGAGGGATGAGATTACAAAAATAGAAATCATATCGAAATTTAAATCGAACTTATCCTAATTTGGACTCTAACCAACTAACTAATTGATTTGAAATAGATTCAAATCTCT
Organism: Ottelia alismoides; assembly: GCA_037367405.1. Classification (NCBI taxonomy): domain Eukaryota; kingdom Viridiplantae; phylum Streptophyta; class Magnoliopsida; order Alismatales; family Hydrocharitaceae; genus Ottelia; species Ottelia alismoides. The sequence goes on from JAZKJV010004851.1 coordinate 584,491, forward strand.
AATTAACTCTAACTAACTAAATTGAGATCACACGTGATCTCTTTATTTAAAGTAAAAATGCAACGACTCAATTATAAAATGAGGCTCTAATTATCAGATGAAAATAAATAAATGCGACCCTATTTATTCGTTGCGCGCTGCATTAGGGTGGAGGTAATCGTTGGGTGGACGTTGGCGAGGATCTAATCGATGTCATCATTAAGGAGTTGGCTGGAGAAGGTCCGTTGAGTGTTCCACGAAAGAAATCGTGCCGACTGGAGAACCGTGGGGAGAAGTGTTGGTGTTTCAGGTGTAGAGTGCTGAATCATGTCTAAAGCTTGCAAGGCAAAAAACCAACTGTGCTTTCGATGAGGTCAGCCGGGCCATCGGAGGCAGGACTGCGCAGGTGAAAGCACATGGTCGAAGAAGGTCTCGGACGCGTTTCTTTCGAACAATAAGGTGATTTCTTTGCTGCGATGTTTGTCGAAGGAGGTACAGTGTATGGCCTTTGGATGGGGTCATCGTGGGGGAGGAAAGGTAGATGACTTGAAGCGGTTTCACAATAGACTGGGGCTGGTAGAGGATGCTGTCATCCAAGTCGACTCATTGTGGTTGCTTGGGGACAACCTCTACGTGCGGGGTTTGTCGAATAGAGGCGCAATAGAGGCGATTAGGGGGGCTTTGGAGGAGTGCTTTCCGCAGGAGTGGAGGGGGCTTATCTGGTGGCGAAGGCCACATTACTTGGATGGCGGTTCTGACTATATGTATCCGATTTGGAGGTTGAAGGTGGAAGGAGTGCCTCTTCGGTGCCAAAACTTAGAGTCCTTACAAGCTGCTCTCGCGTACTTGGGGTTGGTCGAGGAGGCTTGTTGCACGGGGCTTTCGGTTGGTGAGGGTTTGCACGTTGAGATTTTGCTGAGGGGGAGTAGGCCACCTTCTTCGACTCGAGTTGAGTTGAAGGTCGGTCAGAGGGCGGTATCGGTGTGAGTCGTTCTATTGGGTGAAAAGGTTGCTGATGGCCTTTTCGACGGTGGTGCTAGAGTAGACAATGATGGAGGAGGGGTAGTAACAGATGGATACATCTGAGGAGGCTTTGTAGAAGCAAAATCGACAATGATAACTTTGGAAAATGCGGAAGCGGCGACATTAACTGCGGAACATGCGAAGCAGCGGGATGAGGTGCTTTGGCTGCGCCTGGCAATAACCCTCATTGCAATGATATTTCACCCAATTTCGCCAAATATTGTTGAAATATGAAAATTCCCTAATACACATACTTGATTTCGCTTAATTTGTAGAAATTTCCCCCCATTTCATTTTATTTTTGATGTATTATCTTTTCAAAACTTTTTTACGTTGTTTCTTTGTTCAGTAATCTTCTTCCACGACTGCCTTGTTTTTTATGGAAGGCTTCACTCCCACTAATAAGGGAAGTCATGAACATAAACTAGGGATGTAAATGAAATTTAGGGACATATGCATCACTATATCCTTAACCATTTTAAAATATATTGAAAATCACAAACTATATCCCCAAATATGGATATATTTAACGTATAATTGTGATTTAATACTAACTTTTAACCGACAGATACCAATTATCATGTATATTAAATGCTTCATTTATAGACTAAATTAGAAGTACATAAAATACAAATACAACAAAATAAAAAAGAAAACAAAGTTATGTACGAGACAAAATAACTTGTATAACTAAGATTAATTAGAACAAAGTGCTTTGGAAGAATCACATGAGAAGCTAAGCAAGATTGCATGATAATCCGGAATAGCAAAATACCACATGGGGTGAAAATCTTCCTTTGTGTTCTCAAGCATGGTCGTCTATTAATTAAGGTACGTAGGAACAAGCTTTTAAGATGGGGGGGATACGCAGTGCTAATGCGACATGGAGGAGGCAATTCACAGGATGATTTGAGCATGCCTTTTGCTCATCTTTGGGCTATTTGATGTGCTAAAAATGAGCTTATTTTTTGTGGTCTGAGATTCTATAGTGAATGTATTGTACATGCGAGGGCTCTTGCTATGCCGTGGTCAAGTTGATGTAATTAAATAGTTAATTGATGGTACTTTTGTGGTGATTTATTACACGTCAGGATATCACCGTACTTTAATTTCAAATATAATATTAACTAGAATAGAGATATAATTTTATTTCTTCATTCATAAATGATTCCAAAATGCAATATTGTCAGTTCTTTGTTTCTTATCTCTTGATCTCTGATTTATTTCAAAGATGACACACACATGTTGCAGTAGCTCGCTTGTATATTTATCTACACGAGTGCAAGACATTTCAACAATTATAGACTTTAGAATGTCAAGATTTCAAGCTCTAAGTTTCTTGTTGAATCGAAGTTGTTATGTTATTTAATTAGGTTTTTATCACTTGTGCCTTCTTAACTTCTGCAATATCATTTATACCCCTTTGTTTTTTGCAATATAAGCTGTGTCCCTGCCTTCTTAGAAAATCCATAGTTTTGCCCTTTTGTAATATCAATTATTCTCGTACCTCACCTTAACGATCGACAAAAGTATGAATTTTGTAAGAAGTAAGTGACACAACTTTTTTTTTGAAATCTAAAAGGAAGGGGGAAACACTCAGTGGTGTCCACCCCAAAATATTTTAAAAGGGAAAGCGGAACAAAAAACGTAACAAGTGAGCCCACAGGGCCGCGCCCCACCCATTACATGTTCCAATCAACCAGCAGACGATTAACTAACGCACACACATTTTCCTTGTAAAAGCTTTGTCACGAGAAGAGAAGGTCGTTTCTTCCCCTCCAAACCGCCCAGAGAATGGCCATAGGTAGTCCCCGCTCTCTCCGCGTTCTATGGATGTTGGCATGGACTGAATCCCAAAAGGAAAGGAAGTCGCCGCTGCTGCACCAAGCCGGACCCAGCTCCGGCCAAACTTGTGCTACTACGGAGCAGGAGAAGAAAATGTGCTCGATCGATTCAATTGCCGCGTTACAAAGGGGGCACACATCAGAAATTACCCCGAGCAGCCTCATGCACCTATCCCTCGTCATCAAGCGTTTACGCCTAAGTAGCCACAAAAAAATCCTATCCGCTCCGGGAGCTTCAGTGCCCATATAATCAAACAATCTCTGAATAGCAACTCTGAGCCAGCCGGGGGGGGGGTCTAAAGATTGCACCATATGTCCTTCTCACCGAGAAGGAGCCCTCCCTCCACGCCCAATGATCCCTGCCCTCACCAGGCGGACGCACCTCCCGGAGAGAGTCCAGCAAAGCGAGGAAGTCATCGAATCTCTGATCAGAAAGGTGTGCCGCGAAGGTTGGGCACCAGAGACCATCGCTCCAGCAAGACGCGACCGAGCAAGATTTGTCACCTGCAATTGCAAACAAGCGGGTAAACCGAGAGCGCAGGGGCCCACCCTCGTACAATCATCAGACCAAAAGGCGAAGCCCCCTGCCCAAGAACAGGTTTAAAAAGGGCGAGGTTGCTCACAAAAGCCTTCACCACGCTGCGCCAGAACGGGGATGAGGAGCTGCTGCCAACGATCAGCTGAGGAGGGGCGCCGGTAACGTCGTAAATTTTTCGAATCGCAGCGCAAGCGAGGTCACTACCCGGACCCCAGATCCTGCTAGCCCATTTGAGGAGAAGAGCCTCGTTCATTTGTTCAAGAGATTTGACCCCCAGATTTGACCCCCAGGTAAGTGGCACAACTGATATTACAAAAAGAGAGGAGTATAATTGATATTGCAGAAGTTAAGAAGGTCTCAAGTGAAAAACCCTATTTAATTTGTATCTTGTTTGGGAAAGTTGTAAGCACAAAAGCTATATTTTTAAACTTTCCAAAATTAGGACATATAAGAACTTGAAGATGATCGACCATATTGTTGACCTGATCTATTATACATGATCAACACATCCTTTTTAGTTTGATCGATCAATTACCGATCAACCATAATATCTTCGTGGTCATTTCTTCAGTTCTTCATGTTCTTCGATCTTTTGGAGAGAATAATTCATCACATAGCTTTGTCAGGAAAAGCTGTCAAAAGCAACATTGTCCATTATTGTTGATGGCGTTAGAGTTGAAGGGGATAGGGAGATGGGAAATGCGATTGATGATCATTTTTTCAACTTCTCTATGAGAGGTGCGTCTAGGCCATGGCGTTGGAACGATCTTGGCGCGCATGGTCTTTCTGTTGATCATGCTGGTAGTTTGGTCATCCCGGTCACGAGAGAGGAGGTGAAGGCGGCGTTATGGAGTCTTAACTGTGATGGGGCGCCTGGCCCTGATGGTTTTCCTATCTCTTTCTACAGGGAGTTTTGGGATTTGCTCGGAGATGAGGTGTTGGAGGTTATGCAGGAATTCTGTTGCTGCACCGCAGGGTTCGAGAGTCTGAATAGGGCCTTAATCTTCCTTCTTCCAAAGACGGGGTTTCCTGAGCGGACTGAGGATTTCAGGCCGATTGCTATTTCCAACGGAATTTATCTTATCGTGGCTAAGGTGCTGGCTACACGTCTCTCTCGAGTGCTCGATCATCTTATTTCACCTGTTCAATCTGCGTTCATTCCTGGACGCCACATTGACGACAGTCTGGTTTTGGCTGTGGAGATCATTTGTGATTGGAAGCATTGCGACAAACATGCGTTGCTTTGGAGGGTTGATTTTGTTAAGGCTTACAACTCTTTGGACTGGCAGTTTTTGTGGGATGCGTTGTCTAAGAGAGGTTTTCCGAAGGTTTGGATTGCGTGGATGAAACGTTGCGTCCCCACGACTTCTTTCTCTGTTCTGGTCAACGGGCGCCTTGAGGGGGATTTCGTCCAGCCTCAGAGGGGTGTTAGGCAGGGGTGCCCTCTGGCCCCTCTACTGTTTGTGGTTGTTGTGCTCAGAGATGCGCGATTGTTTCGGGGTTCTCTTGTGGTGGGATATCCGTCCCTTTGCTGCAGTATGCGAATGACACTATCCTATTCATAGAAGGTGGGAAAGAGGTGGCTGGGGCTACTGCTATTACTCTGGAGATTTTTGCTGAGATGTCTGGCCTTCACTTGAATCGTGACAAGTCCAAGGTTATTCCTTTCGGTATGACTGATGACATGGCTGCGGCCTGTAGCTTGGAGCTTGGTACTACTTGGCGGTTCCCTTCCCATTAACTATCTTGGTATACCTCTGTCAGATGGTAGGATCAGGCTGGTGGATTGGTTATCTGTTGTTGAGAAAATGGAGAGGAAGCTCTCGGGCTGGAAGGCGGCTCTGCTCTTGCGTGGTGGTAGACTTGTGCTTATTAAGGCGGTCTTGTCGGCGATCCCTATATATTTTTTCTCCTCTCGTATGGTCAAAAGGTATTGTGAGGCGACTGGAGCGTCTGATGCGCAGGTTCTTATGGAGTAAGGCGGGGCAGGAAGAACATGGGATTCACTTGGTGGATTGGGAGACGGTGGTGCAGCCTAAGAAGGATGGGGGTCTTGGGATTGCTTCTGAAGTGGGTGGGCAGGATTTAGGGAAGTGATGGGGGGATCTGTTGCAACCTGATCCGGCATCTTTATGGTGTGGACATTGTGAATCCTCTTATGCAGCGACAGTGTCAGCGGAAATCAGCTTTTTGGAAGGGGATCTTGAGCGTCATGCCTCGTTTTCACGAGTTGTTTTGCCCTGTTGTGGGGAATGGTGAGATGTTTGGCTTTGGGTGGACAACTGGACGTGTGAGGGGCCTCTTTGTGGTCGTTTTCCACGTCTATTTACCTTGACGACTGATCAAGGGATCCGGATCGCAGGATGCTGGGATAATGGTAACTGGATGCCGCCATTCAGAGTGGTGTTTTTGGATCAACGTCTGGAGGACTTTCTCCTTCTGTTGGATGTCCTTAGTCGGTTTGGGAGTCTGGGAGGGATCATTGGAGGTGGAAGGGCGTGCCCTTCTCCGTCCGGAAGGCGTATGGAGCTATTTGTCGTCCGCCTCCTTCTGGCTCGGTCAGCGTCACTCTGACTGTGGGCTTATTTGGACAATGGGGTTGCCCGAGAGGATTGGCTTCTTCATATGGCTGTTTAGGAGGAAGCGTATTATGACTCGCGATAAATGCTCTAGACTTTTCGAGGGTGTGTCCGATCGCTGTTTGCTATGTGGTACGGAAATTGAAACGTTGGATCATCTGTTCTTCCGTGGCCGCATTACGGCTACTATCTGGGAGGATGTGAACTTGGACTGGTTGCGGACTGTCGACTTCGAGTTGTTTTGGGCTTCTCTTTATGATGCGCGCAGAAGGCAAAAGAAGGAAATTCCGGTTCCTGTAGTTGTCCTATGGGCCATTTGGCTTGTGCGCAATGCGATTTTGTTCTCGGGGATGCGTTTTTATTGTGAAAACGCCTGTTATCATTACAAGCAATTGTTGGAATCTTGGCTTATGTAACAGGGTCTGTTTTGTTAATTTTTTTAATATAGTGGGGCAGGCACCCTTGCGTGATTCCCCCCTTTTCTGACTTCAAAAAAAAAAAATTCCTCCCAATTTTCTTGTTATTCTGATAGCAGTCAAAACAATTTTAACAGTTGTCGGCATCTTGTGATATTATTCCTTTGATATATTAGTATTCACCCATGCTTAATGTTAGAGATATTATTGCTTGTGGATATATTTTGATATTCTTTGCTAATATCTTTGTTGCAAAATACCGAAGATAATTTTTTTTATATTCTTTCTACAATACTTTTTATTTTTATATTCCTTCTACAAGACTTTTTGTTGGAACTTTGGTGATTAATACAAACGCTTGTAGGTTTATCTTAGATCCTCGGAGATTGCCCTATCCGAGGAAGTCAGAGTATAGTTGGAGTTTTTCCACCCCCTACATAGCAGCAATGTCAAATTTGTGGTGTTAACTTTAGTGTATGATCCAAAGATTTAAGGCTAGCAGGTTAGTAAATGGTTGAGATATCCCCGTAAATATCTCGTGCTATAGTAATGACTCGGCTTACTGGAAATCCTTGATCATGAAGACTTAGGTCATGGTTTTCATCCGGTTGGATTTCCCTGGTAAAATCTTGTGCAATGTGCTTGCGTGCTTGCTTGCTTGTGTTGTACTCAAGTCCAGGCTTGTAAAAATTAACCGACTCTAGTCATCTTGATTAGTCGAGTTGGGGGGGGGGGGCTCGACTAGGCCTACTCGACTAATAGGTGGTTGCCCCTACTAGCTGATTGCTTAATCGATCGAGTTTTTCTCCCTAAAAACCTAACTCGTTTACCCGATTAACGAGAATAAGGGTTTACTGTATGCCAGCAAGCCCTTTTCTCCTCTATTCACCTGATGCCCCCAGACCGGGAAACAACACCTTGCCACCGATTGCTCCTCCTCGACACCGCCTTACGTGTCGACCACTCCTTCGTGCTCTGCCTTCACCTCCGCAACGCTAGCTGCTTTTCATTGTCTCCTGCTCACACCTCCTTTCTTCCAGTCTGAGACTAGGGTTAGGATTTTAACTTTTTTAGTCTTTTATGCTATTTCATTTGTATATCATGTGAATTAATGTTTGTTGTTATTTAGCAATTAGTATATTTACTTTCATTTTGTACATGTTTATGTTTTTCATTTGTTTGTCATGTTATTTTATTGTAACCTGTTTTTGTTTTATGTTTCTCATTTATACATCATTATAAACATCTAGATAGGCTTCAACTCAATTGAATATTATTTTTAACAGGTCTTTTGATTCATCATTCATAAATGGTTATGTTTATGAATGATAAATTTTATAGGAGAACAACTCATGAATAATTAATGCAAGTATTCTTATTGTTGTTATCTTGTAAGTTTATAACATTTTAGATGGTTACACCTCCCTTGAATGTCGCTTCCAATAGCGACTTGTTGTTTTATGTGTCACTAGGATCAAGTGATCATGCATGGTAATTCAGATACCTTTTGAATCATGCCAATTTGAACATTGTTACTTGTAGGTTGTGCAAGATGGTTGTGAAAGGAGGGGCTTACAGGTTTAAAAAACATTTTCCATGTTAGAAAGACCATGTGGCTGCATGCCCAAGGTTGAAGAGATGAAGAAGAAGATAATATCATATCTGGATGAGGTTGCCGAAAGGAAGGGTTAGAAAACCACATCACTTGAGGAGATGTGAGATGTGATTGATATCACTGGAGATGTTGGATCGACAAAAATATCTTGATTATCTGAATCTTTGGAGTATAACATGACATTGCAAGGATCACTACATATGTCCATAAAGGATGCATTCAAGGATCATTGGAGAAAGAGTTGTCTATTATATATGCAACCAGGCATACTGCATACACATCGACAATTCTTTTCGACGCATTGACTACGAAATCATTTTAGCAATATTGGAGATAGTTGGGATGTACGGTCCTGGTCTCAAGCCTCCCACTAGGTACGAGATAAGCGGTTTATTTTTAAAGAAAGCATTAAAGAAAATATCCGATGAGTTAATATGCCCTCGAAAAACATGGAAGTCGAGTAGATGCTCCATAATGGTCGATGCATGGATGAACATGCGAGCAAGGACCATCATGAATTTCTGCATCAATTGCTCCTTTGGAACTTGTTTTTAAAGTCCATAGATGCATCCAATGAGATACACATTAATAACATCAAAGCCTTTTATCACATTAAGTAGGATCGACAACATGGATTTTTCGTCTCCATTCATATCTATCTTGGGTCATTCTCGAGCTTAGATCCAAATAAGTAAGTTCCCTTGAGATAGTTTCATTCCAACACTTCTTGGACCTTCCTCACCCTTTCTTAGTCATTTCAACATCCCAAATCTTGCATCTTCTAACTGGTGCATCAAATGACAACCTTTGTAAATGCCCGCCTTTAGAAAGAATAGCCGCTTTCCATCAAACCCGTTTTTTTCTAGCTTCTCAATGATAGGAAACCAATCTGTGCTTTTAAGTTTGCCACATGGCAAGGGTAACCCAAGATACTGAATTGGCAGAGAACCATGCTTTGTCCTCAGTCTCTCTACGCATGCTAATGCTTTATCTTCTGGTATACCAAAATGATTGATTTACTTCGATTGAGGTTATGGTCATATAGTTCACCAAAGACCTCCAAGGCCAAAGCTGCCCCATCACCTCCTCACACATGCCTTCAACAAACAAGATGGCGTCATTTGCGTACTAGAGCAAAGGAACATAGATGTCCCAAAGGGTGTAACTAGTGATCATACCTTGCTGCATCACCTAGCCAACCATGCATGCGGGCATATCTATAACAATAAAGAACATCATAGGAGCTAGGGGGCATCACTGCCTTACCCCTCTTCACGATTGGAAGAATCCCCCCTCAAGACACCCATTTATAATTACCGAACAAGATGCTGTGGTAACAAATTTCTTCATTTATGAGATCCAAACATTTGAGAATTCCTGCCTTGCGAATGATGCCCAAAGAATGCTCCAGTTAATAGTGTCGGTCATATGCCTTCGAGAAATCCACCTTCCAAAGAAGCCAACCGACCTTCGTGTCTTCCAATTTGCAATAATCTCAGTATCCTAGCCAAGCTATCAATAATTTGTCTTCCAAGAATAAGGGTCGACTGCATTGGAAAAATGATATTTGTCCATAACAACATTCAATCTGTTTACTAAGACCTTGGCAATCATTAGGTAGATCATGTTAGAGAGTGGATTTGCTTGAAATCCTCCACCCTCTCAGAGACCTTTTTAGGGAGGAAAAGGAGAGTCTTCTTCACATGATCGAAAATGCCACTGTCACTTGTAAACTCCTCGACAACCTCCACCTCTCTGCCCACCAATGTCCATAACTCCCAATAAAAGGAAACTGGGAAACCATTGGGGATTGACTTGGGATTGAAGAAAATCTAGAATCGAGAAGAAGCCAAAGAGGTGAATGTGGTAGGTGAGCTTCAACGTTGGTCTTAGTTGATGTGCTGATAAACGATGAAGAGGAGGAATTCTAATTTGAAGGCACATGTGAAGAAGATGATGCCAATCTTGATTTGGATGATGATAACATTGATGAGGATGATGACTAGTCTCATTTGTCATTAAAGCTACTCTCATGGCTTTTGTACGACAGATGCATGCTATTAAAGTTTCACCATTTAAGAGTTTCGCTTTTGAGATCTTTTATATGAAATATGCACACTTTTTCTAGAAGTGAAGATGGCAGGCACCCTTGGAAGATGTACAATTTTTGTTTCAGCCCTTTGATAGGTGGATTAGTTTTCCGTTAAGGGGGTAGGGTGTGGATGAATGATTATCTATATGACAGATTTTTGTTATTATGTTCATAACAAATGTTATTGCAAAGTACAAATACTTGGTATCTACCTTGTTGAGATATTTCTTATCTTTCTTACTATTTTTCTGTTTATTTTGTTTACTTCATATAATTTGCCAATTGATTCCTCTCCTATATAAGAAAACTCAAGGGCCTCTCATAGATGAATTAAGTTTTTTTCCTCTACATGGTATCGAAGCGACAGTACTAGATCGAAGTTCTCATACCCCACCAAACCCTAACCTTATCCGCCCCCTCCCTCATCCGCCGCCCCAGGCTACCATCCCTCCATCCGACCTTCGCCTGATCTAGCCTAGGCTACCGCCCCAACCCCTAGGCTATCGTTCCAGCATGTCTAGTCCGCTGTTCCTATTGCCCTAAGCCGCCACTGTGGCCGGCCAGGCCTCTCCGGCCGTCGCCTCAACCGCCCAGGCCACTGTTGGTCCTCCCGCGTGCTTCCGTGCACCTCTGCAGTCGTTCTACAATTTGAACCAATCTGATTTTGATTGGAAAACATGATTTCTGACCTATAAATCACATTTTTCGGCCCTAGCAAGCAACAACGATTGATGTGGTTTGTTGTATGAGTCTACACGCACTACAATCCTTCATATGATCGTGTAGACTCGTTTATATCAGTCTACTCCCCAATTAAATTCCGTTATTTGGCCATTTTACAATCATGTCAGAGAACAAGGGTGGCATTTTTTTCGTCTGGAGCTTTCAAGGGCCTAACTCCTATTGCTAAGATGAATGGGACCAACTATGAGTTGTGGTCCATGCAGTTTCTCATTCTTATGCAATGCAACAACAAGGAACGCATCCTGACAGATCCAGAGCCAACGGCTAAGACAGGGGTAAATGCTTATTGGAAGCTAGATGACGCGCATGCGTGTGTTTGGCTATGTGGGACCTTTATCACATAGATAGCCAATGATATTCTAAACCAGCCCACTACCAAGGATATGTGGGACACTTTGACTTCCACCTATGCTCAAGCGAAGAATGAGGTCAAGATTCTTCAACGACAGTTTGACATCTACAAGGCCAAGTAGATTGGTCATTCTCTGCATGTGTACTACAGTTCACTCCATGGCATGTTTGAGAAACTTCATAGAATCATAGCTATATGCCTATTACTGCATCTCCTGAGCAACATACACTTTGACTTCCACTTATGCTCAAGCGAAGAATGAGGTCAAGATTCTTCAGCTACAATTTGACATCTACAAGGCCAAGCAGATTGGTCGTCCTCTGCATGTGTACTATAGTTCACTCCGTGGCATGTTTGAGAAGCTTCATAGCTATATGCCTATCACTGCATATCTTGAGCAACAAAAGGCATATAGGAACTCCACGATGGTTGGAGCTTTCATGACCTGTCTTGATATAGAGTATGATGCAACACGTACTCAGCTTCTCATTGGCGCCACCATACCTCCCATGGAGGAGGCCTATAGCCGTCTCAGTGGGTTATCATGCATCCTACAATCACTCCTCAGCCCTCGTCTGCTATGGTTGTTTCTCGTGGCCGAGGAGTGATGACCCAGTCTAGAGTACGTACCCTTTGTGGTAGAGGCGGTGGACGTCCGCGTGACCCTTGCACCTTTTGTCGTCGACCGGGACGTGCAGAAGGTACATGCTATTAGAGGTATGGATATCATGTCACTGGTCATGTGGCAGAGCAGATTGAGCCTTCTGATACTTTTGCTTCCCAGACCGATCATCACTTGGATTCCTGTTGTAGGAACCGCCACTACAGATACCGCTATTGCAGACAGAGCCTCTTCGAGCTCCTCAAGTATTGCTTATGCTTTCATTGGTAGTAATGGTGCATATATGACAGAGTAGATTATGGAATCTGGTGCTTCCCATCACCTTTGTGGAGACAGAGCATACCTGAGGTCCTATAGGACCATACCACATGCTAGATGGATTGTTATTGCCAATGCCGACTATTTACCCATTATCATGCTTCTTCAGAATGTTTTATATGCTCCTGACTTTCATATGAATTTATTAGTCAGATTACTAAGGACCTGCATTGTCGTGTCATCTTTGACCCTTCGTCTCTTGTGTTTCAGGACATACTCACGGGCAGGTTGATTGGATGTGGCCATGGGCAGCGAGGACTCTACAGACTGGTCCAACCTCCTCATATTGGCGTTTCTACTACACCTATTAGACCAGTCTCATCATATCTGTGGCACCTTCATTTTGGCCACTTTCCTTTGCAGAATCTATGTCATGTTCTCCCTCAGATTTCCACGAGAACCTCCTTCCAGTGTGAGGCATGCCAGCTTGGGAAGCATCACCCTCCTCTTTTCCATCCCGTCAGAATGGAATTGTTCTCAGTTAGTTGAGCTCCGTTATTTAGATATATGGGTTCGAGTCGTGTTACTGACCACCAGGGACACCATTTTTATCTAGTTGCCGTCGATGATTTTTTTAGACTTTCATGGGTCTTTTTATTGAAGAATAAGTCCGAGGTTGGATATGTTATCAAATATTTTATCAATAAGATAAAGAATATTTTTTCTGCCAATGCCAAATATATTCGTTCGGATAATGCTTTAGAGTTCTGCTCCTTATTGCTTTCTTAAATCTCTTGGTATTGTTCACAGACCTCACGTGCCTATACATCTTAGTAGAACGGTGTTTTCGAGTGCAAACACTGCCACTTACTTGATCTGACTCGAACATTATTGATACAGAGTCGTGCTCCTCATGCCTACTGGGGAGATGTCCTCACGGCTTGCTATCTGGTAAACCGCATGCCTTTGTCTGTCTTGGGAGAGAAGATTCCTTTCTCAATTACATTTCCTGAGAAGGATCTTTTCTCTCTTACACCTCGTGTGTTCGGTTTAGTTGCTTTTGTTCATGATGTTTCTTCAGGTCGTGACGAGCTCTCTCCTAGAGCTGTCAAGTGTATTTTTGTTGGCTACTCTCGTACCCAGAAGGGGTATCGTTGCTTTGATCCGCTCAAGCGGAAATACTTTGTCAGTGTTGACGTTACTTTCTTCGAGTCTGTCATGTATTTTTCTCCTACAGGCGATAGACTAGACCCTTCTGACTCTGACGATGAGATCTACATGCCTTCATCTCCTAGTGTCGTACCACCACCTCCCTCTGCTCCTTCTCTACCATCACCCCCCAACCACTACCGCCACCACCTACACTTACTCCTGCCTCTTCACCTGCTTTTGTGGCTCCACCTCATATTGTGACTCAGTTTTTGCCACGTGTTTTTACTCGCAGGTCTCGCTCGGTTCCCATTGCTCACATGCCTTGCCCATCATCCAGCACGCCTCAAGTATGTAATGAGCACATTATTTCTACTGATGGCACGACTGAGTTATCTGTGCAGCAGGATTCCATATAGGATGAGCAGGTGCCCTTGGCAGATGTTCTTGATGTGTCAATTGCTTTGGGCAAGCAGGAACGTAGGTGTGCTACTTATCCTCTTGCAGCCTTGATTTCCTTGTACAGACTGTCAGAGGATTTCAAGAGATTTACCTTGGCACTATTAGCCGTGGAGGAGGCTCTTCAGGACAGTCAGTGGAGATTAGCCATGGAGGAGGAGATGACTACATTATAGTCACGTGTTACTTGTAGTCTTGTTTCTGCTCCATTAACACATTTGTTGTGAGATGCAAATGGGTGTTCACTGTGAAACACCGTGCAGATAGCAGTGTGGATTACAATAACGCGAGACTTGTGGCACGTGGGTTCACCCAGACTTATGGAGTGGACTATCAGGATACTTTCTCTGAAGTTGCCAGACATTCTACTCTACATATACTACTTTCTGTTGCCGTGACACGAGATTGGCCCCTTTACCAGCTTGATGTGAAGAATGCCTTCCTCTATGGTGATCTACATGAAGAGGCCTACATGCAACATCCACCTGGGTTTGTTATTGAGGGGGAGCGTCAAAAGGTTTGCAGGCTTCACAAGGCTATCTATGGCCTTAAGTAGAGTCCGAGAGCATGGTTTCAGAAGCTCTCAATCTTGATAGAGTAACATGGGTTTGTGCGATCGTCTGCGGACCACTCCTTATTTGTGCACAGGACCCAGAGAGGTACTATTGTCATCATTGTTTATGTTGATGATATTATTGTTACAGGGGTTGAGGAGCAGGGTATTCAGAGTATCAAGGTCTTCCTAGGTCAGTTGTTTGTGATCAAGGACCTTGGTAATTCGTGTTACTTCGTTGGAACGGAGTTTGCTAGGAACCGACGAGGTCTTGTGATGACGCAGGTGAAGTATGTTACAGACCTTCTTTCAGAGACATGCATGGCAGATTGCAGACCTGCTACTACTCCTATTGACCCAAGCATGAAGCTATATTATGATGACACTGAGGAGGTCGACAAGGGGAGGTGCATGGAGCTTGTTGGAAAGCTACTATATGTGATTATTTTCAGGCCTGACATATCCTTTGTCGTGAGCAAAGTGAGTCAGTTTATGGAGCAACCTAGACATGCACATATGGATGCAGTCCATATGATTTTGAGATATCTAAAGACTTCACTAGGTACGGGACTTCTGTTTTGCAGAGATATGTGTCTTTTAATTACAGCATGTGCAGATGCATATTATGCTGGGTGTCTAAATGATAGGAAGTCTAATGCAGGTTTTAATTTGTCCATAGGGAATTCCTTGGTTTCTTGGAAGAGCAAGAAACAGAGCGTGGTTGCCAGATCGAGTGTTGAGTCAAAATACAGGGCAATGGCACAGGCTAGCACGGAGATGATGTGGGTCAGATATGTTCTTACTGACCTGACTATAGAGATGCCTCTTTCCATGCACCTCCAATGTGACAATCATGCCGCTCTTTTCAATGCCAACAACCCAACTTTTCACAAGAGGACCAAACACATAGAGCTGGACTGTCACTACACTCGTGACTTGATACAGAAGGGTCTTATTGCCACTACTCATGTCAGCTCTGGAGATCAGGCATCATATATTTTTACTAACTAGAGGGCCTTAGCAGAGATGTTGCTCCAAGTCGAGCCTGATCGATATCCACGCTCTAGCTTAAGGGGGGTATCGAGATATTTATTATCTTTCTTACCATTTTCTTGTTATCTATTATTTTGTCTACTTCATGTAATTTTCCCAATTGGTTCCTCTCCTATGTAAGAGAACCCAAGGGCCTCTCATAGATGAATCAAGTCTTTTTTTCTCTACATACCCGATAACTCGATGAATCATCGTTTGAGACTGCATGCTGCAAATGTACTTGCTTAACAACATGATACAAGATGCATCGTCATTATCATCGATTGCAAAAGAAGTATGCATTGACTCGAGAGGCTTTGTTTCTTCTTAGGGGGTGTTCGATTCGGGAATAAATAGGAACAAGGATGAGGAATAAGGAGAATAAGGGTTTATTCTCTGTTTGGCTGGAAAGATAGAAATATGGAGAATAAGGTGGAATAATGATAGATAAGGTGTAATAATGGTAGGTAAGGTGGAATAAAGATAGGAATAATGGTGGAATAAGGTGAAATAATGAGATGTAGATGGGAATAGCCGTACTCTTGGGAACCACACCGAGCGGAGATTCGACCCATTATTCCTGTACCTATTCTCCAAACGAACAAATCCTTAGTGTTTGTATGAGTGAGTATGACCTGTTTGTAACAATTTGACTGCATGCTCTTGCTTGTGAGGGGAGCGTTGAGAAAAGTGGAAAGTTTATATTGATTACATGAAGATACGTAGTCCATTTCTATATGGCATGTGATCATGCATTTAGTCTTGCATTACCGGTCGAGAGACAGTAGTGAGAGATCTCAATGTATATCTGTGTCGAGGTCATGAATTTAGTTTATCTGTGTCGAGGTCATGAATTTAGTTTGACTTGAGAAAAAGTAGTGTGGTCTCAATGTATACTATGTTTGTGTCTACGGGTCACCTGTTTGTTCATTTGACTGCTTTTCTCGTGGAGTATGACCGCTTGTCTCACGGAGTATGATGATTGCTATCATAAACCATGCTACATTTTATCTTAGTTCCACTCAGTCGACTCTTCTTTTCAACGGCATGCTACAACCATCAAAACCACATGACACCATCTTCCCTTGTAAGTTCTTCATAACACCCTTGCAAAATTTACTGGTCACTGTGGGCGACCATCCACCTGGGTGATCACCCTTTATGTTCTAAATTAAGGACTGTCACTATTGGTTCTCCCGGACACTTGGCTGGAATCACCTCTTGCAGCTGAAATCACAGTAGCCAATCTTGCTGGTTCACGAGCATCCTCTTATAATCCTTGTATTTGACCAATATTGCTACCTTATAGAAGCCACTCTTCTTGCCTCTGGATTGCTATTGAGGGAGTTCCTGGTCATTTCTAGAGTCTTTGTTGCTTTCTATTGTTATATTTCACATTTTGATGTTTACATCTATTTTTTGTGCTTGTTAGTTCATAGTAGCATTGTACATTAGAATCACATCTAGCAGCTGAAATCGTAGTAGCCAATCTTACTAGTTTTTACGACCATCCTCTTATAACCCCCGTGTTTGACCAATATTGCTACCTTGTAGAAGCCGCCGTTCTTGCCTCTGGATTGTTATTGAGGGAGTTCCTGGTTATTTCTAGATTCTTTTTTTCCTTTTATTGTTATATCTGACATTTTGATGTTTACATCTATCTTACGTGCTTGTTGATTCATTTAATACACAGTGCATTATATACTTGCCATTTACATTAAGAGTTGGAATTTTAGCATGTTCACTTTTCTTGTTCAGGATGGGCTAGTAAGAGAAGAGGCTTTTATTCGTATTGCCCCTGCTATCTCCGGTGTTGCTGATAGATCAACCGTGCATCACCTTTTCAAGGCACTTGTTGGAGAGGAGGGGGGCATGTCGTTGAAGCTGTGGAGTGCGTATATCTCTGAACTTGTCAAGTAAGTACAGGTCCATGGATGCTAGTCCAACTGGTTATAACTGTTTCTGCCTGTATTAATCTTTCACATAATGGAGGAAAAACAATGAAATTTAGACAGAAAACCATGTTATACAACTATCTACCTGTGCCTATAGATGTCATACCACTATTGATGCTACTACTATTTATTTTAGCTTTTTTCACTTTTATGGGGTTGTTTGCCAACTTCAACAATGGATTTGTGGTTATGTTAGAAGTGTAGTCCGCACTATTTGAATTTAATTTAATATTATTTTGGTGGTTGCACTCAACCATGACCAATCCCAAGCCCGGGTAAATTGAATAGGGTTGCGCGTTAGGTAGCCGACAACCAATGCAAGAGAGACATTCTTAAAGTGTTTTTTTTAAAACACTACTTAGGAATTTGTCTTATAATAGTTCCAATCTTTTCAACATGGATTTAAGCAAACATTTAGGTTTCGTTGGGGCGTTCCCTACTAGCAACGCGTTGCAAATCCCGAATGCAGTGAGAAGTTTGCAAGGGCTGCGACATCACTATCCGGATGTAGTTCAAAATTTGCAAGGGTTCTCGCATGAGGAACACATACGAGTAAATAAGCTAGTTCCACTGCATCGTTGCTCAGATGTAGTCCAAAATTTACAAGGGTTCTCGCATGATGGACGCATGAGAGTAAAGAAGTTAGTCCAAAAAGGTTGCATATATGTAGTTGGAATATTGACACTTTGACTGACAAATCGATGAAGACTTTAGATACGGTAAAAAGAAGGAAGATTCAGATATTATGCCTCCAAGAGACAAAATGTATTGGAGATAAAGCAAGAGAGATCGAGAAGACATATTCTAAACTTTGGTATTCAGGTAAAGATAAGGGCAGAAATGATATTGGAGTGGTTGTTCATAAGGATTGGGAGGGTTACGTGATTGAGGTGCAAAGATCTAGGGATCGCATTATTATGTTAAAGTTGGTGTTCGAACAAGAAATTCTGAATATCTTCTCAGTTTATGCACCTCAAATTGATTTAGATGAAAGGATCAACCATGTTTTTTTGGAGGTTTTGGATAATATTATGCAAGGAATCCCTTAGTGTTCATGGAGACCATGGCTTCAGGGATATAAATGAAGATGGAAAAGTCATTCTAGATTTTGTAACGGCTTATGATTTTTTCATAGCAAACACTCTCTTCAAGAAGAGGGAGGAGCATTTAATTACTTATAAGCGCTACCCGACTAGAACATAGATAGATTACTTTGCATTGAGGGGAAGAGGCCAGTTGTATTGCAAAGATTGCAAAGTAATCCCATGAGAGAGGTTGGCAATCCAACATTGCTTGTTAGTCATGAATGTACAAATAAAAGGGTTGGTAAAGAAAATGAGGGTTTCAAGATCACTAGAACTAGATGGTGAAATCTTCAATTGAAGCAATCAAGCTTCAGAAAGAAGGTTTTAGAAGAATTATCTTGGTATTGAAATAGAAGTGTGTAGAGATAGATTTATGTTACGTTATTTATTTTCTGTTTCTCGTACTATTTCTTAATTCCCTTTACTTATGTATGTCTTGTGTAATTGACCCGTAGGCTACTCTCCTATATAAGAGAGCCTAGGGTTCATGGAACAAACATCTTCTTCTCTTTTCCCAACATGGTATCAGAACGGTGGTCCTAGTCCGGAGCTCCCACATCGAAACCCTAATGCTAACCCTAACCCTAACCCACCGCCCCTCTAGCCTCCCGCTGCCTTGAGTTCCAGCCCTGCCACCTTTTGCCGACTCGAGTCCCAGTCCCGTCGCTGCCTCGAGCCCCGCCGCCTCGGGCCCTGCAGTTGTGTCTCTCACCCCCTCGGGCCCCGCAATCTCGCGGTCCCGCATCCCCTCGGGCTCCGCAACCCTTTCGGCCCCGCTGTTGGGTTCCAGACCACAGCCCACAACCCTTCCCGCAACCCTTCTCATAGCGGGGTTGCTGTTCTGCGGTCTCATCGTCTTGCCATTCGCGCGATCTAGCTCCTAGGTCCCGACCGCATCTCCGTGTTGATGGGTTTGGTTGCTTGAGTCTACACATGCAACCAAACCACTTCATGTCTGTGTAGACAAAAAGTTATCTAGTCTACAACCCTAGTCGTCTCTAGTCATTATGTCAGAAAGCAAGATTGACATTCCCACCACGGGCGCCTTTAGAGGTATTGCGCCCATTGTGAAGATGGATGGGTCGAACTACGAGCTATGGACCATGCTGTTCATGAGCCTAATGAAGTCGATGGGTAAGAAACACATTCTTACAGAGGAAGAACCGACAGAGAAGACATGGTTGTATGCCTTGTGGGAGGCTAATGACGCATATGCTCAGGTTTGGTTGTTTGGTACCTTGATACAGACATTGCAATCGATGTCTTGCATCAACCCACTACCAAAGCCATGTGGGACATTCTTGCTGCCACTTACTCGTATGCCAAGAATGAGACAAAAATTTTACAGCTTCAGTATGACATCTTCACGATAAAGCAAAACGATCGTCCCCTGGATGCTCATTACACTGCACTGAGGGAAATGTTCAAGAAGCTTCATAGCTTCATGCCACTCACAGCTATTCCAAAACAGATGAAGACATACCGGAATGCCACGATGGTGGGTGTTTTTCTAGCCCCTTTAGATTCACAGTATGATGCTTCTTCTTCACAGATTTTGGCAGATGCCACCATTCCTCCAATGGAGGAGGCCTTTCGGAGATTAAACCGAATCAGTATTTTAAGTCCTGCACCAGTCCTAAGCTCTTCTGCTATGGCGGCATCTCGTGGAAGAGATGGTTCATCTCAGTTCTGTAGTCGGGGACCACAGGGTAGAGGTGGACCGTGGACGTGGTCGTGGACCACCGTATATCTACTATCATCGATCCGGTCATACAGAAGATACATGCTACTCCAATCATTGCTTCCCAGCATCTTCCCGTGTAGCAGAACATATTCAGCATCATGGCGCACCACCAACATCAGATCAGTGGTATGACGAACATGTGTCTCGACTATGAGACATTATGCCTCAGCCAACGGCCCAACACTCCTTCACCGGTTATAGAGAGCAACTCTGATGTTGCTGCGACTGCAGGAGCTAGTACCTCAGGTAGTGCTCATATTTCCGGTATCTCCGAATGGATTATTGATTCAGATGCAACACATCACTTGTGTGGAGACAGAAACATCTCATATCCTACAGGCAAGCCTCTCCAGGAATGTCAGTTGTGATTGCAGATGTGACTTATTCTCCCATTACAGGACATGGGGAGATTACCTTGACGCCATCTATGCAGTTGCAGAATGTGTTGCATGCACCATCTTTTTCTATGAATTTTTTCCATCAGTCAAATTACTAAGGATTTACACTGTCAAGCAATATTTGACCCATCCTCTCTTTTGTTTCAGGACATTCTTACGGGTAAAGTGATTGGCTGTGGCTGTGAACAGGGCGGGCTTTATCGACTGGTCCAAACACCATATGCTGGAGCCTAATCTCATTCTATTGGACTTGTCTCTCCTTACCTATGGCATCTACGCTTCGGTCACCTTCCACTTCAGAAACTGCATCAAGTCCTTCCACAGATCTCACATCGCTCGTCGTTCAATTGTGAAGCATGCCAGTTAGGGAAACACCATCGGTCTGTCTTCCCTAGTCGTCAGAGTCAGAGCAGTAGCTCCCCGTTTGAGTTTTTCCATGTTGACATTTGGAGTCCAAGTCGTGTTCCCCGATCATCAGGGACAGGTTTTATCTAGTTGCTGTGGATGATTTTAGTCGTCTGACTTGGGTCTTCTTGTTGAAGAATAAATTGTAAGCAGGCCATGCTATTATGAATTTTATTAAAGAAGCGCGTAATGTTTTTTCCACTTCTGTCAAATTTGTACGAGCTGATAATGCTCTTGAATTTTGTACCCACATGCTATCTCAGTTCTTCTCATCTCACGGCATTATACATCAAACATCTTGTGCCTACACATCTCAACAAAATGGTATTGTAGAAAGAAAGCACTGTCACCTTCTTGATATCACTCGTACACTCCTTGTCGAAAGCTGTGCACCACCTTCTTTTTGGGATGATGCGGTTCTTACGCCATGTTATCTCATTAACCGTATGCCCTCATCACTCTAGGGGAAAAGATACCTTTTTCCCTTGTTTTTCCAGAAAAGGAGTTGTTCTTTGTTACTCCTTGGGTCTTTGGGTCAGTTGCATTTGTTCATCAATTGTCTCCAGGGTGTGACAAGCTCTCTCCTAGGGCTGTCAAATGTGTTTTTGTTGGGTATTCTAGGACTCAAAAGGGTTATCGCTGCTATGACCCATTACGTAGGAGATATTATGTTAGTGCAAATCTTACCTTTTTTGAGTCAGTCATGTACTTCTCTCCAACATGCGACATATTAACACTATCTACTTCAGGTGATGAGATCTATATTCCACGTCCACCCATGCTCACACCAGTGGCTCCACTACCATCTTCACCCTCACCATCACCATCAGCTCAACAACCATCTCTCCTAGGGGTCACGGAATAAAAATCTCTTTTGTTTTTCCCAACAGAGGGGGTGGTGAGTATCTCTCAGGAGTTGGGTGGATTGATGAGACCGGTGTTGGGGATGAGCGCGGCTTCACTTTCTGGTTCGATGATTTGATGGGGATGGGTATAGTGTGAAGTACCCACAGCTTTTCGCATTACAGGGGATAATGAGCCAAGGTGTGTGAGGTTTAGGCAGAGGGCTCTTAGTGCCCATCTTTCACTTCGGCACTGTCAGACCAGAGATGCGATGAGGTCGTGGCACTCCTGAGGGATCTGGCAGATGTTGATGGCCCCGGTGAGGGCATGAACCATTTAGAGTGGAAGAAAGGGAGGTTCTCGGTGAAGAACACATACAGAGAGTTCATCGGAAAGCGCGAGGGTCTGCGGGAGGAGAATGTATGGGATTACAGAATTATTTGGGCTAGCAGAGTTCCTATGCTAATCAAGGTCTTTTTGTGGTTGGCGAGACGCGGGCGGCTGCTCTCCAAGGCATGTAGGGTAAGACTACTAGGCACTGGGGATTCCATGTGTGACAGATGCGGTCTTGAGTATGAGGATTACGAGCATATCTTATTCGGATGCGGGACATCGACCATGGTGTGGGAGCGGATGGTGATGCCGTGGTTGCACCCAGAGAACAACGTGACATACTGGTGCTTGATTAGGACAACTTGTGGCAGTTCTCAGGAGGATGCGACTGGTCCTTTTGCCATCCTCTGGGTCATTTGGTGTGCTAGAAATGAAAAATCTTTGAAGGCCATCCTTTCATCTGTGAGTGGGTGCCGAGCCACTGCAGAGCTTTGTTGGCTCTATGGATTAGAGCATAATCTAGTTGCTTAGTGCTGTTGTGGGTGTGTAATCTTATAATCTTGTAATCTTGTGATCGCTTCTTTTTGGAATAAAATAGTGGTGTGCTTTATTTTCGGGGCTACACCTTCCTCCTAAAAAAGCCAAAACTAATCTTCCTGTGTCCGCCAAGGATATCCCTCCTAAACAATGTAAAATAATTTGAAGGCTTTGTATGCGATCTTATTATAAAGAAGAAAAAAACTAATGTTGTATATTACATTCGTAAAGCTGCATTATAATAAGATTTCAAAGTTAAATCTTATACATAGCAAAGAGAGAGATCAAAGAGCCTACAAGAATTTATGTAGTAGACAAAGTGCCTAGACACGAGCTACATACAACTCTAAGCATCTTCAAAGAACTTAATTTGTGGGAGCCAAAGTGAGATGCGATTGTCCAATTTTTCTTTATATGTCCATAGTTGAACAAAGAAGTTCAACTATATTATAAGGGGCTTAGACCATTGTAAAAGAAAAGGTGAGGGTTGGCATTGTAGGAGTAGACCGCAGAAAAGCAGCTTCTCTCTCTTCCGGCTTACTCTCCTTTTTCCGGGACAGACTGGGACATACGGGCAAATGCGAAGACCTCTTTCCCTTCTCTAATTCATCTCTTTTTGTCAATGGAGGCCATGGACGCAACGAACTCCCGTTACTCCTGACCACGTTCTATCTACTAGGATTCTGAGATGAACTAGCGTGTTGGTTGCAATGTTCAAGAAGGCAATATGTGGTATTCACTCGAAGGGATCACTGCATAACGAGTATGCAATATGCATAGAGTATGGGGTTCAGTATTTTTTATTATTGAAAAATACAAATAAATATTTAATATTATATTAATATCCTCTAAAACTTATATCTCTTGATAATAATAATAAATGCAGAAAAAGTAGATAACTGTTATGGTGTTTCGTTCAGGAGGTGTTGCGGAGGACGACTCTAGGGTTCCCTTCTTGAGGCGACTTCGGGCGGACTCTGGGAAGTTGGCGGCGAGTCAGGTTGCTTCGGAAGAGGCAAGGGGCTTCGGGATGAGACTCTCGGTTACGAGAGGAGCGTGGTGGGCTCTCCCGGCTTCTGGGCAGAGCAAGGTGGGCGACTGCGGCAATAGGGCTTTACCGTGAGGACCCGTGATCGTATTTGGGGGGAGATGGGTTGTTGCCCCAGCCCTCAGGATTCCCTGTAGTGGAGGGCTTCGGAGTTCGGACAACATCCGTTGGCGGGGTCGCGGACAACAGGGCTCCGAGCGGTTCCGATAGGGGGAAGGCCTTTGGGTGGGTAGCAGGGAGGTGGAGGCGGATTTCCCAGGTGGTGGTGGGGTGTGCTGCAGCGGTGGAAGTGGAGGTGGGGGCGTGCGACGGGACTGAAGGAGAGGGATGTGCTTGGGGGCTGGTTGAATGGTGCGGCACCAGGGGTGGCCTGACCCATCCGCATGGA
Source organism: Ottelia alismoides (assembly GCA_037367405.1). Taxonomy (NCBI): domain Eukaryota; kingdom Viridiplantae; phylum Streptophyta; class Magnoliopsida; order Alismatales; family Hydrocharitaceae; genus Ottelia; species Ottelia alismoides. The sequence continues at coordinate 608,482 of JAZKJV010004851.1, forward strand.
GTTTGGTTTTCGGAACAAGATGGCGGCCAGTTGAGGGAGGCTGGTGGGGGCTGGCGGGATATCTCGAAGAAGGGGAGGGGGCGACGCTCCTTGGCGCATGCTGAGCTTATGGGTCGGTCGCGAAGATGGGTCTCGTCTCGTCCTCAATGGGAGACGTGGTCTGGAGATGGCTCCGTATCGCAGTGAGGCTCTCGACGATGCTTTAAATGTAGATATAGGGGTCACATGGCGGTGATGTGCAGGAATGCGATGGTATGTTTCGAATGCGGAGGAGTGGGCCATCGAAGGTTAAACTGTCATGTTCTGTGGCACCGTCTGGGTGGCGTGTGGGGGATTGGTGACGACTTGGACGCAGGGGGTATCGACCCCAGGGGATGACCTCGCAACGTTCCCCTCGAGTAGTGGACCCAATGGAGGGTGTCCTTGTGGGATATTGTTTTGGTTCAACGGATTTTCTACAGGCGGCTATGGCAGACATTAGGCAACGGGTGGGTTCGACATTTGGGGGAGACGTGGTGCAGCTGCAGGAAGGCTCAGTGTGTGCTTGTGGTCTATCTGTGGGGTGGGGGGTCCGCCTTGCTTCGGAGGGAGCCGAATGGACTGTTGAGATGGAGGCGCCCATCACTTCGCGACAGCACATCACATGCGTGGTTCTACAAGATCCTGAGGCTGAAAGGCATACCCCTGCGGGGGTGGGACGTGAGTTCGTTGGTGGTGCTCTTTCGGGAATACGGAACGATGATCTCTGTATTGTGTTCAGGCCTACATAAGGGGGGGATGCCCATGTGAAGGTGGAGTACGCTGCGATGGTGGTTATGCCTCGGGAAGTATTTACAAAGATCAGACATGCATCATTCCGGGTGGAGCTGGAGGAGTGCGCGACTGAGGTGGCGGGTACGACGGGTAGCTACTCGACTGAAGAGCTATTGAGGAGGGGGCAGGCAGGGGACCCTGAGCCTGAGATGGATTTCTGCGACGGAGGAGACTCGCGAGCAGGGGAAGGGGCGACCCGTGGTCAGGAACGAGCTGGGCGAAACTGGTTTTAGACTACAAAGGGGTTTTCGTTGCGCTCGAACAGTCCCTGCAATGTGGATCAGGTGGATGGTGCTCTTGGGGGCGATTACGGGGCGCTCATGGCATGAATCTTCGTGTCGGATGGGCGGAAGTGGAAGCGACGATGGGGGAGGGGCAACAGAGGAGATCATCGCGGATGCGACGCATGAATAACGTGATATGCCTCAAAGCGCGAATGTGGGGGAGTCCCGTTCGATAAATTGCATTGAGAACTCCACGAAGTCCGGATGGGATCTTGTGGTACGACCGTCAAACCATGGGAGATTTGGGAAAAGATATTGGCGATTCTCCTCTGCCGAGAACAGAAGGAGGTGGTTTGGGCTCAAGAGTTGCAGCGGTCGGTATCGGGGGAGGAGGTCCTCATTAGGAGCGAAAGTGCGAAGATGCTTTTAGAGGCAACACCGACAGGTGGTGAGTCGTCGGTTGAGAGTAGCGGGGGCTAACTGAGACTGGTGGCGAGTCTGGAATTGGCCTGTGGGTGGTGCCGCAGTCGAGAGCGGCTGAGGTGGACCTATGAAGATTCTCTCTTGGAATGTCAAGAGTGCGGGGAGGGCGGAGAAGAGGATGGTGATCTGAGGCCTGAGCGCAGAAGCAGGGGCAAATGTGATGCTGGTGCAAGAAACAAAAATTTCCCAAGCTTTTGATGAGATCTGTAGATCCATGGGTGGCCCTCGAATGGACGAGTGGAGGGCTTTGGACGCGTCAGGAGCGTCAGGTGGGATGGTGGTAGGATGGAGCGTGGACCGTTTTTATCTGGTGGAGGTCTACAAGGAAAGGCACTCTATCTCAGTCTGTCTGCAACGCAAGACGATGGGATCCGGATGTGGGTGACAAATGTCTATGGGCTGCAGGCTAGCCATGCACTGTCGGAGTTGACAGATGACTTGAGAATGTTTCGAGAGAGGTACACAGGGATCATCAGGGGGGGGGGATATTAATGTGACACTGCAACCGGAAGATTGACCCTGGCTACGAGGGGGAGTGCATGCGGGCTCGACGGAGCTGAGGCAGTTTATTTCGAAGGTGGGGTTGCATATCTTTGATGTTGCTGGGTGCCATTACACGTGGGGAAATGTCATATCGAGATCGCAGATTGACCGTTTCCTACTGTCTCAGGAGGCGGCTGAGTCTTTTCCGCTGGCAGACCCATGGACTCTTTGTTGGATCACAACCCAATCTTTTAGTCCTCAGGTGAGGATGTGTGGCCAAGGTCTTTCTTCAGATTTGAGCGGGCCTGGCTGCTGGAGGACGGCTTCCGCGACATGGTGGTGGGCTTTTGGCAGAGCACATAGTTGGATTGGTCGGCTTCGAAGTCTTTGGCTCAGAAACTTGGGCTGTTGCGGAAGCTCCTTATTGATTTCAGGAGGGGTAACTGTGAGTAGAGGCAACGTTTGACGGCGGCAGTGCAAGAGGTCATCTCTCGCCTTGATGCGGTGGAAGACTCACGGGAGCTGTTTCCCCATGAGGTAGAGGAGAGATGTGCGAGTTTGAACCAGGTGTGACTAGAGGATAGAAAAAAAGAGATCGAGTATAGGCAGAGATCGAGACAGAAGAGGCCGCGGGAGGCAAATAATAATATGCGACTCTTCCACTCTACGACCAATGGAAAAAGGCGTCGGAACCTCATTAGAAGTATTGAGGTGAGAGGAGTGCGAGAGTCGAGCGATGCTGGGATAGGTAGATGGCTAAGATCACACTTCATCACTTTCCCAAGGAGGGCGAGAGGGACGGCATGGGGGCGGCATGGGAGAGGGGTCAGGTGTATCTCCCCCCAGGAGGCTGAGGAGCTGGTGGTGCCAATCTCAGAGGAAGAGGCTCGTCGTGCTCTGTGGCAGTTGAACGCAGCTGGGGCCCCGAGCTCCGACGATTTCTCGATGTTCTTCTACAGAGAATTCTGGGAGTGTGTGAAGGTAGACGTGATGGCGGTGCTGCGGGAGTTCAAGGAGGGAAACGAAGGCTTTGAAAGCCTGAACATGGCGCTCCTGTTCATGTTACCCAAGTGGAGGGGCTGCTCGGGTGGAGGATTTTCGGCCTATCACGTTGTCCAATGCCATCTACTTAATTATTGCCAAGGTCCTGTCGAATTGGTTGCAGAGAGTGCTGGGGAGAATCATCTCTCCAAAGCAGACTACTTTTGTCCCGACAGACATATGGCGGACTCGTGGGTGCTGGTGTCGGAGTTGGTGTTGGATTGGAAGAGGGAGAAACAAAAGGGGGTCCTGTGGAAGGTGGATTTCTCAAAGGTGTACGACTACGTAGATTGGTGCTTCCTTTGGCGGTCGTTGCCTAAGAGAGGGTTCTCTGTCGTATGGATCAATTGGGTAAAGAGGTGTATAACTACGACATGTTATTCTGTGCTGGTGAATGATAAACCAGAGGGGGTTTCTTCCATCCCCAACAAGGGAGGGGGGGGGGTTCGGCAGGGTTGCCCTTTAGCACCCTACTTTTTGTTTTAGTGGCGGATACGCTGGCAGTGATGATGAAACTGGCGATAGTTGACTATGCAGGACACAGGAGGAACGGTACATCCATCCCCATTCTATAGTACGCAGATGACACGATTATGTTCATTGATGGGGATCCTGAGCATGCTCGTAATGCATCATACATTATGGATTTTTTTGGGAGATCTCAGGACTAAGGTTGAACAGAGACAAGTCCAACGTCTTCACGTTCGGGATGACACATAAGGAGGCCCGAGAGCTTTGTGGTATTTTGCGTTATACAAAGGGGTCCCCTCTGACCATATATTTGGGGCTTCCTCTGGTTGCTGGAAGGTTGCGGGTGGAGGATTGGAACGTGGTTATTGGCATATTGGAGAATAAATTGGCGGGTTGGAAAAATAAAACACTATCTAAGGGACGAAAGCTGGTCCTCCTCAAGCATGTTTTGTCTGCCTTCCCGACTTTTTTCCTTTCAACAAGGCTGATGCCTATGGGGGTGCGAAAAAGATTGGAGGGGATGATGAAGCGCTTCTTCTAGTCTGACGGGCAGCAGGATGGAGGAGGCGTGCACCTAGTGGGATGGGATACGATGTCGAGATCGAAGAATGTGGGAGGCTTAGGAGTCCATAATTTAGAGATCATGAATAAGGCCATGCCGACGAAGTGGGTGTTGAGAGTTTGGGGGAAGTTAGAAGATCTGGTTTGTAGGATGATGCAGAACATATATGGGGTCGGATGTTCGTGAAGCGCTGAGGCGTGCAGGAGGCCGTCGTCTCTTTGGAGGGGTTTGATGAGTGTCTCACGGGAGCTAGGGGGACGGTGAGACCAATGCTGGGAGATGGATGCGGATTTAGATTCTGGTTGGATGATTGGTTGGGAATGGGTCCACTCGGGGAGAAATACCCTCGCCTTTTCGCCAGTGTGAGGGACATGGGTGTTGCAGTGTGTGAGGTTTGGGCAGAGGGATCTTGGTGCCCATCTTTTGCTTCTGCTTTGTCGGACTAGAGATACGATGAGGCCGTGGCCCTCTTAAGCGATCTAGCAGATGTGGGAGGCCCCAACGAAGGCAGAGACCATTTCGTTTAGAAGGAGGGGAGTTTTTCGGTGAAGAAGGCGTACGTAGCGTTCTCCAGGCATCACATGGAGATTGGAGAGGAGAATGCCTGGGACTACAGAATTATTTGGGTTAGTTGAATTTCTATACGGATCAAGATTTTTTTGTGGCTAGCGAGACGCGAGCGGTTGCTTGGCAAGACCCGCATGGCGTGACTTCTGTGCAACGGGGAGATTCTTTGCAATGGATGCGGCATTGAGTAGGAGGATCATGAGCATCTCTTCTTTGGTTGCGATTCGTCGGCCATGGTCTAGGAGCGTGCAACGGTGACGTGGTTGTACTCGGTGGACAACGAGGCGTATTGGAGTTCGATTAGGGCGGCTTGTGGGAGTTCTCAAGAGGACGCGGTTGGGCCTTTTGCAATCCTCTAGGCAATTTGGTGTGCAAGAAATGAGAAAATCTTTAAAGGACGTCAGTTCATCTGTGAGAGGGTGTTGGGTCATTACACGGCTTTGATATCTCTATGGATTAACATGTAGTTTTGGTTTTTGGTTTGTGGTGTTGTAAAAGGGCATCGACACGTGTGTGAGAGGAGGGCGGGCAATTATCGAGCTTTAATGGCATGGTAATGATCCTTCTTATTGTATTCTTGCGTGAGGTCGTTGGGGCGTCTCCTGTTCTATTTCTGTTTTCGGTGATAATGAAATAAATTTGCGGTGAGCGTCATTCTTCAGGCTACACCCTTCTTTTTTCTTGAAAAAATAATAATAAAGAATTGAAGGTACAAGGAACAAAACTATTGTGATAAAAAGTTATATAAAGTTAAATGAGAAAAAAACATTAATTGAAAGAGCATATGGCTTTTTATTTAAGGCGGGTGGGGTTATTTGGGTTTGGGGTAAATATTTTTTTTATTTCGAGTGTGTGGGTCAACCCTCATACATGGTCGTTGCATCATACTCAGAGCAACAAGGCTATCGAGTATGAGTTTGCGGCCGAGTATGCGGTATACTCGGTCGCTTTCCTGAACACTGATTGGTTGTGTCGTTTGCTTTGAACATTCTTTGTTGCTTGAGTATGGATTCAAGGAGGGATCAGTTCTTTGTTGATGGGGCATTTTTGTGCTTGGGGCGGATTCTAGGGTGGTGGCAACAAAGCTTGAATCTTGACGTTAGATATTATCCGAGTTCAAGATAGAGGTGAGGACATGCCGTGAGGAGAGCAAGGTGGGGGTGCAAGAGGAGGTGGTGCACCTTGATGCCCTTGAGGATACTAAGGAGATGCTCGATGAATAGAAAGTGTCTAGGAGGATTAAGGGAGGTTTGACCTTGTACATCAAGGAAAAACCTAGCATAAATAGATCGAATTTCAATAAATCATATTCTCATTGTATGGGTGATATAGTAGTAAGACAAATTTCTATTGCAATGTGAAACTACATGGATATCGAAATGATTTTCTCATCGTTTCACAAACCACACGAGAAGGATCCTTGGGAATTGGAGGTCGGACGGAAGGTCTAAGCTTCATAAGCATCACAGAGGTTCACGGATTATCGTGGTGCTGTTTACAATCCAGGTTCGCGGGTTTGCTGCTCGGACATGTGGCCCAAGGGGTGCACGTGGATCGGATTGGATCAGATTTTAGCTTAATTCATATCCAATCCAACCTTAGCGGTTTTTTTTCAAATCTAATCCAATCCATCAAATATTTAAATCCAATCCAATTTTTCATATTAAGGATTAGATCAGATTTTTATACTTACATTTTTCCGCTCAATAGCCCACTCTCATGTTTGTACTTTATACCACATTAACCCTCGACATTTAAGTTATGGCTTAAAAATCGATAATATTTGTAGATGTAAAGTGACGAATATTTGAAGACCAAAGTTGAAAAATTCCATTAATCAATTTTTAAAAAATGAAGAGCACCATCGGACTATTTGATTATATCGAATTTGAAATTTACGTTCTTTTTATAAATGATGTATTAGTATTATTTTTGTACTTAATTTCCACAAATAATTCAAACAAGAACAATACAACTTATTGACTCAAAAAGAGAACAATACAAATTGCCAAATAAGGATACAAAGAAAGCTAGATAAATAGAAAATGTGATCTCTTAATTTTTCAAAAAAAAAAGATCTCTACGCTTGCGCCCCAAGTTGTTGTTGACTTTGTACGAGTCCGGGCGCGCTGCGACGACGGTGGACGACAGAGGGGGCTGTTTGCTGGTTTTTCCATCATTCAATCCTATCGAATGAAACCAGAACGCCTATAGTTGGATATTGATGAACTCTATGATTAAATTATAAGCTATACCAAAGCCGGACCACTCCCAAAAACACCCGCATTAACAAAAAAATCACATAACATTCATACTCGATTGAGAGTCCAAGACAAAATTAACTTATATATAACCCACTAGTTGGGCAACATATTACTCATTTAAAATGAAGTTGAAATGGAATTTATTTACAAGATTATACCTATAGTCAAAATATACAAAGCTTATGGATAATATGAATCAAAATCGTATATAAATTTAAAAATGATTGGAATTGAAGTAATGCTTATTTATTCTTAGATGTTTGTGGTACATTTGATCGTCTAACTGATCTACTTTCATCTCTACAATAAGGTTGCAAGTTAGAGCAAGCAGAGGGTAACAAGCAAAGGATAAGAAGCAAAGTGTAAGACAACTATCCCAAATCTATCTTCGTTTAACAAAGATCAGAAGAGTGGCAGCATACAAAAGATGAATGGTATCACGAGGAGGGGGTGACATTGTGCGAGACCGACGGCGACGTCATGAGGGAGGGGGTGATGGCGTTGTATTGATAGGGAACAATGTTATGTAGGAGGGGGGCAACATCGAATGGATTGTGAGTGGAGTGGGAGGAATATTCACAGTCGAGAGTGGAATGATAGGGAGAGGGATTCGGGAGGGGAAAAACCAAATTGTGTTTACAATTTTACAAGTTACAATCATACTTTATTATTTTCGAGATTTAACATTTGGCTTTCTAGAGAGAAGAAAGGATGGTGGCAAGGGGACTTGTATCCAAGACTGATATGTGAACAAATGGCAAGAATGCCATTGATTATGGCCTTGGGAGAAATTCGAAATGGGAGCAAATCTATATTACTTGTGCACACACACATGTGCGTGTATGCATATGTATGTATGAATATATGTATGTATATGTGCATATATATATATATATGTATGTATGTATATTTGTGTGTGTAAATATGTTAATGGATTAACGGATTGGATCCAATCGGATTTTGATAAAGATCCAATCCATACCTTAATGGATTTAAAATTTTTTAATCTGATTTGATCCATTAAAATGTTAAAATCAAACGAATCTCATTATATAACATTAGATTGGATTGGATTATGGATTTTATCTGATCCTTGTGCATCCCTATGTGGCCCCATTTGTCAGATCCACAATTGTCGGGTATTAGGCTCTTTCTTTCGGGCGAAACAACTTGGACGTGTCTAGTTGGACCGGACTCGCTTTGAGCCTAATGCGTCGGGTTCTGTTCAAGGGAGTCAGGGGTGATGGGCGACCTTAAGCCATACGATGCCCCCCCCCATTTCTCTTGGTGTTGATGATGTGTCGGGAGCTGCACCCGAGTCGTGCGCCAACGAGGGTGAAATCCTCGGCAGTTCTAACTGCGCTGAAAAAAACTCCTCCACCTCCATCAGTTTCTGTGTGGGGATCTCCCGGGGTCCGCGCGAGGTTGGGGTGGGAGCTTTGTGATTTTCTTTCACCTCGTCTATCTCCATCTTGGAGGTTTGGGGAGAGCTATTCTCGGCTGGCAGCGAGGGAGCGTAGGAGGTTGAGGCTGGCGGTATACCATGCCCTCGAGCGATCGGAGAAGTTTGGGGGTCAGGTGCAGGGTCTGAAACTGAACGGTGAAGTGTCCGGTCCAATGGGCACGTAGAGAGTGGTCCAATTAATTAAAGTGGATGGATACTAGTATCCATTGACTTTTCAAAAAGGTTTCTTGCTTCATGGTTTTATGCATATATAACAACGTTCATATGGAGAAAACACTTATGAAAACTCGTTGTTTTCTGTTATCTCTTTGTCAAGTCAATAGTCCGGGATGTATTTTTTTAAAATTGTATTATATTGTATATAATACTCAGGGTATTAGCACATGCAACGATTGCCTTCTTCTCACATGCAGCGAAAGTCTTCTTATCTACATCGGCCTATAAAAGAACATTTACATTGCTTTGCTCTTTTCGTCATGGGTTCCCCTAGCTGCTGATAGGTCATTTAAGAAAATACCTATTCCAACTGATAGGTCATTTAAGAAAATACATATTGTTACAAACACACATATGCATGTATGTATATGCATGGGTGTGAATGTCTCTTTGTATGCATCTCTATATACATACATATCTACATACATATCTACGCATATGTTTATATGTATAATTAAGGATGCTATTTAAAGACTTTTTTGATGTTAAAAATGCTATATACCTATTTTTTTACTTCACATCATGTTTTTTTAATGTTCATACAGTTCAAAATAGCATCTTCACATTTTGATAATTAATCTTCTCAATGGTTTGGCTTTAAAAATTTGTATAAAGTATAGTGCCATCTCTCTTTCTGTGATAGTTTTTCCATTCTACATGGACGACATTGGAGGTTCTTCATTCTATTAACTTAAAATTCTTGAATTATTCTTGTTAGGGTGCACCGAGGGAGAGAGTCCTATGGACTTCGAGATGATTCACACATATCGATGGAAAAACTTTTGTGCATGAGTTCTAGTAGGAAGCGACCTGTCTTGAAGTGGGAGGAGAACATTGCATGGCCTGGAAATCTAACTTTGACAGATCGTGCTTTATATTTTGAGGTATGTTTTGTAAATTTCAATTATGGTTTCACAAGATACAACTAACTGTTATTCCTAAAACACAATCATTTCCTAACTTACAGCGGATTGTCATTTATGAAAATTGAGATCGTGATAGTTGCTTCTACTTGGTTTCCACAGTGGTTAAAACTTTGTTAGTATTTATAGCTGCTTGGCTTGTTCACCCGATTAGTGAACCCAATATGCTTGAACTCTTTCCTCTGATTGGTAGTCACTGTTCTCTTTAAATGACAGGCAATTGACCTGACTGGTCTTAAACCCTCAATAAGACTGGATTTAACAGAACATGGTTCGCAAGTAGAGAAAACGAAAGTTGGCCCATTTGGATCAAAACTGTTTGATTCTGCAGTTGCCGTTTCATCTGGTGATGAGTGAGCTCTCCTTCCTAGTTTTGGAACTTTTTACATTGAATTGATCTTAACTTTCTTATTTTCACTGTTCACGAAAAATTGTGGGAGTTGATTTTGATTCAGTACAAAGTGTGACTGAGCGTACCCTTTATCATGGTCTGTACATTAACAATTATATTTATATTATCTCTTGGATTCGAGCTTATATAACTAACAAGGTATCAATTATCATAGATCTTATACTGACAATTTTATTTACTTCTGGAAATAAACTATCTTCAGCGATCTTTCTTTATTGAATTGCAGTATAGACAGTGGTCAGGCGATCACATAACTATACATTGTGGAGATATAAAATATATGTTAGAAAATACACATGGTTCTGATACCATGTTAGAAAATATAATGCGAAAGTTAGCATCAGAGAAAAGAAGATAAACATTAAAGAATGCGGGATTTTAATGTGGAACCCTACTCCCTAAGGAGCGGGATGAAACCATGGGAGAAAGCTTCAAAAGGCCATATGTTTTATTGAACTTTCTTACTGGATACATGAGGTCTGAGGCTTCTTATATAGCCTCCACAGACTCTCCAAGTCCCACTACTGATAGATGTGGAACTAAACTCTGGATGTGGTAAATGGATCTCGGAAGGATCCTTTTACCCATCTTACATAAGTGACGCATAGGCTTTGTGGAAAGGGAGAAAGAAAAGTTGTATTGCCCGTAACCCTAGAGCTCTCTTATATAGGAGAAAAGCTTTAGGGAAAATTACATAGATAAAGGAAATATGAAATTACAGAATAACATATAAAGAAATAGAAATGTCTCAACACTTCCCTTCAAGCTGGAGTATAAATATCTATCATGTTCAGCTTCGAACAACAATGGTGAAATGGTCCCTTTGCAAGAGCTTTGGTGAACATGTCAGCAACCTGATTGCCTGAAGCAACATGAGAAGTGGATATAAATCCTTTCTGAATCAAGTCACGGGTGTAGTGGCAGCTAACCTCAATATGCTTTGTCCTTTCATGAAAGGCTGGATTATTTGCTATAAATAGTGCAGCTTGATTGTCACATTGTAAATGCATAGGAAGAGGCACCTCCATAGTTAGGTTAGTCAGGACAGACTTGATCCACATCATTTCTGTGCTCCCTTGGGCCATTGCCCTATACTCTGATTCGGCGCTGGATCTGACCACAACTGACTGCTTCTTGTCCCTCCATGAAACTAAGGAGCTGCCGACAAACACAGTGAAGCCTGAGGTTGACTTCCTGTCCTTGGGACACCCAACATAGTCGGCATATGCACAACCTGTTACTGTCAGGGTCGTGTCTCTCCTGAATAGAAGTCCTACACCTGGTGAAGACTTGAGATACCTCAGGATCATGTTGACTGCATCCATATGTGACTGCTTTGGTTGCTCCATAAACTGGCTAACTCTACTGACTGCAAACGATATATTAGGCCTGGTGATGGTGACATACAATAGCTTCCCTACCAACTCTCTGTACCGCCTCTTATCTACCTCTACGGAGTCATCATCATATAGCCGAGCATTGGGATCCATTGGAGTAGTAGCTGATCTGCAGCCTGTCATACATGTCTCAGATAGTAGGTTAATGACATACTTCCTTTGCGTCGTTACCATTCCCTGTTGGTTTCTTGCAAATTCTAGCCCAAGAAAATATCTCAGCTTACCAAGATCTATGGTCACGAACTGTTGTCCAAGAAAATCTTTGGTTGCATGAATTCCTTCGTTATCACTACTTGTGACAACAATATCATCTACGTAAACCAATATAGCAATAATACCTTTTTAAGTTCTTTTGACAAAAAGAGAATGGTCTGCAGCAGATCTGGCAAAGTCCTGTAGTTCAATCAACTCTAAGAGCTTCTGAAACCACGCTCTCGGACTCTGCATAAGGTCATATATAGCCTTATGGAGTTTACACACCATACCAGACTCCCCCTCAGCAGTAAACCATGGTGGCTGCTGCATATAAACCTCTTCTTGCAGATCTCCATACAAAAAGGCATTCTTGACATCTAATTGAAAAAGAGGCCAGTCCTCTACCACAACAACAACAATAAGGATACAGAGTGTAGAATAACGGGCAACAAAAGAAAAGGTATCTTGATAGTCCACCCTATAAGTTTGTGTAAATCCATGCGTAACCAAACGAGCCTTGTATCTGTCCACCGAACCATCTGCACAGTGTTTTAATGGTGAACACCCATTTACTGCCAACAACAGATGCACCTGGAGGAGCGAAGACAACACTCCACGTGCCGTGGGATTGTAAGGCGACCATCTCTTCTTCCATAGCAAGGCGCCAAGAACTACTCTATAATGCCTCCTGATAAGATATCGGTATCTAAACAGCAGATAAGGTAGTAACAAACCTCTAAAGTCGCCAGATAGCCGTACCAAAGAGACATGAGAGGAAATAGGATGCATTGTACATGCACACATCTTCTGTCGTAAAGTAATAGGGACATCCAGGTCCTCTGTATCCTCATAAGGAGCATCAACAACAACATCCTGCATATTCAAATCACGAGTGCCATCAGAGGAACTCAAATGCTCAGGACATACCTTCGGCATGCTGGATGATGGTGGATGCACATGAGCACGAGACCTGCACTGGTAAACCTGCGGAACGAAATTAGATGTGGCAGGAGGTGGAGACGGTGGAGGTGGAGGAGGTGGTAGTGGTGGTGGTGGTGGAGTAAGAGAGACAGGAGGTAGTGGCATATAAAGCTCTTCCACACGTTTTGACGGAATGAGCTTGTCACCTGTAGGAGAAAAATACACGATGGATTCAAAAAAGGTGACATCTACACTAACATAGCACCTTCATCGAGCAGGTTCAAAACAACGATTCCCCTTCTGGGTCTTGGAATACCCAACAAAAACACACTTGACTGCTCTAGGAGTGTGAAGAGAGGAGACAACAACATATGGAGATTGTACCAGTCTGTATAGGCCTCCTTGCTCACGGTATGTACCAATCACCCTATCCGTTAGAATGTCCTGAAACACAAGAGAAGAAGGGTCAAAAATTGCACGGCAATGCAAATCCTTGGTGATTTGGCTAATAGATGTAAAGTCATAGAGAATTCAGGAGCGTAAAGAACATTTTGAAGTCGTATTTCAGGGGTTAACTGCACCTCCCCCTGACCAGTAATGGAGAATGTGTCACATCAGCTATCACCACAGATCTACCGTGTCGGGCTATAGGTACTGAATTGCCCTCTGTCACCACACAAGTGGTGTGATGCTCCTGAATCCATGATCCACTCTGACAAGTCGGGCCTGTAAGACCTTGTAAAAGCATATGTTGTACCTATTGTAGATGTAGTGGCTGAGGTTGCTACCTCTGACGATCCTGACCGTGAGCTGGTTGACCTGGGAGACGACACGATCTCCCTAAGTCGTGCAACTAGCTCATCAAACCGCTGGTCAGATGCACCAGACGAACTGCTGCCCTGCTGGACCTGTTCTGCCACTCGCGCTGAAGCAGGAAAACCATTCTTGGAATAGCATTTGTCCTCAGAATGACCCGATCTATAACAATAAGTGCAAGGCTGGTGAGGAGGTCTACTGCCTCCCCCTCCTCCACGGCCACTACGACTACGGAACTGCGTAGTGCTTCCCCTGTGACGAGATGCTGCCATGGCTGGAGAAGTATGAGATGCGGTAGAACTACCAGAAGAAATGGAGAGTTTGCTCAGCCGACAATATGCTTCCTCCATTGGAGGTATAGTGGCATTAATAAGAATCTGAGCTCTAGCTGCATCATACTCAGGATCCAGTGCTGTTAGAAAGATTCCTGTCATTACGGAATCCCTGTATGCCTTGAGCTTCTCTGGTGTAGTAGTCAAGGGAATGTAACCGTGTAATTTCTCAACATACCCTTTAGCCAAGTGTAAAGGGTATGGAGCGGACAACAATTCTGCTTCGAAGTGTAGATATCATGATGGAGTTACAGGATGTTGGACTCATTCTTCGCCAGGGAATATGTAGCGGCGAGAATGTTCCACATAGCCTTTGCCATGGGCTTGCTCAAAATGTCATTTGCTATTTCCAAGGATATCGTTCCAGAAAGCCATACTCGTGCATACACATCATCTGCCTCCATGAGTCGTTAACCCAATTTTGTCGACATGCTCCTCCTGTGTGAGGATATGCTTCTTGCCATTACATTGCATTAGACTCATGAACTGCATGGCTCACAGTTCATAATTAGTTCCATCCATCTTCACAATGTGTGATGGACCTTTGAAAGCACTCAGGGATTTGACATCTGCTTTGTTGTCTGACATAATGACAACAATATCTCAAACTGGGGTTGCAAATCTAGGCAGAGAACATCTACACAGACAAATGGGAAGATGGTTGTGGGTGTAGTCTCATACCACAACCACTTCCATTCTTTGTAGACTCCTTCGGAAGGATAGGGTGTCTTTAGATGATCAAGACACACCCTAGAAGATCAAACGAAAGCCCAAAAAGGGGCTTGAGATGGTGTTCTCAAGCACGCAGGGACACGCGTGTGCGGGTCTCTGCCGCGCAAGGCTGCAGGCGCGCGGGTATACGTACAGGAGCGCGTAAGCGCGCATAGGAGCATAAGGCGGAGGTACATTAGGGCGCGGGGGCGCATACGCGCCGCACATAGGTGCAGATGCGCACCAGCGTAAGAGGCAGAGGTACGCTAGGGCGTAAGAGGCGGAGGCGCGTCGCGCACTGGGCGAGACTGAGCGCAGATGTGGAGGTGTGCTAGGGCAGAGGCACGCCGATTCGTGGTGTTTTGGTGGGGGGAGCGGATTTAGGGCACAGGCTCCGGTCTAGGACCGTCGATCTTATACCATGTGGAAAGGGAGAAGGAAAAGTTGTATTGCCTGTAATCCTAGAGATCTCTTATATAGGAGAAAAGTTGTAAGGAAAATTACATAGCTATCCAAAAGGAAATATGAAATTACATAACAACATATAAAGAGATAGAAATGTCTCAACAAGCTTCAACACTCACCCTCAAGCTGGAGCATGCAATGCCCAATTTGGATAAACAGAAGGAAATCTCAACTCACAATACAAGACACTATAGACAATATCAACTCAACGCGCACAACTGTCGGTTGCTGTTGAGGACGTTGCTTCTCATGCCGTGCAGGTGAGGAAGAATAACTGGAGTGGAGCCTAAGTCAAACTGAATCTCCTCGTCGGAGAGCATGTGCTCTTTACTGCGCCTGTAAGAGTCACTGCAACTGGAAATGAGTCTCCATTTGGAGAACTTTGACTCGCCACAACATGTGGACAACTGCTCCATCTCTGAAAGGGTCGAACTGAAAAGCCATGGAGACATCCTCGTCGGAGTCCACGAGCGTTGGACAGTGGAGTCTGAAAAAGTATCATCGTCAGAGAACTGGGTCTCTCCTATACTGCTCAAAGAATGGGATCTCTACTCTGGAGTCTCTATGGAGCACATGAAAACTCTGAGACCGAAAAGCAAAAGATGGGGACCACATAAAAAAGATTACACACATGTACGTCTGAAAAGGAGTCTCTCTTTGGAGAACTCGAAGAAAATGGATCACTCAAATATGGAGTGCCTCAAACTTGGACTCTGAACTAATCCGTATAGTCTAAAACTGAACTGTAGAGTCTGAACATCTGACTGGTCTGGAATTTGACATCTGAATCTAGACGTGTGAGTCTACATAATACTCCCCCTTTCTCCCAGACTGGTCGGAAAAACAATGACATTGACCAAGTTGGGAGAAAACATGAAAATGGGAAACAAAACATCACGTATGCTGATTTTTTCGACTCCTTTTTTGTCAATATTTTTTCCGAATCGATTTCTTCTTCTTCTTTTCTTGTGTATGACTTTTCGTTTGTACGCACTTTTTCTCAAAATAAATCCCCCTTTTTTAATGCAGCAGTTCAAACTGAGATTTCTTCCCTTTTTTTTTGATACTCACGACCCGACTTGTGTTTAAACTTCACGCCTTTTTTTTACTTTTGGCCCACCTTACAATGAGTTTTTTTAAATAAAAAATGCAGCCCACTACTCTTTTTTTTTTACTTTTGGCCCACCTTTCTTTCGAGAGACCCGACCACGTTGGGGGTTCATGCTGGCCGCTGCTTGGAAGGAAGGCACGAGGTGGGTTGGCACGATGAGGCTCCTGCCTCTGGAGCGTCGCAAAGAGGTGCCGTCGCTTGGAGGTGCCACCACCCGGGGAAGCTGCCTGGAAGAAGATGCGGGTGCCACCGCCGCTGGGACACGATCGCCATTGGAAGGAGCTCGCCGCTTGGTTGAAGACGAGAGATCTGCGTCGCCTCGATAGTGAACTGGTTTTTGTACTGCTTACACGAGGTCGAGAGGAGGTGCGGCTTTGGGAAGGGAAGCTCTGCATGTGCCGCCCCCGTCGCTGGAGAAAGGGCTTGGCACCACCAAGTGCCTGGAGATTGCATAGCCTGTGGGAGATATGGAGGGGCTGCATGCTGGGGCGGTGCATGCTGCTTGTGTCGCCGCAACCTGGGGAGTTGGCTGGAGAAGCGATCAGATTGGTGGTTGGGGGGGGGGTTACCCCCTGCTGCTGTTTCATTTTTTTATGTGTTGGGCTCTGCTGGAGAAAGGGAAGGTTCCGCCTGGAGACGCTGTTGCAGATGCCATGGGGTCGCACTTGGGGAGAGATGCCCCCCTTTTTCTTACGAACTGGGGCTGAACATGGACCACCATCAAATTGGAGCCTTCGCCTCCCGCATCTCGCGTTGCCTGTGCGCGCTTGGAGATCGAGGGAGGAGGGCGGCTCCGCCTGCCGGAGATACCTTCTCTCGAATCGGGCATGATGTTGAATAGAAACAAGGACTGATTAGAATACCTACGAAATCCTAGAATTTTCTCCAAAAGATGAACAAATCTTCAACAATAATCAAGAACCGAATCTTGAATAAAAAAACATAAACTCCTTGAGAATCGTACCCGCTCTGCTACCATGTTAATATACATGGCTTTGATACCATGTTAGAAAATATAATGCAGAAGCTAATATCAGAGAAAAAAATAAACACTGAAGAATACATGATAATATCAGAGAAAAAAATAAACACTGAAGAATACATGATTTTAACTTGGAACCCTACTCTCTAAGGAGTGAGATGAAATCACAGGAGAAGACCTCAAAGGGCTATATGTTTCATTGAACTTTTTCACTGGATACAGGAGGTCTGGGGCTTCTTATATAGCCTCCACAGACTCTCCAAGTCCCATCACTACTAGATGCGAGACTAAACTCTGGATGTAGTAAATGGATCTTGGAAGGATCCATTTACCCATCTTACATAAGTGAAGCATATACTCCAACAATATATAATACAAAATTTAAGAACAAGTAAGAAAACTTAGATTTTATATTTTTTGGAGAAAAAGTTGGGGAGAAAGTGTTTCTTATTCCAAGTCTTTAGAGTGAAAACCCTAAGGAACCGAAAAAGAGAAGTTACATGTATGCCCCTGTGGGGGTTACATGATTCAAATAAGATAAAACAAATAATAACTCTAACACCTCCTACATGTCGGAGCTTATTTATCAGTCATGCCCAACTTGGATACTAGCCATGAAACAGATCTTTTAGGCAATACCGTTGTGAATATGTCTGCTAACTGAAACTCAGTCGAGATGTGTGGAGTGGTAAGCTTCCCTTCTCTTACAACATCTCGAATAAAATGACAGTATAGCTCAATATGTTTAGTGCACTTGTGAAAGACCATATTGGTTGCAATATAAGTAGCAGATTTGTTGTCGCAATACAATGCAACATGTGTAGTTGTAGGGAGCCCAATCTCCTCCAAGGAGACTAACCAGGTAATCTCACATGTAGCTTGGTTCATAACCCTATATTAAAAAAACCCTATATTCAACTTTGACATCAGAACTAGACATAACACTACTTCTTGCTACGTTAGGTAACGTGGTTTCCTCCAACAAACTTTGCATAGCCAGTGCTGAATCATCGATCTTCAGGAGAGCTGGGCCAGCTGGAGTAATCGACCACATCTTGCAAAGCAGTGATATTGCTAAGCAGTGATGTTGGTGTGACCATTTGCCCTGTAGCAGAGACCACATCTTGGAGATCCTTTCGGGTATCGAAGTATCAAAACATCCTGCCAATGATTGTAAGATGACTCTCCATGTGTTGACTGGCTCAGGTGACAACATATGAGATATTGGGCATAGTAACAATAAGGTAAAGTGAGTGACCTACTCGGCTCCTATAGTAGGTAGGATCCTCAAACTCATGATCAATAAACGAGGTTTGCCTCCGTACCTCCGCTGGTATGCCAAATGACTTGCATCCAAGTAGTCCCGCCTCTTTATATATCCAAATAATACTTCTGTTGCGACAACTATATCCAAATAATTCTTCGTTTGGATCGCTTGGAGAACGTTAGGGAGCTATCCCCGGAGGAATTAATTGAAAGATCTTCAGCTTTGCAGATTGTTTCGGAGGATGACAGGAAAAGAGCCATTGAATGGAGGCAACGTTCGCGGCTTCGTTGGATCAAGGATGGGGACGCTAATACCGCTTTTTTCCACCGGGTCGCTAGTGCGCGTAAGCGCGCTAACTGTATTTCTTCCCTCGAGATTGGGGACGCTTTATTTCAGGGTGATCGTGAGATGGGCTCAGCTTTGGTTAACTACTTCAAAATTTTTTTCAATCGCCTCCCTTCTTCCTCCTGGCGTTGGACGGCGTCCGGGATCCCCACGCTTCCTAGCTCGGATGCGGCTAGTTTATCTCGGCCTTTCTCGCTTGACGAGCTTAAGGGGGCGGTTTGGGACCTTAACGTTGACGCCTCTCCTGGCCCCGATGGGTTCCCAATCTCCTTCTATAGGGACTTTTGGGATGTTATCGCTAATGATGTCTTGGACGTGGCTCTCGAGTTTTGCGAGGGGAACCGGGGCTTCAACAGGATTAACCGAGCTTCTCTGGTTCTCATTCCAAAGTCCCAGGCAGCTTGCCGTATTGAGGATTTCCGCCTTATTGCGATTTCCAATGGCATTTACTTAATCATTGCGAAGGCTCTGGCTAGGCGCCTTGCGCCCCTTCTTGGCTCTCTCATTTCACCCGCCCAAGCAGCTTTTGTCCAAGGGAGGCAAATCTCGGATTGTTACGCCCTGGCATCCGCGATCATTGACGGTTGGCACAGAAATGGTACGAAGGGGATTCTCTGGAAAATTGATTTTGCTAAGGCTTATGACTCCTTGGACTGGCGTTTCTTATGGTCGGTTTTGAAGTCTCGGGGCTTCCCACCGTTGTGGATTTCGTGGATTCGACGCTGTGTTACTACCGTATCCTTCTCCTTATCTCTTAACGGTCGGCCGGCTGGGGGCCTCTTCCAGCCTCGCAGGGGGGTTCGTCAGGGTTGCCCCCTTGCCCCCCTTCTCTTCGTTCTGGCGGCTGACGTGCTGCCGCGTATGATTCAGGGTGTGACCAACGCTGGGCTTACTCGCGGATGCACTATGGGTGATATGCATATCCCTCTCCTTCAATATGCGGATGACACCCTATGCTTTATCGAGGGGGAGCGGATTCAGTCTTTGGGGATGGCCACTACGGTCCAACTTTTTTGCGAAATGTCGGGGCTCCGCATCAATGAGGCCAAGTCAAAGTTTGTGCCTTTTGCTCTCTCGTCTTTGGAGGCTGGGGAATGCTCCTCTATATTGGGGGCTTCTCTCGGGGAACTTCCGTTGGATTACCTGGGCTTACCTCTCTCGGTGGGCCGTGCGCGCTTGCGTGATTATCAGAGGGTGGTGGAGAAGGTTGAGGCAAGGCTGGCTGGTTGGCGTTCGTCGCTGCTCTCCAGAGGTGGGCGTTTGGTTCTTCTTAAATCCGTCCTTTCGGCTATCCCCATCTATTTCTTATCGGCGCGCGGCTTGCCTAAGGGGATTAGGCTTCGCTTGGAGAAATGTATGAGGGGCTTCCTATGGGGTAAGAATGGAATTGATAGAAGAGGGATTCATCTGGTTGGCTGGGATGACATTTCGCGTCCTAAGCGCGACGGGGGTCTGGGGGTTCGGCGACTGGAGGTGATGCGTGACGCTTTGCTTCTCAAATGGGCGATGAGGCTTTTAAGTCGGGAAGATTGTTTCCTAGTGCGGTGCCTCCGCGTTGCGGCGGGGAATGCCTTTCTCTCCGTCTTTGACGGACGCTCCCAGGATCATTCTCCCACCTTCTGGCGCGAGGCCTTCTCTGTTTTCAACCGCAATCGATCCTTGTTTAGGCCGACTCTCGGCGATGGGAACTCTTTCCGTTTCTGGACAATGGATTGGTCTGGTAATGGCATATTCATGAACCTTTTTCCGAGGCTTTTTGCGCTGGCCGGGGACAAATGTGCATCGGTGGCTTCGTGCTGGACCGATGGCTCCTGGTGTCCGTCTCTGGTGGATAATCTTTCCGATCAGCGGCTGAATGATTTTTCCGCGCTGATGGCTTTACTTGTGGACGCCCCTACTCCCTCGGGGGGCCGTGATCACTTCGCCTGGAAGGAGGGGTCATTCAGTTCGAGGAAGGCGTATTTCTCTCTTCTCCCCATCGCCGTGCATTCGGAGGCGTCTTTTCTCGGTTACTGCAACCTCATTTGGGGTCTCAAGCTCCCGGAAAGGATTGGTATTTTTCTGTGGATTCTTAGGCGTGGACGATTGCTTACCCGCGATCGTTGTGCCTTATTTTTCCCAAACTTACCCAATTTGTGCGGCTTGTGCGATTCGGCTGTTGAGACGCCCGGCCATCTTTTCCTTCACTGCGACCTCGTGTGGCCCATTTGGGATGACGTCGTTTGGCTGAATCGTTCCTCGATGGAGACTTTCTGGGAGAGCTTAGCTATCGCTGCAAATCGGCCGAGGGCGGAGAGACTGATTCCCATCGCGCGCATCTGGAGTATTTGGCTGGGAAGAAACAAATCTCTTTTTGCTGGGCAGAGATTCTATAAGGAAAATATTTGTATTGAAGCGAACCGCTTTTGTATGGATTGGTCATCCGTGTAGCGTCTTTGGGGGGGGGGCGATTGGTATCCTTATTGATATCATCTACCCCTATTTTTTCCTTTTCATTCCCACTGTAAGTATTCTCTATCTAATTTATTAATAATATGGGGCGAACACCTACGGGTGTATCCCCCTTTTTTGGAGTGTAAAAAAAAAACTATAGCCCTTCTGTAATGCGAATCACCTCTACACATGTAGAATATTGGATCTGACCAAGGTCTTTGATAATGAACACCTTCTAGAGAAAAAAACCTTTGACTCTTCAATACCATCTTTATCGTCACCAATTACCACCATATCATCCACATAGACTGGCAAAACTACAATACCAGTGGGTCGTTGCCTGACAAAAGCTGAGTAGTTGAATGCCTTCCTTCGAAAACCAAGAGAACCAATCTCTGTAGTGAGTCTATCAAACCATGCTCGTGGACTCTGCTTCAGGCCACACACTCTCCCTCGACAGAGTACTCAGGAGGTTGCGTCATGTAAACCTTTTGCTCAAGATCACCATAAAGGAATGTATTTTTCACATCAAGTTGGAAGATGGGACGATTTCTGTTGACCACGATGAATAAAATAGTAAAAACTTAACCCAATCCGATCACATGTGAGATTGTCTCAAAGTAACCCACCCTTTATATCTAAGTGAATCCCTTGGCCACAACTCTAGCCTTCAATCTGTCAATGGTACCATCTGGAGACTGCTTGGTCGTGAAGGCCCATCTACAAGCAACACGCTTTACACCCAGTGGACAACACAGGAGATTCCAAGCCCCTCTGGATAGAAAAGCATCCTTCTCCCCGTCCATGTCCCTTTTCCAACCATGTAGAATTCTCCTCCCATGGAACGGGAAGAAACCACATGGTAAAGCCACCGATGCATTGCGTTTCTCTCAACATAACATGTGATGTGGTGCCTTTTATATAACCCCACCAGCATAATCAAGCTCCACCACTCAAAAATTTGGAACTTAACAACTCTCTACACATATGCCATGAAAATACAATTTTCGATACGTTAAGAATGTCTTTTACTTGTTGGTGTAGGCACGATCATCAAGAAATTTCAGATAAAATTTTATTCAACTACAAGCCTATAAATCTCAAACAATATAAATGGCAAGTAGAGGGTCAATCCACAGGAATTCAGACAAAGTTATGCGAATTTTTTGTTCTATTTACAAAGGCATGTTTGTTTATATTGATTCAAATTTTTATTTTTGTTCCCAAAACTTTAAAATGTGTTGAACCTAAGTTGCTAGATTTTTGACATCGTCAGGATCATGCAGAATTCAGAGAATTTGTTGGGAACTTTTTGCTATTTTTAGTGTTTTTGGGAACTGCGAGGGGCATTGATGTGATTTTGAAGAAAGTGCATAGCATGATTGTAAATAAAGCTAAAAACTAAGGGCCGCTTTGTAATAAACTAAAAGCATTTGGACAAAATGAAAAAGCTCCAAAATTGATATTCTATGGTAAATTTGCAAAAGGAAACGAATAACTTATAACAATTGCAAAAAGGTCCTGAAAGGATTAGAATGTGAACTAACACACTTCCATAAAAGAATTGTAGTGAAGATGTCATGTTGAAGCTGCTTAATTTTTGTTTCATTCTTTGCCCGTGAATATGTGGCAGTGCAACATGTATATTCCACATGGCTTTGGCAGTGGGCTGGTGCATGACATCGTTTACAATCTCTGATACCAAGGTACCGGACAACTAGACTTGTGCATATGCATCATCGGCCTCCCATGAGGCATACAACCATGTCTTCTTCGTCGGTTCTTCCTTGTTAAGAATATGCTTCTTACCCATCGACTTCATTAGGCTCATAAACTACATGGTCCACAACTCATAATCCGGCCCATCCATCTTAACTATAGGCACGTGACCTCTGAAGGTGCCTGTGATGGGGATATCTACCTTGCTTGCGGACATGTTATATGACGAGGAAGACTAGGGTAGTAGACTAGAGAATGTATCGTCTACACTAACATGAGGGGATTTGGTTGCATGTGTAGACTCAAACTGCAACCAATCCATTTAATAAGAAGATCTCGACGCATACACAAAGAGAGGGAGAGATGCAACAGCACTGGCTGCTCCGCCCGCTCGAGAGGTGCAGCTCCTCGGGTTGCCGTAGGTGCAGGTGCAGGTGCTTCCACCGATGCAGTGACACCGACTACTCCTCCTGTAGGAGAGGTGCGACCCGCAGGGGCTGTCACAGGTGCAGGCGAGGCGACCCCGACCGTAGGTGAGACCCGGAGAGGTACTTCGCCCACGGGAGAGAAGAGGTGCGACGCCGACAGCAAGGGATGAACATCGGCGATCGCACGCGCACAAGAGAGGGCAAGAGGTGGGGCTAGGGTTAGGGTTTCGGGTACGAGAGTTTCGGTCTAGGATTGCCACTTTGATACCATGTTGGGAAAAATAAGAGATCTGTTTATTCATCTGAGCCATATGCTCTCTTATATAGAGGAGAGACCTATGGGTAAATTACATAATGCTGACAAAAAGAAAAGATAATAGATAAAATAGTACAACAACATATAAATATATCTCTACAGGTATCAAGCCACCCCCTTCTCTTCTTCACATACAACTAGGGTTCCTTGGAACCTATCGTTGCGACGTTGCCTGAAGACGTACCTTCTATACAGCTTGGAAACTTGATGCAATACCATCTAGGGAGTGGGAAACACTGTGTGGGAGATGAGGGAATGCCCTCATCGTCGTGCTTCGAGAGATTTGACACCGGCCAAGATGGGGCCTTTGATATGTGGCTTGGAGGTGGGGGTTGACGCCATTGGGTCCTAATCATTAGGGGGAAGAAGTCGGGATGGATGTGTTGCTGTAATCGTCCGATGAGGGAGGGGTCGTCGATGCATGCTGATAGCCATCGAGATCGCAGTATGGGGAGATCTCCTTGGTTTTGGGAATTGGTTATGCGTGGGGACCGGTTGCATATAAAGCATCGTTTCAGGTCTTTGTGCATGGAGCATCAACTCAATGCATTTGGGTGGGTTCTTGCACCTAGTTGGGGAGAACACATCTTGTTGAATGTTTGGCGAGATCAGGCGACTGGATTAGTATTGCAAGTGAAGGAAATGGTTGGATTCACGTCGATCGGAACCCTCTTCTTCGAGAACTGTGCGTGGTGCGTGAACTCTCTGAATAACAAAGATCTTGAAAATTTGGAAGATGTGCATGTGTTGTGCTCGGAGCCCTTGCTAAAGGAGGTGTCTGCTGCCTTGCAAGATTAGGGTTCCAGGAACCCTAGTTTTCCTTCTCGAACTGATCCAGGAACTGCCTTTCAATTTACAATGCATGCAATATACAACGTGGATCAAATTGTATTTAATATCCTATAACTATATATAAAGCCTATACAAATCAAAATGGACAAATTGTATTCACTATATATTGTTACATAAGAAAAGACTACCCCGAGGGCTTTGAAGTGGGAGATGATGAAGCAACACAGACCAACTGCTCGGATGGGGGAGGGCTAGCCACCACCACACTGGATGGAGAGGATGAGAGGAGCAACGTGCATGAAAAGGGAGACAACACCAGTTGGATTATAAGGGAAACAAGGAGGGAGGACCAGCAGTTGAGCTTACTGCCGAGGAATGGGTGAGGGGTCGAAGATGCCCATGATATTCAATATAAATCCGCCTCTTGAAGAGGCAGCTCTTATTATAATAACTCAAATCCGTCTTTTGAGGTGGGGGTGCTGTAAAACCAGAGTTGTCTCTTTAAAAGGTGACATAGTTACAATGTCCGACAATAAGTGTTTTGCAAAGTATATGGCAAATTTCTTTTTATATGTATGTCACAGACGTATTATCCTCTTTTTTACCAGGTTCTATTAGGCTTAATAGGCTTTAAGAGGTTTCATAGACTAACGAAATGCTCATGTTCTTACTTTGTGGACTAAAAGTAGCTAGAAATAAGTCCTTGTTATGGCTGCAAGGTATGGTTTTCTTTATTTAGTTATTACTATGTAAGGATCTTAAATTTTTGACCATTCATATGATTTTTTAATTAATTAATTTATTTATCTTAAATTTGTTAACATTTGGATAAGAAGTTAATAAGTCAGGTAGCCTTCTGGCCCTTCTCTAGTAGTTGGAAACTTTCTTGTCTTGTATAGAAACTGACATTTGTTTTTACCAAACTATTTGGCAGGCGAGATAAATGGGTGCTTGAGTTTGTTGATTTTGGTGGTGAAACAAGGAGAGATGTTTGGTATGCTTTTATTAAAGAGATTATTTCCTTGTATGACTTCTTGCGTGAATATGGACCCGATGATGATGATTCTTCTATTTTGGATGTATACGGTGCTAATAAAGGGCGAAGTGCAGCTATCAATAGTGTTGCTAGTAGCATTGCGAGACTGCAAGCGCTGCAATTTATTAGGAAGCTTTCTGAAGACCCAGCTAAATTGATGCAGTTCTCGTATTTGCGAACGGTGCCATATGGTGATATTGTGCTTCAGACTTTAGCTGTGAATATTTGGGGTGGGCCATCCCTTAAACGATTTAAACAAGAAGAATTAAAATCCGGTCAGTTGGTGAAAGGTTCAGATCACCGTTTCACTGATAATGCTTATATGGTTGACATAGATGGAAGTGTATATCTGCGCAAATGGATGAGATCATCTTCTTGGACATCAAACTCATCCATAAATTTCTGGAAGTTTGTACCAGAACAAAATGGCATTGTTTTGAGTAAAAATCTCATTGTGGGTGATCTAAATCTTGTAGAAAGAGCAGCGGCTATTTGTAAAGAAAAAAGCCATATAGTGGAAAAGACCCAAGCCTCAATTGATGCTGCTATGATCAAGGGGATTCCAAGCAACATAGATTTGTTCAAGGTTTGCGCTTCCTTTTTGCGCTTGTTCATCAGTTATTTTTGATAATTAATGCAGGTGATGCAAGTCCAAAATTAGTCCGTATGTTTTTAAGTTCTACACTTGTCTCAACCTTCATTTTAAATATTTATTTGGTGTTCCCAATTGGTGGTTATATTGAATATAGAGCAATCAGTCCCGCATATCTATTTGGCGTAACTGCAGCAAGGCTTCTCTATATTCCATTTGGTTTATTATCTTTTTTATTCAATAGGTAGATTGCTATCCATAATGTTCATTTAATCACTAGCATGATAAAACATGCTTTGTTATAAAAATACATAGTTGAAAAAAACCAAATGCGATATCAGAGAATTGTGTAATTCTCTCGAAGTTTCTGTTTATTATTTGTACCTTCCATAAATAGGTAATATTTAATGAACTGTGGAAATATAAAATAGAATGCATCAAATTAAAGAACAAGTAAAAAATTGAATTCACATGTTTCTCAAAGAATACAAAAGATGTGCGGCTTTCTACATAGCCCCTCATACACACCTAAGTTCCCACCACTAGACAATGTGCAACTACTAAACACTCGAGTGCTGTAATCGAATCTGGACAATTGCAATTTCCTATTTGACTAAACTCTTTACTATTCTCAACAAACTCCATTTAATCTTTGTAGACCATAATTATTTGTCCTTATTTCTATTGTTCCTGAGTGCTACCCTACTTTTGGTTTTGCTAGAAATGTTCCCTTTTGTATGTTTTTTCATTTTTATATTATATTCTTTTGTGCAAAATTTCTTTTCTAGTGAAGTCTCCCCTATCTATAGGAGACTCTTGAGGCTGTGTGAAATACAAGAATTGGATTTCATTCCCACATGGTATTTGAACGATAATTCTAAATGACAATATGATAACCTATGAATAGATATAATTCCTGCTATCCACCACAAGCAATATTATCATCTTTCTCTAAATTTCTATCTAGGATGCTATCTCTTTTAGCAGCCCAGCCCTTATCCTCTCGAATCTGTAGTCTCACTCTCCAACCCTTGATGAGGTCGGTACTCGATGCCTTAGGAGAGTGACCTAGTCTCTACACTTCTGTGATGGTACTTGAACAGCCATGAGGTAAACTGACAATACCCTTTGTTTGCATAGACATTACATTGACTTCAATTAAGGTCCTCTGAGCTGGTTCAAGGTGTTCTTCTCCAACTTCATAGTATAAGAGAGGCTTGTTTCGAGGTCCATATACGAGAGGACTCATTTCTTAGTTTCTTTGTTATAGATTATGTTCATTTTTAAAAGGGATTTTATCACTTGTGCCCCTCCGAGATATCGCAATATCAGTTATGCCCCTATCTTTTTGGTAATATCAGTTGTGCCCCTCAATTCTTGCTAATTTATCACTTGTGCCCTTCCGTCAGATTGACCGTCAATGAGTTGACTTAACCATGGTTTTTTCAAACCTTGGTGCAGTAAAGAGGGGTATTATTGTCCATACTCCTCTTCTTCCTCCTCTTCCCCCATCTTCTTCTTCCTCCTCCAACCTCCTCCTCCTCCCTCTCCGCCCGGAACTCCTCCTCCGACCCCCTACTCCGAGCTCCGCCCCAACCTCCCTCCGCCCTGACTTCAAATCGACCGTCTTACAACGACGATGCCTGCGGCCTGCATACGTATAACAAGAGCTTCTTCCTTTGCCCACCTCCCGCCCAAGTCGACCTGCGGGGGCGGAGGGGGGTGGGGCTGTGAGGAGGAGCTGCGGGAGGCAAGGGGGACGGGGGAAGGGGGTGCGGGGGCGGAGGGGGGGTGGGGCTGTGAGGGGCACGGGGGGCGGTGAGGGCAGGGGGCTACGGGGGGCGGGGGTGGGGGCAGGGGCTGCGAGGGGCGGAGGGAGGAGATGCGGGGGACAAGGGGGCGACCGGGGGAGGGGGTGCGGGGGGGGGGGGGGGGTGGGGGGAAGGGAGACCTGGGGCGGTGGTGTCGGGGATGGTCGGCGGGGTAAGGGGGAGGCACGGTGTTGCGGGCGCTTGCGGTTGTAGCAGGGGCAAGGGGCGTTGCGCCGCTAGCCGAGCACGCGAGGTCCCTGCCCGACTCCATAGCCACGCACCCCCTCCAGAGTACGGCGCCTCCGCCCCGTTCCCTCCGGCTCCCTCTCTCCAACTCCCCGTGCCACCGCTCAGCCCCTACCCGCTGCCTCATCCAGCCGCGCGTGCGTTGCCGCGACGCCCACCGACGCAGCAGCCCCCCTTCGAACCACGCTGCCCCGAGCTTCCTTAGGCCGCACCCGACCTCCCGCGCGCGTAACGCCTCGTGGGCGGCGATCCTCCGCCGCGGCAGCGTAACCTCCACGCACGAGGGGATGGGGGGAAGGGGGAGGGGGAGTAGGCGGGGAAGCAGGAGGGGGAGGAGGGGGCAGCGCCGTGCGGGAGGGGGCGGTGTGGGGCAGGGGGCGGCACCGTGCGAGGCAGGAGGAGGGGGAGCAGGCGGGGAAGGGAGAGGGGAGCAGGGGCGGCGCCGTGCGGGAGGGGGCGGAGCTGGAAGGAGGTGCGGGATGGGGAGGAGGAGGAAGAAGATGGGAAAAGAGGAGGAAGAAGAGGATGTAAAAAGACGATATAACCTAAAAAATTAAAACTAATTCCGCTTTTGTCCTCAAAGTTAACGGCCGTTTGCACTGTGGATGGACGGAAACTAACTCGAGGGGCACAAGTGATAAATTAGCAAGAATTGAGGGGCACAACTGATATTACCAAAAAGATAGGGGCATAACTGAAATTGCGATATCTCGGAGGGGCACAAGTGATAAAATCCCTTTTTAAAATCAACATATGGGAGATGAACACCTTCGTTTATTCCCTGTGAGAGAAGCGATCTTCCATCCTACCCTCTAGGGAGCCTATGACCTAAGATGCATAGTCATCATCATCATTGGTGTGAAAATACTCTAAGAAATGGAATTCCATAAGTTATTCGTGGGTCAGTGTTTCTTATATAGCATTGAAATCCTAAAACTATAAGGATTTTTATCCCACGAACCCTATAAACTTTGTAAATTACCTTCTCGACATTTGAAACAACATAATTCCTCCCTCGATCCTGTAAACTTGCTCCGCCTTACTCTACAAACCCTGCTGTTACTTTTACTTTTAATTGACTCAATAACATGGGTTAATCTGACTATAAGTACATTGGATGATGGATCTTCCACCTCCTCATATCATTCTTCCTCTTCATCTCATTCTTCTTCTTCACATCCTTTTCTTTTCCCTCTCTTTATTTTCTTTCTCTTCACCATATCTCCTTCCGTCAACCAAATCACAAATTTTTTCTATTTTTAGGGATAAAACATGACATCTGATCACGGAAATGATTTTTAGATTTTTTTTGGTTGCATTCTTGAATCGATTAATCAAGTATTTATTGTTGCTAAATAAACACATTGCAACTCTACTCTCCAATCTGAAGGGCGGCGGAACAATGGGAGGAGGCGGTGGAGGGGGGGACAAGTAGAGGAGGAGGCGGT
Organism: Ottelia alismoides; assembly: GCA_037367405.1. Lineage (NCBI taxonomy): Eukaryota > Viridiplantae > Streptophyta > Magnoliopsida > Alismatales > Hydrocharitaceae > Ottelia > Ottelia alismoides. Next base: position 637,769 of record JAZKJV010004851.1, read on the forward strand.
GGAGGGTGCGAGGGTGGAGGAACGAGAGGAGGAGGGGGAGGTGGTAGAGGGGTTGGCTCCTGCTGCGGGCGGAGGAGGGTGGCGAGGGCTGAGGAACAAGGGGAGGAGGGTGGCAGGGGCAGAGGAACAAGGGAAGAAGGGGGAGGTGGTAGAGGGAACGTCTCTTGCTGTGAGCGAATGTTGGGAAGGAAGGTGGCGAGGTGGAGGAACAAGGGGAGGAGGGGAAGGCTGTTGAGGGGACGATTCCTGCTACGGAAGGAGGCGGGAGAGGAGGGTGGTGAGGGCAGAGGAACAAGGAGAGGAGGGTGGTGGGGGTAGAGGAACAAGGGGAGGTGGGGGTTTGTAGAGGGGGCGGCTTCTGCTGCAGGCGAAGGTGGGGAGGAGGGTGGCGGGGGTGGAGAAACAAGGGGAGGAGGGGGAGGCGGGGGAAGGGGCAACTCCTGTTGTTGGAAGAGGCAAGGGAGGAGGGTGGCGGGGGCGGAGGAACACGGGGAAGAGTAGAGCAGTGGAGGGGGCGGCTCCTGTTGCGGGCAAGAGGGTGACGAGGGTGGATGAATAAGGGGAGAAGGGTGGTATGGCAGAGGAGCAAGCTTCTCTCCCTTGCCTTCAAGGTTGTCGTCCTCGAAGGATGCAACCGCCCAAGCGACCGCATGCTCACCTGCAAGATGCGGAGCTTGGGCATCGTTGCAATCGTCGATCTCGGAGTCGTGGAGGAGGTAGATAGTCGACCAGAGGAGGAAGAAGCAGAGGTCGAGGAGATGGGTGGAGATGGTTCTAGGTGGAGAAAGGGAGGTTAGGAGGGTGAGGGGGGAGAAAGAACGAAGGGCAGTTAATGTAATTTTTGCATAATGAAAGGGTATTATATATAAGAAACTAACAGAACCCGATTAGTTTTAACTGTCCAATGGACGAGAATTAACCGTAGGGTTTATGAGGTAAGAGTTAGCAAGTTTACGAAGTTGAGGGAGGAATTACTTTGTTTCAAATGTCAAGAAGGTAATTGACAATGTTTATAGGGTTCGTGGGGTAAAAATACAAAACTATAATCACATCGAAGAAAAAATACAATGAAGTCCTTAACAATACTTCTAGAAATAAAAAGCAAAAAATATTGCAAATGCTAATGTCTAAATATGAAGAAACATCAATATCCCCCTCAAGTTGGAGCATCCTATCGATAATGCCCAACTTGGAGGTCAACAGTGAAATGTCCTTTCTTGGAATAACTTTGGTTAGAATATTTGTAAGTTGTAGCTCTGTAGAAATGTGAAGAGTAGTTATCTTCCCTTTATGTATCACATTTTTGGTAAAATGGCAATCTACCTCAATGTACATGGTGTACTAATGAAAAGTTTTGTTTCTAGTCATAAGTGCCCCATTGGACAGCTTGCTAATACCAGGGTCGACGATTCCTACCTATCTTAATTCTTAATTTATATTTATCATATCTCCTGTCTCACTTACCATATCAGTGACGTACTTTCTTTGGGTTATCACAAGACCCTGCTGATTCCTGGCGAACTCTGACCTTGGAAAGGATCTTAGGGTGCCAAGATCTTTGGTGACGAATTGATTGCCCACAAATTCTTTCGACCTTTTTGTCCCTTGGATATCATCTTCAGTAACCAGTATGTCATCAACATATACTATAATAACCACTGAACCTCTGGAAGTTTTCTATACAAAGAGAGAATAATCTGCATTCGACCTTCTGAACCCCTGCTTTTCTAACAAATCTAAGAGCTTTTGAAACCAAGCTCTTGGGCTTTGCTTAAGGCCATATATTGCTTTATGGAGTCTACATACCTACTGACACTCCCCCTTACTAGCAAATCGCGGAGGTTGTTGCATGCAGACCTCTTCCTAAAAATCACCATACAAGAAATCATTTTTAACATCAAGCTGGAATAAAGGCCAATCATGTATCACTGCAACGGTTAGGAGGACCCGAAGCGTAGAATGTCGAACAATAGGAGAGAAGGTGTCTAGATAATTCAACCCATACATCTGAGTAAAACCTCGTGCAACAAGTCTGTACTTGTACCTATCAAGGCTCCCATCTGCATGATACTTCACAATAAATGCACGTTTGCAGCCCACAACAGGCGACCCATTAGGGGCAGGTACCAAGGTCCAAGTACCTCGGGACTGTAAAGCATCCATCTCCTCCTCCATGTCTTTGCGCCATTGACGATCTTTCAAGGTCTCTTGATAATTTCGTGGTATGTACACAGTAGATAGAGCAACAACAAATCACTTGAATTCTATTATAAGTTGATCGAACGACACCAAAGAAGGTATAAGATATGATGCACAAGAATGCTTCTGCTTCTGAATAGCAATGGTCACATCAAGATCACTAGTTGTATCCCTAATAATCTCATGTACTTTACCCTGCAGAGAAACATCTCCAGACCCATCGTTAGAAAAATTGTATTCAGGACATACCTCAGGCATGCTGGATGATGTGCTATGAACATGAGCAGGAGGAGGCCAGGGACTGTAGTGAAGTGGTAACGGTAGGATTGGGATAATAGGTTGAGTGACAGGAGGTGACGTTGGCGATGGTGATGGTAGAGATGGTGGTAAGGATGGTGGTGAAGGTGATGGTGAGAATAGAGGTGGTGGTGGGATGTATATTTCAGTATCAGATTGTGAGGGAGTTAAGCAATTACCTGTCCAAGAGAAATACATTATGGACTCAAAAAATGTAACATCTGCGTTGATATAATATTTTATGTGCATGAGATCATAACATCTATATCCCTTTTGAGTCCTAGAATATCCAACAAACACACACTTGACAACTCTAGGAGAAATCTTGTTAACTCTAGGAGAAAAGTTGTGGACAAAGGCAATGGACCCTAACACACAAGGACTAATAGTAAACATCTCCTCTGGAAATACAATTGAGAAGAGGACTTTCTCTCCTAAGACAGAAGACGGTATTCGATTAATGAGGTAGCACGCAGTACGGACGGCATCCCCTCAGAACGAGTAAGGGGTATGACTATGTATAAAAAGAGTACGAGCAACATCAAGGATATAGCGATGTTTTCTTTCAACAACCCCATTTTGTTGAGATGTGTAAGCACATGTTCTTTGATGAATTATACCATGAGAAGAGAAGTACTGAATAAGATCATGAGTACAAAATTCTAAAGCATTATCAGTCCTCACAATCTTGACATCGAAAGAAAAAACATTACGAATTTCATTAAGAAAAGTTTGGATCAAGTACCCAGCCTTAGATTTATTTTTCATCAGAAACACCCATCACAAACAAGAGAAATCATCCACAACAACTAAATAAAAACGGTGTCCCTAATGATCGGGAGCCCGACTTGGACATCAAATTTCTACATGAAACAACTCAAAATGAGAATGTCTGCTCCGACTCTGATGGCTAGGAAGATGTTTTCCCAACTGACATTTTTTTGAAGTCTAAAAGGTAGGGGGAACACTCAATGGTGTTTGCCCCAATATTATTTTTTCCCAATTGACATGCCTCACAATCAAATGCATGAGGTGAAATTTAAGGAAGAACATGACGTAACCTTTGGAGAGGAAGATGACCAAAACGCAGATGCCATGTGAACAGGGACACAGAGCTAGTGGACTGAGTTGATAATCCAACGCCAAAAGTTCGAACCATTCTATATAGGCCTCCCTGCTCACGACCACAACCAATCACCCTGCCAATTAGAATATCTTGAAAAATAAGAGACGATGGGTCAAATATAACACGATAATTCAAATCTCTAATAATCTGACGAATAGATATTAAGTTAATCTGGGGCATGTGACACATTCTGCAGACGTGTGGATGGAGTCAAACTACACTTCCCCTGTCATGTGATCGGAGAATTAGTCCCATCAACTATGATGACTGTTCATCCGGGATGGCACACAAGTGATGTGTCGCCCCGGAATCCATAATCCACTTTGTAATATCAAGACCGCTACAAGAAGTAGATGCAATAATGCTACCTGAGGTGTTGGCTCCAGCAGAGGCCGTCACGTCGTGACTAGATGTATCACCAGAGTTGGCAGGTGACATAATCTCTCAGGTGGGAAACAAGATCACCATATCGTTGCTCAGAGGAAGATGCAGATGCTGGAGCTGAACTCTGTTCTGCAACACGTGCAGATGCTGGAAATCCTTGCTTGTAATAACATGTTTCCTCTGTATATCGAGACCGATGTCCGTAGGTGCGGGATGATGAGCGACCACAACCTCCTCTACTATGTGGCCCATGACCTCGGAATTGAGAGGCACCTCCCCTTCCACGGGAGGTTGCTATTGCAGATGAATTCGTCATTGGAGCTGGGGATGGAACAGGGGTTCGGCTCAAACTACCGAAGGCTTCCTCCATGGGAGGAACAATAGCGTCTGCCAAGATCTGTGAAGATGTTGCCTCGTATTGCGAATCTATAGATGCCAGGAAAATACCAACCATTGTGGCATTCCGATATGTCTTATGTTGTTCAGAAGTCGCTATGAGAGGCATAAAACTAGGAAGCCGTTCAAGCATTCCTCGTAGGACCGTGTAATGTGCATGAAGGCGTCGTCCGTTCTCCTTTATGGTAAAAACATCATGTTGAAGTTGGAGGATCTTCGTCTCATTCTTTTCCTCTCAATATCCCACATTGCCTTTGCAGTGGGCTGATGCAGAACATCATTGGCTATCTATGGTGTTAATGTACCAGATAGCCATACCTGTGCATAAGCATCGTCCGCCTCCCAGTTTGCATGTGTCCATGTCTTCTCCGCCGGCTCTTCTTCGGTAAGAATGTGCTTTTTACCCATCAACTTCATAAGGCTCATGCACTGCATAGCACATAACTCATAATTTGACCCGTCCATCTTGACTATCGGTACAGGACCACGGAAGATGTCTGTGCTGGGATATCTGCTTTACTTTTTGACATGTTGCTGGCTAGAGAAGACTAGGGTTGTAGACTAAGAAATTTTTTTTACACAGACATAAGGGGATTTGGTTGCATGTGTAGACTCAAGCAACCAATCCCATAAACCTGAATGCTGAAGGCTGCGGTAAAGAGAGGGGTACGACGACAACATCCTCAGGAAAAGGGTGTGGCGGTGGCTCCCTAAAGGAGAAGGGTGTGATGATGGCGATTACGACACCCTAAAGGAGAAGGGAGCAGCGCCGATGCGGTACCCTAAAGGAGGGGTTCAGTGGCAGCTCCGAGGAGGGTAGGTGCGGCGGCAGCGCGACCTTGGTAGAGAGAGGGCGACGTGGTAGGGTTTAGGTTTCTTTGGATATGAGAGCTCCAGTCTAGGACCGCCACTCCGATACCATGTTGGAAAATATGAGAGACTTATATTCCAAGGAACCCTAGGCTCTCTTATACAGAGGAGAGGCCTATGGGTAAATTACATAAGACATGTGAAAGAAAAGAAGGATAAGAAATAAACATGAATATCTAAGCATATTTCTACAATTAGAAATACCTATTTTTTTGGATATTTTTGGGCTTTCTTTGTAGAGGAAAACGATAGTGTTGCAGAAGTTGGCATTCGATATTTAGTCAGAGGGATCACTGAATAAGGAATACTCGATATTCAGGAGAATATTTCAAATTATGCGGCTTTGCATTTTTTATTATTTCAAATATAAAAATTAAGTACAATATTATAAATATATATCATCAATCAATAAGAGTCCAATATATGGAGTTAACATTTGTGGTAATTGGGAACTTTTAAAAAAATAAAAAATAAAAAAATTAGCATGTTGCAATATTCGGCCGATTACCTGAATATTCGAGCCGAATATTTGAAAATATTCAGGTTGGACCGAATATTGATCGAATAGCAATATTCTATTTGTCACCCCACAAAGTAAGAATATTTGGCCGAAGATTTGGTCTCCTCGGTCGAATATTGCAACAGTGGAAAACCATGTGTTGTAATGAGGAAATCATATTTGTAGAGGTTTACGTTATGTTATGGTGTAACTACGTATTTCTTATTTACCTCATGTACATCTATGTAATTTACCCAAGGGTTTTCTCTCTATATAAGAGACCCTAGGGCTCTATGGAATAATACAACTGAGTATTTTCTCTAAAATGGTATCAGAGCCAAAACCCTAATCTAGAGTTTTTCTCCACCGCCGCCCCCCCTTCTCCTTCGGCCGCCGCCCTCCCCTCTCTCTTCGCCCAACTCCCGCTGCCAGCCTCCCACCAGCCGCCAGCCGAGGCCCCCGCCTCCCGCCTCCTCTCTCTCGCCGCCAGCCGAGGCCCCTACCTCCTCTCTCGCCGCGGCCGAGGTAGCCCCCTCTCCCCGGGCTCCTCACCTTCGTCGGTCGGCACCTATTCATCCATGGATTCAAGTGCATAAAGCCTACATATGCACTTGAATCCCATCCAGTCTTTGTAGACAAAAGTTCTTTTGTCTATCATCCCTAGGTCCTTTTCTCTGGCACCATGTCAGATCAAAAGGTTGATATGCCCTCCATAGGTGCTTTTAAAGGTTCGACACCAATAGTCAAAATGGACGGGACAAACTATGAGCTCTGGGCTATGCAGTTCCTGAGCCTCATGAAGTCATGTGGTAAGAAACACATTCTTACCGAAGATGAGCCGCCAGAGAAGACGGGGATATATGCCTCCTGGGAGGCTGATGATGCGTATGCCAAGGTCTGGCTATCAGGGACGCTTTTGATGGAGATTGCCAATGACGTCTTCCATCAGCCCACCGCCAAGGCAATGTGGGATATTTTGGCTACTACATATTCTCAAATGCGGAACGAGACTAAGATGCTGCAATTGCAGCATGATAATTTTACGATGAAGCAAAATGGACGGCCACTTCACTCTTTTTACACGTCACTGCGAGGAATGTTCGAGAAATTATACAGTACCATCCCGCTCACGGCCACTGCCGAGCAACAGAAGACCTTTCGCAATGCTACCATGGTGGGACTATTACTTGCAGATCTTGATCCTGAGTATGAGGCATCCCGCTCTCAGATCCTTGCCGATGCTACTATTTCTCCTATGGAGGAAGTATACAGGCGGCTCAGTCGTATGTCTGTCTCCTCCAACACAGCTACTCCACCTCCTTCGGCAATGGCAGTATCTCGAGGGATATTTTGGCTACTACATATTCTCAAATGCGGAACGAGACTAAGATGCTGCAATTGCAGCATGATAATTTTACGATGAAGCAAAATGGACGGCCATTTCACTCTTTTTACACGTCACTGCGAGGAATGTTCGAGAAATTATACAGTACCATCCCGCGCATGGCCACTGCCGAGCAACAGAAGACCTTTCGCAATGCTACCATGGTGGGACTACTACTTGCAGATCTTGATCCTGAGTATGAGGCATCCCGCTCTCAGATCCTTGCCGATGCTACTATTTCTCCTATGGAGGAAGTATACAGGCGGCTCAGTCGTATGTCTGTCTCCTCCAACACAGCTACTCCACCTCCTTCGACAATGGCAGTATCTCGAGGGAGAGGTGGTTCGTCGCCTTTTCGTGGCCGTAGTACACGAGGTCAGGGAGGACGTATTCGTCAGACGTGCTCGTTCTGCCATCGTACTGGTCATTCCGAGGACACGTGCTACTCAAAGCATGGCTTTCCAGCTTCGGCACGGATAACCGAACATGTTCGGTTTCTTTCAGCATCTACTCCAGATCACAGGTTCGAGGAGCTTGTGGCGCGACTTCGTGACATTATGTCGCAGTCATCGTTGGATGCTGCCAGTACCTCTGATGTTGCAGCTTCTGCATCGACCAGTACCTCTGTTGCCAGTACCTCAGGTAGTACTTCGGCCTTCGTCCTTGCCATGATTTATCTGGTTGGATTGTCGACTCTGGAGCCACCCATCATCTTTGCCGTGATGGAGATAAACTTGAGTCCTACAGGGATATTTCTTCGGGTCGCTCTGTTATCATATCTGATGGCACCCATTCTCCTATTGTTGGACAGGGGGAGATTTCCTTATCACCCTCCATGCACTTACATGATATTCTACATGCACCTGAGTTTTCCATGAATTTTTTATCAATTAGTCATATTACAAAAGACTTGCACTGTCGTGCTATATTTGATCCATCATCTCTCATTTTTCAGGACATACTAACGGGCAGGGTGATTGGCTGTGGTTCTGAGCACAATGGCCTATATCGTCTGGTTCAGAATTCCTATGCAGGCGTCTCTCTTCACTCACATGGATCTGTGTCCCCGTATACCTGGCATCTTCGATTTGGTCACCTTCCGCTCCTGAAAATGCGTCACCTCCTGCCTCAGATCTCTCCAAATTCCTCATTCCGTTGTGAAGCTTGTCAGTTAGGGAAGCATCATCGTTCTAGCTTCCCTGGTCGTCAGAGTCGGAGCAGTAGCTCCCCGTTTGAATTGTTTCATGTTGACATTTGGGGTCCTAGTCGTGTACCTGATCATCAGGGACACAGGTTTTATCTAGTCGTGGTTGATGATTTTTCTCTTGTCTCTTGGACTTTTCTTCTGAAAAATAAATCTGAAGCAGGAAGTATTATCAAAAATCTTATCAATGAAGTGCAACATGTTTTCTCTTCTAATGTTAAATATGTCCGCACGGACAATGCATTGGAATTTTGCACCCGCTCTCTTTCTCAGTTTCTTTCCTCTAAAGGCATTATTCTCCAAATTTCCTGTGCCTATACATCACAACAAAATGGTGTCGCGGAAAGAAAACATCATCACTTTCTTGATGTTGCTCGAACATTACTTATTCAGAGTTGTGCGCCATTATCTTTCTGGGGAGATGCTATACTTACGACATGCTATCTGGTCAATCATATGCCTTTTTCAGTTCTTGGGGAGAAGTCTCCAATCTCTGTTCTCTTTCCTGATAAGGACTTGTTTTCGCTTACTCCACGTGTCTTTGGTACAGTTGCCTTTGTTCACCGCTTATCTCCAGGACTTGACAAGCTCTCTCCTAGAGCTGTTAGTGTGTTTTTGTAAGTTACTCTCGGACACAAAAGGGTTATCGCTGTTATGATCCACTTAACAACAAGTACTATGTCAGTGCGGACGTTACATTTTTTGAACCGGTTATGTACTTCTCCCCAGCAGGTGACAGATTGGTTCCTTCCACGTCTCCGAATGATCATGTCTATGTTCCTCCACCTCCACGTCTGAATCAAACCGAGTCCACTCAACAATTACCACCACCACCACTACCACCGTCATACCACCACATTCTACCGTTCCCTAAATTCTACACTCGACGGTCAGGACCTGCTCAAGCTACACGCCAACCATTTATCACGCCTCAGGTATGCTCCAATGTTGGTACTAATGATGGGTTAGATAATGTACCGGTGCAGGAATCTGTGTTCCAGGAGGTGGATCCGCTAGTCAGTACTGCGGATAACGATCAGGATATTCCTATTGCACTTAGGAAGTAGAGAAGGAAATGTGTGACCTATCCTCTTGCGTCTCAGGTGTCTTTTCATCGTCTTACTGGTGATTTCCAGAGTTTGCTGCAGTTGTGTCCTCGGTAGAGATATCGCCGACATATCAGGACGCTATCAAGATTGATTGCTGGAGGTAAGCTATGGAGGAAGAGATGCGTGCTTTACATTCTAGAGGGACTTGGACCCTAGTTCCTATTCCATCTGGTGCGTCTGTGGTTAGTTGCAAATGGGTGTTCACAGTTAAATATCACTCAGATGGCCGTCTTGATCGATACAAGGCAAGACTTGTTGCACGGGGCTTCACCCAAACCTATGGTGTCGACTATTTGGATACATTTTCACCAGTGGCTCGACACTCGACGCTTCGCATACTTCTATCCGTCGCAGTGGTACGTGACTGGCCCATTTTTCAACTTGATATCAAAAATGCATTCTTGTATGGAGATCTACAGGAGGAAATCTACATGCAGCAGCCACTAGGTTTTATTGCTGAGGGGGAGACTCACATGGTGTGTAGACTTCATAAGGCAATTTATGGCCTTAAACAGAGTCCAAGGGCATGGTTCCAGAAGCTTTCTCAGATGATTGAACGACAAGGGTTCAAACGCTCAAATGCGGACCATTCGTTGTTTATTCAAAAGACTCCCAGAGGAACAGTTGTTGTCATGGTATATGTTGATGATATTCTGGTCACAGGGGATGATGATCAGGGAGTCAAGAGGACTAAAGAACTCTTGGGCAGTCAGTTTGTTACGAAGGATCTAGGTACCATACGATACTTTCTGGGGATAGAATTTGCGAGAAACGCACAAGGAATGGTGATGACCCAAAGGAAATATGTTACAGACTTGCTAGTTGAAACATGAATGGTTGGATGCAGACCATCGAGCACTCCTATGGACCCAAGTATGAAACTGTACGACAATGATACTGAAGAGGTGGACAAAAGAAGATACAAAGAGATGGTGGGTAAGCTTCTATACATCACCATAACTCGACCGGATATTGCTTTTGCAGTAAACCGGGTGAGTTAATTTATGGAGCAGCCTAGGCAAGTCCATATGGAAGCCCTGTACATGATACTAAGATACCTAAAGTCTTATCCAGGCTCAGGCTTGTTATTTAGAAAGGATGCAGATTTGTCCATTTCCTCTTGTGCAGACGCAGACTATGCAGGGTGCCTAAAGGATCGTAAGTCTACTTCAGGATTTGCTATCTTTATAGGAAGCTCTCTGGTTTCTTGGAAAAGCAAGAAACAAACTGTTGTGGCAAGATCCAATGTTGAATCCGAATATAGAGACATGGCACAAGCAAGCACATAAATGATGTGGGTTCGAGCAGTCTTCGAAGATTTGAATGTAAATGTCTCTTTACCCATGCAGCTTCAATATGACAACCAAGCAGCATTGTTCATTGCCAATAATCCAGCTTTTCATGAAAGAACAAAGCACATCGAGGTAGATTGTCACTACACTAGAGACATGATCCAGAAGGGCCTGATTTCCACTTCACACGTCAATTCAGAGGACCAGACTGCTGATATATTTACTAAGCCATTGCTCAGAGGACCTTTCCAGAGATGTTCTTCCAAGCTGAGCATGATCGATATCTATGCTCCATCTTGAGGGGGAGTGTAGAGGTTTACGTTATGTTATGATGTACCGTTACGTATTTCTTATTTACCTCACGTACATCTATGTAAATTATCTAAGGGTTTTCTCTCTATATAAGAGACCCTAGGGCTCTATGGAATAGTACAACTGAGTATTTTCTCTAACAATGTTCACAATATAAGTTGGCCATAAATATTTTTTGGCTGATATCGTAACAATGCCACCACTTCAAGAGACAACTTTGTTTTAAGATAAAAGTAGTCTCTTGAACATGCTGCTTGCCTTTTTTATAGCAAAGCCACCGGTTCTTGAGGTGGCTTGTGTTTAAACAAAATATAATATTGAATTTCGTATTTTATTGTATATATTATCGGATTTTTTCCTCGGAATGGAAATGGAAGTATTATGTTGCTGTCATGCAGGAGAATCAATTTTGAGATGTGGAAAACAATGAATTGCAAAGGTGGACATGTGAGGCCGGTCAGGATTGATTCAGACATGACATCAAATAGATAGGTTGACAAGATTGTTATATTATTTGATTTTTAAAGGAAAAAGGGTGGTAAAAAGGTTGACAATATTGCAATATTATTTGATCCAATCTATCTAAAGTTGCCGACGTTGAACTGTTCCATAAAATATCGCAGGACTAGGAAACATGGTATTTGTCGAATGTCGAGTATGATGATGGCGTTAAAGATGGGATAGAATATGCTTTAAAATGGGATACTTTTATCAGCCGATGTTATATACCAAATACAAGAGGTTCCTAGATGACTCGAGATGAATGCATGATCACTTATGGAGCCTGATTTTAATGTAGAAATGATTGTGTTGATTGTTGAGAATGTTCCAGAAGCTGACTGAATTTTGGTGCCCACCTGCAAAATACAAATGATGAGGGGGACAAGGATATGATGAGATGGAGAATAGTTTGCCTCGTCTGCCTGAAGCTCACATTGAGTCAACTTACCATTTTTAATAGACGAGAAACCTACGGTTATATTAGATTTAAGGAGGATATTAGGAGCAGTGTTCTGAAGGTCAATCCGGGTGACCGCATATCAGTCTCATAACCAGAGTCGAGGGTCAAAGCGTGGCACATAATCCATTGTCACTCAATATGTTTTAAAATCCCACATGCGGCTGAGTAATCAGCATACAGTGCTGCATATGTATAAGAGCTTAACTCTGAACCCAAACATTTAAATCTGATTACACATAACCCGATTAAGAACCTCTCCCCCGGTTTTCAGTATACCCCCACCCTAACCAAGAAAACTTAGCATTCGACTTCGGCATCTCCATATCCATCCAATCCCTCGCCGCAAATGTTCTCACTCTCTCTCTCTCTCTCTCGATCCCTCCATCTCTTGTCGCTACACCACATGTTCACACATGTAAGCTTCTCTCTTGAGCTTGCTCTAGGGTTTTCATTTTGTGATTATTAGAACCAATCGTGAAGGCTTACTTTTTCTATGTTTTAGCATTACACATTAGATACGAGTTTATATCCGCATAAAAGAGTTGTTGGCCATCATTGAAGACTTTGATGTTGAGAATATGGTGTTTGATATTTCCTTGATAGGATTTTTGACATATTGTCTTGAAACATGGGACTTTGTTAATGTGTGAATATCTAATGTGTTGCCCTATATTATACTATCGAGACACTATCGTTGGATGGATCTTTCCTATGCTCAATGCATCTTTTGGTGTGTGGGATTTCCTTAATTATGTACTTCAATTCTATTGTAAAATACTTTCAGTTTGAAGAACTTGTTGCATTCTGTACGAAAATATCCTTTTGTACTATTGGTTGGACAGTATAGAACCAATATGATGGGCTCCACTTAAAACTATATATGTGTGTGTATGTGTGTGTGTCCATGACATGAGATTATGACATGAGATTAAGACGATCAAAACCCAACACTTCAATTAGAACAAAATATGTATTAGATAACTTACTCTTCATGTGGTTTCATACCTATTCTGGTAGGATCGACTTTTTTATCTAAATAAATGCTTTTCAAAATGCTTTGATTGAAATCACATGTACTCAAAGGTATATTCTTTATATTTCATACTGTTATGATTTTTTGAACCATAGTCTCTAAATATTCAAATTTAATTTATTATTTATTATCATTTTTAATTAAAATAATAGAAGAAGCATAATCCGCATATACTTCTTCACATCCGCTTCCTCGTTTCAGCAAACAGCTTGACCAAACAATTACCGCCTACTGACTTTCTAAACCTTAAACTTATTTCGTCTAACCAAGAAAACCTAGCATTCGACTTCGGCCTCCCATCTCCAGCCAATCTCTTACCGCACTTGTTCATTCTTTTCCCTCTCTCTCTATTTCGGTTGCCATGACTTTCACTCTCTCTCCCCCGCTATCTCCGCTCGCAGCACCTCTCCCTTGTGTGTGTTCTAGGGTTTTTGTTTTGCGATTATTTGAACCAATTGTGAGGACTTGCTGTTTTTATGTTTTAGCATTACATAGATACAAGTTTATATCCTCATAAAAGAGTTGTTATCCATCATTTAAGACTTTGATGTTGTTGAGACTATGTTGTTTGATATTTCCTCATTCGTACTTTCGATATATTGTCATGAAACATGCGACTTCATTGATGTGTGAACATCTAATGTGTTGCCTTATCTTGTACTATTGAGACACGATCCTTGGATCTTTCCTCTGCTCAAAGCTTCTTTTGATGAGTGAGATTTCCTGAATTGTGTCTTTTAACCTATTGTAAAATACTTTCAGTTTGAAGAACTTGTTGCATTTGGTACAAAAATATCCTTTCGTACTGTTGGTTGGACAGTATAAAACCACTATGCTTGGCTCCATTTAAAACTATATTTATGTACATGTTGTGAGATTAAGACGACTAAAACCCAACACATCAGTTAGAACAAAATAAGTATTAGATAGCATACTCTTGATGTGGTTTCTTAGATAATATGTTAGGATCAACTTTCTTACCTAAATAGAGTTTTTTTCAAAATGCTTTGATCGAAATCACATGTACTCAGAAGTCTGTACTTTATATTTCGCCCATGTTATAAATTTTTGAAAAATAAATATCTAAATAATCAAATTTATTATTTTATTTTTAATTATTTTTAGTTAAAATAGTATAAACCGCATAAGCCACATATACTTCTGCTTATCCGCTTACTCGTTTCACTGACCGTTTGATCAAACGATTATTGTGACTTCTTGAACTTTAAATGCATTTCGTCTGTATTATGCTTTATTGTGATGGCTTTAGCTTGTCAAATAAATCAAAAAATGGCAAGACAAATATGTCAAAATCATATTTGGTGTATTCTGCTATGTTTTTTTCTTATTAAACATCATTCATAATATTTTGGAGGAATCTCATACGGATGATGTTTATTGCATTGAAAAAGAAAAGGTCCTAGGCTGCAATTGTGTATGTATCATCAACCATTCAATGGACATTTTATGATATCCAAGCCCAATGCACCATATACTTACTCGAACTGATCATCAAATCAAAATCATCTGTAACTTGATAGTAATTTTCTGTCTCGGAATTCTCTCAACTGCATAAGGATATCTCCAACGATCAAGGTTTCTATCCTACAAACTAACTGAAAAAAATAAAGAACTTGATGGAATGAATATTATACAAAGGGTAGGATTTCTTATATATCATGACACCATAAAGCCATATGGATAGAAAAGTACATAATAGTCCCTAATAGGGCACTTTAACATAGAAGAAACTCAAAATAGAAAGTACAGAATATAAGCATAGCTGCCAATGGCTCAATAAAAAATAATAATAAACAACGTCAATACTCCTCAGTTAGTTGGAGCATATATATCAATCATGCCCAGTTTGGATGTCAACAATGAGATCTGTCTCTTTTGTAGCGCTTTTGTAATTATTTTAGCAAGTGAATCTCCATATAGATTTATAAGGAGTAGTGATCTTCCCTTCTTACACCATATCTCCGATAAATGGCATTTCACATCAATATGCTTGGTTCGTTGATGAAAACAAGATCATTAGCAATGTATCTGGTAAACTTGTTGTCACAATAGACTATAGAAGGGAATTGGCTTGTGATGAGCAACCCAAGTTCTTATATAAATAAGACGAAGCAGGTAATTCCACGTGTCGCTTGAGCCATGGCTCTATGTTATGCTTATGCACTTGGTCTGAAGACAACAATCTACTTCTTGTTGAACCATATAACGAGGTCTCTTCCACCAAACATGATGAAACCAATGGCGGATCATCAAACATCAGGAGAACTTGCATAGTTATTTAATGTCAGTATGTCCATTGACAACTTTTTCCAAGCGAAATTTTCAGATATCGAATGATCATAAGAACTTCTGGTCAATGGTTGTAACACGCCTTTTTCATGTACTGACAAGCTTTGCTCACATCTTACAAAATATCAAGCCTGATGAAAGTAAGATATAACAACATTTTGCTGACCATGCTTCTGTAAACTGGGGTGTTCAAAGGAGGAAGCCAATAGTAGTGATTTGTCTTCTTGTGGTATGTTAATTGGCGAGGGAGTGGTGATTTTTCTACTTGTCATATGTTAATTGGCGAGGGCACTAAGTCCGCAGTAGTGGCGACAATAGTGAGTTTGTGCCATAGCTTTGCTAGTGATGCGGTGAAGATTGGATGTGGACCTTTTTATATGTTGTGGTTATTTCGGAGGAGTTCCATAGGCTGCTTACGAGATTATTGGAGAGGAATCTACATGGTATTGTTTGGAGGCGATCTTTTGCTTCACAAAGGGGTGAATGTGTAGCCCTGCCACCACATTTTTTTAGGCAAATGCTCGTCGCTACATTGTGATAGTGAACGGTTGATAGTGAATGGTCTCCTAGTTCGATGTTGGAGCTTCTCAATGGTTAGGAAGGTCCTTTCTTCTCTAGGGAGGTGGTGGCAATGATGCATGATGGACCTCAGATAAGGGAACTTTTTTTTTTTGAAATCCAACGGTTCGGGGGAGACACGACATGGTGTTCGCCCCAAAAATTTTATTAAAAAGACTGTGAACAAGAGAGAAAGAGGTACATAGGCGAGGTTAGAGGGGCGAGAGAGGGGATCAAGAAGATCCCAAGAAAAACAAAAGACGCGAGCTACACTAACAACCAATCACAAGTTAGCTGGTCTGCATGAGCCAAAACATTCTCCTTGTAAAATCTTTGGCCCCTAAAAATTGTTGCGTTACGGCCCAGCCAAATCGCCCAAATGTAAGCAAAAGTGCCCACGAAGTCTCTGCGCGCCCTGCCATCGTTAGACCTCAGAGAGTCCCAAAAATCGATCGAGCTCGAGGTGTTGATCCAAGATATTCTTGCCTCCTCCCATATGACAGAAGTGGCCGGGCACAAGAAGAAAAGGTGGTCTAAAGATTCCACGTCGCTGTCGCAGAGAACGCACTCCGACGAGGTGACTCCAGCAAAAAGCCTGACACAACGGTCCCGTGTTAATATCCTCCCTCTGCGGAAAAGCCAAAGAAAGATCGCAACCCTCTCAGGAAGCTTCAAACACCACAGAAGCTTGAGATCCCTGGAGATGAAGTCTGGAATAGATGGCGGCTGGATAGAGATAGCCCTGAACGCCCGCCTCGTGGAGAAGTCTCCATCACGCTAAGCCCAGTGATCACGACGACCTGTGGGCCTGGGCGCAGCCTTAAGAGAATCTAGGAGTGTAAGAAGCTCGTCGAAACGCTGATCCGACTGGTTGCTCAGTAGAGACGGGAACCACCCATCCCCCGACCAAGAGGAGGCCACAGAAGCACGCCCGTCATGCGCCTAGGCATAAAGGCGCGGGAAAGTGATACAAAGAGGGGCATCACCAGCCCAACTGAGCTAAAGGGAACTTTTTGATTTTGCAACACAGCTAAAGGGACATATTAGGGAGATTCCTTTGTTTTTGGAGCTTTATATGGGTTGTAATGTGTTCCTATTATGGTTGTATATTTTTCATTTCACTGGACAACCGACAACAACGACAAAATGTCAATAACATATGGACAACGATTTGATGCAATTCACCCCTGCCTTGGGAGAGGAACAATCTGATGGTAGACCCTTAGCTAATGTGTTTGAATATTGGACATGCGATCCCACGGTGAGCCATTATGCAATAAATGTTGTTGCGAATATCATTCCCTGATCTGAAATGAAGAATAATTAATTTGCATAATAGGTCCCTTAGTACAATTAGGGTTATGTACCATGGCCATCTTAATGATCATACAACTGTTCATTTAATTATTGAATCATAGAGCTGGTGATTGGATGAATATCTAAAGAATTAGATTGAGGACTCATCAAGCACCATCAAATGATCATTAAGAGAGGATCTCCATACTAAGAAGGAAATGTCAATCCTTTCTCTAAAGGTTGATATCTAACTAACCTCTTGATGCAAGTCCTCTGCATAAGAATAGAGATTCGGAGGTGTTAGATAAGTTAGGTCAAAGAGTTGACTTAATGAGATCGAGATAACCAAAGTCCTATGTCATATGCTTTCACGATATAGGCGCGCATCCTCTAACCGGAGACAGATGTGTTGCTATATGTCTGAGTATGTATATTTGGCAGACCAATAGGTTGATGACCTAACCAAGGTCTATACACTAACGCGTTGATGTGCATGCAAGGGCATATGAGTAATACGATCTCTCAAAGGGATCATACAGGTTCATTTACTGAACCAAAAGACATGAGCTCAGTCATGAGATATTGGGAATAATCAAATTCCGTTCACGGTCATCTCGCTTTGAAAGCTTGACTGAATTTATAGATTTGATATATACTTTTGGAAAGTATAGGATCAACACCTAGGTATGATATATGCTTTTGGAAAGTATATGATCGATACCAACTCTTAATGATCGAATGGGAAACTTAATAGTAAAACCCTGAAGGAAACAGTCTAAAAGAGATCTAAAACTTCGGGTTTACTCTGGATCTTCCAGTATGTGGGATGTACATATATTAGGAATACTTGAAGGTATTGTGATCATAAACGATTGTATAACCATGACGCTTCCATTCCGAGGGAGTGATGAAACATGTCTGGATTTTAGTGACTCCTCTCTGTAGAGAAGCAATCTGATCTTGGTCCAAGTGTTAGACGTTGATCTAATTGAGATTCAGATGCAATAAGAAGATTAGATTTGCGGCCTTGATTTAATCAAGCATCTATGAGAGGTCCATGGGATCTGGATTTGAGATGTGATCTCAATATCCAAGTCACTATACGTGGAACATACAATCGCCCTGTCCTTATCTCCAAGTATCCGCGGAGAAAGGCATTATCCTTGAAAGAGTTCAAGGATAATTTCATTGTTGATATGTGTATCCGAGCATTGAGAAAATTGATAATTAAATGTGATTTAATTATCATGAAGAATATGAATTTGCTTCATATTATAAGGAGAGTTATCTGAGGTAATTAGATTTGATTTAATTATCAAAGGTCTAAATAATGTGAATGTGATTCATATTATTTGGGCACATGAGAATAGACATCCAAGATGATTAAATGTGATTTAATTGTCATGAATATGAATAATGTGGATAGCACTATCCATAATAATCACATATATTATAAATTTGATTTATAATATATAAGAGAGAGTTATTTCTGATTTATATTTGTTGATTAATTATTGATGTGAATTGGATTCACATTGGATAATTAATTGAAAATATAATTTACATTTTGTTTTGGGATGTGAATGTGATTCACATTTTTCCAATGTCACGATCGCAAATTTCACAAGATAATTATGAATTATTTTTGTGAAATAATTTACAACAATTGTTATAAATTTTGGAGATCTCATGAGATAATGAGATCCCATGAGATGATTGGTGGTCGTCCCCCCTTTTTAAGAGATGTGGTTAGTCTCCTCATTATCTCCAAAACTTGCCAATTGATTTGATCTTCAAATTAACTTATATTGATAAATATATATTAATTTCAATAAATTACTTGCTGTGTTTTTACACAAGATCATAGCCATTGAAAGAAACGCAAATCAATCTCACCCATTGAATGTGTGATGTCCATGGATTGGGATCCATGGACTCTCAGAACCCTATATAAGAAGAGGCATCATTTGCTCTTTAAGGAACACGATCAATCCATAATCTCTCTCTCTCTCTACATGCCAAAGGTCCTCTCCCTCTCTCTCATTGTGGCCGTCCATCGTGGAGCCCAAGAGAATCGTCATCGTCGCATCATCGTCGTTATATTGACGGATCATCTACTCATGGATCCCCATCTCACTACAAATTGGACAGCCTTCGGGGGCGGTTATTGGGGACGGTCACAGCGCAACCGTCCCCTATACAACTATAGGGGACTGTTGTATGCTGACCGTCCCTTCTGTATAGTTCTAGCGACAGTCAATTATGACCGTCGCCTTTAATATGATATTTAGGGACGGTTATATAACCGTCCCGTATGAGCAGAGCCCCAGGTTGGTTTTTTATCTAACCGGGCCTGTAGGGGATGGTCATAACCGTCTCCGTTACTTCACTGTGGTCGTCCCTTATACGAAACTATAAGGGACGGTTACAACCGTCCCTTATAGTTGGTTTTATGGGACGGTAGCGTAACCGTCCCTAAAACCAATCTAATTTGGCGCGCTGGTGAAAATATCTCCAACCAGAGGGGACGGTCCACTAATAACCGTCCCCAATTATTATTGGAAGGGACGGTTGTAACCGTCCCCTATAGTAGGTTATATGGGAAGGTTGCGTAACCGTTTCTAAAAACAACCAGAGGGGACGATTCACTTATAACCGTCCCCGATTATAATTAAAAGGGACGGTTGAATGATCGTCCCCGATGGTCATATACCCATCTCCGGCGAATCCATCTCCCTCATTCCTCCACACTCGAAGTCCGGACTCTCCCAGCCTTCTTGTCCGCCCACAGCGCCGTCGCCCTCTTGCCCGCCTCCTTCGCCCTCTCGCCCCCTTGCCCTCCTCCGCCCTCCGCCTCCGCCCTCTCGCCCCCTTGCCCTCCTCCTCCGCCCTCCTCCTCCGCCCTCTCGCCCACTCAGCCCCATCGCCCTCTCGCCCTCCTCCTCGGGCCCCGCCCGACCGCCGCCCGTCTCTGTCCGTCCATCGTCCTCCGCCCGGTCGCCCACCTCCCTCCGCCTTGATTTCGTCATCTTATTTGGATGTAAGTTTTTTATTTATTTTTTAGTAATTTATTAATATATTATGCTTGCTTATGATTGTATACAATTTTTAAAGTATAAGTTTAATCTTTGTAAAGTAGAGGTTGTATATACATAGTTAGATCGAAAACATATAGTTTGTATAATCATATATGTATGCTTATGATTGTAAAGTAGAGGTTGTATAATCATATACGGATGCTTATGATTGTAATGTAGTTTTTAAATTGGTAAATAGTTTAGTTTAGAGGAAGAAAAACATAGTTAGATTAAAAACATAGTTAGATAAAAAAATATTAGTTAATTGCTTAATAGTTTAGTTTAGAGGATAAAAAAAATATAACCTATATACATTATTGAAACTTACCAAACATTATTGTAATTAATTTTGAATCTTACCTTTAGGCAATGGACAAAAGTTGGATGAAAAAAAGATTCGATGACTATCGGACATATAACAAAGGAGTTATCGGATTCTTAGACTGGGCTTTTCGATATGAATCGCACTATCATATTGTAGGAGGTGAAGGAGATAGGATACATTGTCCCTACATAAGATGCAAAAACACTTTGACCCAAAATCGAGCCATAGTTTACGAGCATTTGATATTAAATGGTTTTTGGCTTCATTATACGAATTGGACATATCATGGTGAAGGAGTTATTTTAGAAGAAGATAATAATGTCCAAGGTGAGACTGAAAGAGATGTCTCTGAAACACAAGACCGTGATGCTATATTTGAGATGGTAGATAATATTCGAGGATATGACACCGATGAAACGATGGATTCGCTTCCGGATACCTTACTTGAAAAATACAAGATGCAGAGAAGCCATTATGCTCAGAAGTCAAAATGTCTCGATTACGTTTTCTTCTGGAGATGTTTAAGATAAAAGTGAAGAATCGGTGTACATCGGTTACGATGACAGATGTCTTACAGTTGATTAGGACATTATTAAATAATCCAGAAAACTTTCCAAAGGACTAGAAGGACGCTAAGTCAAGATTTCGTGTACTTGGACTGAACTACGAGAAAATTGACGTATGCCCGAACGACTGCATTTTATATTGGAAGGATTACTCAAACTTAGATACATGTCCTGAATGCAAAAGTAGCAGATATAAGAATATTGGTAATGATTCGAAGAGGAAAAAACTGGAGAAGATTTTACGGTTCTTTCCTTTGATTCCCCGATTTCAGTGATTATATTCATACGAAAGAACATCTAGAATGATGATATGTCACAGTAATATCAAAAAGAAAGATGTAACCGGTGTTATGCGACATCCATCAGATACAGAGGAGTGGAGCAAATTTGATCAAATGTATCCATCGTTTTCTGAAGAAGTAAGAAACGTACGATTGGGTCTTGCTTTTGACAGCTTTAATTCATTCGGAAATATGAGTACGAGTTACTCTATTTGGTCTGTGATACTTGTTACATATAATCTGCCACCATGGATGTCAATGGCATCTTCCTTTATGATGATGTCGTTATTGATACCTGGTCCTAAGGGGCCAGATAATGCGATAGATACATATATGCAACCATTGATTGACGAACTAAAGATTCTGTGGAATTCTGGAGTGAGTACATATGACGCGGTAAAGAAAGAATTCTTTACAATGCGTGCTTCTTTATTGTGGACAATTAATGACTTTCCAGCATATGCCAATTTATCGGGATGGAGTACGAAAGGTAAACTTGCATGTCCGATTTGTATGGATAAAACACATTCGATATGGCTAAGTGCGAGTATGAAACATTGTTATTTGGGACATCGTCGTTTCTTACCAGTTAGTCATAGATGGTTAAGAAGTGAAAATAATTACAAGTTTGATGGACAGTCGTTTGGACGTCGGTTAAGCTTGAATCGCCGATCAGTAAGCACAATGTGGATGGAACAAAAAAATTTGGACAACTACTCTCTAGGCCGATTATTTAAGAGGAAGGCAACCGGTGGATGGCGAAAACAAAGTATATTCTTTCAGGAGCTACCCTATTGGCATACTTTACAGGTCCGTCATAACCAAGGAAGGAAATATCGATATCGTTTCGATACAATGTCGATACTGATATATCGCCGATATATCGGCGATATATCGACGCCTATCGCCGAAACCCGGTATCCATTAGGCATTTTCTCTTGTCGATACCCGATATCGTCCATATCGGCGATATATCGGTGACCTGTCGATACCGATATATCGCCGATATATCGACGATATATCGCGATATGGCGATCCCTGGTCATAACTTGGACGTGATGCATATAAAGAAGAATGTTATGGAAAATATTCTTTCAATTTTGAATATTTCTAGTACTGCCAAAGACAGTTTGCGAGCCAGACATGATCTAATAGAGTTGGGTATCCGATCCAAATTACATCCGATTGAGTCAGACAATTCCAAAGTCAAGCCACGCCACCTGTACAACCAACACGTCTAGGCGATGATGAGGAGAGTGAGGAGGAGAGCGACGAGAGCGACGAGAGTGAAGGATCGGAGTAGATAACAATGCTTGTAGTAAATTTTAGTTTTTTGTTGAACATTTTATTGTAGGGATTTTTACCCGGCAGACACTATAATCTTTGCCAATTACCTCTACGACCTTCGAAACATCAATATTCCTCTCTGGACCCCGTAAAGTTGCTCCGTCTTACCCCACGAACCCTGCCGTTAAATTGACACATGTAGAGTTAACTTTCTTGGGTTAAAAACGAGTTAATCTAACCAATCTGCGATCGGACGGTTAGAATTAATCAAGAGAAGGAAAAAATCCCTGAGTGCACCACCTCCATGGTCTCTCCTCCCTGGACGAGGGTATTGATCTGGTTGGAGGATGCGGCGCTTCTGCTCGACCTGGGCTGGAGGAGCGGCGGGGCTGCGGGGGTGGGTGTTGGCTTACAGCGGCGGGGTTGCGGGAGGGGGTTGCAGGGAGGAGGTGGCTGCAGGGGGGTTCGAGCCGCAGGGTTGCGGGAGGGTGGGGGGTTGCGGAGGTGTGGGAGGCTGCGCGGGAGGGTTGCGGGAGGGTGAGGGGTTGCGGGGGTGCGGGAGGCTGCTCGGAGCAAGAGGGTGGGGGGTTGCAGCCAGACGGCAGTGGTGGCGCGGCCAGAGTTTGATTGCACGAAGGGCTCGCTGCGATTGGTGAGGCGTGGGATCAGAGGTGTGTCAGGCGGGTGGAAAGGGCCAAGGTGGCGGCTGAATCGGGCAGCGGGCCGATGTATGCTGGCGTGGCCGTGATTGGCGAGGGAGGGGCTGGAGCGGCCAACGCCTGGGCGAAGGCCGGGACGTGCACAGGCTCGCGCGACCAGCGCCGCGGAGGAAGAATCTGCACGAGGGTACGGAGGTGGCAGGCCTCCAGGTGCGGTGGCTGCGGGGCGCTGTGGGGGCGGCGGGCACGGACCGGATTTGGCTGAAGGAGGGTAACGGGCTTCCAGACAGTCTGCGGTGGGGCGACGGGCGGTGCCATTGATCGCGCTGGCTGGAGGCGTACGACGATGGCGCTTCGGTGACGGGCTACCAAGGATGGGGGTGGGCGCAGGTCGACTCCGAGCAGTGGGTCGAGTGCCGGAGGAGGGTGGAGCGCCGACGACGATGGAGAGATGGTTGGTGTGGTGGGGAAATGGAGGACGTTGAGCTGGAGTGGCAGTTAATGTAAATTCGATAAAGAAAATAGGCATAATATCAAAGAATGTAACGGAATCCAGTTACTTTTAACGGGTAAATAGATGGAGGTTAACCACAGGGTTTATATGGTAAGAGTTAGCAAGTTTACGGGGTTCAAAGAGGAATATTGATGTTTCGAAGGTCGTAGAGGTAATTGGCAAAGATTATAAGGCCTGCCGGGTAAAAATCCCTTTATTGTAATATTTCTATTAGTGCCTAAGACTATGTAATATTGACAAACATTTTCATTTGTAACTATAAAGTGACTTATTTATATCTTGAATTTTGAGTTTATGGAATATATTATTTGATTTCGCAGAGGGAGCGTTAAGAAAACATCATGAATCTAGTATTTTTTTCTTCCAGTCAGGGGTTATTGGGGACGTTTATAACCATCCCCTATGGTACTACAGAAACGTCCCCCTTTTGAGGATAGCTCAAAGATTAATGGGGACTGTTACAACCGTCCCCTATACCCTTCTGTTGGCGTCGTTATAGACGCCATTCTAGATGGGACGGTTACAACCGTCCCCTATACTCTTCTGTTGGCGTCGCTATAAACTGACTATATGAGACGGTTACCACCATCCCATAAACGTTTCTGTTGGCGTCGCTATACACCCCACACTAGATGAGACGGTTCCAACCGTCCCCTATATGCTTCTGTTGGCGTCGCTATAGAGCCCAAACTAGATGGGACGGTCACAACCGTCCCTTCTGCTCCTCAAGCGGGACGGTTCCAACCGTCCCCAATTTTTGACATCGGCCGAAAGACCTAATGGGGACGGTGTAAACCGTCCCCACAGGTCTTCTGTGCCCATCGCAAAATGATTGACCATTGGGGATGGTTACAACAACCGTCCCCACAGGTCTTCTGTGCCCGTCGCAAATTGTTTTAGCATTGGGGATGGTGACAACCGTCCCTACTATTCGTAGTACTAGGGACGGTTGTAACCGTCCCCAATGTTAATTATTAAAGGGACGGTTTCAACCGTCCCCAATGGTTTATTAAAGAGACGTTCGTGAGAACCGTCCCATCTACTCAAATGAGACGGTGGCAGAAGGGACGGTTCGTCGATCTTCCCCTCTGAACAGAAGGGACGGTTATTGCTACAAAGAGGACGGTCCTCGACCGTCCCCTTCGAGCCACCGGCCTGTAGTGTCTCCTTCGGTGCGCCTCGTTCGTGAAGAAGATGTTGGATCTCGTATGACGAGATCAGGATATCCACCGTTTGGATCATCAACATGAATTGCGAGGAGCACACGTCTCATCAACGCGCTCGCAAGCGTTTCCTCCGTTGGATCGGACTTGAGACAGGAGGTCTCTTCATTTAGAGACTCGATTGCAACTATGCTTCAAGAGGTAACCCTACTACCTATTTGTGGTTTGGATGAAACGATCCAAGAAGTGATCTTGGATCATGTGGTTTCATCATTTTATTTTTTTTAAATTCCGTTGTCCGAAGCAACTAATGCGACTAGTCGCTCCCGATCGCATTCGATGCGATCCTCACGCTTCCGTGATGCGCTTAAGGATCATGGCCTCAAATTTCGACGAAATTCGGTCGAATTTCTGTCGAATATCGATATCCAATCGAAATCGAAATTCGACCGAAATGACTGAAATGACCGAAATATTGGCGTCCTAGTACAAAAAATGACCGAAATAACCGAAATGTCGGTCGAAATTCCACCGAAATTCCATCGAAATTCTGTTTTGGTCGATACCGAAATGGTGACCGAAACCGACATTTCGGGCCTTGTTAAGGATCTTACCATATCCTTCATTGAATTCATATTTGGAATTGGCAGGGTACCTTTCGATTTTTGTGCTGACGTGGGGCCTCAAGGAGTGGAATGGTTTTGAACCCATTGCTCGTTTCTAGCAGGTTGTTTCTCTTCTTTGATGACTAACAGGTAGTTGCAATGGCAGACATGGGTCGGTATGATTGGCTAGATTGGTTTTGGGAGGTTGTTCTGAGGACGAGGCCAAGGCTCTGATTCCAATGGTGCAAAAAGTTCTATTTAGTGACATATCATAAAGATTTGAGCATGTAGAGCATGGGATCAGTTTCAAGAAAGTCAGGGGGTATTGCATTGTGCGTGCACGAAGGGGGGCAATGGTTTAGGTCATGTGG
Organism: Ottelia alismoides; assembly: GCA_037367405.1. Lineage (NCBI taxonomy): Eukaryota > Viridiplantae > Streptophyta > Magnoliopsida > Alismatales > Hydrocharitaceae > Ottelia > Ottelia alismoides. The sequence goes on from JAZKJV010004851.1 coordinate 663,847, forward strand.
ATGGGCCGAGTCAAGAGAGAAGGCTCTGCGAGTTTTCATCATAAGCGACATAGGAAAGATGTTATGTGGGAGGTGAACGACTTTGAGCTCTCATAGAATGAGGAGGGGGAGTCCCTACGTGGTTGAATAATGATGTATGTGAAGGTTGTGTTGGCAGGGCACCCCCCTTGTTTGCATGATGAAGGTTGTGTCTTGAAATGTCTAGGGTCTGAGGCAATCAGACAAGAGTGGGGTGGTAGGGGTACTTCTTGGTGTGTAAGTCACAGATCTGTTTTGCTTAGCAGAACCTTCGACGGGAGCTCTGAGGGCATTGTTATTGGGTAGAATAGGGAATTCTTGGAGTTTGTTGACTTTGTGCAGGAAAGGCATGTGCTCTTTGTGATGCTCTTCTTGAACGGTCTAATAACTTGCACTTTTTGTTGTATATGGTGTGCTGGCCACCAAGGGAACTCGTATTTAGACTCATGGGACGAGCTATGAATGGAGACAACATGATTCCCGATCTTCAATGGCTCGTGGGGGGTGACTTTAGTGTCACTTTGTTCAATGTTGATTGTCACCACGTAGGAGAGTGTGGATCGGGTTCCCCTTTCTTAGCAGATTTTATGGGGGACAGGTCACCAGAGGTGTTATATGTGTCTCCCTCTATACATGACATAATTCTTTATCAGGGGTTCGCCTAGATTGTTATTAGAAGCCTTCTCATTGGCATGTGTTCTCGTTGCTACGATCGCATGCTATTCAAATCCTAGTTATTGGGACTCTGATGAAGGCTTTCATGTAGATGGCTTTTTCCATTTCAAGTGTTTGTGGTTGCTTCAGGATGGTTTCAAAGAACGTTGACTCTTTACCGACAGGGACACCTGCAATTGGCTCCACATCAAAGATGATGGCAATGTCAAGGATGTTCTCTGAGTTAAAGCGGAAGGTTTGGACTCGTTAGGCCTTGTTTATAAGGACACCAAGCAGCTGATGGAAGAAGAGAAACTGGCAAGGAAGGTGTTGGACTTGTGAGCCTTTGGCGACCCATTAATGCAATAAAAGTTATTGTGTCCTCATGTCTATATGAAATGATTATTTGCGAATGCGCTTAAATTAAGGTCCTTTTGTACAACTAGGGTTATGTACCATGACCATATTGAATATCATGAATGCTCAATAATGATCTCCAATTTTTTAAAAAAAATAGATAGAAATTTTTCTCTAAAGACTGATTTCCAACCAACTTCCCGATGCAGATCCTTTGCATATGAATAGAGATTTAGAAGTATCAGATAGTCAAGTCAAAGATTTAACTTGATGAGGTCGAGGTAAACTAAAACATGAATCGTAACTGTCACATTGGAATTTAAATGTAAATTAGATTTACATTTTCCTTTGGGTTTATGAATAAGATTCATTAATTATGGGGGGTTCTTTCATAAATTACCAATAATGATAATTAGATTAACATGAAAATGATATAACTTCAACAAGAAATAGGCCAAGGGGGACATCCATGCTTGGAGAAGCATGGACATCCACCATGAGTCCTAATGAGATCATGCTCTCCTATTTTTGTTTATTATTGTTTTACTCTAGATGGTAATTAAAGAAAATAATTCAAGTCTTCTTTCTTAAAGGACAAGAATTTAATCATTGTTGTTAGAATTGTTATATTACAATTATATTTGTAACCTTTCGGGTTCCGTAACCCTTAACCCTTCGGGTTCCGTAACCTTTAACTATTCGGGTTCCGTAACCCCTCGGGCGTATTTATGTATTTTTACTCTTGTACTCTGTAGGGTTTTCTCTATATATAAGAGACCCTAGCCCTATGGAATAGAGATCCCATTCTGTTTCTTTTCTCCACATGGTATCAAAGCAATGGTCATAGACCGGGGTTCTGATCTAAAATCCCCACCGCCACCTTCAAGCCTCGCCAAAGCTTGTGCGGGCCCTCTTCCCTGAATTAGGGCCCCGCGCAAGTTCCTCCAATCGCCCCTAGTGCAACAGCCCTCCCGCTAGCGCTACCCGACGCTTTCAGGACCCCCTACGAAGGTCGTCAGCCCCACAGCTACCCTCCACGGGTATTGTAGGACTCTTTGGAGATCCAAAACTCATCACGGATCGCTTCCAAGAATCCAGATATGCTGTCCATTGGGGGTTTTCAGCCCTTCGTCAAGGGCAAACGTGAGTTTTACGGTATTTTTTAGCTCTTATATGCATCCTTAGTTGATCACATGATCGTCTTTCTATTTTAAGACCACCATGGCGTCTTCTTCTACCGAGACAAAGCCCTTGGCCACAAATATTATGGCACAAGGCACTACTATCAAACTCAAGGGCACAGAAAATTACGTGCTCTGGTCTCGATCTTTTATGTATTCATTGATGGTCAGAGGAAACTTTACATTTTGACTAAAGATCTTTTAGATGAAAAGGACAAAGAGTATGACAACTGGAAAACTGATAACTATTTGGTTATCAACTGGATGACCAACAGTGTTGAGGCTCATATTGCCTCAAATCTTCTTTACAAAAATATGACCAAGGAAATATGGGAGGATCTCGAGCAAACATACTCCCAAAAGAAGACGAAGTCATGCCTTGCAGATATTTACAGGCGAATCTGGTCGGCATCTCAGGGTGATTCCACCCTCATCGAGTATTACAGGCATCTATCAAGTCTGTATGAGGAGCTTGAAATATTCCAGCCCTCATGTTGCACCAAACAGATACAAAAGCGCTCTGGCTGGTAGGTATACCGCTTCCTTGATGGCCTGCATTCTAGGTACCATGCAGCGAAGGAGCAATTTCTTATATCAGACACACTGCCAACAATGAAGGCCATCTTTGGTCGACTTGAGGAGCTCGAGACATCCGCTGCCCAGCCTCCTGTCTTACCTTCAACAGAAAACTTTGCACACATCGCCTCATCTGGGCGAGGAGGCAGATACGGCTTGCGAGGAGGACGCGGTCGTGATCCAAGTCGTAGCCGTGGATGGGAATCTGGACGAGGCCGTGACTTTGGTCGTGGTCGTGGGCGAGACTCTACTGCCCCATGCACTCACTGTGGTAGGTGGAACCACCCGGCTGAACGATGCTGGCAGAAGTTTGGCGTACCTTCTTATCACGCCAATAATGCTTATGAGGATGCCTATGATGTAAAAGAAGCATCACCTACCTCTAGTGGCAAGACTGTTCATCTTAATGATGTAGATTACTCCCGCTTAATGCAGATCCTTCAGACTCCAAGGCCTACCACCACTAGTAACACTACAACTGTTGCTCTGGCCACTTCTTCAGGTACCATAGCCAACTCTGCTATCACTTCTACTCCAGCTTGGATTATTGATTCCGGCGCATCTACTCATCTCACTGGAGAAGGTAGTCTGCTCACCTCTTCCATACCATCTACTCTGTGAAGTCAGTTCGAGTTGCTAATGGGACTCAATCACAGATTACTAGTGTCGGAACTATGGAATTCTCTTCCAAACTCTGACTTTCGGGGTTCACTGTGCTCCTGATTTTCCTCTTAGCTTGTTGTCAGTTCACAAGCTTTGTGTTGAGCTTCATTGTCGTGTGATATTTGATGAGTCTTATTATTTTCAGGACATTCGGATGAGGCAGATTTTTTTGGGGGGGGGGTCATGAGAAGAATGGCCTATATTACCTTGACATACCCTCAGACTCCAATTTTGTTGGTGCTGCATCTATCTCCGAAGATCCGCTCCTATGGCATCGACGCCTTGGACATCCCTCTGCCAAGGCCATCTCCATGATGTTTCCTGAACTCTCTGCTCTGAAGCCCTTTCAGTGCGAGGCATGTGAGTTTGGGAAACACCATAGAACTTCGTTTCCTGTTCGTACTGAGTCTCGTAGTACTGTTGCTTTTCATCTTGTTCACTGTGATGTTTGGGGACCTTGTCCGATCCGCACATTAAGTGGTCATCGCTACTTTATAGTTTTCGTTGATGATTATAGTCGATCTTCTTGGGTCTATCTAATAAAGGAGCGTTCGGAGATTAATCAGATTGTCAGAAATTTCTTTCAATATGTTAAAACTTACTTTTCTAGCATTGTTAAGATCATTCGTACCGACAATGCTCTTGAGTTAACCCAACATGACTTGACCTCTTTCTTTGCATCCTAGGGAACTGTTCACCAAACATCATGTCCGTATACTTCTCAATAGAATGGTATAGCTGAGAGGAAACTCCGACACTTGCTAAATGTTGCCATATCTCTTCTTAGTCAATGGAATGTTTCTAAACAATATTGGGGAGATGCTATCCTTACTGCAGTGTATCTCATCAACCGTGTTCCTTCATCAGTTCTCAAAGGGGCAACTCCATTTTCCTTACTTTATCCTGCCGAGTCTCCTTTTCCCATACCTCTCCGAATTTTTGGTTGTATTGCCTTTGTTCATAACTTTCATGCAGCTGACAAATTATCCTCTCGTGCCATCAAATGCGTCTTTCTTGGGTACTATCGTACCCAGAAAGGCTATCGCTGCTATGATCATGTTGGACGTCGATACTATGTATCTGCTGATGTCACTTTCTTTGAGCAAACAAGTTATTTCACACAGACTGTATGTGGCATTCCTCTGGACCTCCCTCCTCCACCAATCGTCTATACTCGCCAGCGTATCTTTATACCTCCTACACCAGTGTCTGTACCTTTGCATGTCCCTTTTATGCAGGATGATATGACCACTTCAAGTGCTCCCACCACTGCTGTGTCGGATGTACCTGGGGAACTTCCTATATCTCTACGCAAGTAAAAAAGGAAATGTATGTATCACCCCATGTCACATTTTACTTCTACAGATGGTTTATCTAGCTGTGACAAGAGATTTGCAGATGCTCTTAATGCTATTACCGATCCAAGAGATCATTTCAGTGCAATGCAAGATCAAGGTTGGCGACAGGCCATGGATGAGGAGATGGATGCACTTACCTCCCAGGGTACGTGGGATCTTATGTCGTGCCCCCTGGGAGTTCGCCCTGTGGCATGTCGATGGGTCTTCACGACCAAACAGTCGCCTGATGGTTCTATTGACAGGTTGAAAGCCAGACTTGTTGCAAAAGGTTTTAAACAAACCTTTGGAGTTGATTATTTTGAGACCTTCTCGCCTGTTGCCAGAATGGGGTCGATACGTACCATTCTTTCTGTTGCTGCCAACAAGGCTTGGCCCATTTATCAACTTGATGTGAAGAATGCCTTTCTTTATGGTGATCTTGAGGAGGAGGTCTACATGATGCAACCGCCGGGGTATGCAGTCGAGGGGGAGCATGTATGTCGACTACGCAAGGTCATTTATGGCCTGAAGCAGATCCCACGGGCATTGTTTGACAGGCTCACTACGGAGATCAACACACTTGGTTTTCAGAGGACAACATCTGACAACTCTGTCTTTGTTAGACGACGGTCTACTGGCACGATCATCCTTGTTGTCTATGTTGATGATATGGTTATCACAGGAGATGATGTAGATGGTATTCAGGAGACCAAGGCCTTCCTCAAGAAGGTCTTTATCACGAAAGATCTCAGCCAACTTCGTTATTTTCTTGGCATCGAAGTAATACGCACTACAGAGGGGCTCCATCTTTCACAGAGAAAGTATTGCCTTGATATTCTGACTGAGGCAGTACTTCTTGTATGCAAGCCATCTGGCATCCCTGCAGAAGTGAGAAGATATTCAACATCTACTGATCCAGCATTTGAGGATGCAACACGATACAGAAGCTTAGTGGGAAAATTACTCTATCTCACTGCTACGAGGCCAGATATATCATATGTTGTGAACAGAGCCAGTCAATATATGGAGAAGCCTCTTTACAGTCACTGGCAGGATGTTCTTTTGATCATTCGATATTTGAAGGAATCTCCCGGACGTGGACTTTTCTATGGGGTGAATGGACACACTAATATCTCCGCCTATACAGATTCTGACTATGCTAGCTCTCTTGAGGACCGCCGATCCACTACAGGATACGCCATGTTTGTTGGGGATAACCTTGTCACTTGGCGAAGCAAGAAGCAGACAGTGGTATCCAGATCTAGTGCGGAAGCAGAATACAGGGCAATGGCTCAAGCCACATGTGAAATCACGTGGCTTATTTCTTTCCTAATAGAACTTGGCATGTCAGTCGCCACTCATGTACCCTTATACTGCGACAACAAGTCTGCCACATACATTGCCATTAATCCAGTTTTCCATGAGAGGACAAAACACATTGAAGTTGATTTCCATTTTATTCGTGATGCAGTACGAGAAGGACGAATCAGCACTCCACACATCTCCACTGAACTTCAACTTGCAGACATCCTCACAAAGGCTCTTCCAAGGAAGCGCCTAATGTACTTAGTATCCAAGTTGGGCATGATCGACAGATATGCTCAAACTTGAGGGGGAGTGTTAGAATTGTTATATTATAATTATATTTGTAACCTTTCGGGTTCCGTAACCCTTAACCCTTCGGGTTCCGTAACATTTAACTCTTCGGGTTCCATAACCCCTCGGGGGTATTTATGTAATTTTACTCTTATACTCTCTAGGGTTTTCTCTCTATATAAGAGACCCTAGCCCTATGGAATAGAGATCCCATTCTGTCTCTCTTCTCCACAATTGTCTTTGATTTACCGTCCAAGGGCAGAGAGATGATGTCTATTATGAAGAGGACGCTTCATAGACGTCCTCTCTTGCTATATAATATAGGGCATAGCCACTCTACCAAACCATTTATTCATTTTTTTTGAAGTCACCAAGGGGAAACCACGCTATGGTGTCCGCCCTAGATACATCAAAACAGAAATGTTGGGAGAAAATAAAATCATAGCATTAGAATAGACTGAGGGCTCTCTTATATAGGAGAAAAAAATCCTTCGGTTAATTACAAGATAAGTACTCGGAGAAAATATAATATATAAAATAGACAAAGAGATATATTTATCTCAACACTCTCCCTCAAGCTGGAGCATATATATCTATCATGCTTAGCTTGGAGCAACACCTCTGAAATTGACCTTTAGCAAGAGCCTTGGTGAAGATGTCATCTATCTGATCTCCTGTGGAAACATGAGAGGTGGATATGAGACCTTTTTGGATCATGTCTCTAGTGTATTGACAATCCACCTGTATATGCTTTGTTCGTTCATGAAACGCGGGATTATTGACAATAAATAGTGCAGCTTGATTATCACATAAAAGCTGCATGGGAAGAAGAACCTCAATGGTAAGGTCAGTCAATACCAATCTAACGCACATCATCTCTGCACTCCCTTGTGCCATGACCTTGTATTCAGATTATGCACTTGATCTAGCCACCACTATCTGCTTCTTGCTTTTCCATGAGACAAGTGAGCTCCCGACAAACACAGCAAAGCCCGAAGTAGACTTTCTGTCCCTGGAACAATTTGCATAGTCAGCATCTGCGCAAGCTGTCACCTCAAGAGATGCATCCCTGTTGAATATAAGACCCAAGTCAGGTGAGTTCTTCAAATATCTCAATATCATATAGACAACATCCTTATGCACCTTTTTGGACTGCTCTATGAACCGGCTAACTTTGCTTACTGTTAACATTATATCCGGCCTGGTGATAGTGGCATATAAAAGCCTCCCAACCAATTCTCTATATCTCCTGCTATCTACCTCCTCAGTGTCATCATCATATAATCTCATACTCGAATCCATCGGAGTAGTAGAAGGCTTGCATCCTGTCATACATGTCTCGGAAAGAAGATCCATCACAAACTTCCTCTGGGTCATCACCAGACCACGTTGGTTCTTGGCGAACTCCAACCCAAAGAAGTATCAAAGAGTACCAAGGTCCTTAGTCACAAACTGTTGACCTAGGAATTCCTTGGCAGTCTGAATATCTTGGTCATCATCCCCTGTAACAATAATGTCATCCACATAAACTAGAATGGCAACAGTACCTCTCTGTGTCCTCTGAACAAAAAAGTGAGGGATCTGCAGTAGACCTCACAAACCCCTGGTGCTCTATCAACTTCGATAGCTTCTGATACCAAGCTCTCAGACTCTACTTCAGGCCATAAATCGCCTTGTGGAGCTGCACACCTTATGGGACTCCCACTCAGTAGCAAACCTTGGTGGCTGCTGCATATAAACTTCCTCTTGAAGATCCCCATAGAGAAAAGTGTTCTTCACATCAAGCTAGTACAAAGGACAGTCCCGTGAAACTGCAACGGAAAGAAGAATGCGTAGTGTCGAATGTATGGTCACAGGAGAAAAAGTATCATAATAATCCATCCCATAGGTTTGGGTGAATCCATGTGCCACAAGTCTTGCCTTATAGAGATCCACACTGACATTTGCCCTTTGCTTGACTGTAAATATCCATTTGCAGCTTACGACAAAGGTACCTTGTGGATAAGAAACAATGCTCCACGTCCCATGTGACCTCAAAGCAGTCATCTCCTCTTCCATTGCAAGTCGCCACCTACTGTCCTGTACCGCCTCCTGATATGTACGTGTGATAGTAACAACAGAGAGTCCGGCTACAATCTTTCTGTACTCCTCTGAAAGATGATCCAAAGAAACTTGTGCAGCAAGACGATACGTGGCACACTGGCGACAAGGCTTCCTTAGGGCAATAGGAACCTCCAGATCATCAGTCATGTTGTCTACTGGAGTCAGCTCAGCATGTGTATCTTGCAAAACTCCAGTACCATCAATAGAAACAATGTTATCATGACATACCTGAGGCATAGTGGATGAGGTGGACGGCGCATGAGCAGAGGTGCGAGTAGAAGACCTGCGAGTGTAAACAAGGTTAAGAATTTTGATTGGGTAGATGGAGGTGGAGGTGGTGGAGGAGGTGGTGGAGGTGGGGAAGGCTGAGGTGCAGCATGGGGTTCATATGATGGAGGGGACGGAGGTAGAGGAACAACAACGTTCTCCCAAGAAGCAGTATCGGATAACATGTCACCTCTAGGAGAGAAATACATAATCGACTCAAAGAAAGAGACGTCAACACTTACATAATATTTCAGCCTACAAGATCAAAACATCTATACCCTTTTTGGGTACGAGAATAACCAACAAAAACACATTTGACAGCTCTAGGCAAGAGCTTGTCACGATCAGGAGTGAAATTGTGGACAAAGTCCATAGAACCAAAAACTCTGGGAGTGAGAGAGAATAGTTCCTTCTTGGGAAACGCGATCAAGAAGGGAACCTTCTCTTCAAGCATGGTGGACGGCATACGATTCACCAAGTAACAAGCAGTGAGAACAGCGCCCCCCCCCCCCCCAGAAAGAATGAGGGGTACGACTCTAGATCAATAATGTTCGAGTTACATCAAGAAGGTGACGATGTTTGCGTTCAGCCACACTGTTCTGCTGAGAAGTGTAATTGCAAGAGGTTTGATGAACAATTTAAAGAGACCTTAGAAAATCAGATAAGTGTAACGTGGAAAACTTTAAAGCATTATTCGTGCGTATGAATTTCACATTAGCAGAGAATATATTCTTGACTTAAATAAGAAAAGTTTTAATGATAGCACCTGCTTCAGACTTATATTTTAACAAGAACACCCAAGACAGTCTAGAATAATTATCCACAATGACCATATTAAAACAATGTCCCTGATGATCAGGGACACGACTCAGACCCCCGATATCAAAATGGAATAACTCAAAGGACTGAGTACTATGACGACTCGGATGGCTCGGAAAAGAGCAGCGATGGTGCTTCCCAAGTTGACAGGCTTCGCAATCCATGTTGTTAAAATGAAATGGAGAATACTTCTAGCGTCGGAAAAGAGGATGAAGTGGAGAATACTTGTAGAAGCCAAGATTTGAAGAGAATTTTAGCATGAACAAAAATATTCCTGGAATAAAATCGATCACCGGTAAAGATTGTACCATTTCTAGCTAATTAAGTGGACCACGGAGTGGCAATCGATCGAAGAAGGTCTTTATGGGACTTGATTGTTGTAGTATTCGTAGTCCCAAAAAGTCCCAATAGTAGAGTATGTGGTGAGTTGTATTGTTTGTAGTGACTTTGTGAGTTTGAGATTTCTATGTGTCCAAGCAGAGCAATGCATGCTCTACCTTGAGGGGGAGTGTTAGAGTATGTGTCCATTGTGGAGGTGGGTAATTGGATCCCTCCAAGGTCCAATTACCACACCCTCTTATGTTTAGTCTCACACTGGTTATGGGTGGGACTTGAAGACTCAGTGTGGACTATATAAGAAGCCTCACACCCATTGTATTAGATGAGAAAAATGAATAGAAAACATCATCCCTTTGAGGCATTCTCCTGTGATTTCATCCCGCTCCTTACGGAGTAGGGCTCCACGTAAAAATCCCAATTTGTTTGTTTATTATATTTCTCCGATATTATGCTTCAGCATTCTCGATTTCTAACATATATATTCAGGGAAAATTCCCAGACATGCTTGGATGTCGACCTCCTTCTACACCTATGGATCCAAGAATGAGATTGTATAATGACGATACATATTAAGTAGACAAGAGAAGGTATAAAGAGCTGATGGGAAAGCTTCTCTATGTAACTATTACTAGACCCGACATCTCCTTTGCAGTCACTCAGGTTAGTCAGTTCATGGAGCAATTGCATCAGGTACATATGAACGCTATACATATAATATTAAGGTATCTAAAGTCACCTCTAGATGCAGGGCTGCTATTCAGAAAAGGTGGAGATATTACTATCTGAGCTCGTGCAGATGCAAATTATTCAGGATGCCCTAAGGACAGTAAGTCCACGTCAAGTTTTGCTATATTTGTTGGAGAGTCAATTGTTTCTTGGAAAAGTAAGAAACAAACTTTGGTGGCCAGATCTGGTGCAGAATCTAAGTATAGAGCTATGGCATAAGCAAATACAGAAATGATGTGGGTTCGAGCAATACTAGCAGATCTACACATAGATGTGCCTCTCCCTATGCCACCGAAATGTGATAATCAGGATGCCCTATTCATGGCAAACAATCCTGCATTCCATGAAAGAATGAAGCACATTGAGGTTGATTGCCACTACACCAAGGCATTGCTCAGAGGACCATTCTAGAAGTGTTCATCCAAGCTGAGCATGATTGATATCTATGCTCTATCTTGAGGGGGAGAGTAGAGATATGTTTAGATTTTCATGTTTATTTCTTATTCTTCTTTTCTTTTGTTTGTCTTATGTAATTTACCCGTAAGTCTTTCCTCTATATAAGAGAGCCTAGGGTTCCTTGGAATAATAAGTCTCTCATTTTTCCCCACACTAACAAACTAAAATTATCTAATATGTAAAAAGCAACAAAACAAACAGTCTAATAATGGAGGAAAACGGAGTGTTAGAAATGTTGGCTTGTATGGAAAGAACTTGTATACATGTGTGCTCCCAGAAGAATGTCCTTATGGGACAGATTCCTTACCTACATAGTTACACATGCCGACTAGTGTTTTCAAGTAATCATTCAAGTAATTATACCCAGATTGTTGGCTGCATGGTTGAGATTCTATGTCAAGCTTGATTACTGGCTTGGTCATAATTCGATGTGGATTGTTAGTATTGACTTGGTGCCAATGGAATGACATCGTCCTGCATTTTGAGCACTGCCTCCGGTGCTCTAATTCAGAATTTGTTATTATTTTTCATATACTCTCCACACTGTATTTTCACTGATAGATCACTGCTAACCTGTCATAATGACCCTTTTTGTGTGCTTCAGTTTGAAAAAGTCTTTACACTACATTTGTGCAGGAGCTTATGCTACCTCTTATTGGCGCTGCCAAGAATTTTGAGAAATTGCGAAGGTGGGAGGATCCTTGGTCAACCTTGATTTTCCTCACAGGAGCTTATACAGTAATTTTCAGGTTGGTTCATTTTCTTTTATAGCTACAGAAATTAATACAAGTAGATACTGGCCATGCGTCGTTGGTTGAATTCTCTCGTGTAAGAAAAGAAAGATCTAACTTGGTTCATGCTAATGGTTCTTAGCTTTTAACCATACTTCTTGTCATCATCATTTAAATTAATGAAAAGCTGTAAGAACGTGAGGTTGGATGTTGCAAGTGGATAACTACGAAAGGTTAGAGAAGTCCATCTTGGATAATCATAGAGGAATGACTAGGATGGAGCATTGGGCTCAACCCGGCCCAACCCGAGAAAGCTCGACCCGGACCCACTAATTTTCCTCGGGTCATGGGTCGGGTCGAGGCCCGGGTATTTTGGTAGAATGATGGCCCGAGCCCGACCCAGGGTCCGCGGTTTCAGGCCTTGGTTCGGGTCGGGCTTGGCCCGTTCGCAGGTTCAGTCCAACTCCACCTCAATAGAAATCTACATCTGCATGTTGGACTTATAAAATCTCAATTGTTTCCTTATGTAGCAGAGGTGCATCTCATATTCTTTTTGGCTCGTTTAAAGTCTAACATGACGAATCAAGAAGACCCTTCCCTGTGACTGTTTTTGAACCGGGTGCTCACATTCTGCTGCTTCTATATTCTGATCGTGACTATAATCGTATGTAGAAAGTTGTTCTGCAGAGCCTCCCATATAGAGCTGGACTTGTTTACTTGGTTGTTTGAGAATAGATAGTTTCCTTGCCTATGGCGGACTACGCATTTCTAGTTTCCTCGGAGACATTCAAGAGCTCTTTCAGTAAGAAACATGGATACAGGTGTACCTGATATGAACTCATGTAACCGAATAGGTGAGAATTATAATCTTACAGAATCGTCTTTTGGCGTATACAAAAAGTTACGGAGGACTATATATCTTAGATAATCATTCTTTGCCATGTAAAAAACTCATGTCTTTTAACTAAATCTATTTCCTTTTCTTATATTATAATTACACTATTTTAAAAGCATTTCTGATACTGAAGCTATACACAAGGTCACATAGCATGCCCATTCAGGTTGATATTATTTCTTTTGATTACGATTGTCTAATAAATTTTTAAATGTATTTGAGCTTTTCTCAAGTTTCGATCACCTCACTGAGACACTTGGCTTGGGGAGTGTTTCAAACAGGGCAGTAGGGAGATACCAATGCATTCAAAATGCAAAATGAGGAGGTGAGCGGGCCGGGTCAGGTCAATCTCAGGTTCTCACGGGTTCGGGTTGTTTCCAGCATGAGGATCCGGGCCCGGCCCACGTATACATCGGGTCCGAGCCGGGTCCGGGCCTTGGTGGGCTGGGTCCGGGTCGGGTCCAGGTTGGCCCGACCCAATGCTCCACCCTAGGAATGACATCTTTAAGAGCCAGTTTCCTTTCTGATTTTTTTCTTCGTTGTAAGCATCATACATATAACCATAGAAACGATAATCTGCAATAAAGAATATCAATATATTGAGCATTCTCATCTCAAACAAATATCGATGATGGGTGTGTCAATTCCTTCTACAAGAGCGGATCACCTCCCACCATTTCATGGCTTATGTGGGAATGACATGCCAAGCTAACTCCATTGACAACACGCTCTTGCTCTCTGTCTCTGCTGCAACTAGAATAGGTTTTCTGAAGGCCTTTCAAACTTTTCTCAAAGAGTTTGGGCAACAGGTCCTACAGACCTTTTCTCTAGACGTGGTTGAACATAGGTCCTTCTGCAAACCCTCTTGCCCTGGACCACTACTCCTAGATCCTACTCTTGGTCCATTGCCTTAGCCCTCTCAAAAATTCTGCTTAGGTCCCTGAAATCACAATAATGATCTTGCCACTTCCCAAGATCTTCAAGAGCTTGTCTGGCTTCTTGAGGTTCACAATCACATATCAAGGGAGAGGATCTACGAGGCCACCCAATGGACCTTGTGTCAGCTTTGTTCAATCTTTGACAAGAATGGACAAGTTCGACTGTGATTTTAGCAAAATGACTCAACTAGAGGTTGTCATGCTCCTAGGTCGACAGGAGCCAAAGGACGTCACTGGATGTCAAGGGTTATGCTCAGCAAAATTCCTAAGTAGTGATTCAGAAAAAAATGCCTTCTTAGGTCAAACAATTTGTTCCATCTCACCATGATAACTATATCACATCTTTGCTTTGCGATATGTTTAACGAATTATCGGGATGCACTAGCTATAACACATTAATGGAATGCGAGTCTTGTATTGCATGAATATTAGACGATATGTATAGCGTATCTTGAAGATGTGTTTTGTCTGCTATCTGCAAAATGGTCTGTGAGCAATCAGTACATAAACTTGTTATGAATGTCCTACTAACAATGTTATAAGAACATTCACGGGGGAACATAGTCCATAAACCATTCTTCTAACCAGTTTCATTGCAGTAAAAGGAATCAATCTCCAACATCCCTCCATGCTCCCCACCCATCATACTAATTATATGAAAGACGGGAAAAATCAATCTCCGTATATTGAATGTCAAAGTCAATTTTAGCACTAGTATTACATTGCTTTTGCAAATAAAAAATAACCACCATCTCTTCCTCCTATGATATGTTTGAGTGATGGAGCATTCAAATGGAATAAGTTGGGTTGCCTAGTTTATGTGAGCTATTTGTCACGTTCGAGTCACCCACCTCATCAAATTTCGGTATGGTAGGTGGGCTGAGTGTAGTATCTGTAGGGTGAACCTCCTTACATTCTAGTCTGATCATATTTTTATTTGATGTTGTTGGCGTGCGTATTTCTTTGTGCATCTCAATAGGTGTAAGAAATTGTTTCCACTATGAATTCAGGCATGTCATGGAGTGCCATCTCAGGTGAGAATCTCGATCAACCTATGGAATTTTATGCTAAAAATTAACATCCTTTTGCAGGAAGTGTTAAGAAATAAACATGCGGAAGCGTAACATGGAAAAATGATAAAGAACAAATAAGAACGCGGGATTTTACGTGGAACCTTACTCCGTGAGGAGCGGGGTGAAACCACGGGAAAAGCCCTCAAAGGGGCATGCTATGCATTGCTCTTTCTCAATGAGTACAGGAGGTCTGGGGCTCCTTATATAGCCTCTTCAGAGCCTCCAAGTCCCACCACTAGATGATGTGGGACTAAACACTTGGGTGGGGTAAATGGATCTTCTCCAGGATCCATTTACCCTGCTACAACTCAATGTGGTGCATACACAAATACTCCAACACTCCCCCTCAAGCTGGAGCATGCAATGCTCAGCTTGGACAAACAGAAAGAAACTCAACTCAACGCTACAGGACACTAACAGACAATATCAACCCAACGCGCACATTGTTGTAATCGAGGACGTTGCTTCTCATGCCGTACAGGTGAGGAGGACGAATGGGCTAGAGTGTGAGTCTTCTGAATCTCCTCGTCGGAGAGCATGTGCTCTGAACTGTGCCTGTCAAAGTCACTACAACTGAAATGAGTCTCCTCGTCGGAGTACTCTGGCCCGCCACAATAATGTGGACAACTGCTCCATCTCTGAAAAGGACCGAACTGAATAAGGGGTCATGGTTGTGCAATCCTCGTCGGAGTCCACGGTCGCTGGAGAATGGAGTCTGAAAAAGTCTCCTCGTAGGAGAACTGGGTCTCTCCCATCTGGCTCAGAGAATGGTGCACTGCTCTGGTGTACCTATGATGTCACATGAAAACCATTACCAACATGGCATAGGGAATAGTCCTCTACTCTGGAGTCCCTATGGCTCACATGAAAACTCTGGCCGAAAAATAAGAAGGATGGGGACCTCTGAACTGATGGCATGCTTGTGCTCATCTGAAAATGACCGCATCCATGTGCGCGTCTGAAAATGAGTCTCTCCCTGGAGATCTCGAAAGTGGGCCTCTCATGGAGTGCCTCGAACTTGGACTCTGACCAATCTGTCAAGTCTGAATCTGTGCATCAAACTGGGATTCGGAATCTGAATGTCGAGTATGGAATTGCGCATGAAAAATCTTCGTCTGAAAGTCTGTAGAATCTGAAAATCTGACCGGTCTGGATGATCTGACACCTAAATCTGCAACAGAACCTGTGACTCTACATATACTCCCCCTTTCTCCCATACTTGTCGAAAAACAGAGAAATCGACAAAGTTGGGGAAGACAATATAATGGGGAAAACAAAACATGAACATGAAACTTGCGGCTTTCATCATTTTTTTAAGCCGTCACATTTTTTTACTTGATAAGCCGTTTCATTATTTTTTTTCGGCTTTCCACTCTTTTTTTTAAATATTTGCGTACGACTTTTTATTGTACGCACCTTTTTTTCTTTCTTCCTTTTTTTTACTTGCGCCCCCAACCATTTTTTTCTTTTCAGAACATACAACCCATTAGACGTACATAGCTAGTTTTTTTTTCTGGGCTTTCAAGCAAATAGCCCTAAAAATAACACCACCCTCTCTCTCAGTTTTTTTAAAAATCGAGGACCCCCGTTTTAGGGTTCCCAGTTGGGATCCCGCCTTTTATTTTCTTCAATCGGGTGCCGCCTCTGAGTTTCTGCTTCTTGCGAGAATTGGAGCTCGCCTGCTCGGGAGAGAAAATCGTCGCCGCCAGGAGCTTGAAGCAAGGGCGCCTCTAAGGCGAGATTGGGGAGGAGACCGCCACCCGCGTGTGCAGGTCTAGGGTTTGAAGGAGGCGCGCCGCCCGCTGCTTGGGATATGCGGTGGAGACACGCACTCGGGAGAGAAGAAGATGCGTGGGATCTTGAAGGGGTGTCGGTAGTGCGTCGATGACAATGGGGCGGCGTCGCCTGGACAGGATTTGATGTTTCGCGTGTAGAGGGGTTGCGCGTGCCAGAGCAGAGGATCACAGGAGGTGCAACCGCATATCGCACCTGCAATGAGCAGCAGTGCCGAGGCGAGGGGTGTGCCTGCGTTGAAGATGAAATCGCCTGGAAACGTTGGGTGTTTGAGCGTCTGTGCGCTGCTTGGGTTCCGCGTCTCTGTGTAGATCGCGTACGTGATGATCGTGTCTTGGCTAGGGTTTCTACTTGAGAAGATGTCCCGTGAAGAAGATGCCCCGTGATCTGGAGCCACATTGTGTGGCTGAATCTGGAAATCCAGAGATCTTGATCGAGAACAGTCACGCTAGGGTTCGGAAAAACCCAAATACAAGCAGTCTAGGGTTGTGTGTAAGCCTCGATCGGTCAAGAGTTGCCGGCAAAATCAACTTGAACAGGAACATCTAGGGTTTAAACAAAACCCTAGATCTAAAATAATAATCTTCAAAATTGAATCTCGGACGCAAATAAAGAACATGAACATATCTTCAAAAATAAAATCACCAAACTCGAATCTCGAACAAATGGAAAACTATCTCCGCGAGAATCGAACCCGCTCTGATACCATGTTAAGAAATAAACATGCGGAAGCGTAACATGAAAAAATGATAAAGAACAAATAAGAACGCAGGATTTTACGTGGAACCCTACTCCGTGAGGAGCGAGGTGAAACCACGGGAGAAGCCCTCAAAGGGGCATGCTATTCATTGCTCTTTCTCAATGAATACAGGAGGTCTGGGGCTCCTTATATAGCCTCTTCAGTGCCTCCAAGTCCCACCACTAGATGATGTGGGACTAAACACTTGGGTGGGGTAAATGGATCTTCTCCAGGATCCATTTACCCTGCTACATCTCAATGTGATGCATACACAAATACTCCAACAGGAAGCAAATTCCTTAATAATGTAATGGATAAACATAATTCTCTTATTATGTTAAAATATTGTTTTCCGTCGATGCTTTGTGAGTGTCGCACACAGTTTGTGTGTTAGTTAAAGCGTTTTCAGTAAAGGCGTGTTAGATAGCGAATACATTGAATGCATTTTATGTTGCACAATGATTGCATGCGATATAGGCAGAATATCTGGAAATGAAAAATGCGAGCTATCATGCTGAAATCTATGTCGTATTCTGGATAATATTTCTATGTGGAAATTAGAAATGTGAGCAACCATGCTGAAATCTTGGACATACACTGGAGAACAATTCTATGACACACCAACACACTGGAATCCTTGGATATCAATCATTTGTCATACAATCACATGAAGAATACAGGAGGTCTGGGGCTCCTTATATAGCCTCTTCAGAGCCTCCAAGTCCCACCACTAGATGATGTGGGACTAAACACTTGGGTGGGGTAAATGAATCTTCTCCAGGATCCATTTACCCTGCTACAACTCAATGTGATGCATACACAAATACTCCAACAGGAAGCAAATTCCTTAATAATGTAATGGATAAACATAATTCTCTTATTATGTTAAAATATTGTTTTCTGCCGATGCTTTGTGAGTGTCGCACACAGTTTGTGTGTTAGTTAAAGCGCTTTCAGTAAAGGCGTGTTAGATAGCGAATACATTGAATGCATTTTATGTTGCACAATGATTGCATGCCATATAGGCAGAATATCTGGAAATGAAAAATGCGAGCTATCATGCTGAAATCTATGTCGTATTCTCGATAATATTTTTATGTGGAAATTAGAAATGTGAGCAACCATGCTGAAATCTTGGACATACACTGGAGAACAATTCTATGACACACCAACACACTGGAATCCTTGGATATCAATCATTTGTCATACAATCACATGAAGAATACTGGAGGTCTGGGGCTCCTTATATAGCCTCTTCAGAGCCTCCAAGTCCCACCACTAGATGATGTGGGACTAAACACTTGGGTGGGGTATATGAATCTTCTCCAGGATCCATTTACCCTGCTACAACTCAATGTGATGCATACACAAATACTCCAACAGGAAGCAAATTCCTTAATAATGTAATGGATAAACATAATTCTCTTATTATGTTAAAATATTGTTTTCTGCCGATGCTTTGTGAGTGTCGCACACAGTTTGTGTGTTAGTTAAAGCGCTTTCAGTAAAGGCGTGTTAGATAGCGAATACATTGAATGCATTTTATGTTGCACAATGATTGCATGCGATATAGGCAGAATATCTGGAAATGAAAAATGCGAGCTATCATGCTGAAATCTATGTCGTATTCTGGATAATATTTCTATGTGGAAATTAGAAATGTGAGCAACCATGCTGAAATCTTGGACATACACTGGAGAACAATTCTATGACACACCAACACACTGGAATCCTTGGATATCAATCATTTGTCATACAATCACATGAAGAATGTCCAAACAAAAATTCCGTAGTCAACAACAAAAAGCAAATGTATTACATAGTCTCCGCCAAAAGATGGCACATTACAAACTGGCATATGTTAGAAAAATATCTCTTTCGCCCCCTCTGATATGTTCTTTGGACCTTCTGCTGTTTAAATGGCATCAAGCAAGCTCCATGCTTAATCAATTCTATTTGAGAACTCCCTGTGCGGCTGTGCCTTCATCGTCCCTGATGATCGGGACCATTGGCTGGGTAAGTGTAGCATACACGGGTTGTGTCCCCCTATTGTTGTCTCCCATCATGTTTCTCCTATGGGCTTGTGGTGTTTGCATTTCAACTTTAGATTCTCCACGACCGGTGTAACGAATTGTGCCTCTATTATGAATTCTGGCCCCTCTTAACCCTCTAAGTCTGGAGATGGAATGGGATCTATCTCTGGAACATCATTTTCCACTTCAGTATCTGCTATCGTAGCTTGATGATCTCATCCACGGCCTCGTCCACGATCCGGTCCTCGAGCTTGAGCACAACCTCATCCTCTCCCTTCTACTCTTCTGCTTCCTTGTGCCAGAACTTACTCTGCATGCTTCTCGTGTAAGGTCATTGCATCAATAAATTGGAATGCTAACGAATGTTCCATTTCTGCCTTGGGATCGATCGAAACAAATTTTGGCAAACTGGACCAAAATTTTGGTCAGCATTTCTTCTAACAGCCACTTATCTAACTGAAATATCAACCATTTCGGTCAAATTTCGGTCACTTGTCAAAACAAAAATGTGGTTGAATTTCGACAAAATTTAAGGCCATGATTGCAAATCTACAGTATGCCATCCCAGTCTCTAAAAGGAGATCGATGACGTACTTCCTATGAGTCATCACAAGTCCTCTGTAATTTTTGGCAAATTCAAGCCAAAGAAGGTACTATAGTTCTGCAAGATCCTTGGTGCAAACGGTTGTCCAAGAAACCCGTAGCCTCGATAATCCGCCATAAATCATCTCTTGTAATAAGGCCAACATAGACCAAAATGACAACAATACCTCGTGATGTCATGTACAATAAGAGAAAGTGTTGTGTATTTCACCTCTTGAAGCCTTGTTGCTCTATCAGAACCGAGAGCTTCCCAAACCATGCTTTGTGATTTTGTTTAAGGTCGTGAATAGCCTGATGAAGTTTGCATATCTTCTGACAATCCCCTTAGCAGCGAACCCAGGTGATTGTTGCATATAGACTTCTTCCTGCATATCACCATACAAAAAAAGTATTCTTGCATCAAGTTGGGAGAGCAATCAGTCTCATACCTTGGCAACAAAAAGGAGGATCCAAAGAGTGGAGTGACATACCATAGGGGAGATAATGTCTTAATCGTTTGTCCCATATGTCTAAGTGAATCCATGTGCCACAAGTTTGGCCTTGTAATGGTCAACACTATTGTATGCTCTTTGCTTCACTATAAAGACCCACTTATTGCTAACCATAGAATCTTCTGTTGGGGCAATAACCAAGCGCTATATGCCTCATGTCTGGAGTGCGACTATCCTTCACATAGCCTTTTTATATGCATGTAGGATCGTAACGACTGACAGTCCTGAGTACGTAGCACTTGTACTCTTCCTCTTCTGAACTGTAATAGGATGGTCAAGATCCTCTGAATGATTTGCATCTTGTACCACAAACCCTGAGGAGTTTCACTCTCATTAAATAATGTCTCTTGCTAGATAAAAACATCAACAATACCATCAATGAAAACCATATGTTCATGATTTACCTAGAGCATACTGGGTGATTGTGAAGGCACGTGGGTATGGGATCTAGTAATCAATCTGCAAAGGTACGCATGAGGCAAAGTCTTAACTAGAGGTTGTGTGGTAAGAGTTAGATGCGAAGGAGGAGGTGGGATTAAACCTACTCATCAAACATCTTGTCAATGTCACCTGTAGGAAAAAATACATAATTGACTCAACGAATGTGACGTCTACACTGGCATAGTACTTCCATCTGATAAGATTAAAGCACTGGTACCCTTTTTAGGTCCAGGAGTAGCCAACAAAGGTGCATTTAACATATCTATGGAAGCAGTTGTCACGAACAAGAATATGGTGATGGACAAAGGCCACGCAATCAAAGACATAAGATGGTAGAGGGAAGATGTCCTTTTCGGGAAATGCAATCGAAAAAGAACATTTTCTTCTAACATGGAGTACGGTATACACTTGATGAGATCTCAAACGGTGAGGATAGCATCTCCCAATTAGAATAAGGAGCATGACTGTGTATAAGGAGAGTCTTGGTAACATCTAAGAGACGACACTGTTTATGCTCGGCAATGCTGTTTTACTGGGTAGTTTAGGCATGCGAAGTCTACTGAAGAATCCCAAGAGACATGAAGAATTGAAATAACTGACCAGTACAAAATTTCGAAGCATTGTCAGAGCCATCATATTTACCATTAGCAAAAAAGGTTTTTTTATTTTGATGATAAATATTTGCCTCATTTGTATGCTATATCGCTAATGTTGAAGTGAATCACATGCCTCCTGTCTAATAGCAATTCTTTTTGTCTGCTATGTGATGGTGCTATATCGCTAATGTGGAAGTGAATCCCATGCCTCATGTCTAGTGGCTGCTCTTTTTGTTTGATATGTATACTTGCCAAAGAGCTTGCTTGCAAGACTTGAGGAATGTGCTCTAGTACCCACTCAGAAAAATGAAACAAGGTCTAATAGAGCTAGTCGTAGACTTATTTTTCAATACGAAGAGCAAAGAAAATTGGTAAGTTCATCAACAACGACAAGATAGTACCAGTTCCCATGATGATCAGGAACATGATTAAGACCCTAAATATCAAAATACAACATTTCAAATAAAGATTTATTGCTACAATTCTGAATAGGAAATCAGGGACAATGATGCTTCATAAGTTGACCTCACACTGGAAACTAGACCGAGATGAGATCTGAGGGAGGACTCTACACAGCTTTTTCTAAGGAAGATGACTGTACCCAAAGGTACCACACGCATAGATAGATCGATCCAGTATGAATAGACTATCTACTAGCATATGGAGATTGGACCAATCTCTAGAGAACCCACTGCTTATGGTCACATCTAATCACGCTGCCCGTGAGTATATCTTGAAATGCTAAAGAATATGGGTCGAAAAAGCACGAGAATTCAGATTCATGGTAATCCAACTAATAGACAATAAATTCATGAAATATTTCAATGCATGTAGTACATTCTGCAGACACATGGAAGCCATCAACTCAATCTCTCCATGTCTTGTAATAAGAGAATGTTTACCATCATGATTGAGTATAGATCGGACGTGACAAATAGTTTATATGATGTGAATTGTTCACCGTCACCACAAAGATGATGAGATGCTTCAGAGTCCATGATCAATTCTGAAACATTTGCATTGTAACATGTGGTAAGAGCATTATCATTACCTGAGGTAACTGGTGGAGGCAACAATGTCAAATGAGGCTAGAGGAGGACAAGTTGAACCGGCAGAGGGGTCCATAATCTTTGTCAGGCAGGAGATAAGATCATCATACTTCTAATTAGCAGGAGTGGTAATGGACTCAAACTGCTCAGCAGCACGAGTATGTGTAGGGGTACCATGTTTCTAATAGCATCTATCCTTAGTGTGCTCACATTTATCGCCTTTAGAACCATGGCATGATAGATATCGCTCCATGTGTGGCAAGCATGATTTGAAATATAGTTAATATATCAATGAGATATCAATAGTAGGGCATGTGGTATTGTTCTTACCTTTGTCATCCTTTTTCATGATATGAATGATATGTCGCCTCGTATTGACAATATCAACGAAATATGAAGTTTTTGGTATAAAATCCTCCATTTCGACTGATATTCTTGATATCATGCCAATATTGTGCTTTATCCTTAGAGTGCTCACGCTTACCATCTTCTAAAATATGGCATGATCGATATCGCTCCAGGTATGCCGGGCATGATTTGAAATATAGTTGATATATCAATGATATATCAATATCAATGGGCATGTGGTATTGATCTTACCTTGCTTGTCCTTTTTCATGATATGAATGATGTCGCCTCGTATTGACAATATCAATGAAATATGAATTTTTCATTATAAAATCCTCCATTTCGATCGATATCCTTGATATCATGCCAATAGTGTGCTTTACCATCGATATCACAGATATTGCTTAATTTTGCTTGTAGTCTATTTTTTATTTTTTTAAATTGTTGAAGGTCGATTTGTTTGGGATTTTGTGTAGCTACCTAATCTCAGTATTAACACATTCGGATACAAATCTACCATAACTAAATAGTTTGATTTGTGATTTTGCTTTGGGGGTGCTGCCCTCGAGCCCATGCAAGGGGAATGTACCTGCTTCCGTTTAACCCCTACAAGAAGGTGGCGCTTCGTCCTCCTTTTTGGTGATGGAGATCAAAAAAAATCAAAAATTGATCAAGAATAATCTATAGGTGGGTAATTGGACCTTTCCAGAATTTATTTCCACTACATAAGAAAAGTCCCATACCATCTGTTAGTTGGACTTTAGAAAGTTAGTGGGGCTATGTAATGAGCCCCACACCCATGTACTCCTTAAAGATTGAAATAGAATAATCTACCTTTTATGCAATCTCTCGTGGTTTTGTCCTCTAGGGGTTTCATGGAAAATCTCTAGTGTTCTTCGTTGTTTATTGCTCTTGATCTATTTTTGCTTTCGCATTATGTTTTTCCACGTGGTATCATAATAAGTCAAGTCAGTGTTTTGTGAGATTTTATTTTATTTTCTAGGTCAAGGTCGATTGTTATTATTCATGCTCTTCTGAATCAATAATTATTATTGTGTTAGTTGATATTCAAAGATTTGATCATGTTTTCACATGTTTTGGAGAGTACTGTTAGAGTATTTGGTCGTGCGCCCTTTATGTTGTAGCAGGGTAAATGGATCCTGGAGAAGGTCCATTTACCCCCATCCAGTGTTTAGTCCCATACCGCCTAGTGGTGGGACTTGGAGGCTCTGGAGAAGGCTATATAAGGAGCTCCAGACCTCCTGTACTCATTGAGAAAGTGCAATGCATAACACGCCCTTTGAGGGCTTCTCCCGTGGTTTCATCCCGCTCCTCACGGAGTAGGGTTCCACGTAAAATCATGGTGTTTCCATGTTGATGTTTCTTGTTTATGCTCTGTTTATCTATCGCTTCCGCATTCTTCATATTTTATAACATGGTATCAGAGCGGGTTCGATTCTCGAGGAGTTTATGATATTTTATTTTTCTTCGAGATTCAAGATTCAGATCTACGGTTTCTGTGAAAACCCTAGTTTTGTTGTTGAAGATTATTTTGAAGATTCGTCGGGTTCTTAGTTATTGCCGGAGATTCATTCTTAAGATTTTTTTTGCGATTGTTCGAGAGCTGTGGAGTTATGCTTGTTCTGCAACATCTATATGATGCGGCTCCAGATCCAGACGCACGGTGCTCCAGATCGTACAGTCAACCGCACGGTGTTCTGCAACGTCTCTCACATCTCGCACGAAAGCCCCCAAATCGTACAGTCAACCGCACCACGGGAAACTCCAGCCGCAGTGGTCCAGCGTCGCAGGCGGCTTCCAGATCGCACCCTCCAGTCCAGGCGCGACCCAGGCATGCTCCTCGTTTCCCCCTTCCAAACCAGTCAGAGATTGTGCATCCCTCCGATGTCAGATTCCATATCATGGCGCGGGGTCGGGCCCTTCTCTCACGACCATCTCTCAGCGCGCAACCCGATGCAGCGCGCACCTCCAGGCGCCCATGCCTCCAGCAGGCGCAAACCCCAGGCGACAATTGCCTCCTCTCGCTGGCGGTACTCCTCCTACGCACGAGTCGCCCCCCCCCCCCCCTCCCAGGGTGCAAGCCCGCATCCCATCCAAGCTGATGGAGCCGCGCAACCCTCCGAGGCGTGCTCCGACCCAGGCGTCCGGCCCTCCATGCTCCAGCGCCGATCTGCCTTACTCCAGGCGCGCAGGACTTCCAAGCGCATGGCAAGATATGCCCCATCGGGCGGCGCGGCGGTTTTCTTTGCGAACGAAGAGAGAGGGTTCCCGTGTTGGGAACCCTAGCGGGCCTCGTTAAAATAAAAAAAAGGGAGGTGTGAGAAAAGGGATGGGCCCAGCTGGGCCTGCTTTGTATAAAAAAAACAAGGGGGTTGAATAGCAGGGGCCTGCCGTGAGTAAACATAAAAAAAGAGAAAGGGGGAAGAGAGAGTTGGGCCCAAGAGGGCCGATAAAAAAATTTGTTTCGAAAAAAAAACGGTCGCGTACAAAAAAAATCGTACGCAGTTCAAAAAAAAGGGAGACGCGTACAATTAAAAAAAACCGTACGCAGAAAATTTTGTTTGATGAAAAGCCAAAAAAAAATGTTGAGATGGCTTATAAAAAAAATGACGGCTTAAAAAAAAGGAATGAAAAGCCGCAAGTTCATGTTTTCCCCATTATGTTGTCTTCTCCCAACTTTGTCGATTTGTCTGTTTTCCGACAAGTATGGGAGAAAGGGGGAGTATATATGTAGAGTCACAGGTTGTATTCAGATCCAAATTGTCAAATCTTCCAGATTCAGATTTCCAGACCGGTCAGATTTTTTCAGACTCTACAATTTTCAGATGAAGATTCTTCATGCGCAAGATTTAGACTCGAAGTTCAGACACCGAGTCCACAGGTGTGATGCGCAGTTGTTCAGACTCGACAAATTGGTCAGAGTCCAAGTTCGAGACACTCCAAGATGAGAGGCCCAGTTTCGAGATCTCTAAAGAGAGACTCCAGTTTCAGACACGCACAAGTGTGCGGTCATTGTCAGATGAGCATATGTTGCCATCATTGTCAGAGGTCCCCATCATTCTTCTTGTTGTCAGGCCAGAGTTTTCATGTGAGCCATAGGGACTCCAGAGCAGAGAACCATTCCCTATGCCAATGAGGGCAAGGGTTTTCATGTGGTATCATAGGTACACCAGAGCAGTGCACCATTCTCTGAGCCAGATGGGAGAGACCCAGTTCTCTGACGAGGAGACTTCAGGCACAGTTTCAGACTCGATGGTCAGATTCCGAGTCTTCAGTTGACTCACACTCCAGCCTGTTCGTCCTCCTCACCTGCACGGCATGAGAAGCAACGTCCTCGACTGCAGCATGTGCGCGTTGGGTTGATATTGTCCGTAGTGTCTTGTAGCGTTGAGTTGAGTTTCTTTCTGTTTGTCCAAGCTGAGCATTGCATGCTCCAGCTTGAGGGAGAGTGTTAGAGTATTTGGTTGTGCGCCCTTTATGTTGTAGCAGGGTAAATGGATCCTGGAGAAGGTCCATTTACCCCCATCCAGTGTTTAGTCTCATACCGCCTTGTGGTGGGACTTGGAGGCTCTGGAGAAGGCTATATAAGGAGCTCCAGACCTCCTGTACTCATTGAGAAAGTGCAATGCATTACAAGCCCTTTGAGGGCTTCTCCCGTGGTTTCATCCCGCTCCTCACGGAGTAGGGTTCCACGTAAAATCATGGTGTTTCCATGTTGATGTTTTATGTTTATGCTCTGTTTATCTATCGCTTCCGCATTCTTCATATTTTATAACAAGTACATGTCTTTGTTTGTCGAAGTATTGTTAGGGTTCTTCACAAAACCCTAGATTTAATCTGAGAGTACGCAAGATCTTTTCCCTCAGCACCGTTGTCATCATTTGGTTTGGGTTTACAGCAGTTGCTTTCCAACTCTAGGCCACCTCTCCTGGCAATTTCGCTTCCATCGTGGCTCTGGATAGGAGATCTCTCAAGGTGGCACCGACACCATATTCCCTCCAACCGCTTGACATGCGTGTAGCAGTAAATATAGATCTTCTTGGATATAAAAAAGGCGATTGACAAATGATTGACAACCCTTTAGGAAAAAGCAATGGCCGCACCCCTCCAGTCATGGGAGGTGTCACGTGAGATGATAGCCGCAATCCCATATTCCAGTGGCAGCGATGCACCTCCAGATCGGTGCATGACGTACAAGGAAAAAAGGGAAAGAAGGCATGAAACCTCCAGTCCCTTGTTCTCCAAAAAAGGGTGGGACCCAACACATGACCCCATCTCCCATACGAAGATTGCGCACCTCTCCCAATCCGGCAATCGTCTCTCGCCTTGCATCGCCTCCTCCAGGCTGCAATAGCCCACATTGGCTCGTACACACCTCTTCTAGGCAGTGACGATCCCCTCTGCATGTGAGATCCTTCTCCTCGCACCCACTCCTAGTAGGACTCCTCCCCTTCATCTCTTAGCAAGCTACCCCCAAGCACGTCTCCAGGAGCTAAAGACAGTCACCTCCCGGTCTTCCTCCGAGGCAGTAGGCGTTCTAGCCATCCCTTCTTCCAACTTCCAGTGTGGTGACGTCTATGGGTTCCTACATGGAGCCCTAGTTGTGGGTTGAAGAGAGAAGGGATATCGCCCCCTTCCATTAAAAAAAGTAAAGGTTAGAGAGATGGGTTTTCACCGTTTCAAAGAAATGGAGTGGGGGGGTGAAAGAAAAAGAGGGGAGTTTTATTGGTCAATTGGGTTGCTTTGTATGAAAAAAGAGAGGGAAAGGGGTGATAGAAGAGATGAGAAGTATCGGGGCCTGATTTGGACCACACCTGCAATATGCAAAAAACATACGAAAAAAATATGTATTGCAAGAAAAAAGCTAAAAAAATATATTGGCTTACGAAAAAAGTATAAAAATGCGTACAATGAAAAAGAATTATTTGTGCAAAAAAAGGAGAGAGCACAAAAAAAGAAAAAAAGAGGGAAAATTAAAGTTTTTTGTCCCCCCGCCCTTCGTTTGTTCTCCCAACTTAGTCGAGTTCCCCTCCAAATTCCAATAAGAAAAGGGGAGTGAGAGAGTACAATGATGCATATTCATGTTTTCAGAGATTCCACTCAAGGACGAGTTCAATGCATGTAAAAGCATAATTTAATGACCCGTGAACTCCAATATAAGATCCTGCCAAGGTTCCCAAGAGAGAGAACCCACTTCGAGGTCCCAAGATAGCGACTTGCATTCATAGTTCTTCGTATGTATATTCTCGCATCATGAATAAACAAACATTTAATGCCAGATCCCCCCATAGGTGACGAGCCAACCCTCATGAGTTTTCGACAACAGAGAGACTCATTACAGAGGCCATACCTCAAGTGCCTCCTCACCAGCATGGCATGCGTAGCACCATCCTCAGCAGCAATCCACAGAGTATGCTCTGGGTTGTTATGGTCCGTAGTGTCATATATTCATCGAGTGAGTTCATGTCTTCGTACCATTTGTCCAAACTGAGCATTGCAAGTTCCAACTTGAGGGGGAATGTTGGAGAATGCCCTGGGTGGTAATTGAACCTTTCCAGAAACAACTACCACACCATGAGAATAGTCACACATCATTTGTGAGTGTGACTTTGAAAAGTTAGTAGGCTATATAAAGAGCCCCTCACCCCTGTACTCATCGAGAGAATGAAAGAAGAATCCTCCTTTGAGACATTCTCCTGTGGTTTCATCCCGCTCCTCACGGAGCATTGTTCCACGTAAAAGCTACGTTGTTCTTTGTTGTTTATTGCTTTTGATTTATTTTCGCTTCTGCATTATGTTTCCCCACAATTATATTAATATTCGATAGTGATGTGGATTTAGGTTGGGCTCTAGTTGGTATGGATTATCTTTAACTCAAGTAGTAAGTTTAGTTTCTAACCTATTTTCGTTCATCTTCTTTATTTCAAATTTGTGGTTAATATATGTACTTTGTAAACTGTATGTTATTGTACACGTTTCTTTGTTTGATTTCCAATATAGCTCAGCTTTTGTTTATACATAGTATGAAATATAGTATATGTTAATGTATTAGATACTATTCCTTTATGTCTATAAGTTGTTATGGCACATGCACCGCTATTTTTTCCGATATCTCGTAGAACACAACATTCACCAAGGTATTATGTATATATGATATGTTGTAGAGGTTTACGTTATGTTATGATGTACCGTTACGTATTTCTTATTTACCTCATGTAAATCTATGTAATTTACCCAAGGGTTTTCTCTCTATATAAGAGACCATAGGGCACTATGGAATAAACAACGAAGTATCTTTGCTCTAACATGGTATCAGAGCCAAAACCCTAACCTAGGATTTTTCCACCGCCCCCCCCCCCTCTCTCTCTCTTCCGCCGCCACCTCCTCTCCCGTCGGCACCTCACCTCCCGCCGCCACCACCTCCCGCCGCCACCTCCCCTCCCGCAGCCTCCTTCTCGCCGAGGCCCTCCTGTCGCCTCCTTCTCGTCGAGGACCCACCGCCGCTGCCGACCAGCCCTCTCTCCCGGGCTTCTTCGTTCGTCGACCGGCACCTATTCCTCCATGGATTCAAGTGCATAAAGTCTACATATGCACTTGAATCCAATCAGGTCTTTGTAGACACCAGTTCCTTTGTCTATCAATCCTAGGTCTTCTTCTCCGGCATCATGTCAGAACAAAAGGTGGATATGCCCTCCATAGGTGCCTTCAAAGGTTCGGCGCCAATAGTCAAAATGGACGGGACAAACTACGAGTTCTGGACGGGACACACATTCTTAACGAAGATGAGCCGACAGAGAAGACGGGGATATATGCCTCCTGGGAGGCTGATGATGCCTACGCCAAGGTCTGGCTATCAGGGACGCTTTCGATGGAGATTGCCAATGACATCCTCCATCAGCCCACCGCCAAAGCGATGTGGGATATTCTGGCTACGAAATATTCTCAAGTACGGAACGAGACTAAGATGCTGCAGTTGCAGCATGATATCTTCACTATGAAGCAAAATGGGCGGCCTCTTCACTCTCTGTACACGTCCCTACGAGGGATGTTCAAGAAATTATATAGCACCATCCCGCTCACAGCCGCCCCCGAGCAGCAGAAGACATTTTGCAATGCTACTATGGTAGGAGTATTACTTGTTGCCCTTGATCCGGAGTACGAGGCTGCCCGCTCTCAGATCCTCGTCGACGCTACTATTCCTCCGATGGAGGAAGTCTACAGGAGGCTTAGTCGTATCTCTGTTTCCACCAACGCAGCTACTCCACCTCCTTCGGCAATGGCGGTTTCCAGAGGACGAGGTAGTTCGTCTTCTTTTCGTGGCCGTGGAGGTAATGCACGTAGCCGAGGAGGTCGTATGCGTTCAACGTGCTCGTTTTGTCGTCGTACTGGTCATTCTGAGGATACATGTTATTCCAAGCATGGGTTTCCACCTTCGGCACGTGTAGCTGATCATGTTCAATCTCCTTCAGCCTCTACTCCAGATCACAGGTTCGAGGAGCTTGTGACACGGCTTCGTGACATTATGCCACAGTCATCATTAGAGGCTGCCGATACATCTGATGTTGCGACTTCTGCATCGGCTAGTACCTTTGTTGTTGCCAGTACCTCAGGTAGTACTTCTGCCTTTCGTCCTAGCCACGATCTATCAGGTTGGATTGTCGACTCTGGAGCCACCCATCATCTCTGTCGTGACAGAGATATGCTGCAGTCATACAGGGATATTCAGTCTGGTCGGTCTGTGCTCATAGCTGATGGCACTCATTCTCCTATTGTGGGTCAGGGGGAGACTTACTTATTACCCTCCATGCACTTACAGAATGTTTTACATGCACCTGAGTTTTCCATGAATTTATTATCAATTAGTCAGATTGCAAAAGATTTGCACTGTCGTGCTATATTTGACCCATCATCTGTCATTTTTCAGGACATACTAACGGGCAGGGTGATTGGCTGTGGTTCCGAGTGTAATGGCCTCTATCGTCTAGTCCGGAATTTCTATGCTGGCATCTCACTTCACTCTCAGGATCCGTTTCTCCGTATACATGGCATCTTCGCTTTGGTTACCTTCCGCTCCAGAAAATGTGTCACCTCCTGCCACAGATCTCTCCGAATTTTTCATTTCGTTGTGAAGCTTGTCAGTTAGGGAAGCATCATCGTTCTAGATTCCCTGGTCGTCAGAGTCGAAGCAGTAGCTCCCCGTTTGAGTTGTTTCATATAGATATTTGGGGTCCTAGTCGTGTCCCTGATCATCAGGGACACAGGTTTTATCTCGTTGTGGTTGATGATTTCTCTCGTGTCTCTTGGACTTTTCTTCTTAAGAATAAATCTAAAGCGGGAAGTGTTATCAAAAATCTTATCAATGAAGTGCAGAATGTTTTTTCTTCTACTGTTAATTATGTGCGCACGGATAATGCATTGGAATTCTGCACTCGTTCTCTTGCTCAATTTCTTTCCTCTAAGGGCATTATTCACCAAACTACCTGTGCTTACACATCACAACAAAATGGTGTCACGGAGAGAAAACATCGACATTTTCTTGATATTGCTCGCACATTACTTATTCAAAGTTGTGCACCCTTAGCTTTTTGGGGAGATGCTATACTTACAGCATGCTATCTGGTTAATCGTATGCCTTCTTCCATTCTTGGGGGAAAAGCTCCAATCTATGTTCTCTTTCCTGATAAGGACTTATTTTCACTTATCCCTCGTGTCTTTGGAATAGTCGCCTTTGTTCACCGCTTGTCTCTAGGACTTGACAAGCTCTCTCCTAGAGTTGTTAAGTGTGTCTTTATAGGTTATTCTCGAACACAAAAAGTCTATCGCTACTATGATCCCATTAACGACAAGTACTATGTTAGTGCTGACGTTACATTTTTTGAGCCAGTTATGTACTTCTCCCCAGCAGATGACAGGTTGGATTCCTCCACATCTCTGGATGATAATATCTATGTTCCTCTACCTCCAAGTCTGGGTCAATCTGAGTCCACTACACCACCACCACCACCACCTCCATATCATCCCATTCCACCGTTCCCTAAGTTCTACACAAGGCGGTTAGGGCCTGCTCAAGCTACACGTCAACCATCCATCACGCCTCAGGCATGCTCCGATGCTGTCACTAATGATGGGTTAGATAATGTACCGGTGCAGGAATCTTTGCTACTGGGGGAGGATCCGCCAGTCAATGATCTTGATCGTCCTATTGTACTTAGGAAGCATAAGAGACAATATGCGTCCTATCCTCTTGCGTCTCAGGTGTATTTTCATCGTCTTATTGGTGATTTTCAGAAGTTTGCAGCAGCTGTATCGACGGTTGAGATCCCACGGACCTATCAAGAGGCCATGAAGATTGATTGTTGGCGTTTAGCTATGGAGGAAGAGATGCGTGCTTTACAATCTCGAGGGACTTGGTCATTAGTTCCTATTCCTCCTGGTGCTTCTGTGGTTAGTAGCAAGTGGGTGTTCACGGTTAAATATCATGCAGATGGCCGTCTAGATCGGTACAAGGCCAGACTTGTTGCACGGGGCTTCACCCAAACATATGGGGTCGACTATTTGGATACGTTTTCACCAGTGCTCGACACTCGACGCTTCGCATTCAGCTCTCCGTTGTTGTGGTACGTGATTGGCCCATTTTCCAACTTGATGTCAAGAATGCGTTCTTGTATGGTGATCTACAGGAGGAAGTCTACATGCAACAGCCACCGGGTTTTACTGCTGAGGGGGAGACTAACATGGTATGTAGACTTCATAAGGCAATTTATGGCCTTAAACAAATCCCAAGGGCATGGTTCCAGAAGCTTTCCCAGCTGATTGAACGACAGGGGTTCAAAAGATCGAATGCGGACCACTCGTTGTTTATCCAGAAGACTCCCAGAGGTACAGTTGTCGTCATGGTATATGTTGATGATATTCTAGTTACAGGAGATGATGCTCAGGGAATCGAGATGACTAAATCACTTTTGGGAAGTCAGTTTATTACGAAGGATCTAGGTACCATACGATACTTTCTGGGGATGGAGTTCGCGAGAAATGCACAAGGAATGGTAATGACCCAAAGAAAATATGTTACAGACTTGCTAGTTGAAACAGGAATGGTTGGATGCAGACCATCGAGCACTCCTATGGACCCAAGTATGAAACTGTACGACAATGATACTGAAGAGGTGGACAAAAGAAGATACAGAGAGATGGTGGGTAAGCTTCTATACATCACCATAACTCGACCGGATATTGCTTTTGCAGTAAACCGGGTGAGTCAATTTATGGAGCAGCCTAGGCAAGTCCATATGGAAGCCATGTACATGATACTGAGATACCTAAAGTCTTCTCCAAGCTCAGGTTTGTTATTTAGAAAGGACACAGATTTGTCCATTTCCGCGTGTGCAGATGTAGACTATGTAGGGTGCCCAAAGGATCGTAAGTCTACTTCAGGATTTGCTATCTTTATAGGAAGCTCTCTGGTTTCTTGGAAAAGTAAGAAACAAACTGTTGTGGCAAGATCTAGTGCTGAATCCGAATATAGAGCCATGGCACAAGCAAGCGCAGAAATGATGTGGGTCCGAGTAGTCTTGGAAGATTTGAATGTAAATGTCTCTTTACCCATGCAGCTTCAATGTGACTACCAGGCAGCATTGTTCATTGCCAATAATCCAGCTTTTCATGAAAGAACAAAGTACATCGAGGTAGATTGTCACTACACTAGAGACATGATCCAGAAGGGCTTGATCTCCACTTCACACGTCAATTCAGAGGACCAGACTGCTGATATATTTACCAAGCCATTGCTCAGGGGACCTTTCCTGAGATGTTCTTCCAAGCTGAGCATGATCGATATCTATGCTCCATCTTGAGGGGGAGTGTAGAGGTTTACGTTATGTTATGATATACCGTTACGTATTTCTTATTTACCTCATGTACATTTATGTAATTTACCCAAGGGTTTTCTCTCTATATAAGAGACCCTAGGGCTGTATGGAATAAACAACGAAGTTTCTTTGCTCTAACATATTTGTGATACAATGTGTTTTAATGTACCAAATACACCTCTCTCTTGCATATAAGAGTGTATTTTTATGTTACTAATTGTTTAAAAGTTAAAATGATCTTATTTTATGAAAAAACACATTTTTGTGTCATTTCTGATATATCTACTTTCGGACTTACTAATACGACATTGAGATCTCAAACACTGGTATCAAAAGACTCAAAACTGAAGCGTCAATAGGGCTCCGATCCACGTGCAATTATTATTTAAAAATAATGTTGCAAATAAAATATATCAAAAAGAAAATACTGAATAGTTCTTGGAAAATAACAAAAGTGTATGCAATTGTAAAACTCACCGGTGGTTCGGCACTTGTATTTGTTATGACCTTCCATACCACATTAATTGCACTTGTTCCTGATTGTGGAACCGTTTGTTTATTTTTATTTGGACATTTTCATTTATATGAATCAATGTCCGGTATATACCATCATGTATTCCTATCCATAGCAATGTCGCATCCATCTCATTATGAATCCGCATTTATCTCATTATGAATCCACATGGATCTTGGTTTACCTTTACCTTGTTTCCCATATCAGGATTTAGTTCATTATATTCACTTCGTGGCCAAGTTTCCCCGTCGTCAATTGGAAAAAATTTTCCTTAGTAGACTCTCAACTGATGATTCTGTATACATCAATTTCCAGTAAAGAATCAATAACTGGAGGTCTCTTAGAAATAACCGCTTTAGCTTGAGAACGTGGTATGTCATAAATCTGCTATCTTTGACAAAGTGCAAATTCTTGGAGTCGAATGTACTATTTATCTCTTACGGTCCCTGATACAGTATTGTGTATGACACAAACCGGTAATGATCTGAGGCCGTAGATCGGATTGTCGTTGGATTCTTGTAAATGCATGTAAGTTGCATAAATACTCCACTTCTGAAGTTTATCAAATGCGGGTTTAGTGAATTTATGTCCTCGGAAAAATTGCAGTTGAAGTGTTATCAGATCAATTAAATATGCAGCACTATTATAATTTATTTTCCTCTAGGCCCTCTGATAGGTAAACACCTAGCTTCTTTCAAAATATCGTTATAATTTTCACTATGATTTGTTGTCTCTTTACCAAATCTAAATCCACCATCGTATGCTAATGCCGACAGCCCCATCTGACATAAATGTGTTGTAAATCATCTACATGTGTTTTTACCACTAACACCTAGCTTCTTTCAAAATAACGTTATAATTTTCACTAAGATTTGTTGTTTCTTTACCAAATCTAAATCCACCAACGTATGCTAATGCCGACAGCCCCATCGGACATAAATGTGTTGTAAATCATCTACATGTGTTTTTACCACTCCTTCACCTTCTCCATGAAATGTGCATATTTTCGGGTAAATGTTTGAATTACGGCTACTGTGACAAGATTTTTCAGCATCGAATTTTTAGTACATAATTGAAGTTGTTTGCGACATGCCTAGTACAAAAGTACGATTCCGTAAATGGGGATTGAAATCCAACATTAGTGTCATTAAAATCTGATCAAATTCATTGATGCCTATCGGATCAGCATATCGAACCTCGTGTGTTCCCACGATCTTGATGATATAGATTTTTCATCCAGTACTGGGAATAATAGAGTAACAATGTGAGATATACCATCAATACTGCAAGCAATCAAGACTTCTATTTGTATTTTCTGTATAAATGAGTGTCCTAAATATTTATCAGTAGCCTACAGTTTTAAAAGCCTCAATACGTGAATGTCCGAAAATACCACTCAAATGTTTTCTTATATTTGTCTTGGGCTTAAACTAAGGGGCATGTAATAACAATCAATGTCCCAGGAATGGACGTCTCCAATGCATGCAACAGATGACATCTCTACATACTCTATAAAAAGCCTCGTACACACAAGTTTGACTGCTTTTCTTTGGGCAACTCAAGCTCTTATATATTTTATCTTATACGAGCCTGCATGTGGAAGCCTTCATAATAGGACTATCACTAATCATGCTCAAAACAGATTGTGCCATAAAATGACAATCAAGTTTTAGATGATCTCGATTGACTGTTGAACTAATACAACAATGAAGACTGTCCACTTTTGACATAACTCAGACACCATAAAAACTCCTGAAATGCCTTAATTAATCTAGCATCTTCGGACCTCTAACTTCCCGCTCAATTGGCTTAGCATGACACGAACTTCCTCTCTCAGTCCATACTTAAGTGAACTATAAAGGTGCCTTAGGAGTACTTTACATAACAGTAACAGAGGAAGAACTTTTCAGAGTGTGCAGTTACATGTGAACGTGAATTAAGTGGGTCCAATGTTGTGGTGATTTGAAGAACAAGTGAAAAAAGTCCGACCATAAAAAAAATGACAAAGCCTTCTCCCACTTTTAAGTAGGGTCGGCTACATGGACCCTTGCTCAAATCCATGTCGAAAGATCCGACTATTTTTACGGTGGTTGTCGGCTACTTAACGCAACCCCCCACAATGAGGGATTTGAACCCTGATCTTTTGGGTGGTAGGCACACTGCGCTACCACCAGACCTTTAAACACTAGTCGTTGAAAAAAGTCTTACCATTAAGTAAAATATTTTTTATTTAAAAACTAATGGGGTCACGTTTTAGTAGACGATATGTGTGCATGTGCACGTGTAGGTGTGTGTCCACGATGCATTGATGCTCAAAGTATAGATATTGGGATTTTCTTATCAATGCATTCATAACTTTTCGAGCACGATCAACATATATTCTAACTCCTTTTAGTTAGAGAATTCCATCTTGGGTTTGCCAATTATGTTATGGCCGTATTGGCTATAGGTATTATAGTAAAGCAATCATTTAGAGAACTAGATACTCAATTAATGTTAAGAACTTTTCACAGTGGAGTATTTACCGGTGGTATTGTTAAATATATATGGACTCCTTGTAATTGAAAAATAAAATTCAATGAGGATTTGGTTCCATTTCCCTTCTAATTGTGAAGTCATTTTGAATGTTACACGACTGTCACCACCAATGTTATCGATAAATGGAATGGGTGGTACAAATAGGTCAATTGACTCATTATCATCGGAGTCCTCATCATTTTCATCTTCCATCTCATTATCTGTGTCACATGCCAAAAAAGTCATTGGGCACTTGATTTACTTCATCGCAAAACATTCTCATTCATAATAGTTTCAGTTTAATGACAACTGTTGGATGGTTGGTTTCTTACCCGGCAGTTCATGAGTCTTAATAATCGAAGGAATCTGGCCTTCATTTGCAATATTGATCTCCAACTTCATATGCGATGATTTTCCAATAGTTTCAGCATAAACAAAAATGCCTCGGACGTCATCATCGTCTAGTTACTAGTGGTGTATGATGTGATATCCTAATTAAATTTGCACTCTTGTCCAAATTGAACTTCTCATATATTAAGTCCTTCATTCATAAAATGTCATCCCTGACCCTAAGTTGATACCTCTCATTACACAACTTTTGACATTAGTACCATTCAAATGGATTAGGCAGCATGTGAAGACATGGAAAACTTAATGAAGTGAAAAAAATCACATCAAAAGTAAATGGTATTTGTGTAATGTGAGATGAATTAGACCGACTTTAATGAATTTTTAGATTATGCCTTAAACCCTAGATCAAGGCTGATTATACCGGTAGCAAGCCTTTTTTTGTATACCTCGAGTAACATAGGGTGAATGTGGGATGGAGGTGGGTCGGAGACGACGAAGGCTAGGGTGCCATAGAGGAGAAAATTTCTCTACGAGGGATGAAAGCGACGATGATCTCAAAGAGCAGCATACACTACAGAGAAGCAAGCGTAGTGGAAGATACAAGGGAATGGAGGGCTATGATGTGACTTTATGATTTACTACTGGAAATCCAATAGTGGGATGCAAGGGATTGACAAGGGTTTTGAGTATTTATACATGCATCACCTATTTTTCATGCGATGTGGGAAGCACATGTAATGAATGTGCTATAAATATCGCACCATGTTATATCGCACGATGATGATGTGATATGGGATCAGTATTAAGAGGAAACCAATTTATTTGACTGAAACAATGTATTTTTTTCGAATTGCTACTTAGGAATCTTACTCGTGTTACGCTCCTAGGTCAATAAGAGTTAAAGGGCTCAACAAATAGGTCGAGGGTTTTGCTCCCCGGCATGATCTTTACAACCCTAAAGGCAAGTTGTGTGTATAGTTATGGTTTCGCATGCTTAGACCTCTATTCACATCTGCGGTATTTTGAATTGTAACTCTTGTTTCAGGGAACACTTTGTTAGAATCAACCGCACTAAGCACACACAAATATGGAGACACGGATTTACGTGGAAATTTATGGTTTGCCTCAATAGGATTAGTAGTAGGCTTGCATCCCAACATGCCACAATCTCTCAATAAGTCCAGAGCATATTTACGTTGACTTAGACACATACCTCCTGGAGATCGAGCCATCTCAATGCCTAGGAAGTACTTTAACTTCCCCAAGTCTTTCAATTCAAATTCACCTGCAAGTATTTTCTTATCCTGGAAATTTCTTCTTCATCATCACCTGTAAGGATCATGTCATCGACA